>HG995303.1:16529736-17757459 GCA_905332915.2 Hecatera dysodea
GGGGTGGTGTGGTGTGGCCTAACATAAATCAACATTTATATACTAAAATACAATAAAGCTGAAAGGCATGTATGTTTGAACGACTAATATCTGGAACTACCTATCGGATTCGTTTATTTATTACTAGCAGCGCCCCGCGGTTTCACCCGCGTATTAGTTCCCGTTCCTGAGTCCCGTGAATGTAGCTTTCTAATAGTCAAAGAATTTTTTGAAATCGGTCCAGTAGTTTTTGAGTTTATTCGTTACATACAAAAATACAATTCTTTCCTCTTTATAATATTAGTATAGATATAGATTATTTATTATTTATTAAAACTGAATACGCCAGTAAGAGCCACTCTAAGAAACGGATTGAGTCATTTTCTAGCAGTCGACGGGTCTCAAGTCTGCTATTACAATAGTGTCAGAGTGGTCTATCATTGATTTCATAATGGTTGATTTTTACAAGTTTGGTAATCTACTAATATAAAAGCGTCATTATGACTTTTCAATGGTCAACCACTGACACTCAATTGAAAGAAATGGTATAGAATGGTAATCTCGTACATAATGACAAATTAATGAAAGACGTAGGTATGCGGTAATCTCCTAAATTTTGACAGATCCTTTGATCAGTGACCTACCATTAAAACGTAAATGGGACCACCTCGGAACTGAACTCAATCCAACAAAAAAAAATTGAAATCCGTCTATAAGTTAAGGAAATATCGATGAACATACATAAGAAAAAATATAATTATTATACTTACAGACGAATTGAAAACCTCCTCCTTTTTTAAACTCGGATAAAAAACCGACGAAGTTCGAGTCAGACTCGCGCACGAACCGGGTTCCGTACCATTCTATAAAAATGACAATAAAATCATGTCTGTTTTGTGGGAGCCCTTTTTTTCTGTCTGGAAATCATCAAATGATTACTCTCGCTCTGGGCGGAACGGAAAAGAGTGTCAGAATCTTACTGACTGAAACCCACCCGTGTTTCTCCTAATGCCTTTTGCGTTCCAGGGCCGCGGTAACTCTTTGGAAATAAATCCGCAACCCTAGCAGGCGCGTTAACTGGCCTTAAATGTTACCCTAATATTTAAGAACCAGTGACAATTACCACTTCAGTTGGATGATACACCAGCAATTTTTGTTTAATATCCCACACTTACAAACACCACTTCCACGCCAAAATTCACATCACAATTTCAAAAGAGCAACGTTAAAACTTACGAGCCCGCATTCAAGTAGAAATTGAACAATAAAAGGCTTTAGAAACAGGCTACTTTGAAGATCTGCTAACTGAGAGCGCTTTGCAGCAGCAGCGGTAACTGATGATAGGTACGTCATCATTCGAGGAACGGGTGACTTCATAAAAACTTTCATTCCCACATCTGTAGCGAAATGCGAGCTTTGTATAAGTTAGCGCTTGCAGCGCTGTGTAAAGCGGTAGAATCAGCAGACATTTTTTTTTCTTATAATTGTATGTTTGTAGGTTGGGAGGAGCTCGTGGCTAAATTATAACAGCCGCATGGGTCGATCTTCTCGGTTAAGCAACGCTTGCCGAGGTTGGTCTGTGGATGGGTGACCATCTTAACATAAAAAGACTTCTCCGTGCCTCGGAAAGCACGTTAAGCCGTTGGTCCCGGCTGTCATTTTGAGATCTTTGGCAGTCGATACGGATTGTCAGAAGCCAGAAAATCTGACACCAGTCTTGCCAAGAAGTACCATGTTCCCCAGTTAATGGGTTGTGGAGGTCTGGTAGGCAGCCGCTTCACGTAAAATACTGGTATTCAGCTGAATCTGGCTTGACTGGGAACCGACCCCAATGTAGTTGGGAAAAGGCTAGGCAGATGATGATAATTGTAGGTTTTCGTTAACAAAAATATGTGTTGCTGGCAGGCGTGTTAGTTCGTTAGGGTCACTTCTTCCAGCCAGTAAGTGGTGAAAGGCGTTTTAGGAACCCGCCTTATGTAATATTTAACGTTCAAAATGACTCTTTACTTAATTATTAAATAAATAAATGATAAAAGTAAAACAATTTTAACACAATCATCTTTTTACATTGCTTGAACTCATATCTGTTAATGTAATAAAATGTCTTGACAGATCTTTAAACAACTTATGAGCACTTGGTTTGCGAGGTTAGGTTCGGTCGGTTCAAAAATATAACTACCATCAAGGTAGTTTTATATTTGCGCCGCTTGAGGTTCGCCGCAGCCGCAGCGGCAGCGCTAGCACAGCACGATGAACAAGGAAGATAGGATGGCGCAAGCAAGAGTATCGACACAAGTAGCATCCCATACTAATGACCTACCCGTCTTCCATGGAAATAAAGACATGCCTTCCGGTTTCTTGAGGCCTTATACCAGGCCATTAGGTTCTAATACAGCCGGAATACCGAACGGTGACAAGAGCACGTCGGATGATGTCGTTATTATTAGCGTTGGTCGATGTTAATTTATTAATTTGTTGTATGTGTCTTTCATGATTACTTTTTATTTATTTCATATACATTATTTTATATCCATTTATTTCATTTGTATTTGTACATTTCATGTTAGTAGGTATGTGTTCCGTGAGTGTATCCGTGGCATCACAGGCCCTATCAGAACACCAGCACTGTGGTATTTACTAAAAAATTTATTTTTTTAAAAATCGCAGCGTATGCTGAGATAGGGACCTTTTTTGGCCTCGCACAGTTTAAAATTAATAATACTTTTATTTTTATTTGTTTAATGTGCGAGTCCTAAATAAATACTTTTCTTTCTTTCTTTTCTTCTTTCTTTCAATATATGCATGCTGCGCGATACGACCCGCGCTGTGACTGCAGACTGCATGACATGACGTGGTGTCCTAGGCTGATGATAACTTCGTGACAGTGACTACCACAAGGTTATTCTGAACTACTCTGCAGTATCCCACCTTCTCTGGGATGATGGGTAAACAAACACAAAGACACCTACCTGAAACTTAGCTATATGTAGTGTAGTATGTAGGGCAAACAGCCGCAAATGATATTGCTTTAAATACCTTTTGTTTTTTTTTTTGGATGGGAAATCATTAAATTACTTCTCCCGCTCTGGGCGGAGCGGAAGAGAGTGTCAGACTCTTACTGACTAAAACCCACCCGTGTTCCTTCTTGTGCCCTTTGCGTTCCAGGGCCGCGGTGACTCTTTCAAACAAATTCCGCAACCCTAGCAGGCACTGACCCTATAGGGCCCCGTCTTTTTTGCTGACGGCTCTTTGAGGCGTGCGTGGAATATGACGCGCCGTCGACTCGGGAAAAATAAATTTGACGCTGCATTTTTATATTGTTTTAATTCGGTTCCTTTTTTATGGCAAGTGCATTTTGCCAATGTCTACTACGCGGTTTATTCAGAAGTTAGCACATTAGGCCCCGTTTACACTTTGCTTGGTGAGTGTGAGTTCATACACTTTATGCGAGATTTCCAGGGTTGCCCTCCCCTGCCCCCACTGGTTACGTCCATGAGCCTCAGTGAAGCACGGCACTTCAAAATCAGTCAGTGAGGAAGCTAATGTTGGAATTCTCGGGTCCTGATCTCCGAGTGCTTATAACCTGTTAAAGATCTGTTAACTCGTTTAGTTGATACTTCACATGACATAGAAGCTGGCTTTTCCCTTGGACAAAGGATAAACTTCGCCTGTATGGCAATGCTGCCAGCCTTTTGGGTACATTACCAGTGGCCAGCGATAAGGAGGAATTTTCGACGCCATCTTTTGACTATTTTTAATTAAGTAATTTAAAAGTTCTTTTTTATTTTTATTAAAGTGTACACGTATTTATAAATAGTTATAATAAATTGACATGTAATAAAATTTTACTATCTCATAATTCACGTTTCATCACACCAAACGTAATTAAAACAAATTAACAAGAATAATCAATCATAATTATATCATAGCAATTATCACGATTTCAACGAGGCAGTTAATTTTGATTTGAAATTTCTACTAATTCACAGCTACCTGCACAAATAACAATTTCATGGAATTGGAATATGATATTGATTTGAGAAATTGTGACAAAAATTGAAGATCAGTGCTTTATTCCATGTGCTTGGTAGAACAACTATGTTTTCCAGTACCTTATCAAATTACTTAATTTTTGTTCGTTCAAAAGAAGTTTACTTCTTTTCATTTCCTCGTCCACCAACACACGCTTTTTCTAAAGAAAATGCCGTGATGCCTTTAAATATGAACAACTTTAAATGCAGCAAAAAGCGCTCCAGTCTCTTTAGCGCAAGAAGACAAAACCAACCGATCAAAAGATCCAGCGTAAAAAAGCGCAAAAATTCCAGCGCTTACCGCTTCACGGCTACAGTTTCAGATGTCATAGCTGCAAAGGCATCGTCTCGCGTATTATGAATAGGACCAATTAGTGAGACTGCCGTTTCAAGGATCCTTAGGGAGACATTAACAGACAACGCGTGAAAGGGCAAAAATGTATGCGTATAAGTTCAAAATGGCTGCCTGGCTTGGTAAATTAATTCTAACTTTAATGAGAGACCGGTTAGACAAAGAACTAGTATGGAGGATAGACGCCTTCCGGGAGTTCCTGGCTTTTTATTTTTTATGTGGGATGTAAGTATGGATGTGGAAAAGTGTGCAAAGCCTTACAATACACAGTAGTATACAGCTATGAGCATAAATATGTGACGATTACGCAAAATTCAAAAGCGACTTGAGACTAAACTTTTGATAGAAATTATACGTTGAATTATTTCAGAAATCAAGTTGTGTTTTGTTCTCTTAAAATGGTTATTTCACGACAAACTTACTGTTGAATGTTTCGTAAAGCAGTGTGTTGGTAATGTTGGTTTAAAGTTAGGTATAAGTATAACCTAGAAATGTAGGTACTGGTAGAGGTCGTTTTACTCTAACATTTTTATATTTAGCTAGTTAAGGCTTCTAAAGACAGGTGCAACGGCCAAAACGACACCGATTAAATCGCGTCGTGGTCGGTGACACATTTTCGCGACACAACTGTCTGTGTAAGCCTTTATATCAATTTGATGATTTCCCAACCACAAAAAATTAAAGAAATAAAAAGGTACTTATTATATAAAGGAGTTTTACTTAAGAAAAGCGTTTCCAGAAGTATTTTTCATTGGGAAACAAATGCAAAGCAATATTAAAGTATCCCTAACATTAATTTCACCACTAATTTGATCCGTAAATTATAACTTTCTCCCAGCGTGACCATTCTTCACCAGTATTACGGAGTTTTTAATTTTTCTGAACAAAAATCATTAAAACTTGCACAACATCAGTTCCTTGTGATTTAGATACTTTTTTTTTCTTTTATTCGTATTTTTTAATTCTTATTTAAGTTTCTTTTTGCTTTCCTGTCGAGAATTAGGAAATATGGTTAAACTATTTTTAAATATTTGTGTGCTATTTTATTTTATTATAAAATCAAGTATTTTAAGTTTGACTAGCTTCTGCCAGCGACTTCGTCCGCGTGGAATAGTTACTTTACCCCCGATTTTGAAACTCTCAGCCCGATCGGTTTAAAATTGACAAAGTTTCATACAAACGTTCATCCCCTATTTTATCCCCTTGGGGGTAGAATTAATCAAAATCCTTTCTTAGCTGATTCTATGCAACTTTAACCATTAAGGCTACACACGTGACGGAAGCTTAAAAAATGGAGTAACTTCTCCCGTTTTCCCAACATTTTCCTTCACTGCTCTGCTCCTATTGATTGTAGCGTGATAAAAAGTATACTATAACCTGCCCAGGAGAATGAAGAATAATTGCACCAAGTTTCGTTAAAATCGGTTGAGTAGTTTTTGTTTCTATAAAGAACATACAGACAGACAGACAGACAGACAGACAGACAGACAAAAATTTTACTGATTGCATTTTTGGCACCAGTATCGATCACTAATCACCCCCTGATAGTTAATTTGAAAATATATTCCTTGTACAGAATTGACCTCTCTACAGATTTATTATAAGTATAGATAGATTAATATTCATGCGACATGTTGCTAGTTTGCTACCCCATTTATTCACTGTTTTTTTAGGTTATGTACTTTATTACACGACTACCCAAAAAAAGGAGTGTTACGTTTTCAGGGTTCATGTAATATGTTTGTTAGTTTCTTTACTCTATCATAACTTCTTAACGGCTTAACCGATATCAAAGTACGAGTATGTATATGTTATATGTATGTATCGTTAGAAACGTTCAGTTATCTCGGGTAGCATAGACTAGTGAAAATGTTAAAAAAATAAAAAAGGGGGAGCTATGGTCCATAAATAAAAAAAAATTGTTAATATTTAATTGTTTTTTTTTTTATATTTTTAGTAATTATTGAAGAATGTACTGTAGGTACCTACTAATAACACAAATAATAAAAACCATTCCAGACTTACATACCACGGCTTCGCAATGCCGCACATTGATCTAGAATCATAAATATATTTTGCTGAAGATTTCCATTAGGTACTTGAAAAAAGGAAAATTTAACACTTTCTTTGTGGCAAGTATTTAATCCTGTTAACGTTACCAATCTCACTGAACCGTAACGTAATCAAAACAAAACTCTGCATACGCCATGATAAGTTCCGCACAGCTATTAATTATATTTGTTATGAAAACAGCAAGAAATATGAGGACATTAATTATAATTTCAAATGGTTCCACTGCGAAAATCGAAAGGAATTTGTATTACTTGGGTTCTGTGTACAAAAGTTAGTGTAGTATTTTTTGTGTTTGATTGCCCCAGCGAAAAGTTAACGAAAAAGATAGTCAAGACGGTATAGAACAGGCTGAGTCGACGACGCGTTGTGTTCCACGCGCGTCTCAAGGAGCCGTCAGCATCGAGGACGGGGCCCCATAGGGTCGGTGCCTGCTAGAGTTGCGAAATTTGTTCGAAAGAGTTACCGCGGCCCTGGAACGCAAAGGGCACAAGAGGAACACGGGTGGGTTTTAGTCAATAAGAATCTGACACTCCCTACCGCTCCACCCAGGGCGGGAGGGGTCATTTGGTGATTTCCCATCCAAAAAAAAAAAAAAAGACGGTATAGAAAGGCATAGCAAGATACATCGAAGGCAGAGGAGTAAGGCTGTTAGCGAATGGCGTTCAAGCACTGCCGTGCCCTGGAAGTAGAAATGGAAGTCGTCTAGCGGTTATACCCATTATGCTGCCACCACGACTGAAGGTAAGCAAAGGAACGAGAGCATTGATGCACTAGTTGCGAAGATGTAAGAAGAGACTCCTAAATGCCACAGTGATAGACAGACAGACAGACTACTGAAGATCTAAAAAGATTCAAAAATAAAAATACAAAGGTTAATTATTCAACGTTTAGTTGACACTTCGCGTGATCCAAAGGCCGGCTTTTAATTCGGATAGAGGATAAGCATTGCCATATAACGTAGCAATGCCTCCAGTCTTTTGAATCCGCAAAAATATTCAAAATATTTCGCAAATTAAACCGTTTTTCTGAAATCATCCATATTTTGCTTTGCTGCTGAAGATGTGGACAGATTAAAAAAAAGGTTAATTAGTAATCAAGATATTTGGCAAAATAAATATAAACTGTCATTGACAGCTGTTTTTCTCAAATCATCCATGACTTATTTATGTTTTTTTTTTTTGCATACCTAAAAAAAAATCTGTTAATCTTTTTAGGAGTAACGATGCCACAAACAAGCACACAGATACACAGACACACACATCAAACATATTAAATCTCCCCTTTATTTAGAGGGTTAAAAATAGAGCTAAATAAATTTCATATTGACTCCTCTGAAAGAAAAGTATCGTAAAACCCCTTTACAAAAAGTAACACGCTGAAAATTTTCAACTTTATAACGACACACATTACGCAGTCATAATTAAAAGTGGTTCAACATTTCCCGACGCACTTGAAAAGCCACCTGCATAAATAAAACATAACGCACTTATCCCAGTTTCCGAGCCACGGAACCCAAATCCTTGAAACTCTCGCAACGAACACTTGAAAAAGAAAATTGTTCCGACGTCTAGAGACTCGCATAAATTCGTAGCTTTACATCATCATTTAAAAAACAGAAAATATGGGGTACTATCTGACAAGACACCCTTGTTGTCACAAACAAAAATCGTCCTTGTTTTGGTAATTTTTAAAGGTGGTTTTCGGCTGAGGAAAATTTCTCAGGACAGCCCCAACTTTTCGTCAGTATAAAGTTTGATGCTATAATAAATATATTTCAGTATTTTTTTTTTAACAAAGGAATTTTGCTAGGTGTAGCAAAGTTTTTTAGGTCGTTAAATAATTATTATTACGGAATATATTACTAAGGAGTATTTTTTCCACTGAGGGAAGGAAGCTAGTTGGAAAATGTTAAGCATTTTTTGCTTTTTGTACGAACATTTTAGCTATGTATTATTTGTTCGATCGTATCCGTATCGGGAAACTGTTTACTTTTCTGGAGAAATGAACGAGCAATTTTCCAATAAAAGGAATTTAATATCTTGGTTTTAGTTTTCGCATGACTACAAAACAAAAGAAAAATAAATAATTTCTATAAAATTCCCTCCCTTCTCTTCCTCCTTTTAAAATACGTTTTCTACATGTGTTCAAATTCACCCTAATAAAAACCCCTTCCAAAACTCAAATTAGCGAAAAAAAATCCCAGAAATTACCGAAAATAGCATGACTTGTCGAGGAAAAACTCTTCATAGTCCAACCAACCCTTTAAAATAGCACTGGCAACAAAATTCAGCCGTCATTTTGTTTTTATTTTCCCAAAACAAAAGTACTCAAACTGTCATACGAAAAAGTTAGATGATTTAAATAAAGAACTGAAATTTAACAAACTGCTGAGATTTTGTTAGAGGTTACCGTTTACACTATAACAAGCATGATTCTGAGTCTATTCCCGCCCTTACTTTTGAAATTATAACGACCCTGTACAACCCCACAGCAACTATTCCCGTCGCAAATTTGCATTAAACACCAACCATTGCGCGTTTTCTTTTAGTCTTCGTTTCAAGTAAGTACACTTAATGAGCAATGGATGAGAAAATCAATTGTATAGGCGATAGTATAGGATGCTTTTGGTAGGGTAAACTGACCGCAGTTCTTATTACGTCGTGAGCAAATAGTTGTGAGTGTTAGGTAGTGAACTGCAACACAGTTACCGGAGTGACAAGCTCTAGCGATCTAAGGAACGGGTCTGAGCGGAAGCTTATTATCTTTACCTAATTTTTAGTCATGACTCCCCAAAAACTCTGGGTTGGTCTTAAAAATCAAGATAGTATTAGAAACGCTCTTGGGCGCTCATTTACTACCCCTCGCTCACTATTTTTTTGTGTCTTAAACAGGGATTTCGTTACACATACACCTTTTAAGGTTCCGGAGGCGTAAAATCGACCTGTGTTCAAATGACTTCTTTCGCTCTGGACGGAACGGAAGGGAGTGTCAGATTCTTACTGACCCATCCGTGTTTCTGCTTGTCACCAGCAAGTCGAACGTACGACGTACGAATTAAGTAGTTGCAATGGCCCGTAATGGTGGATTAAACCGTTTAGATCTTAGAACGTTGATGTAGAAAGATGATAAAATATCTGAACAGTTAATGTCACTTCGAACCATCTTACTTACTTATACAACAAAAATATACAGTCGGAAGTCAGTGAACTGACTAACACCCACCCGTGCTCCATGCCTTATTCCTTCCAGGGCCGCGGTGGCTCTTTCGAACAAATTCTATAACCCTAGCAGGTGAGTTGCGAGAAATCGAGAACTACAGGGCCGGTCGGAGACCCGACGCTTATGGATGTCTTTCGACTGAAAAGATGATGATGCCATCATCATCATCTTTTCAGTCGAAAGACATGCGGAAGCGGATGCCATCATCCGCTTCCTCATTTTGCCTACTCGCAGCCTCAAGCTCTACGTCAGATCATATTTCACTGCAGACCAGGATGACACTGTTCTAATTATTACTGAGGCAAACATTAAGGCTTTATGATAATTGGTTTCCTTATCTTGTGTCGAGGAGCGCAATATGCGTTGACATATATACTTTATTCGTTTGTGTCACATTTTTCATGACTGCTCCGCTCCTATTGGTCTTAGCGTGATGATATATAGCCTATAGCCTTCCTCGATAAATGGGCTATCTAACACTGAAAGATTTTGTTCAAATCGGACCAGTAGTTCCTGAGATTAGCGCGTTCAAAAAAAAACAAACAAACTCTTCAGCTTTATAATATTAGTATAGACTAGCTGCTGCCCGCGACTTCGTCCCCGTGGAATCCCCGATTTTAAAACATTCTTTATCGCTGCTCCGCTCCTATTGGCTTAAGCGTGATGATATATAGCCTAAAGCCTTCCTCGATAAATGGTCTATTCAACCCAAAAAGAATTTTTCAATTGGAACCAGTAGTTCCTGAGATTAGCGCGTTCAAACAAACAAACAAACAAACAACCAAACAAACAAACTCTTCAGCTTTATAATATTAGTATAGATTACACCTCATTAAAAGCATAGGCATATTAAGTTCAGACTCGATTATTAGGGCTCCGTACTCGAAGAGTAAACAGCGGAACCCTATCACTAAGCCTGTGCTGTAATTTTGTTTATCTATCAGCGGGATGTATCTCATGAAGTTCATTTTTTTACAGAGTGTGGTTCTATTGCCGTGCCTTAAGAAGAGAAGAATCTTATTCCTTTTTGTTAGATTTGCGTTTAATCACAATCTCGACTTGATGGAAAGTGAGGTAACCTATTATTCACGCTTTACTTAAAGTCTCCCAGGTTGTAGATATCAGGATATACAGACTCTGGCAAAAAACGCCAATTCATAGCTGTACGCACAATGAAGAAAATATATAGTACGAAATTTGTAGAAGGTCGGAAACTTGCCATCCAATGAGAGGTAGTCCCCTTTAGAGAAAGTTGCATGAATCCCGGTGAAAATTTCCTTTATGTTTTCATTTTCATCTTCTTTCAAGAGTTGTAATAAAAATGTGCTATAAGAACAAATAGATAATAACGCCGATTGAAATCTCACCGGATTCATTATCGATACCAACATAACTAAAACATTTCAATGAGTCATTTTCGTAGAGGTATCTTGTACCTGCTGTACAAGATATCTAATGAAAGAAGAGTGACGACACGGATGGCGCAGTGGTTGAGCGCTCAGCTGCTGCGCTACGTGTCGCGGGTTCGATCCCCGCACGGAACAAATGTTTGTATGGCCTACAGATAATTGTTCCGGGTCTGGGTGTCTTGTGTATGTGAGTTTACATGTTTGTGAACGCACCCACGATACAGGAGTAAATCCTAGTGTGGGGCAACGTTTATAAAAAAAAAAAAAAATAATATAAAAAAAAATAATGTTCTGTGGCATTTTGAGAACTTAAAAAGCCACAGAACATTATTGTTACCTACTTGCAGTTTCTGGCCTGAAAAATTAAGAATAAAATGATGAACCTACTCGTATACCTAGTTCAAATTATTCGCTTCGCTTAATCGTATATGAATCAGTCGCCATTATCGAGATATTACCTACTGAAAACAATCTCCCATCACCTTTTCTCCAACTTACAGCTCAAGGCAAATAAAAAGTAACGGTACTTAGACACCTAACATACAATTTTGCCACCTTTACTTTGAAAGTAGGATGCAACGCAATCTCAGGATGTAATTAAAGCGTCCTCCTTACGTATTCTGCACGGCTGGTGTCGAGTTTAAGCACTTCTTGTTACTTTAATAACCTATTTTTGGCATCAGAATCTTCTAGTTGCATTTCTATAGTTAAGTACAGTTCTTTGAAAGTTAAACCAAAGTCTTTGTGTATTGAAGGTGGTTCAAAGACTTTGGTTATATCGAGGTTACGGATTTTTTGTATGACAAAGATAGACAAAATAACAGTATACCGAAGGGTTTGTTGGATCGGTACTTGTAAAATACTTAAAGTATCTGATAATAAAACGCAATTTCTAGGGATTTGAAAAAATATTTTGGAAAGTCTGCACATTACAATTTTTTTCGAAAATGCATTGTTTTGTATAATTTGTATCGTACTAGTAACGATATTGTAGATTCAAGAAACATTCCATAAACATATAACTATGATGTTCCCACTTAACTTTATTAACTGAAAATAAGTTTTTTACCTTACATATATGTAGAACATAATTTTAAGTTAAATACAAAAAACAAAAAAGATTTAAAAAAGCTTCCCACATTCCCAAATGCATCATTGTTTCGCTACCCGAGTCCGCTAACTGAAAGCCGTTCGTCCCATTTTACATAATATAGAACAAAGTACTAGTACTACTCTGCTAGAGAACAAAGTACTACTCTTCTAGAAAACTAAGTATGGGCTATGATCACAGCATTACGCTTTTAAAGTAATGTGTGGAATAAAGTACATTTAATTTTTATTCGTGCTTCGTTTGAATCCCTGTTGGAGTGGAGAGGGGCTAAGTGAGAATGATTATACATGCACGAGCCGTGCCTCATTTAGTAGGATAGTTACTGGCGCTAGTGTCGTTAGTGAATTTAAATTGTCATTTTAGCAACCACTGTAAGAATTGAAACTGAGCTGGATTGAACTGTTACGTAATTTTCTTGTTAATTGTTCTTCTTTAATTATTTTAAGTCATGTTTTTGAATGGATGAATTATTGCTTTAATTGGAGTTTCGTGACAAGTAAAAATCACATATACATGATTCCAGATTTGAAAAAACATATTAGGTGTTTTCTAAACATACTTATTATACAAAGTTTGATTTATTTATTTATTAAACATTTTAAAATCGTGGGACTTAATATCATGGGACAAAACGCCGAAAGGACACTTTGCCGACAGGACTTTTTGTCAACAGGGTTGTGATCGTAGTCAACGCTACGCGGGGCTCTTATTTCTGTGTGGTTTACAAAAAATAACCACGGGAATGGTCAGGTCAATTCCATTCGCTCGCTCTCCAGACCCCGCCATCCCCTTCACTACTCACTGGCGCACCTAATCACGAGCTCGCTCTTATCTGACTATCGGAGATAAGTTGCGTCACTGATGAGCCCGGCCTAGTGTCGGCGAACAGTCCTATCGGTGAAGTGTCCTGCCGGCGAAGAGTCTCATCGAAGTAAAATCCTGTCGGTGCTCAGTCCGTCGGCGTTTAATCATACAATGTAAACATATACCGTCATTTTATTTCTAAATCAATAATAGGTTGAATACCGCTTTAAGACTAGTTTAATCTCCGACACTACATATTATTTCAAGACTACTATCAACATCGCAAAATTCGCAAATCTACTTGTAAACTTGTTCCCAACTGTCACTTCAACTAAACAAAACCACAACTTCATTAAGTTGAGTTACTCGCCTGCGGTGCCGCTTCAAACGCAGCACAGCAATGTAAAAGGTTTTCCTGATACAATATTAATCTCACTAGACTCAGTTATAACATGAGAAATTAATTTATAACCAGTATTAGGTCCCAGCATTTCAAAGAATAATGTTCAGCAAAACGTTTGTTTAGCTTTGTGGCTTGATGAGGCTAGAACTTTCTAGAGGCTAATAACATTAAATTTTGCAGTTTTGACTTAGTTTTATGTATGATATGCACTCTCAACGGGTACGAAATGTAAACACGCATGTATTCTTAGTATAGTTAATCTGTGACGTTAAAATCTGTTCGATTCACACCTTAAAAGACAAAGTCTGTATCGGGAAAACATTCCAAAATCAACTCTTTACACACTGGATAATTTCACCGCCCATATTTTGCCTGTTTTTTTCTACTGTTGGAAAAATGCCTCTCATCATTTTGGACAAACTTCTGAGCTTTAAGACTCACTTCATCCCTACATCAAGACCAGAATGTAGGAATGATATTAAGTCCACGAAATCTACTCACTTCTTATTTTAATTATTTTGTCTCACAGCTGAAAAAAGTTATGACACATGGCCTTTTCTGTCTTCCCCAGAAAAGTTCCCGTAAAGAATAAAAAACCTTAAGAAAAGTTTGCAAATTACGTCAGAACTCTCAAAAAGGCCTGTAAATATTTCAAATTGTAACGGGGAAAAATTATTTTTGACAAGCATAGTTTTAGTCACGAACATTCGAAACCTAGGTTTGCCTAGCACGCGACGAATTTATTACGCAATTAAATTTGCAAAACAAAACAAACTTATTTCAGTCTAATTGTTGGCAAGCAATTTCAAGTTGACACTATTTTAGTTTCAAAATGTATAATTGTGGCTTATAACTTTATGGACAGTCAAATGAAGTTTATCAAATATCATAATAACAATACGAAAAGAAAAAGGCTATTTTAATTTCACAACTTCCATTTGTTTTTAGCATGCAGCAACCCTATTATGATGTCTTAAATCCATCATGATTTCTGTGTCAGACAGAGACGGAGTTATACAAGACGAATAGCACTTTATCTCTTTCCCTCACACGAATCATGATAGCATTGGCACTTCGTAATACGGCCACAGCACAGCTTCGCAAAACAATCAAAGTCTGCTTCACCTATTTCTAGGTCTATAGACTTGATTATCTAGGAAAGTAGGAACCGGATGTCGATATATTTACGTGCACTTATAGATTTATGATCGAATTATTTTTTTCAGTTCATTAACTCATGTTGTTGGCTTGCTTATACGCACGCTTTATTGCAAACTTTAAGTAGGTAGTAAGAAACTGTAAATTCATTAATTAATATGCCACAAAGCTCAGTACGAGTTTTTAACGTAATCGGTCGCGGAAAGGTAAACGTTCGCTTATGTATGGAAAAAAAATAGTACATTTTGATACAAGTGGAGAAAGTTTGTTATTGGGGTCGAGGCGGAATTACACCCGAGCCGCAAGGAGCCGAGTACCTACTGCAGTAACACATGTCCACGTGTATCAAAAGACTTTTATCAGTACACTTTCGAAGAAATAAAATAATAGAACGAAAAATACTTGCGCCGAAAATGACGACGCATATTTATTTGTTTTCCATTGAAGAAAATTATGCAAGGTTGCCGTATATTTTAGCTTCGATTTAGATGGCAACAGGCTATCGTAAGCATTTTGAGTCTTAATCATAATATTTGGCGGCGTACGTAGCATCTAAATTGTCCTCATCAAAACTTAAATTCGACATAGGTACTCACGCAAAAAACACAAATTAATAAGATTTAATTTATTTTTGTCCCGCGCTTTACCTTCGCGGGTTAAAGGAGAAGCAAAGATATTATTATTATTAGCCGTAAAACAGCTTGATATTAAAATAAAATAAAACTTTTTTTTTCATTTAGAACACAAATAAATGTTAATTTGATGATAAAAGCAAAATTATTCATAATTAATAATGTTTATTTCTGATATTCTGTCCATAAACACAATTTTAATTTTCATTAAATATAAGGCTTTATGTGTGGCTGTAATTTTCATTAAATATAACATGCGCTATTTTGCTGTGAAAAAGCAATCACCGCTGAATATAGGGAATTTAATAGTTGTTTAATGTTATCTGTGGCAAAATCTGGAATGAAAGAAACCCTCGTATGTGAAAAATGAAAAAAATCCACGAGTTGCATGTTGAACCAAATCGTATTGTAATAAGAGCCAGTTTTCTAGGAAGTGTATTGAAAAAGCTTTTTTCCATGAGCATCACCAAACTGAGCTTATTCAATTTCAATACAAATTGACGTTATCGCCAACGCGATCGAGAACGTTAAGGAAACTCGTATTACCATGACGTCTTAAATCCATCATGCTTCCTGTGTCAGAGAGAGACGGAGTTATACAAGACGAGTAGCACTATCCTTTTTTACACAGATATCATGATAGCATTGGCACTTCGTGGTACGGCCCACGGACTCTTAACTCCCAGTTTAAAAGACCTAGTACCTATTGTAGCTGTATTCTGTTACAATTTGTTCAATATAAACAAACAACCAACTTTTATAAATAGCACTAGCTTCTGTCCGCGACTTCGTCCCCGTGGAATCCCCGATTTTAAAACATTCTTTATCGCTGCTCCGCTCCTATTGGTCTTAACGTGATGATATATAGCTTAAAGCCTTCCTCGATAAATGGTCTATTCAACCCAAAAAGAATTTTTCAATTCGAACCAGTAGTTCCTGAGATTAGCGCGTTCAAACAAACAAACAAACAAACTCTTCAGCTTTATAATATTAGTATAGATTTGAGGAACCAGGCATTAGATAACAAAGTTTCCTTCCCACTAATCTTCTAAGAAACTATTTACGCCTACCTCCCACGTTCTTTCAAACCGGCACTGACCCAAAACCCTCACAAAGGTAGGAAGTTCACCCCACGACTCTCATAGCCTTACTTTTGGAAACAAAAACTCAATTAAAGGCCTCGACAGACAAAAGAAGCGAAATTATTTACGACGTCAACCTCCGAACTGACTTTTTTGCCACTTTTTATAGAAGCGGGAGGGAGGGGCTAATTTATCATTGGGCCTTCTGTTTAGGGTTGAAACCACGACAGGGTTAATTATGTAATACAATGCTACGGAGAGGGGTACAAAAAGAATGATGCTGTTTTAACATATTGTCGTGTTTAATGTTTGTAACACGAACACGTTTCAGTGAGTTTGTTTCTTTCATGTTTTTGGTTTAATTTTGATTTGAATTTATGAAGGATGAATCTGATTTTTTTTTAAGTGAAATAGGGCGTGGTTAAAGTGTCATTGTGGTTAAAGATGGCTGGTTTTTTTTTCGTAACTCAAGAAGTTACAAACTATGTCATCTATAAATAAGTCGATACTTAGATTGTCCTACTTGGTAGGACTCAAGTTTTCCCTTTGTGGACTCTGCGTATGTTCTTCTGACGTTTCATAATTGTATCAGGAAGCAAAACCAACCGGCAAGCTCTCTTTTTGAAAGAAGCAACAAAGAAACATTTATTGCCAACACTATAAGTCTTAATAATATTATGAATAACTAGCAGCGCCCCGCGGTTTTACCCGCGTAGTTCCCGTTCCCGTGGGAATATGGGGATAAAATATAGCCTATGTTACTCGTGGATAATGTAGCTTTCTAATGGTGAAAGAATTTTTAAAATCGGTCCAGTAGTTTTTGAGCCTATGCATTGCACAACCAAAAAAACAAACAAACAAAGTTTTCCTCTTTATAATATTAGTATAGAAAAGCAAAACAGATTTCTTATAAAAATAACAGTTTGTCAGTGTGGCAAAACGAGCTGGCTCAGCAAATGTTGAACAGTGAGCAGCATAGTCACAACGCTGGTCAACGCTGATTTACAACCCGCCCCCTCTCCCCTTACTGTAAGCTTACAATAAAGCTTATCACAATAAAAATGTCTTAACTACTTCACATAATCTCTTATATATAAAATTCTCGTGTCACGGTGTTTGTGGTTGATCTCCTCCAAAACGGCTCGACCGATTTTCGTGAATCTTAGCGTGCATATCGGCTAGGGTGGCAAATCGGACAACATCTATAATACATCGCACTAACTTTTTTTATGTGGCAAAACGACGTTTGCCGGGTCAGCTAGTAAAAACATAAAGTAAACCAAAAAAGTGTCTTAGATGAGCAATCAATAAGGATGGATTATCATTCAAATAATAAAAACACTCCAAATATTTTACCTATTACTGTCTAAGATATGATTTTTAAGTGATGTAACTATAACACCTCTTCAAAAAAAATAACACGTCAAAAACTAAAATAAAACCATACTCACACCAAAATACATCTAATCTAAAAATAAAATCGATCTACCCACAGAAATAGAATTACAAGTAATACTCCACCACTTAAGTTGGTATCCCTTACTCGTAAACTGTCCGGTATACTGGCGTGCCCATTACAGGTGGCCCACTACCGTGACTCTTGCCCAATGTGGGCGTGACATACGGACGGAAAGAACTGTCAACGTTTATTTTAACGTGATAACGTCTTATAAATCGATGAACGCCGGCTGCACGCACGAAAAGTGCACGTTCCGCCTGAGACGAGCGTGCTAGCAAAATTTGTAAATACGAGTATGTGAGTACTATGTCCCTTGTTAGCAAATTTATTCATTTTACCCCTGTTTTTGGATGGGAAATCATCAAATTACTTCTCCCGCTCTGGGCGGAGCGGAAGGGAGTGTCAGACTCTTACTGACTAAAACCCACCCGTGATCCTTCTTGTGCCCTTTCTCTTCTTCTTTCGAACAAATTCCGCAACATTAATTTTACCCCTGCTATTAGTACTTAGTGTTGTTTGGGTGCATCGTCCTCACGTATAATCAATTAATTAATGTATACAAAATATTGTAAAACTTATATTTGAAAAGAGTAACTATGGCGTTTCTTGTCCGTTCTTCTCCATAAAAATCTGCTTTTTGTGAATGGACAAATAGAGTCACTATAATATTTTTATTTTCAAAATGTTTTGACGTTTAAAAGTGCCTTTTAATAGTCTAGTTGAAATAAATGAATTGACTTAGCGAGAGCCCGGAACAAGAGATCTTAGAGCTAAGACGATCGGCCTAATCATTCGGCTTGTGACGTAAACAATTTTCCATTAATGTTGTCTTATTAGCGTCCGTAAACCGACTTTACAGACAACTATTTTTTTTTTAATTTCAAATTTGTGACAGCTTAGAGAGATATGTATTACTTAACCAAATAGGTAGATAAAGCCACTGTCACATAATTGTGTTGTGTCGTATCGCAATTGATTTCCAAACTCATGAATTGACTTAGACTGGATTCGTTTGATTGGTATTTCTCGCGCCACGCGAACTTTCTAGATCTTTCTGCCCTATAGGTACACATAAGGCCTGCACATACATACACCGACCGAGTTAGTATTGAATTAGCGATACAAGCGATAACTTCGAGAG
The DNA here is from genome assembly GCA_905332915.2 of Hecatera dysodea. Classification (NCBI taxonomy): domain Eukaryota; kingdom Metazoa; phylum Arthropoda; class Insecta; order Lepidoptera; family Noctuidae; genus Hecatera; species Hecatera dysodea. Next base: position 16,548,590 of record HG995303.1, read on the forward strand.
CAATCTTCAACTGCGAATCAAAGTTATCTTTCGTGCTTATTATTGTGTTTTATAAATAATTAGTGAGTTAATTATGTAGGATGTAAAATGAAACTGAAACGAATTTACTTATACGATTAATTAAGTAATTAGTGTTAATATTAATTATTTCTAAGACGCGACAATCTTTTCGATGTCAGAACGAAAAGTTATCTTTCAAGTCTTAACTTATAATTTAATTAAATCGAACGATATAATGCGATCGGTGAATCACAGGTTGGTTCCACGGTGTGACATTTCTCGGTAGCGCTCGATGTTCGGGAGGTCTTGCGAAAGAAAGCATCGATAGTGGTAGCTTCAAGGAACGGATAGCGGTGAATCATACATGGTGTGATTATTCCTTAACAAGTTTAAAGTGGGGCCAAGGGAGCAGTGGTGGCCGAGTTGTTACAGCCCCGACTTACGAATTGTAGGTCGCTGGTTCAAACCCAGCCAGGCGCATTACTTTGTGTAATTAAATTCATCACCCTGCTACCAAAACGGTGAAGGAAAACATCGTGAGGAAACCGGCATGTCCTAGAACTAAAAATTCGAAGACATGTGACATTCACCAACCCGCACCGGGCCCGCGTGGTGGATTACGGCCCATTCCCTCTCCTAGAGAGGAGGCCTGTGTCCCAGCAGTGGGAACATTAAAAGGCTGATTATGATTATCAAGTTTAAAGTTGTAATTAATACTGTTTAGTAAAAGTGTAATTTTTGGTTACTTAATTGGTAGTTTTTACTGTCACAAACCCGAACCTCGTAACAACATCCCGTGTGTCTCCAACATTTGAGACTTCCAACAAATTGGCCAACCAACCCGCCCGTAACCAAATCGTTTAAGAAGTACATTCAAGTCTTTGGGTCCGTTAGACCCTTGTTACAATATCTCTACGGGACCCAAACGTTTCCCTGTTCTCACGTACCCCAGTACAAGTCGAAGGGATCAGCCCTGTATTAATGAAAATAAAATGGTTGTTGTCTCTATTGAATCGTCCAAGGTTGTTGAAAAGGCGAACCTTTTTTCCGGATGTAAATGTCGTGTTGGTATTTGGGTTTGAATGTGAAATCGAATAATTTGGACATGTGTGTCACTAATTTGAAGGTGTATTTTATTTGAGTTAGGAAAATATACCAAGTTCTAAGAAGATTTTTTTGACTTCAATTGATGGGCTCTCTTCGATTTCTTAAAGTCTCTTTTAAAGTAACTTATCTTATTTTTCTGTTGACCATTCATATTGTTGTGCGCCACAATTAGACAAGGAAGAATCCCCTTTAGGCATTCGATAGGTACCACTAACGCCATCTAGTATCGAGTAGCAGAACTAGTAGAGTCAAGAACCTTCGAGACTTTTCTATGCTAGAACATTCTAGAATTCTCGAAATTACCAGTTTTTTAGTTGGAGCAACTTTGTACTTATCTGGTCTTTACAACGCAGTGACTAGGTAACACTTATGTGTACTTTACATGCACGATATTCTTTAGCAGAACTGTTTTCAGATTTTCTTATATCTTCTGACTGTGCAAAGATCTATAAATCCTTGTTCATAAGCCGAAATTGTTAACTTTCCGAGATACGGGGGAGTTTTGGTATATAATTAACTAGCAGCGCCCCGCGGTTTTACCCGCGTATTTCCCGGTCCCGTAGGAATATGGGGATAAAATATAGGCTATGTTACTCAGGGTGAATGTAGCTTTCTAATGGTGAAAGAATTTTTGAAATCGGTCCAGTAGTTCTTGAGTTTATTCGTTACATATAAAAATACAAATCTTTCCTCTTTATAATATTAGTATAGATTAGTATAAATAGCCACCCATCCATGAATCAATCTCGGCAAGCGTTCCTTAACGTTGATGATGATCCCGCGCTGCTGTTACTATAAGTCACGAACTCCTAAGGTATTCAATCATTATAATAATTATTAGTTAAACGAGGCCAGATTACCAAAGTAGCGAACGATCGTTTACCCAATTAATCTCCCATTAATTGGGCATCCCCTCACATAAATACAAATAGATACGTTTTAGAGAATAGCCAATTAATGATTACATCCCGGGTACATGTATTTGCCTTAAATAAAAGTACCCTACTTATCCTACTAACATAACATGTGAAAGTTCGTTTGTATGGATGGATGACAAACGTGAACGGATTTGTATGAAATTTTGCCCCCCCCCCCCCCCCCCGACTTTTGCCTAACGAGCCAGCCCGCGCCGCTGAGCCATTAGCGTTAAACCCCCAAAATAATATGAACCCGACCCAGCTTGTCCCTTGCTGCCCTCCCTCAATGACCCCGCTAAGCCGAGGCCTGTGTCCCACAGGGGATGCCCTTAGCGAGCGGTCATTTAGTTTTTAAGTAATTTTAAGCCCTGGCTGGGGGCCTTAAATTCATTTGAGGCCACCATAGGATTGTCCGGTTGAGCAGTAACCAGCCTTACTGACTAGAACCCGCCCGAGTTCTTTCTAATGCCCTTTGCGTTCCAGGGCCGCGGTGCACAACAACAAATTCTACAACAGGCACTGGCCCTAATGGACCCCGTTTTTGGCGTATAACCTGGAATTAACCCATAGAATACTTTTCATACCCGTAGTATATTCCGTTGAGATGAATAAGGATGTTGCCTGAGTAAAAAATATATGATTATGTTTAGTCCGTCAGTTAGATTATAGAAAAATATTGGACACGTATCAAATCTATAAAAACTGACGAAGATAAAAAGCATAAAAAATCAGGAGTGGGAGCGTGTGACGTCACGGCCCGGTAAAAATTGTAGCGAGTAGTGACGTCACACGAGTTTTCAACGCACTGTATCGTCTTCATTTATTGTTTATGTGAAAAAAGAAAAAATACGTCTCCAATATTTTTTGGAAATCTATCTGACAGACTAATCAGTTTTTTTTAGTTAACTACCCTATTCCAACTGCCACGTGAGAGAAACCGCAGGTACACGCTAGTTAATTAATGAATACCTTAAAACCAAAACTTCTAATTAATATTGTAATAACTACAGGGATCAGATTATCTACCCCTTCTTAAATACAAAAATAAGCATGCAGAATTAATAATCCACTTTCAATTAAATAAGGCCGCCTCCAAACTTGCGTTATTTCCTGCTCAATACCGCTGACTCGCTCAGGTGTGCGGCGTGCTTATAGTGGCGTGCAAATTGTAAGGAAAACTGGGTTTTCGCAAACCCGACGTTGACTTTTGAAAGGTTATTTAGTATACACGATTTCATTGTGATATGATTTTGATACTAGAACTGTGGTAAAGTTGTGATCAACGATATATAAATATATATAGAACGCCAGATAAATGTGCAATAAAGGTCATTGCCCTTTCCTTGATATCTCTTCGTAAGTACATGGACAAAAAAAAATTAACCGTTTTCCATCACTAATAATATAAAGGATCACGATGGATGTCGATTCAATATAGCATTATTTCTGTTTTAAGAATTAAGGTTGTCAATAAATGTAGTTGGGTCAATGACCGTTATTGCACATTTATCTGGCGTTCGGTATAGAAGCGATGCTCGCAGTCTAAAAAGGCAACATAAAGAGAGAAGGTAACGACCGCGACCCTATACCTCAAACATGTATGTAACGCATCCATCTTGCTACCGATTACTCGTAGTACCGATAATGCTTGCGCTGTTTTATTTTACTACCGACTAATGCCTAGATTACGCAAAGCCAGTCGAATTAACTAGCGTAGCAATTAATATCATGGTTTAGCTCATATCATGAGGATAGTCCTGTAGGCAACAGTACATTTTGCATAACACACACACCACTCAACCGCACACAGTTTTTAAAAAACTCAAAGGGCATTAGGAGGAACACGGATGGGTTTTAGTCAGTAAGAGTCTGACACTCCCCCCCGTACCTACCACTCACAGCGGAAGTAGTCATTTGATGATTTTTCCACCCAGACAAAAAAGACGTACGTACTCCATTAAAAGTCGCAAGGCCACCCATTATGTTACCCTATGTAATGTTTTCTTCATCTATATTTTCTGTAACTTTTATGGCCTACAAAATAAAGAGTATTTTATCTATTCCCCATCGTCAACCCATCATTGCTCTCCATTAGATGATATTCTTCAGCTGATATTATGTCTGGAGAGCTAATCGAATCGACAGAAATCGAATCGGGCGAGATTACATTTGAAGGGTCCACTGCAATAATGATGAAAGGCCATTTTTGTAAAAAATCAAAGTAAACACTTCATTCAGCCGCAGGATATCTGTAGTTGGTGTTCTCATTAACAAAGTTAGCAATATCACTTAAAATCGACCTCGATTTTAGACAGTGCACGCTTATATTAGACAAAAGGTAATAAATAAAGTCCTGTTTTTTTTTTTTTAAATAACTCTAAATAATGTATTTTTTACTTAGTTCTTAAATAAAGCTTGAATAAAGGAACAATATAATATCAATAATAAAAATGTGCTGTAACAAATAATGTATTATGTTCATACCTTTAAACACGATTTTCCTGTTCCCATTAATACAATTGAACACAATTATCTCAAAACGAGGTAACAAGGACATTTATCGTTATAGCAGTGGACCTTTCATTTTGGAACAATTTCGAATCGTGTCGTAACAATATCGTGGTGTGTAAAAAGTTTCAAAAACCTTTAGAAATGTAGGCAGCCTAGCCATTTGTTTACACTACCTTTGTAATTATTTACACTACATAAATGTCGCGTTAATAAATTGGGAATGCCAAATGAGTATTAATATAGTATGTTCTAGAATGGTGAATTATTAATATAGCATTAAACATAGACTTTTCCTTTAGTTGGTTATGTATCTACAAAGTGTAACAGAATAAACGCAATAGTTACCATAAAAGGACTCATTGTATTGATTTATTTATTTATTTTAACTTTATATACAATAGTGGTACATGGGCGGACTTAATGCAACAAGGCATGCTCTACCAGTCAACCTTTGGGTTAAAAGACAACACTGTGGTAGGTGTACAACAAATAAATAAAATACAAAATATATTTTTTGAGAAAGAACTTTTACTAGTTTTACTATAGCACCAAACATTGAGATAGCGAAACAAAATCGACTGCCTCATACATTTCGCTGCGTAGAACTCGACAAACTATACTGGAACAGCTGTTTCTTTTTTCGTGGTTTCATTTATGTGTTCAGTTATGGTTATGGCACTAGTGCCATAGTAAAAGTTGTGTGTTGTTTGTCGCGATTTCAGCACTAGGTCATAGTAAACGTGGTTTGTCGTTTGCCGCGATTTCAGCACTAGTGTTATAGTAAAAGTGGTTTGTCGTGATTTCAGCACTAATGTCATGGTAAAAGTGGTTTGTCGCGATTTCAGCACTAGCGTTATAGTAAAAGTGGTTTGTCGTTGGTCGCGATTTCAGCACTAGTGTTATAGTAAAAGTGGTTTGTCGTTTGTCGCGATTTCAGCACTAGTGTTATAGTAAAAGTGGTTTGTCGTTGATCGTGATTTCAGCACTAGTGTCATAGTAAAAGTTGTTATAGTAAAAGTTGAGTACCATAGTAGGTACTAATCTTTTACTATGACATAAAACTAAATATTAATAAAATTAAATAAAAGGGGTCATATCCTTTCCAGGTATTGCGTTTACATTTTGCATACAAGCAATTTGTGTAGCTGTCTCCCAACTATATTGTATTGTACCCGTATTTGACCTGACCTCCTCATCCCAGTAACTAGGTAAGACGATAACCCGTGGCAAGACTGCTGCCGAATTTCTGTGCCTCTGACTTTTCATAACGACGCTCAAAGATCTTTAAGCGACAGCAAAGTAGGGATAAGCAAGTGAAAAATATATATCGATAATCATCGTAGTAAAAAACATCTATATATCGATACATCGTCAGTTTTCGCATGATTATTTATACATATTCCTAAAGCATTCAAACTTCTTAAAAAATAGTAGAAGAAAATAGTAATTTTTATTAATGCTAGAGCCCGCGCTCGAACAATTTAATATATTTAACATATTTTTTCGTTTCTGTAATTGATTTGTGAAAAAAAAAAAAACAAAAATTGTTAACTTCAAGGTTTCGTCTCAAACTGATGGTTTAATAGAATTCTAGTATTTTCATTCTAGTTCACGCTACCAATAGTCTTACTAAGTATATTGCATTTCATAAAGATTGTGGCGGGATTTTTTAAAGTTAACGATATGCGAGGAGCATGCAAGGAGTATCTAATAACATTGACACCAAACCAAAGTTGCGTTAAAACAAACTGATACGAAATCGATACTCTAAAATAAAAATCGAATATCGCTATATCGCGATTAAAAATATCGACGATATATATCGATAATTGTATGGAAAAATATCGATATATTGATATATCGATATTTTTTGCCCATGCCCAAGATTGACCAGTGCGGCTGTTTATTAGTTAGCCACGAGATAAAAATGACTTTTAATCAGTGTTTTTGAGCAGCATCATATTTAGCACTTGCCTTTCCCCTGGCTTTGCTCGCGTGGCTAATTTCACAAGAATCGTGCATTTTTTTAAGATGAATGAATAGAAAAGAATTTTAAAACGTTAGTGATAGTGCAATCTTTAATTCTACTACCGAAAGATGTTTAGTAATCGGATTACACGTCCTTACAAATTTACCTGTTTATAACAAAAAAAAAAAATACTTCACATAAGTCTTTATTAGTGTAGATATAATAGACCTACATTATCCACGAAACAGTGAAAATAAAATGAAGCGGCACGGGATCATCAAACGTCGAAATTAATTAACACAAAATAATGTTTACATACGCACAAGCTTTACTTAACAAAAAAAAAATCATTATATTATATTTTTAACTTAAACAAAGAAAACCAACTTGTTTAGATTAAAAAAAAATTAAACAAACGCGTTTTAAAGATATCAGCTCTTCTATTTAAAGTTCAACCAGCGCATACAAACTAAATTAAAAATAATAACGGTACAAATAATAATTACAAGAAAATGGAAGCGCCCGCGAAAATTCTCCCACGTGACGCATCTACCAGAATGTTGCCATTAAAATTTATTCTAATTTATATTTTTCTTTAATTAAATAAGACATGGCCGAAGTGCTGGGAACGTGACCGGGGGGCGGAAACCATTAGACGTTAGGTACAGGTCTCACTGCTAGCGCTTAGCGAATAATACGATCACTTACTTTTAACGACAAGGCCGTCCATTGTTTCACGCGGTAGATGACATGAGGAGGTGATGAAGGAAAAATCTAATTAGTCCTTAGATTTCCAAAATATATTGGACACGTTTTTCGTGTAAACTCTGCATTAAAATGATGCAGTGCGTTGAAAACTGGCGTCCGTGGAGTTTCTTGCGAGTTCTTCTGCACAGAGATCTACGCTTTCGAACTAGCAAATAGTAGGGTTCTTCATGTTTTTGATTGGTCAACCTGGATAATCCAAAAGTGCCTGTAAATGGTTTATCTATACATATGATAAAATCGTACTTTCCCTATTACGAAAATATTCTCTAAAATTATTTGCTTTTTTTGTCACCTAATTATTATAATGCAACTTTTATTTATTCAGTAAACATAGCTAATTATGAAAGATTAGAAAAAAAAAAGTTTTTTTGAAGAACGACTAACAAATTTCATCGGTCAAAAAAATATGTTAGTCGCCTAATAGAGGAAAAATGGTAGTATATTCTATTACAACTCTTCCTACTCTAAAATCTGAGATATAAATCCTACGTAAAGAGCTGAGTTATTTTTTTACCGTATCCTTTCCACGAGAAATTTCCGATTCTCTTGACCGAAATTGGATAATTAGACTTCCGGTCTAATTATCCAATTTCGGTCAAGAGAATTACATTAAACGATAAACTGGGAACAGCTACGTAAGTATATGTATATATGTATCTCTCCATCTAATCACGTATATTACAGTGATCACGTTTCATTTTGCAACTAGTGCATTCAAAACTTTTTGAAATCCACTGCTGAGCTTTTCGCATGACACAAGCGTGTCGGTAATCGCTGTCAAAGAGACCTCGCCCCTACCACCTTCTAAATCGAGGGAGCGAAAGAAAGTAAAGTGCTTCAAAATAGCGCCGTAGATAAGTGTAAATATTCGGTGTCTTATTTAATTTTTCTAAACGCGAAAGCGCCATTTTGTCGTCTAAGTGACTGAGGGAATCTCGCCAGGGCCTTTCTTTTTGTCCAACAAATTAGTTTTTCGATCGGAATGAGAATTTCGAGAAAAACAGTTTTCTGAGTGTTTGAGTTTTTCTTGGCTGTTAGATTTTTTTTAAATTTATTAAATGGCTTTTTGATTTGTTTGAACATTTCCAATTTAGCTTAAAGGGTTGGCAGAGATCTTGAGGGTTTGATTTTAAAATCTTTTGGTAGTTTAAATTGTTAGTAAGCAGCCACTGTTTCCTCCTTTTAAACTTAAGAAAAGGCCAAGTACTCTCATTAGGAAGTAGAACGGGATCTTTCATTAAGACCCATCATCTTACTTTTTTAGAGTTCCTTTACGTCCGAATTTAAATGGAACACTTATAGTACTCCTCTCCTCCCGAGTATATTTGTCCGTCCGCCAAACACGGACGCGTAAAGTAAATAAGTAATGAGTATTTTACACTTTTGGGGTTCTTGGGGAATAGAAAAGTTTTACAACTTTTTAGTTTGGAAAACGCGACACGCCGATGGAATGGGCCTATAATTGGTTCTCAAATATATAACGTATGTATGTATAACAGAATAAACTCAATATAACGCACGAAAAAGTGATAAGTACATAATTATATTGGGTACACAATTTTTTTCGCGATTTCTGTTTCGTTTTAATAGTCGAAGTTATTCATAGTGATGAGGACCATGAACTCTTTTCATATTCAAAATGTTTTTGGTGTGATTAAATATTTTCGTCCGTAGTAACCCTTTGCGCGCCAGCCCGGCTCGAAGTTAGATGTTGATTTATTTTGGAAAGTTTGATTCAAAGGTTACTAATGTGGTCTTTATTGTAAGTAAATATTTCAATAACAATATCTTTATTCAATACTAGCTTCTGCCACTGACTTCATCCGCGTGAATGAATATTCGTAATTAAAAAGTCCATGTCCTTCTCCAAGATCTATTCTGTCTCTGTAGGAAATTTCATACAAATCGGTTTAGCGGATTATATGTACAAATGGTATAGACGTGAACATTTAACATACAGATAGAGTTACTTTCGCATTTATAATATTAATAGACATAAATAGCAATAAGAAACAATTAAACAGAATGAAACTAAACTAGATTTAAAGAAATTAACAAGACTAAACTAAAAAGAAGACTAGACTAAACTAGAAACTCTACTCTAGTGCCTATTAGTCTCTCTAAAAAAAACTACTCTAAGATAGATACTTTTTTAGGATAGAAAGTGGAATAGTTTTTTTTTAGAGAGTGGCTAGAAACTGAAGTATATCTATACTAATATTATAAAGAGGAAAGATTTGTATTTTTGTATGTAACGAATAAACTCAAAAACTACTGGACCGATTTCAAAAATTCTTTCACCATTAGAAAGCTACATTCACCCTGAGTAACATAGGCTATATTTTATCCCCGTATTCCCACGGGAACGGGAACTACGCTGGTGAAACCGCGGGGCATTGCTAGTATTTTATAAAGAGAGACTTAGATATAGAATCGAAAAAAACAGCGCAATAAACGCTAAATACCTCGAACACACATCCTTCCTAATATCTACTTACCTACAAAAGTTTAAAAAGTTAGTAAAGTACCTTAATGTGCTTAGTCACTTGACCGCCCTGAAAGTTTCAGGAACACGCAATGGCTTGATGCTTGCCTTGTAAACATTGATTGCTCTTTCGCGTCGGTTTTTTCTTAGTGAAAACTGAAGCTAGAGTATTATTTGTACATGTTGGTATCTTGTGGAAAATGGCGGGCCATAGCGACAGTTGTGAGTTGATGTGTTTTTTTTTAAATATAATTTACCCGTAGATGGGAATTTTCTGCAAGACTTGCGGAATTTGTTCGAAAGAGTCACCGCGGCCCTGGAATGCAAAGGGAGGAGGAACATGGATCAGTTTTAGTCAGGAAGAGTCTGACACTCCCTTCTTAATTATTTATTTTCACTTAATTCACAATTTTTTTCTTAATTATTAATCTTAATAATCAATCAACCTTTAAATGTTACCACTGCTGGGACACAGGCCTCCTCTCTAGGAAAGGGAATGGGTCATAATCCACCACGCGGGCCCAGTGCGGGTGAATGTCACATGTCTTCGAATTTTTTGGTTCTAGGACACGTCGATTTCCTCACGATGTTTTCCTTCACCGTTTTGAGAGCTGTGGTGATGAATTTAATTACACAAAGTAATGCGCCTGGCTGGTTTCAAAACCGACCTACAATTCGTAAGTCGGGGCCGTTACCACTCGGCCACCACTGCTCTTCTCATTATTTAATGTAATGTGCGATAAATTGCCTTGTTTAAGTGATGTTAAGTTTGAAGTGGGAAAAAAATTAAAAAGAATGCTGCAATGATTCCTCACAGCATTACTTTTTAACCGACTTCTAAAAAAGGAGGAGGTTCTCAATTCGGATGTTTGTATGTTTTTTTTTTTTTGTTTTTTATTGTTTGTTCGCGCATAACTCCGTCGCTTGCCAACCGATTTGAAAAAATCTTTTTTTGTTGGAAAGGTCCCAAATGGTCCCAAATGGTCCCATGATTTTTAGAAAATTTTATCGAAATCGAACAAGCGGTTTTTGAAAAATCTAAAAAAATATCTACATTGTCTACATTGACGACCTTTTAGTTTACTCTGCATTGGAGCAGTGCGTTTTTTTTACACTAATGTAATTGGTTAGTTTAGGTGGGGGGAGGGGAGGGCGTTTAGGTACCACTAAAAAGTGAAAAATAAAAAACTTTTTACAAAAAAATACAACCGACTTTTCCACAAAAAATCAAAAAAGTACAAAATAACTTTAATTTCGGAAGTCGGTGTTCAAAAAATGAAAAAGGAACCACAAACACCGAGTTCCGAAATTAAAGTTATTTTGTACTTTTTGATTTTTTATGGAAAAGTCGGTTGTATTATTTTGTAAAAAGTTTTTTTTAAATTGTTTCTTTGACGTAGGCGTGTTGATGAAGTTACACACTAAATAACGAATGTGGCCGAAAGGTTCTGGAGTGGTGACCGCGTACCGGAAGGCTTAAAGTTGGAAGGCCTCCCACAACATGCACCCATGAACCAGTGAGAGCCGGAGGCGCTAAAAGGATCATCTTCCATCGAAAAGTATCAACAATCATGGCTGAGTTGCCGATAGCAGTTAGATGAGGCTGCTAAATTGAGCTAATGAAAAATTTATTAAGCTGAGCTTAATAAGTTAACTTTTTTAACATGTTTAGAAAGAAACTCATATTTCATTATCATAAAATTAAAACAAAATGTGGAATAACTAATTATAAATAACTTGCTCACAAACAGAGCCATTCATGAAAGCCCCCAGTCATGCTCAGCCTAAACACCAACCAGAGAGAGAATCAAAGATTCCGTACTCAAATTCCCTACAGAGAATTTGAAATTGGAACCCACTAACCAGCATCCAAATCAAGCACTAACCGAATTCCTTCATGAATGGGCCTTCTTCTTCAGTAACGCACATTATACGTGGCGTTACTGTCTCGGTCACATCATAGACAAACCAACATTATTTATGTGACACTGACATTATGTGTGGCCGCGATTGACAGTGACAGATGTCATTCTAAAACAAATAAAATATAATGAAGCATAATTTAATCTTAATACTTCAAAGTTACAAACTAAGCATAATAAATTAAGCTGTGCATCGTATCTGAGCAGGAAGGTAGTTTCATGTGAGAAAATGGCTTTTCTTAGAAAATCCAGTTTGGCCACTTTGTAAACCTACAGGTAGAATAAAACCTAACGACGCCTTGGAACAATCCGCGAATCGCTGCACAGTAGCAAATTCATGAGACAGTGGGGTCGAGGGGTGGGGTACTACACAGCGAAAAGCGGACACATATTACAGACTTGAGACGTCATTAAGTTTAAATCGATCATCGATTTGGTAGCAGGTATGTTTGGGTACATAAATCATGTATTTACCGCGGTGCTGTTCACCAAAATATTCTATCTTTTAAACGGAAATTAAAAGAAAAACATAATATAGGATGGGCCAGATAAGACAGTTAATTTTTTTCGTCCGACACAGAATTCGGATACGCCGCGGATATTATCCGCAATCGTTAAACTCTCATTTTTATGTTGACCGATCTGTAAAGTTTTTTATCGCTGGCCATAAAATTGACGCATACCGACCACAAAGATAACATTGATATAAAATTGTGGAATCTATACTAACTTCTTCCCATGACTTCACTTTTTTTTTGGATGGGAAAAGATTCAAAGATTCAAAGATTCAAAGCATTTATTTCAATTAAACCTTTTACAGGCACTTTTGAATTGTCAAGTCGAAAGAGGTGAAGCTATCTGCACGTTCCAAAGCGTAGATCTCTATGGAGAAGAACGTGCAAGAAACTCCACGGACACTCTTTTAAATCATGTTCTGTATTACATAACCTTGGTTACATCCTTGGTCGCTTCTATATGTGAGGACAATGCGAAGAAACAAAAAGGAAACTATAAAAACAATTCAAAGTTTAAAGATTAAAACAAGTCAGTGGCAGTTAAGAGGTGACCAGTCTCAACCGACGGCGCCCGTTCACGAACATGACGCGTGTATTGGCACCATTTAGCTCAACCATTTTGAAGGGAACCGAATGATCCAACACACACGCCACCATCAGCGAAACATTTGAGCGAGCATGACATGCTCTCAACTGCCATTTTAGTTCAAGTCACAAAGTAAAGTATAACTTATCACAAGTAAATGGCTCCATGGTACTCACATGTACAATATTTGAAAATAAAATGCTTCTACATTATATAAAACTATGGTTTACAAAAACCAAGCAACTACAAGTAAAAAAAAAAAGAAATTATTTATTATCAAAGTAATAGGTAAGTATTATATAAAAAAAAAAGAATAAATAAATGAGACAGAAAAAAAAAAGGGGCGAGCATCTCTTCCAAATATAAAATCCTAACTTGTTTATCCAAGTGGTTGAGGCTGTGGAGCAGGACCGGCATTTAGCCAAGCATTATTATCTTGAATGTAATCCCCCAACTTATAATATGCTTGCTTGCATAATGTGCGTTTAATACAAGTTTTAAATTTCGTTTCATTCAGTTCTAATATATGGGGAGGAATTTTATTGTAACATTTTAAACAATACCCCATGAAAGATGTGGCTACTTTAGCTAGTCTGAAACCTGGTTGAACTAATTGATCCCTATTTCTAGTAGCATAATTATGTCTGTCGCCTCGCTTACTAAAGAGATGTAGATTCACCGTCCACAGGCATCAGCCACTGCGCAATTGCACAGCGGCCGACTTGTATCTGGAGGAGGCCGAAATGGGACCATTACTGGCACTCCATTTCAGCACCCTCCTGAGTGTTGGGAGTCGCAGCACCCGCAGCAGAAGCGGCAGTGGCGGCGACGGAAGCCGCGGCGGCGGCAGAGGCGGCGGCGGCGGCGGACCTCTTGCCCCTGGTCGAAGCGGATGGCGCGCAAGCCCTTCCCCCAGCCCAGTGCCCATGAATTCAACCTAATATTGTCACAGAACTGACATGAATTCAAATTGTAAGCCTTCTTCGGAACAATAAGTAGCTTATGGTACTCAGGGATTATCTCCTGGCTCATGACTTTTATTACTTATACCCCATCAAAGCGTACCGGAATAATGTTGTGTAAACAATAAACAAACATACGAATTCGGCAATTTCGGAAAATTTGCTGTCATTTATTGAAGAGTTCCGTTGTCTATCTTCGAAGTTCTTCATCAGATCTTTACTAAAATAAAATGGGAACAGTCAGGAAAAATACTCTTCCAAACAAAAAAAGAAACATCCAAATCGGTTGTCTATTGGTCAAACATCGCTGAAAAATGAATCTCCTCCTTTTCTTGAAGTCTGTTAAAAAACCACTGCCCCATAGATTTCTGTTCGCAAAAACTCGACAAAATATACTGAACAGCTGATTTCTTTTTCTCGATTCGGGGTTTGTCGAATAGTAAAAGTTGTACATAATGATGAGCATACTGATCCTTTTTCAGATATTCTGTTACTCGTTGAAAATACTTCCCGCTGTGTCAACACCTTTATTCGCACTCAAAATTCAACACCCGTTTGACTCAACTGGGTGTTAAGTATCGAAAGCCCCATTCTTGGTGCATCTGGATATTTTCTAAGAAAAATTATTTAAACGCTCCATGTTCTCTTTCCGGTAGTCTAAATATGTTATTTATTTTTTTAATTTCAACAATATCCTCTTGGATGGTTGGTAGAGACTGTCCTAACACAGAAGTCATGATAGTTGATTTCGATATAATTATTACACTACTCCTTATCGAATTTAAGTCCGTGGATAAAATGGATTATAATAATATATCGTTTTCGGCACACAAAAAAAAAATAAAGCTGTTGTCTATACCCTGCATTTTTATTCCTCTGGTAAAAGTTGCCTCAAAGAGTTGTCCTTTAATCAACTTAAACTACAAAACGTTCGTCATTACAAGTGCACGTGATGCTCGTTGACAGCTGTCAAAAGAAGCGAAGAAATTTTCCCGCGAAAATTATCTCAGTACCCACATTAAATTATTCTAGAAATATGAAATACAGTAGAGACTTGAACTAACCGAACAAATTCTGGTCGTAAAGCATTCGGATAATCGAAAATTCCCGATACTTGAATGTGTGAAGAAAACTGACTTTTATATTATACATATGTACATAATTATTATTAATACATGACAATGTTAGGTCTTTATTCAACAACAAATACAAATCCCGTTCCCGTGAAAACACGGGGGTAAAATATAACCTATGTTACTCAGGGTGAATGTAGCTTTCTAATGGTGTAAGAATGTTTGAAATTGGTCCAGCAGTGACTAAATCTTTCCTCTTTATAATATTAGTATAGAAAATTAATGTTTATGTACTTACGAGTACATAAATATTTACTTTAATTTTTTCAACTAGGTACTGTATTTGTTCCCTAACTGTAAGCCCTACCACAAATTAGATCCAATTGATGCTTTCTTACCAGCTCTATGTGACCTCCATACCCACTGTATAGTGAAATTCTCTGATGTAAAAATACTTTTGCGTGCTTAAGGGGTTTTTTTATAAATAAATAAATTATTTATTATTATAAATTATTATTATAAATAATAGTTTATAATAAAAACTATTATTATAAATTATTTATTATAAATTATTGCAATCTTACGACGTATTAGACTAAAAAGTTAAAGGTACTGCATCACGGTTGACAATTCGGATAATCGCTTATCCGTATGACTCTGAGATCCGGATAATCGAGTCTCTAATGTAGCTAGCTTTCCGCGTGCCGTGAGGAGTGTGTTCAAACTTGCGTCCCGGTGGTCCACACGTCCCGCTGCCACATCTTAGTTCTGCAGAGTTCATGTTTTGAATACTTGAGTTTCTGGTTTAGCATATAGTACGGTTTTTATTTAGAAGCTTCTTGCAAATCGCTTTGTAATAATATGGTTGGGTCGCATTTCAGAAGCTTGCAATGAGTATTAATTGTTGAAAATACCTAAATTTTAAGGTCATAGATGATGTAAGACAATAGTCCAGTCAGTTTGACAACAAAAATAACCCTTGAAAAACGACCGTCGAATTTTATAGACTACTAGCTGCTGCCCGCGACTTCGTCCCCGTGGAATCCAAATTTTAAAACATTTTTTATCGCTGCTCCGCTCCTATTGGCTTAAGCGTGATGATATATAGCCTAAAGCCTTCCTCGATAAATGGTCTATTCAACCCAACAATAATTTTTCAATTCGAACCAGTAGTTCCTGAGATTAGCGCGTTCAAACAAACAAACAAACAAACAAACTCTTTAGCTTTATAATATTACTAGCTGCTGCCCGCTACTTCGTCCCCGTGGAATCCCCGATTTTAAAACATTCTTTATCGCTGCTCCGCTCCTATTGGCTTAAGCGTGATGATATATAGCCTAAAGCCTTCCTCGATAAATGGTCTATTCAACCCAAAAAGAATTTTTCAATTCGAACCAGTAGTTCCTGAGATTAGCGCGTTCAAACAAACAAACAAACAACCAAACAAACAAACTCTTCAGCTTTATAATATTAGTATAGATTAAGTATAGATTAAAAAGAGGAAAGATTTGTATTTTTGTATGTAACAAATACACTCAAAAACTACTAGACTGATTTCCAAACTTCTTTCACCATTAGAAAGCTACATTCACCCTGAGTAAAATAGGCTATATTTTATCCCCGTACTCCTACGGGAACGGGAACTACGCGGGTGAAACCGTGGGGCGCTGCTAGTACCTATATTATAAGATTAAGTAGCATAATCAGCCTTTTAATGTTCCCACTGCTGGGACACAGGCGTTCTCTCTAGGAGAGGGAATGGGCCGTAATCCACCAACCCGCACTGGGCTCACGCGGGCCCAGTACGGGTTGGTGGATTGCGGTTGGTGAATGCCACATGTGTTCGATTTATTGGTATTTTAAGTATTTCTTTTTTTGCTTCACGTATAAAAGGCAACATCACTATTCTATACTCCAGCCATAATAAAATTCATTTGCGTTGAAACATTTTGTTTGACCGTAAATTCATAGTTTTAGCTGCAACATAGTAAAGTGCAGACGGATGGGCCTCGGGGGACGTAAGTTGGGCTAACTCGGTACACTAGGCTGGCCTCAGAAACTATTATTAATATGAACCGTGCACCGCTCCCCGATGTTAAATGGAAAGCTCTCGAAGTGAATGATGAGACAGTATTTTTATTTTTAGTAGCAAAAGGTAAACTAGAATGCGTATTTGAGAGACTTAAAAAGTTACGGTAAAATTAAGTAATACCTTGTCAAGTTTTGTGACAAATTCGGAAGTGCCTAAATATCCAACGACAATAAATTTAAGCGACAACTGTACGAGTAGATAGGTACTGTGTTAAATAAATAAAAATAATTTTCTCACCACAATATTACAAAACACAAACATATGTGATGATATCTGAGTCAGGCAACATTTTAAATAATGTTTAAATTACTGTGATGAGACTCAGGACACACCTCCATTTTACAAAAGCATACAGGACCCTTGTTATGTATGTATGTGTAAACTGACAACCTAGAGGTTAAAAAACAAAACAACATTACAAGTCGATTGGCGGCATGGAGTGGAAAATGGTAAGTTATTTGTGTGTGGAGGTGTGTATCATTTTTCTTCTTCTTGATAAGTGATTTTTATTTTTCTTCAGCCTTGTTCCAGTTTGAAAGGTCCTTAACAGTACCAGTTTTATTACTGGCCCATAAGATCTAGGAATCTGTAGTATGAAAATGCAGGTGCGATCCGGAAATCGTGAAAAGAAAATCAGCTGTTCCATACATTTTGATGAACGAACGAACGATACGAACATAAATGTATGGAACAGCTGATTTGTTTTTCGCGATTTCAGGTTTGGTCCCATAGTAAAAGTTTTTCATAATGATGAGTACAATGACCCCTTAAGAGGTTGTTGGTGTTTTACAAATAACCCTGTATAACAAAAAGTCACCCTATACTAAAAACGTAGACTAACTAACTACGTACGTACTTGCAACACAAATTAGCCTACCTCTCAACTTTCTTTATCTACTTAGTGTTACCAGCTTCTCGGCTTAATACATCAACATAGTTCCAAAGTCGTTTCCCTACGGTCGAAATGTCAGCTCGTGCCACAAGTAGTTAAAACATTATGAATA
This sequence comes from Hecatera dysodea, assembly GCA_905332915.2. Lineage (NCBI taxonomy): Eukaryota > Metazoa > Arthropoda > Insecta > Lepidoptera > Noctuidae > Hecatera > Hecatera dysodea. Next base: position 16,566,501 of record HG995303.1, read on the forward strand.
CTGCGAGAAGAACTTGGGCTCTGCCCTGGGTGGAATAAACTATAAATTGTACAGAACTATGGACTATATACATATATTTTAAGTACAAGGCGGGCCGCGCGATTGAACGACACGGTTTGAGGCTCAAGATATGTGACGTTCTGTCAAAGATAGCGCGGCAAAAGCGATTTTCAAAACGTAAAAAATGTATGGAATTGACAAGTACCTAGTGTCGAAATACCACATAAAAAACCGGAAAGTAGGAATTTCTCCTATATCGTGGGTGCATTTACAAACATACAAACTCACATACAAACAGCCAGATCGGAAACAACTATCTGTAGGCCAAACCAATATTCGTCCGTGCGGGAATCTAACCTGAGACGCTCAACCACTGCGCCAACCGACAATCGCTATCGCCAAAAGAATGACATTTTGTTGCAAAGTAGAATTCCTATGCAATAGGATAGAATAGAATACTCTTTATTATGTACACCATATAAGTTACAGAAAATATAGATGAAGAAAACATTAAATAGGGTGACACACTGGGCGGCCTTGCCGCTAAAAGCAAAATATTAAAAAAAATCTTAATTCAGGAACTGCCTGATTTCTGTTAGACTTTTCATAGTCAGTGAAAGTGGTAGATTTGAATTTGTCGATCAGTGCACATTACACTGCTTACCTACTTCTTTTGAGAATATAATCATGACAAAACATTTTAAAAACCTCCCTTCAAAACGCGCAAGGTTCCCTGCAAACTCACGCCGTCTTCAAAATAAACAAATTACATACAATAACGTTAAAAACAAGCGCCATCTAATATCACAAAGTGCAGGTGTTCCTCGACTTTCTCTAATTAACGGAGAACGTGACTCAACAATTACCGTGTATCTACAAATGTAACACATTTTTGTAGTACAAAGTTTGTTAATTTCAAACGTAGCTTGCTATAGAACACGGAATCCCAGGCCATAGAGACGTCATAGCTAAACCTTACAAGTATAGGGAACGTGCAGAAACTATAGGTGGCAGCACAAACGCATCAATGTCAAGTATATTTTACTTATAAGTTTCAAATTTGCAACGCTAGATGGCACAGTCTACTTCGTGCACGTTCCCCTAAACGGAGGGTGTAGGAAGTATAGGTGGCAGCACAGGTCAAATATTTACAACGTTAAATTTTCAGATTTGCAACACTAGATGGCATAGTCTACAACGTGCAAGTTCCCTATAACCGCAATAACGCAAATTCTGAAAAGCGTCAGTATACTCATAATTATTATAAACAAGTTTCGGACAAACCCTGAAATAGCCAACATAATCCTTACTAAAATCCTTATATTAAAAATTCGAGAACTCCGTATGATTTGATTGTTATGTTTTCATGCCTAATCCTCTAATCTAATATTAATTATAAATATAGCCTCATACCCTAGTACTTCGAGAAGGCATGTAGGGGATACTTTATATCAGTAGGTATACCACGTAAGGCATTCGATCAGTAGCTAATCCTACTAATATTATAAACGCGAAAGTTGGTAAGTATGGATGGATGAATGGATGTTTGTTACTCTTTCACGCAAAAACTACTGAAAGTATTTGGATGAAATTTATCATACAGATGGTTTATAACCAGGATTAACATATAGGATAATTTTTACCCCGATATTCCCACGGGGTCGAAACTTATGCGGGTGAAACCGCGGGGCGCTGCTAGTATTTAAATAATATTCGTAGCCGCGAAATTTTCCTGTCTATTTGGCAACTGAGGCATGACAGCTATGTATTCTGCCAACATTATATCGGCTGCCACAGCCGTAGCCAGTATTATCACAGGCAGTCAATTTAAATCAGTAATAGGTACTCACTGACGCGCTTATATAGTGTGTATTTTTTTTAACAAATCCGTCTGTTGCAGTGACCTCCGCATCGTGTCTATGCTCTGTGGTCGACCCTGCCACAATACCGCTGACAAGCTAAAAATAATGTGTGAGTTTTTTTTTTACAATTCCGTCTATCGCAGTGACCACCGCATCGTGTATATGCTCTGTGGCCGATCCTGTCACCATACCACTGACAAGCTTAAATAATGTGCGCGTTTTTTTTACAAGTCCGTCTATCGTAGTGACCACCGCATCGTGTCTATGCTCTGTGGCCCCCTATCCTGCCACCATACCACTGACAAGCTTAAATAATGTGCGCGTTTCTTTTTTACAATTCCGTCTATCGCAGTGACCACCGCATCGTGTATATGCTCTGTGGTATTATTTAAGCGTGTCAGTGGTGTAGTGGCAGGATAGGGATCTTGCCACCACACCACTGATACGCTTAAATAATGTGCGAGTTTTTTTTTTACAGTTCCGTCTTTCACAGTGACCACCGCATCTTGTCTATGCTCTGTGGCCCCCTATCCTGCCACCCAGGGGGTTCTTGCGGAACTTCCGCGCTGCATGTGCATACGTGACTGGAATACTACCGACTGTACGCCTGCAAGTTACTGCATTTACCTATATTCAAGACGTACATGCCTTAATGGTATGCAGTGGTGCCAGTCTAAGGGATATTTCCTTAATGATTCGAAAGAAGGAATTATTTATTTGAAGTTATGGAAATAATAAACAAAAAAGGGCATCAAAGTTGAAAGCCATTGATTTTTGACATTTGATTGACATTGAAAAAACGGAAACCTAATAGGATCACTTTTTTGTCCGTTCGTTCGTCTGTCTTTCAATACCTTTTATCTCGGGAACACGTGAAGGTATCGAGTTGAAATTAAAACAATATACTCAGGTCTACAGTCCCTTGAAGCTGTAAAAAAATCAAACTTTTAAGTTAATGTAAAAAATATACGGCTCATTATGCGTATATTTCGACACTCCCAAAGGAATCAAAATTTAACTTCCCGTGGACCAAGAACTATGTTGGCAAATAATATCGTCTTATACTACAAGTACAGGGAAAATTCTGAAAACTATACATTTATAATTAAATCAAATAATAACACATAGGTACAAATATAGTCTCTATTTAATGTAGGTACTTGATCAATGTTCGGGAAAAACTGCGATAAATTTGTACGGACCCTCGGTGAGCGGAAACGACTCTCACTTATCCGGTTTATTAATTACCTACCAGCTGACCCGCGCAACTTCGTTTGTTTAAAAATGGACTATGTATCTGACCTTCCTCGAGAAATGGGCTATCTAACACTGAGGGAATTTTTCAAATCAGACCAGCCCCCCAGCCAATTTGATAATCTGCAATCGTTAACGCTAGTCAAAAACGAATCAAATGTATGGGAGTGAAATCATCTCAACGTTAAGTCACGCGGTTAAAACAAACGAATACAAAATTCGTAGCCAAGTTCACATCGTTCAAAATGATAGAATTAATTGTTATCGTTTCTACAATGTTCAACGCTACATCCTTTGTTAAAATGTTTAAACTTAATGGTTAAAGCATTTAAACAGAGTTTTAACCTGTTTGACGTTTGTAGCAACGCTCGCCAAAGACAAAAGAATAGGTCGTTTTTCTAAAGACATTGTAGAACGAGCGGCCGACTCAAGCGCGTCAACATAGCTACCAACTTATCGTTTTCTACAGTAATTGCTGACACCGAGGCGTTACCGATTGGAGAACGGAATTCGACACGAAACGTTTGTAACTTGGCTAGGGGGGCAGTAGTTCCTGAAATTAGCGCATTCTAGCAAACAAACTAACTCTTAAGATTTATATAATTAGTATATAAGACTCTCACCTCATCGAAAGCGTTAATATGGTCGGAGATGGAACACGCTTGTCTAGAAGTAACTTAATCACTCTCGACTCTCACACCTAAAGTTGTACCATATAGCAGAAAACAATGAAAACACAGGCTTCAGTATTGAATTCCATTCCTTAGCTGTACATGGCACCACGGAAGTATTTCCAAAACATTTTGTGCCCATGGATGCACGTGCACCACATCGCCGTAAACTTCTGTCCAATAAAGAAACGAGCTTAGCGGAATAAAAATAAAATTGTGCCCCTGCTCTTTCTAGATACATAAATATCATAAAGATACACGGAACAAACACACTTTTACATACATAGTTAGCGGCACTTATTAACTCTGTTCGTTTATCTGGGAATGAGCCATTAACTTAGATTAGTTAATTTGTACACAAGTTCCAACACACATTGAAATTTTTAATGAAAATATGAATTTCGTCTTTCATTTCCGCGTTTCAATGCTGTTTTTTCGCTGTTACTATAATTGTATTAAAAAGCTTTTTTAATCAATTTTGCAAAAGCATCACTTTATTTTCGACAAAAAAAAAATCGGTTTCTACTTTTATTTCAACAAAATAATTCATTCTCATTGATAAACTGGCACTTTGGGTAACCCTAATCCCAAAGTCGCTCTCGAAACAGTAACGGCGCGACGTTTTCATTAATAAACGACTCAGAAAGTTAAAAAGAAATCACCTCAAAGACAAACTGAATAATAATTCTATTCATGAGCTGAACGACTCTTCATAATGTGTCAAAAATTATAGCAGCCCTGAATGCTTAACTTGATTCGAGAGCCTCACAGAGGGAATAGGTATAATCATTGACAGTCATTATGCAGGAAAAAAAGGCACCCTCTACAAACAGTGGGGCGGGACAAAGAAAACATTTTAGGAAACTTGGAACACGAAAAATGTATGGAGTCCGCAGTTTTTTAAGGCAAACAAAACTTTGTTTCGGCTAAAGAATGACCGAATTACGTAAAGTATTGCTTTCGTGTCCTTTGGGGTTTCCGAGTGAGCAGGAATTTATGAGTGCGATCAAGCTTTAACACTTTGTCTATATTTTTCTTTTATGGCTTATGTCGGGGACTCTTTACCAAGAGTCAATGATGTGCAGGAATTCCTTAAAAAGGAAATCACAATATTAAAAAGTCGTTTTTCCCTGTGGATTTGCTCCACAAGTCCACAGAAGACCGTGTCTTTATTCGGGAAATTGCACTCAACGACATTTTTTTAAACGTTGCCCCACACTAGGATTTACTCCTGTACCTTGGGTGCGTTCACAAACATGAAAACTCACATACAGTAAGACACCCAGACCCGGAACAATTATCTATAGGCCATACAAACATTTGTTTCGTGCGAGAATCGAACCAGCGACACGTAGCGCAGCAGTTGAACGCTCAACCACTGCGCCAATCGTGACGTTCAAATTGATATTAACGTTATGTACTAAATGTCGCGCAGTTTCAGCATTTACGGTTAGTTAGTAAAGTCTAAAGTGCTAGACTAGATCTATGAAATGTTATCTGGTACCTATTACCTACACCTATTATAAGAAATGATTGAATACATGACTGAGAAAATAAATAAAACCTGAATTGGTCTTGGTATTTATCGTTTTCCGTTCGTATTCGTTTTATTCCGCCTTTGTATAGTTTGTTTGCTAGTGTATAAAGTTTTCTATACTAATATTATAAAGAGGAAAGATTTGTATTTTTATATTTTTGTATGTAACGAATAAACTCAAAAACTACGGACCGATTTCAAAAATTATTTCACCACTAGAAAGCTACATTCACCCTGAGTAACATAGGCTATATTTTATCCCCGTGTTGCCACGGGAACGGGAAGTACGCGGGTGAAACCGCGGGGCGCTGCTAGTACTAAATAAAATTAGTAGGTTTCAAAAGCCAAAACATACTTGCAAAGTTAAATAAAATCATATCATTTTTTTTTTTTGACAATGCATGTTTCTTCGAGAATGCAAAAATGATTTTATTTATCTGCACGGCTATCATCTATACAAAAAAATTTGCTTAGCTTTTTTCAAGTTCTTTAGCACCGGCTACCCAGAATTCCAGACTAACCAGTGGCAGTTGAATTGCAGTGATTTACAAGAAACGAATGCAAGTATTTGTTGTTAATAGGAATATTTTAAAATAACAACAGTATAGAAATTACTATACGAAGAACAACTTCTATAACCGTGTATTTCTTTGATATTCGAATATAAATAACAATGTCTCCAGCAATTAAGCAATTAAATGGAAATATGTTTAAAATAAATTGAAAAAAATCTTAATTGAAGATGTATATTATATATTATTTATTATTATATATAATATATAATTGAAGATATATAAGTATATCATAATCTGTATGAGTTTATAGACAAAAAAAAACAATATTTTCACGTCCATTTTGCTAAAAATACTATTGCATATCCGACTAATGTTTATTAATAAGACCTTAATTTACTCAGTTAAGCCATGAATATATCTTTGTCTTGTCTGCCCTATCACAACAGTTCAGAACAATCACTAGATTGGCTTAAAATTGTTCAAATGTAACTGACATAGCCTAAAGAATGTGTCGCAAGTCGCAACCAGGAACTTAGAATAGCATATCCAAAGACATTCATAGATCCGCCGAGAAAGCACTTAAACCGCCATTACTGAAGGGCATTAGGTAGCAAGTTTGGGCCCAAATTTACCCGTTTCATTAACTACCTAATGATTTCCGATAGCATCGTACTACTTGTTATGCTCTGACAAAAGATGGGGCGTGCCTTTTTATTTTTTGCGTATCTAATGAAAATTATTAGGAAACTATATTATTTCCATTATAATATACCTAATAATGCTGAAGAGTTTCTTTGTTTGGTTGAACGTGCTAACCTTGGGAACTACTGGTTCGAATTGAAGAATTAGTTTAGTGTTGCATAGTACTTCTACCGAGAAAGTCTAAAGGCTATATAAGATAATGCTACAGCATATAATAATAAACATTTATTTCAGATTTTATGGTACTTACATAATTTTGTTAATCTTTTGGTGTTTGTAAAAATGGTACTCAAATAAGTAGGTTATTATTGTTAAGTTTTACAAATTATTGAATTTTAATAATAACAATACATCATTTATTTCGGGTAACAAAGGCCCATAACATATAATTATATCTTACAGACTATCATACATATTTATATAAACAACAAAAATATACTATGGTACACAAAGATTTGGCGTCGTGTTGCGCTGCGTGGTGTCACGTAGCCTTCCGCGGAATCGCCGATACACGACACCCTTCGGCCAAAACCCTTCCTTAAAAAAGGTCTCAACATGATGAGTCGGAACTCGCACCACGAACGACTTGAAATTCGTGTTATGGCGCGGCTCCAACTTCTCTACCCTTAAGGTCCAGCTGGTCTTCGCTCGAACATACTCCACGATCTCCTCAACCTTCGTGGTGTGATGTAACCAAGACACATAGAGCTGCGTCATAGGTATTGCCGGACGCAGCATATTGGGTCCTACCAGCGGTTGTGTTGACCTATGACTGTCCCCACCCAGAGTCGATAAAAGGGTCAGACCGCTCTAGCAGCTATCATTTTTTAAGGATGCATATAGGGGCGGAGCGACAATGACAATAGAGTAGTTGAGTAAAAAAATCTTATAAGTCCGTCAGATAGATTTCCAAAAAATATTGGACACGTATTTTTTTTTTCGCGTAAACAAAAAACGAAAACGAAACAGTGCGTTGAAACCTCGTGTGACGTCACTTGCTGCTACAATTTTTATCACGCCGTGACGTCACAAGCCCCCACTCATGATCTATGAGGCTTTTTATCTTCGTCAATTATTAGGTATAGATTTGAGAAAGCAAAAAATACGTGGCCAATATTTTTCGATAATCTAACTGAAAGACTAAATAGAATCATATTTTTATTCCTCAGGAAACATCCTTATTGTTGCAAAACTGTTTTTTCTCTTTCAGATCAGCCATTAAATAAATCAACATATTTTGTTTCTTTCAAAAAGGGTTATTTATTGATATGTAAGTTAATTGTACATTTATTTTAACTATTACTAATTGCACTAGAAAAGCTATAATATAGAAAATATATATGAATGTACAAACGGAATAAAAAGGGGGAAGTGCCTTGGGGTCCGAATGTTCATCGAGGTTTTCGTGAAATCAGCATCAGTCAGTCGACTCTTCATGTGAGCCTTAAGTCTGCTATTAAAATAGCGTCAGAATAAAATTGATTGAGTCAGGCGTTACTTTGCGGAAATCCATTTTAAATTTGAAAATGAAAATAATATTATCTAGTTTTAATTTCCGCGAATATTAGTGGGTTACAGGTATACACCTCCCTCCCGCCCGCTATATTATGCACATGCAAGATTACAAGGCAAATGCAAGGAAGTTATGCACATGCAGGAAGGCAAAGCAAAACCCAACACCAATACCGACACGTGTTTCGCCTCTCCACGAGGCATCCTCAGGGGACGTGTTGACTCGCTGACCGTTGAGTTGCAACCCACTAATATTCGCGGAAATTAAAACTAGATAATATTATTTTCATTTTCAAATTTAGTGTCAGAATAGTCTATCATTGATTTCATAATGGTTGATTTTTACAAGTTTGGTAATCTACTAATACGAAAGCGTCACTATGACTTTCCAATGGTCAATCAATGACACTCCATTGAATGAAATAGCATAGAATAGTAATCTCGTATATAATGACAAATACATAAATAAGAGACATAACAGTAATCTGCTAAAATGACAGTTCCTTTGATCAGTGACCTACCATTAGAACGTCATTGTGCAGTCATTGCTTTTAATATCTCTGTTATAAAAAGTATTACGAGATCATTGACCAACCAATGATCGATCATTATGAATTAAGTAGATTATACTATTTTTATAAAATTGTCATTCCAATACAATCCCATTGTCATTTAGCTAAAAATTCGCTGATTGACCACAAATTTTACCAAAACCCGTCCTCCTCTACCGACCCAGTAACTGTTAGGTACAGCGTGATGCTACATATTATTGTGTGTGCCCTTGCCCTAAAATTCAGAACCGAGTTATGCCGGAGGGAATTGAATTAATATTGTGGCTATAGAAACAGAGATATGGTTGAATTTTCAATTTTGTTCAGAACTGGTAAAAGTCCATACAGTCCTACAAAGAGTAGCGAAAAGGTGTGGTCATGTTTTAAAAACTGCTCCTGCCCATTTAGTCGAGAATTTTCTTCAAGGAAGATTCTCTTCCCAGCAAAAAAAAATAAAATCTGATATTTACTACTATGAATCAACTGTTGATAATTTTGTATGGATAACTCATTTTTTACTGGGAATTGTGCATGACCATAGAAGATGGAAAGACCCATTGTTAGGGGATCTAAGGACTTTAAATTATAGCAGTGGACTGTATAATATAAAACTGAATATATTTAAGTCTTCAGTATGTGACAATGTTGATAAATGCGCGCGAGTATCGTCGTTGGAGACCGGTAGCGAAGTGTCGTGACTAGGGATGCCTCGATACGCCTTTTTGCCGATACGATACCGATACCGATACTCTTATAAAAATATCGACGATACTGATACCGATACCGATACGCTTATTGAATTCAATTAGCAAGGTGGAATAAACAAAACACAATTAATTATTAGTTTTAGTTATCAATATTAACATTTATTTATAAGATTTTTATTGACGTTTGGAACGAAATAGATGGGACAACACACGCGTTTACATTACATTTTTAAAGCGCGAAATTTGAAAAGTATCGTTGAATCTGCCATAAAAATATTGCCGATACCGATATATCGGCAAACCAGAAGTATCGCCGATATATCGGTATCGGTATCGGATGCATCCCTAGTCCTGACTGGGTCGTGCGTGACCCAAGGCCCCCCGCGTAGCGCGTGCCCGCGCCTCTTGCCGCCTCCCACCGCTGCCCGACGTCAGCCAAAGGTGGTCGACGACAGCCGAAGGTGGTCCGGGTCAACGGCGCGCCTTGTTCCACGCGCGCTTCAAAGAGTTGTTAGCAAAGAAGACGGGGCCCCATAAGGTCAGTGCCTGCCAAGTTTGCGAAATTTGTTCGAAAGAGTCACCGTGGCCCTGGAACGCAAAGGGCATTAGGAGGAACACGGCTAGGTTTTAGTCAGTAAGAGTCGGCCACTCTCTTCAGCTCCGCCCAGAGCGGAAGAAGTCATTTGATGATTATCTATCAAATAAAAAAGAAGACTTAACCTGCAGCTACTTGGTCAACAGCGGACGATTATCCTCTCCGTACCTTCAACATTTTTGTTCCGGCAATGTGTTAAAAACTTTGGCAAGAAATACTTAATAAAATTGATTGAGTCAGGCGTTACTTTGCGGAAATCCATTTTTAATTTGAAAATGAAAATTATATATCTAGTTTTAATTTCCGCGAATATGTGTGGGTTGCAGGTATGCACCTCCCTCCCGCCCGCTATATTATGCACATGCAAGATTACAAGGTAAAAGCACGGATAATATGCACATGCAGGAAGGCAAAGCAAAACCCAACACCAATACCGACACGTGTTTCGCCTCTCCACGAGGCATCCTCAGGGGACGTGTCAACTCAACGGTCGGCGAGTCAACACGTCCACGTGGTTTAATTAAAACTAGATATATGATTTTCATTTTCAAAAAAAATAAATACTTACCTATATTGTCGCTCTTCTCATGGCCCACCCCAAAACACAAAACGCTTAACCCCGTGAAATCAATGTTGAAATTGTTTTAGCCAAGCTTTAAACTTAATGAAATATAAATAAAGACAAACACCACGTCGCTTAAGCTCTTTTGCAGGCGTTCCGGTTACAAATCAGTTTAAAAGCCTTCCATTTTAAAGTTATATTGAACTTCGTTAAGCTACAGGGCTCGGAGGTTGCGGGAAACGGTTCTCAAGTACCGGGTCACTAGTTTGAACCTGATAGGTATCAATTTGACTTATAAATTCATTGGGGCGGCCTCATCTAGCTTAATATTACCAAAAAAAGATTTGACGTGTAAAAGTGTTATGTTTAACCTACTTACAAAATAAGTATCATTTATTACCTGATTTGGGACAGCACTGGTTCTAGCGAATTTATTAATCACTAGCTGCTGCCCGCGACTTCGTTCCCGTGGAATCCCCGATTTTAAAACATTCTTTATCGCTGCTCCGCTCCTATTGACTTAAGCGTGATGATATATAGCCTAAAGCCTTCCTCGATAAATGGTCTATTCAACCCAAAAAGAATTTTTCAATTCGAACCAGTAGTTCCTGAGATTAGCGCGTTCAAACAAACAAACTCTTCAGCTTTATAATATTAGTATAGATGAAGGAGAAACATCAAAGTTACTGAAACTAAGATTTCCCAGTGGTCCAAAGGCAGCTCCAAGTGCTGAACACGAGGTCCTGCCTTCAACTCCCTGGTCGGTTAAAGTATCTTTGGGTTTTTCCACGAAGCATTTATCAGAAACACTTCGAAGTCTGGGTTTTACGGTTGATGCTGATAAAGACGCGAATGTAAATGGCTATGTGAGTGTGAAGATACCTTTCTGCTTAACTCTTTGTGAATGAAGGCATGATGTTTCGTAACTCGAGGTAAAGACAAGAATAATTAGAGTACTAGAGTTTAAGATAACGAAAAAAAAATTGTATTGTAGTCTAATACTGATTGTTATTCAATTCCTACAAAAACTGTATCAAATATTAGCTAGTAACATGTGGAAACGTCCACTACGTTTCCACATGTTACTAGCTAATCTATACTTATAATAAATCTGTAGAGAGGTCAATTCTGTACAAGGAATATATTTTCAAATTAACTATCAGGGGACGATTAGTGATCGATACAGGTGCCAAAAATGCAATCAGTAAAATTTTTGTCTGTCTGTCTGTCTGTCTGTCTGTCTGTCTGTCTGTATGTTCTTTATAGAAACAAAAACTACTCAACCGATTTTAACGAAACTTGGTGCAATTATTCTTCATACTCCTGGGCAGGTTATAGTATACTTTTCATCACGCTACAATCAATAGGAGCAGAGCAGTGAAGGAAAATGTTGGGAAAACGGGAGAAGTTACTCCATTTTTTAAGCTTCCGTCACGTGTGTAGCCTTAATGGTTAAAGTTGCATAGAATCAGCTAAGAAAGGATTTTGATTAATTCTACCCCCAAGGGGATAAAATAGGGGATGAACGTTTGTATGAAACTTTGTCAATTTTAAACCGATCGGGCTGAGAGTTTCAAAATCGGGGGTAATGTAACTATTCCACGCGGACGAAGTCGCTGGCAGAAGCTAGTCTATAATATAATATTATAAAGCTGAAAAATTCTTTTTGGGTTGAATAGACCATTTATCGAGGAAGGCTTTAGGCTATATATCATCACGCTTCAGCCAATAGGAGCGGAGCAGCGATAAAGAATGTTTTAAAATCGGGGATTCCACGGGGACGAAGTCGCGGGCAGCAGCTAGTATTTGATAGGTACAGTTTTTGTATTGTACATTTACCCATAATATAATGTTTTGTATCTTTGTAATATACAATGTACGATTGTTTGTTTCCCAAATAAAATAAAATAATCTGCAGACCACAGAAGTCTTTGTAACCGTAGAAACAGCCACACACACAGAGAAAAACTCACCGTGAAGAGTGAGTTGAAGTTAGCTGTCATCCCAATTAATGCTTAGGGTATTAAACACATGACTTCAAGTTCACTACGCGTTATTTATTACGGTGAGATTGTTACAGCAGTGCGATTCTGTAAACATCACCATGAAAGCTTGGGTGAAGAGAACGTGAAATGAGCTGTCAAACCATACTATTGAGGACAGAGGACTCTGGTAGCAATCCTGAGGGTCTTGCTCAAATCGAAGGCCCAATGGCAAAATGCCACGGGAAATACAAACACTCAGTGGCGTAACTATAGGGTGGTAGGGCTGGCAAAATGCCACGGGCCCCCGACCCGAGAGCGCCCCGGCCGAAGATGAGCGTCTCCAAGATCCGGCGGAATTTCGTTAAAAAGTGTTCCAAATGTTCAGCTGACATGTTATCAAGACTTTGGTTGCAAGCAATAAAACTATGCCCTTGAAAATAAAACTGGGAAGTCCCCATCAAAAGAATTTGCCACGGGCCCCCGAAGATACTCTATAGTTACGCCACTGCGAACACTACTACAAGATTTATCGTCAGTATTCCACAGGTTTTAATACTATTACATTCATTGGTTTCGTGAAAGGATGGCTTAAGTTCAATCTTTTAAATATCTAAACGCGGTTAGAACTTAAGGGACTAGTGCACTCTTTCGTTTCTGTATGCGAACAAACAGCTACAGTGAAATGTGTGCGGAAGGCATTCGCGTTTACAAGTTCTCGAAATTTCTAGAATATTCTGTTTCTACAGTGCTGCCTCTAGTGTCGAGAGGCTACTACTACGACAATTATTCATAATATTACAATAACTCATTAATAAAACAGCGCCTCTTGTGTCGGAAAGCGCAAGCAGTTGGTCGATATGTGCATAAATCGTTCGTAGATACTGATGCCCTCTAGTAGCGAGTGACACAAACTGAAGGATGTTTCAACCATAATGCTTCCGCCTCACGACAACAGAGGACGTTACTTGTATATCAGTTACACAAACAAAAAGGCAAAATTTTGCCTTTTATTTCAAACTTATTAGAGAGAACTTTATTATGAACATCGTACTACATATGGATACAACTACAAACCTATTACTGAAAACCGCATCAATATCGGAGTAGTTTTGTTTTTTTGCATAAACATATGTTTACTGCAGCGCCCCCTCGGGAGTTGTCTCCGTAACACATATCTTAAAACATGCACCAATCAAGCCTTAACCCATCACTGAAAACTGCATTACAATTGGAATAGTAGTTTTGAAGATAAATGGCAACATTGGTTTTCCCAAATATCCTTGACTGCAGCGCCCCTGGTGAGTTGTCACCGTAACACCTATTTAAGAACATGCACCAATCAAATCATAACTCATCATTGAAAACCACATGAAAATCGGACTAGTAGACTGGAGATAAATGGGAACCTTGGTTTGCGATGAAGAAGATGATGTTTGTTTGTTTCTTTGTTTGTTTCTAAACAAAGAAACAAACAAACATCCCCTCACCCCAAACGCATACACTGTCTCCGTTCCGTCGTGGGTAAAAAGATGGAATATAGTTCACTTCATGGTCACCCCACCTTCGTTTACCCGGTAAATTGTTGACAGAATTAACCGGCTGAATAACACTCCTGTTATTTTACAAAACGTTGCTTGTTATCAAAGTTTTCGCAATAACAATAATAATTACAGATTGAAAAACGGCCGGGTAAACAAACCATTATCAATCCGATATCAGTTTGATTCAAACAAAATAAACGATGAAAAGAAAAGGTAAAATTGTCCCGCAGTAGGTCCACCACGCTATGATTATTCAAAGGATAATTGTAATATCTAAAAAAAATAGCTTGTGGCTTAAGAGCGTATACGCCGTACATTTCATACAAAATTTCAAGTACTTATTTTCCGAAATGACTAAACCTACTAATAAGTTTAATGAAACTTTACACACATAAGCAAGATACATAGGTCTAAAACGTTAGTTGAAAACATTTTCGATAAATAGTGTTACAGTTACATTAGACCCATTTTAAATTATCCCTACTTACATAAATTTCCAGTTATCTTTTTTAAATAAGACGTTTCGAAAATGTTTTTAATCGAAATTTAAATTTTTAGCGAAACTTGTCATTTCGCATAATAGTGACTCGAAAATTTGTTTGAAATGCCATACAGAGTACAAGCGATATTTGTCGATGCGCGCACTGACAGCTATGACGTAGTACGGCGCAAGAAATCTGGGCCCCAAGTCTGCTATTACAATAGTCTCAGAATGGCCTGCCATTGATTTCATAATGGTTGATTTTTACAAGTTTGGTAATCTACAAATATAAAAGTGTCACTATGACTTTCCAATGGTCAACCACTGACACTCCATTGAAAGAAATGGCATAAATTGGTAATCTCGTACACAATTACAAATGAATTACAGAAATGTGCGGTAATCTGATAAAATTTTGACAGTTCCATTGATCAGTGACCTACCATTAGAACGTCATTGTGCAGTCATTGCTTTTAATAGCTCGGTTATCAAAAAATATTACGAGACCATTGACCGACCACTGACCGACCATTTTGAATTTAGCGGATTACGAATTTTTAGCAAAATGATAATGGGATCGTGTTGGAATGACAAATTTATAAAAATAGCAGACTTGGGGCCCTGCCTCGTTGTTGTTTGTATGACGGTCTTAACAGCATTCTGCATTCGAAAACTACCCGGGCAGATAGCCCGCTTATCTGGTCACGAGTCGATCGAACGAGGTCTGTTTAGTTATTAAGTACTAACATAGGCTACTGATGATCCCGGCTGTCATTTGTACATCTTTGCCAGTACAGGTACTCAGAAGCCAGAAATCTGACACCAGTCTTGAAACGGGACATTATATTTATTATATACTTTATTGTACACCTTGTAATAATAACAGGAAAAAAATTATAAAAACAAGTGTACAATGGGCGGTCTTATCGCACAAGGCAATCTCTTACAGACAACCTTTGGATGGACTGAACGAAAGGAGATAGATTTAGGGCTGTCAGTGTACAATCGTTATAAATAATACTAATTAGAAATAATAATATAAAATACATAAATAAAATATAATAAACTAATAAATATGAAATAGGCATATAGATGAGAAAGGAGCGGAAAAATTAATACGTTTTTGGGTTGTGGAGTTAGGTATATCATATATGCAGTCGCGCCGTGTAATCTCTGGTATTCAGCTGCAACAGGCAAGACTTGGAGCCGACCCATAACAACTCGCGAGCACACGCGCGTTTTATACTTGCCAACTGACGAGCAAGTCCAATCGGCCTAGCTTTTTCCGAACTATTCAAGGGTCCACTCCAAGTGTTACCTGTTGCAGCTGGATACCAGTAGATTACCAAGTCACCGATTGATATTCAGGATGACACATACACAACAGTAAAAATCATTCGTTACACAAAAAGAACACAACAACACCCATCTGCCTTTTCTAGCCTTTTCTCAACTATATAGGGGTCGGCTCCCAGTCATGCCGGATTAAGCTGAATACCAGTATTTTACGTAGAGCAGCTGCCTACCAAACCTCCACAACCCATAAACTGGGGAACACGGTAGTTCTTGGCAAGACTGGTGTCAGATTTTCTGGCTTCTGACAATCCGTAACGACTGCCAAAGATCTCCAAATGACAGCCGGGACCAACGGCTTAACGTGCTTTCCGAGGCACGGAGAAGTCTCGTTATGTTAAGATGGTCACCCATCCACAGACCAACCTCGGCAAGCGTTGCTTAACCTTGGAGATCGACCCGTGCGGCTGTTATAATTTAGCCACGAGCTCCTCGTGATCACAACAACACCGAACTGTAAATTAATTATTTGTACTTTTTCCATCTCTTGATTTAATCTGTATGACAAAAGCTCAATAATACAGTCTTTAAATTTAAAATATTTAGGGTCACCCTACACTATCGGCCCGCTTTCCTTAACGAGTCAAGTGTCGAAGTAAATCAAGTTTTCACGAAATTCCTATTACATTTCCCGGCTTTTAGCGCCTCTCCAAATTGCATTTATGGCAACATTTTCGTATTATTTTATTCTGTGTAGCTATAATATTGTATCAGTATTTTTTTTTTTGCTGATTCACACTCGTGGTCACTTTTATCCTGTATAGCACTTCACCCGCGATTCTGTGCCAATTTAGTACAAACAATTTCCAACCACGTTTCTTTTGCATGAGAAGTCATCAAATGAATTCTTCCACTCTAGGCGGAGCGGAAGGGAGTGGCAGACTCTTTCTGACTAAAACCCACCCGTGGTCCTCGTAGTGCCTTTCCTAGTGACTCTTTCAAACCTATTCCGCAACTCTGTCAGCAAAGAAGACGGGGCCACAGAGCACGGGGGGACGCTCTGTGGCCCCGTCTTCTTTGCTGATCCTTTGAAGCGCTCGTGGAACACTACGCGCCGTCGACCCGGGCCTTGTTGTTTGCTGACGGCGAGCCACATATCAACCTCCTACTTCGACCGTTTACTAAAATCCTTTTTTAGCTGACGTCTACTCTTCATAATTTACTTCCGTGCCTAATTTCACGGGAAAGTTGCAAACGCCGGAACATTGTAAAATATTGCGTGAAATTTTGTTTTTTTTTTTTCTAATAAGACTGTTTCTAATACATAGTAGTTCT
This sequence comes from Hecatera dysodea, assembly GCA_905332915.2. NCBI lineage: Eukaryota > Metazoa > Arthropoda > Insecta > Lepidoptera > Noctuidae > Hecatera > Hecatera dysodea. Next base: position 16,583,604 of record HG995303.1, read on the forward strand.
AATAGCATTGGAAACTATTGAACTTGGATGAAATTTATTCTGTAAAAAACGATGCTTTATAAAACATCGAGAAATTATAATCTAATAAGGATTTGTGCCATCAGAAAGGAAGCTTGTTAAAAAACCAAGTCTCACAACTCATTTCTTCTACCGAAAAAGTTGTGAGATCCATGTAATACCAAGTCAGATAATTTTAATTTATTAGCTTTCATCGCGTGCGCTGCGGAAACTATTGAGGATAGAACAAAACAATGTACTACAATATTAAAGAACGTATCAAAATCTGTAAAAAAGTCTACGATAGCATATGCCTATCTCCTATGGATAACTCACAAAAACTACTTTTTACCTGAAGTATTACGCGGGACAAACGGACCGGGACAAAACAATTTCTAACGCGGAACAGAGTCCGCCGCACTGCTAGTGTTAAATAAAATAAAATAGTATTCTTAAACCTTTAATCCATCGGGTCACTTTGGTGCAACGGACACAAATACCAAGCGGTGAGACTGAGCAAGTGAACGGCACGCCAGTGTAAAAAAAAAAGAAACAAAAAGGGCCATTGTTACAGAGAATAGGTCCTGAGGGGATTGAGGTCCTTTAATTGCTACGTTGAACCCCGCAGTCGATGTCCATCGATAGCTTTTTATTTGTTCCTATTTTCTTGACCATGTTTTTTGTTGTTGTATGCTAGTATTGCGTTCATAGATCTTTGTGAGTGTACAAATTCTACCTTAAACTAATCCTAACTAATATTATAAAGGTGTATGTGAGTTCATTTGTTTGTTACACTTTTACGCATAAACCACTAAATCGATTTTTAAATTCTTGCATTGTAGTAGAACTACGCGGGTGAAACCGTGGAACCCTGCTAAGCTATACTATCCTACTAATGCTATCCTGCTCGCAGTGGTTGAACGCTCAGCTGCTGCGCTACGTATTGTTGAAAAATCAGTTGTTAAAACCGCGAAAAAAAATCAGTTCTTCCCTACATTTCTGTTCGTATAACTAATCAAAATGTAGTGGACAGCTGATTTTTTTCGCCATTTCAGGTTTGGTCCCAATGTCCCATAGTAAAGTTGTTCACAATGATGAGTACAATGACCTCTTAAGAGGTTGTTGGTGTTTTACAAATAACCCTATATATGCTGTGGCTTCAAAAGGTTAAATTTCGACTGTACTGGTCAAGCATATAAGAACCATGTTGGTCAATGTCTGAGCTGTATATAGTATAACTCTGCTTCAAACATAAAAAAAATAAAGATAACTATTTTTTGTAAATAGTGTAATGTAAGTAGGTAAGTACTATCATAAAGAAACATTGTCTGTTCTACAAATGAATGAATTATGTAGTCATTTGAACATGTTTTAATGAAGTGTCAACAATATTATCCATTGTTGTAAATCAGCAAATAGGTATTCTACGACCCACGCAGTACTGTGAACGTGCTGATAAAGCAACATAATGAACAGACAATCAGGGAAATTCCCGGGTTGGTGTTGCTAGTGCCTAAAATAAAATCCTAACATTTCAAATGCGAAATTAATTTTGTTTGTTACGTTTTCACTAAAAAAATATTTAAATCATCAAATGACCTCTCCCGCTCTGGCTCTGGCGGAGCGGAAGGGAGTGTCAGACTCTTACTGACTAAAACCCGTGATCCTTCTTGTGCCCTTTACGTTCCAGGGCCGCGGTGACTCTTTCGAACAAATTCCGCAACCCTAGCAGGCACTGACCCTATGGGGCCCCGTCTTCTTCGCTGACGGCTCTTTGAGGCGCACGTGGAACACTACGCGCTGTGAACTCGGGCCTGGTTACTATCGGACGGCGAGTCACCCATAGCTCGCCGTTTTTTTTTTACAGAGGTAGATGGAACCCAGTGGAAGGTTATAGCTGCCAGTGATGCGGAATTTGTGCGAAAGAGTCACCGCGGCCCTGGAACGCAAAGGGCATTAAGAGCAACGTCGATGGATTTTAGTCAGTAACAGTCTGACTGGTCTCCCTTCCGCTCCGCCCAGAGCGGTAGAAGCCATTTGATGATTTCCCATACATAAAAAGGGCGACGGTTATAGGCTACTCTTCTTGTGAATGCGAGCGAAGCTGTGAGAAGTTTTGATCAGGATTACTTTTAAAGAGTTCCGTAGGTAACTACCGGATGCCTATTACAAAGCCTCCGCCATCCATCCGTCCGTCTGTCTGTCAGCGCACTGTAGGTATCGCAAGAACCGTAATAGGTAGACCGTTGATATTTTTACAGAGTATGTATTTCTATTTCCGCTATAAAAACAAATAATAAAACGACTTCTAAACAAAAAAACCAAAAAGTATAAAATAACTTTAATTTCGGAACTCGGTGTTTTTGGTTGGTTTTTGTGTTGTTGAACACACAGACTTCCGAAATTAAAGTTATTTTATACTTTTTGGTTTTTTTGTTTAGAAGTCGGTTTTATTTTTTGTAAAAAGTTTTTTTTTATTTTTCACTTTTTAGTGGTTCACTCCCAGCTAAACATACCCATCACAGCGTACGTGGTATAAATAGGTGTAAACAATAAACAAACATGCGATTTCAGCTATCCCGACAGATTTGCTATCATTTATTGAAATTATCAAAAAAACCACTTGTTCGATTTCGATAAAATTTTCATGGGACCATTTGGGAAGTATACCCTTTCCAACAAAAAAGAATTTTTCAAATCGGTCGGCAAGCGACGGAGTAATGCACGAACAAACATTAAAAAAAAGACATACAAACATCCGAATTGAGATCCTCCTCCTTTTTTAGAATTCGGTTAAAAATTAACTAAACAATAAAAGTCAGCTAATTTTGGTTTTCATATTAAATTCTTTGATGTCGCTTATTATGACCTATTTACAGAAATTATGTTTGGTTATAGTGATTGGGGCATGATTCCTAATTTGTTTCTGACAGGAATTTCTTTAATTCCTAAAATTACGCTTTTTACGACGTCTGCTTAGTGTTTTTGAAATGGATTTGCTCTTGACTCTAGTCTAGGTCACAGGTAACAGAGACAAAGTCTACGATAGATTGAGCTTATCCAGAAGAAGCGTGTTCACTCTAACTTTGAAGAGATCAGGGTTGAATGCGTTCGGAAACACAAACGTAGGCAGAGAGTTCCACTCCTTTGCTGTGCGCATTACAAAAGACGATTGAAAACGCCTAGTATGACGTATTTTTCACCTACCTTCGATGTCATTATAAGTGGATTCAACTGTATAGGATTTTTAGGAGCTCATGGCAAAATAATATCAGCCGTAGGGGCCGATCATCAAGGTTAAGTGATACCAGTGGCGTGCCTAGGGTTTCAAAATAAGGCAAGCCCAATGAAATTTTAACCGTTTTCAAAAAAAGAAAGTTCAATTTTCGACTATGTAGGTACCTACGTATGTTTATATATATGTATACTAGCAGCGCCTCGCGGTTTCACCCGCGTAGTTCCCGTTCCCGTGGGAATATGGGGATAAAATATAGCCTATAACCTTCCTCGATAAATGGGCTATCTAACACTGAAAGATTTTTTCAAATCGGACCAGTAGTTCCTGAGATTAGCGCGTTCAAACAAACAAACAAACAAACAAACAAACAAACAAACAAACAAACAAACAAACAAACTCTTCAGCTTTATAATATTAGTATAGATATATATTATTTATATTCTAATTGGAATCGTCTATCTTTCTTAAAAGATTTTTTTTAATTACAAAAGAGTAAAATTTTGGTGATCGTTTTAATTCTACCAACAATTGTTTTTCAATAGCTATCATTGATAATTCGGAAAGATGCTCTTGACCTTGTGTATTTCTCAGATAGGGATGGATACTTTTAAGAGACGAAAAAGCACGTTCCGCGGAAGATCTTTTAGCCGGAACAGTTACAACAAGATACGCTAACTTTAACAGCTCAGGAAAGGCATCTTCGAGGTTATTCTCATGAATGAAATCAATTAATTCGAAAACATTACGATCTTTCAGAACAGGACTAGAATACAAGGCTTTTTAATGTTTGTTTGTCGAAATAGTTTGCATGCCTTTTAATGGCGCCAGATATGTTATTTAAATCATTATAATCAGGTGTATTCCAAACGGAATCTTCATTCAAAAAAATATGCAGCACCAGCAATACAACTTATTAGTGTGCGAACAGCCAACAATCCAACTAGTTTTATACACTGATCTATTAAATTTTCGTTTATGCGATTTACTATTCTGAGAAATACACAGTTTAGGCGTCGGTTTTAATGAAGAAATGAACTGTTTTTTCTAAGCAAAGTTTAAAGATTTTACCTTATCTTCGCCAATCAAAACTTGAACGCATTTTAAATCATCACAAGGTATAATTACCTCACAAGGTAAGTCACCAAAACAATTGTATCACTGAGAAAATCTAAGAAAATACACTAAAAACTTTAACAAAAAACCTTCAAAACAAAACAAAACTCAAGCAAATGAAACTGAAGTTAGTTGCACTCGGGTGTCAGGAGCTACTTACGCAGAGTTGCAGTGTTGTCATTTAGGCAAAAAAAGTCGCCAGGTATATGAAAAATCTAGCTAGATGTCGCAAATTTTTTATTTTTAAGATATTGCTTGAATATTTAATTTCGTTATTTTAAAAAGTCGCTAGTTTTTATTGTTGCTAAATCTTAAAAAAAGCCTCCAAACTCGTTAAAAATCTCCAAGATCTCACAACGTCGCTAAAACAGCAACACTGCAGAGTTGGTAAGGTGACAAGGTCACCCATATGCGTACAACTTCATAGGCATGCACGGCTTAAATCTTCCATTCTGATCCATTTGTAGACGCACAAGGTTCTAACTCGTTATACGGCACATCGCTATAAGTGCGAAAGTGACAGAGAGTGTATTTGAAAGCCCGGCAAAAGCCGGTGCGTGTAAGCAAGATAGCTATATGTAAATGCTGCAAATACGAAACTCTGCGCGCGAACAATCGCGCGTGCGCGTGTGTGGCATAGGTAGATAGGTACTTTGTGTTATTTTGACAGGAATTAAGCGCGCGAACTTTTAAATAGTTCGGATTTGATATTGATTATCTATCGAGCATTTTAGTAAGGCATGGCCGGGCTTTTGGGCTTATATGAAGGTACCGCCACTGAGTGATACTCCTCGGAAAGCACGTTAAGCACGTTGGTCCCGGCTGTCATTTGAAGATCTTTGATAGTGGTTACAGATAGTCAACTGCCAGAAAATCCGACACCAGTCTTGCCAATTGGTATCGTATTACCCAGTAATAAGGTTGTGAAGGTCAGTCAAATAGGTAGGCGCTCCATGTACTTACCTAAATACTGGTTTTCTGCTGCATCCGGTTAGACTGCACCTCAAAAGACTTGGGAAAAGGCTAGGCTTGTTTTAAGGATAACATATTTTGATTTGTGTCAGAGGAGCTCGTGGTTAAATTATAACAGCCGCGTGGGTCGATCTTCTATGTTAAGCAACGCTTGCCGAGGTTGGTCTGTGGATGGGTGACCATCTTAACATAACAAGACTCCTCCGTGCCTCGGAAAGCACGTTAAGCCGTTTGTCCCGACTGTCATTTGGAGATCTTTTGGCAGTCGTTACGGATTGTCAGAAGCCAGAAAATCTGACACAGTACCATGTTCCCCGGTGAATGGGTTGTGGAGGTCTGGTAGGCAGCCGCTTCACATAAAATACTGGTATTCAGTTGAATCCAGCTTAACTGGGAGCCGACCCCAATATAGTTAGGAAAAGGCCAGCGTAATGTCAGCGTCAACAACTAGTTACCCCCTTTTTGAGGAACTTTTGAGGTTTGGGTGTCAAAAAATAAAACAAATTTCACTGTTAATCATTTATTTACAAAATAAAATAGATATATGATCATTGGTATATGAACAGTCGATAATGAACCAAACGTATTCTTTCAGAGATTTAGTTTTTTTGTTAGAAGTCAAACCAGATAAATGTTGCGCCCAATGAATAAATTCTGAGTGAAAAAATATGAAACTTAAACATCTACATATAATATTCGTATTTACTAATTATTAATTAAACCCAACCTGATATTGTACTCCATGATTATAAATAAGGTGTTTTAAATACTTTGAGAATTAATCCGTGTCATTTGTGCTTTTTACAATAAAAAAAAATGTGGCATTCGTTTATTCATAAAATTATTTACAACCAATTTCAGACACACATTTTGGACAAAATTATAGGTTCTAATCATAAGAAATGGGTTTATAGATAGATTCTTATTTAAAATAATCTGTAATACTTAGATATAGAATAATAAAAGGTACTGATAAGTAGCGATAAAAGAACCGAATCAAATAAAATGAAGACTTTATGACCACGCGAGGGAAATATGGGATCTAAAAGAATTTACAGATTGCGCATTGGTAACTGCCAATCTAAAGCCAAACCAACAGGCTGAAACTTCAATCTTCTAAGAAAAAAAAAACAATACTATTAGTACAGTCGATTCTATCACAGCCTTGTTCTTTTCGCATGTAGCCAATACAATGGGTAAATAATTGCGATATTATGTTGATTGAGTCGAGTGGAGATCCCACTGGAACGTAACTTACTTGGAATATGAGTTTACAAAGTTGAGTTGTCCATCGCTCCAGGCAACTCGCGGGTGCTATAAGACATACGGCTTCGAACAAACATCCTGGACTTATAGAATTTGTATAAAACTAAACAAACCAATATCAACAATATTAAAGCTACGCAAGTTTCTGTAAATATCGACTTTGTCCCTTCATTATTTGATACCAATTTCTCGTTGCTTGGGCTAGTGGGCAACGAGTCTGTCTGGTAATGGACCAAGGAGAATTTACTCTCGATGTCGTTTATCACGTTTTGCTTTTCGTCTGATATCATTTTTTCTAATTCTTTTCTTACTTTATTTATGTATGGAATCAAATCTGCGGTATTATTAACAGTGACTAATGGCACCGGAGTCGTGTTGGCAATGGTATTTTCATGTAAAGAATTTAAGATTTTCTTAAGCAGTACATTCGTAGCATTGTTTAAATCTATAACTCTGGATGTTAAGTTGGCAAGATTTAATAGATTTTCTTCGTTGATAACGTTAGATTTATCAATCGCACTCGTGATATTTTCTAAATATTTATCATTGCTTTCTTCTACGGTATTCTTATTAGTCATACTTAAGTTATACAAAATGTGTCTTATGTCTACTAGTATCTCATTTTTATCACTAACGTTATTAATTGTCGCAGTTGGTTCAATAATAGGTCCTCCTTGATCTTTATTACATGTTATTCCGTCAATATTTTCACCATTATGCTCATCTATCTTTATTGCTGTTATTTCAAAAGGAACACCTTGTTTCTTCAGTTTCACTAAAATCCGACACGATAAAGGATTATCACCTATACTCAATTTTGACAGACTTGTGCCTGCAAATTCTTCAGCGTTTATTTCAACAATTTTGTTATTATCAACTATTAACTGGGCTAGACTTTTTACTTCATAAAATCTTTCGCTTTGCAAGTCTTTAATCTTATTGAATGACATATCGAGCGTGTTCAAATAAATCAGACCTCGGAAAATTCCATAGCCAACAGCCGATAAATAGTTGTGAGAAATGTTTAAGGAAAACAAAAGCTCGTTGTCTTTAAATGTTCCCGGCTGAATGAAAGCTATTTTGTTAAAACTTAAATCTAAATGGAGAAGTTGCCTGATTCCCGAAAAAGCTCCTATTTCTAACCGAGATACACTATTATTTCTCAAAACTAAACTTGTTATATGAGTTAAGGCGCTAAGTTTTAATGCACTGATATTATGGATACCTGCATCGGAGATTGCAACATTTGAAATAGTTGAATCCTCATTATCTTCGAAACAGATAACTGTCTTGACACCAGATAAGTTTATAGTTTGTAAGTTTTCGGTTTTATTCAATAATTTTTGCGTGAACTCTAGTTTTTCATTATAAGATAGATCCAATGAACGTAAATCAGTCAAACTTATAAACGAATCGTTTTGGATTTTTTCTATTAAATTATGAGCCAAATTAATATTAATTAGACGTGATAGTCCGTACAGTGATGTAGAAGAAATGGTTTTTATAAGATTATTATTTAAAAGTAAAGTGCTCAATCCAACTAATTCAGTCATATTAACAAAGAAGTTTTCCAGTTCGTTATAAGACAAATCAAGCGTTTCTATGTAGCCAGTATGTACGAACACATTAAATTGTAACTCTTTTATTTTACTCCGAGACATATTGAGATCCTTTAATTCGTTCATGTCGTTAAAAGATGCGTTTTGCACGATAGTAAGCAAGTTGCGAGAGATATCAAGAGTCGGTAGGGACACCAAACCATCAAACGTATCAGTCTTCAATGTCCCAGCCAAAGGATTATCAGATATTTCCAAGTTTATCAAACTTCTCAACGAATTAAAAGAATTTGGTTCCAATTGAGTGATTGCGTTTCCTGATAGATCCAAATATTCTAGACTATTCAGTTCTTGAAAGTGTTCATGTTTAATTTGAGCCAATCGATTATTTCTTAAATACAATGACTGAAGATTAGACAGATCTGTCTTGTCGAAGTCTATGCTAGAAATTTTGTTGTTGGATAGTTCTAGCACTAGCAAACCAGTTAGTGTCTTGAAGCACAAGTTTGATAATGAGAAGATGGCGTTACTGTTCAGATACAAGGTATCAAGTCTGGTCAGACCGTTAAAAGCAAAGTCATCAATTGAAGTTATTAACTGGAAACCTAGATTTAACGTTGTAACATTGATACCATCAAAAGTACCCTTAGTTAATGAACCTTCAATAAAATTATCACTGATAGAGAAAGATGATATGTTTTTATTTTTGAACAATTCTTTAGGCAGAGACCTTATTTTATTTCTTGAAAGATCGATGCTTGTCAATGATACTAAATTAGCAAAAGTATCTTTGCTCGCGCCTTCAAGTGCATTATTACTTAAATCTAAACTATACAAGAAAACCATATCGTGAAACACGTCATCAATAGTCTTGATATAATTTGAACTTAAATCTAAATAGCCAAGTTTCTGCAACTTATCAAAATCATGAATTTTCAGTTCTTTTATTCGGTTGTTACTTAAGCTTAAAGTTTTTAATTCACTAAATCTGAAGAGGGAAGAATTTATATCAGTAAGTCGGTTGTTAGACAGATTGAGATGCAACAAACTTCTGGTGCCTTCGAAAGTAAATGGACTCAAGGATTCAATGTAGTTGTGTGACAAATCTAAAGTCTGTAAATCATCGATTTTATCAAAGACAGCATCGGGTATTTTAACTAAGTAATTGTGAGACATGTTGACCTTGTTCAATTTGCTGTACGGGTGTTCAAAACTATTAACAATAATGTCACTGATAGTATTGTACGACAAATCTAACTCAATCAACATATTCAATTCATTCTGATTGGATAAAACGGCAGTTTTCAAATGATTCCTTGATATATTCAGTACGGCTAAATTCTGCATGGGTTTTATAGATGGTGTATATTCATAATCATTTTCACTTAAGTCTAAAGAGTATATGATGTTTAACATGCCTTCGTCTCGTCTTCTATAATTACTGGTTACTGGGATCGAGCCAGAAATTTCTGACGGTGGAAGTTTCATGACCAGGAATATGGGGTCAATTCTGTATCCAGCGTAAGTGAGATATTTGGAGCAGTCTTCATTTTCCACTATACCAAGGTGTGGTGAGTTGTAAGAATTATGTTGGTAGTTTTCCCATCCAGAGTTGCTGATTATTATGTTCGTGCAGAACATGTTGTATCGGCATCTGCTGGGGTCATGTTCCACAGTGCATGCTTCGGAGTTGTAACTTGAAGCGACAGCAACTGTGATAGCGAGTATCCCTGAAAACAAAAAGCACTGTTAACATTTTCAACAATATCAGCATCCTTTTTTTGATCGTCTGTGTTCGTGATAGCGGGTGTTCTCATCTCTGGATTCAAAATTCATCCGCGAACGATGACAAAGATAGGCAGTCAATCTACCTAGCCTGTTCTGCCGTCATAAGAAGAAATTACGTATCGAATCAAAGTAACCGATTTCCGACCTTAAATTACTATCTTAATGTCGGAAATCGGTTACTTCGTTTTGTGTAGATACGTAATTTCTTCAATCCTTTGGCGGCAGTGTTCCCAACTATACTATGTTGGTATCTGTCGAACTGGATGCAGATTAACACTAGTATTTTACATGAAGGTACTGCCAATCTGACAAAGCGTCGTCAAGAATAAATTAATTGTAAAAAAAGCTTCTTAAAAACAATATTTTTAAATACCCTTAAAAAACGAAATAAACTTTAAATTAAATAAAACCAATCATTTTAATACACGTATCACACAATTTATTTAATGATATTGAAATAAAATGAAACATTTTTAATAAGTATGTCAAGCAAGACTAGTTATTACAAAGGTAAATCTCGCTACAAGCTTGAAGTAGATCAGAAAAAAATAACTAGTCCGCCATCTTAGTTGATCCGCCATGTTGGAATTAGAATGACGTCACAAAGCTAAGCTTACGTAGTAACTATTTAGTAATCTGTGGCTAAGCGTGCATTGTCATCCAAAACAAGCATTGATACCAAATTTCAGCTCAGTCGGTTAAAAACAACTGATTTAAATACAGTAACCTGTTTGATTTTTTTGTAGAACGCTCGCCAGAGACTAAAGAATAGGTTGTTTTTCTAAAGACATTGTAGAACGAGTGACCGACTTTTATGGCAGAGATCACTGGACCATTTTGAACTGTGATCCTGCTTTGCTTAACTCCAGCTGTCGAACTATTAGTGCCCGCTCCCGATTTGATCCACAAAGTAAAAGTTGATCCACACACATTCGGGCATGAAAAAACGTGGCCGACCATGTAACGGGCACGTTTTCATGAGCTCCTGACGGGGCACGGCCCGGATTTGTGGATTAACCTTAAGTACGGTACGGCATTTAACTGTAAAGCCACTTACCCAAACTGTTCGCCAATACTATACAGGGTTATTTGTAAAACACCAACAACCTCTTTAGAGGTCATTGTACTCATCATTATGAACAACTTTTACTATGCGAAATCGCGAAAAAAAAGCTATCTCCTACATTTTAATGAGTTATATAAACAAAAATGTAAGGAACAACCCATTTTTTTTTCGCGATTTCAGGTTTGATCCCATAGTAAAACTTGTTCATAATGATGACTACAATGACCCCTTAAGAGGTTTTTGGTGTTTTACAAATAACCCTGTATAGATAACCAGCTATGTGTACCGGACTGTCAGGACCATCCGTCACCGGACGCTATTATAGGTCCTAAGTCTAGTGTTATATTTAAGTAAAGATAAAGTTACTTACATAATATTCGAAAATCCATCATTATTCGTGTTATACCTGTAAAAAAATAAATATTCATATTATTATTTAATAAATTATTTAATTATTTAATATTTGTTTCCAAGACAGGACAACGTCTGTCGGATCCAGTAGTACAAAATAAATACCTACTACTTGCATCTGTTATTTACTTCCAAAAACTAAAATTACCTAAAAAAATACATGTAATTACCTAAAACTAACTACAATATATTATTCAAATATTTAATTTGTGTGTTCAAAACAAAAAATTAACGGATTAGGTACTTATGCCACACAATAACAATGCCTACACAATGTACCGTAGAACGGGAGGATAGAAATGGAGGGGTGAATAAAATTAACTTTTATTCGGATTTCCGCTTAAATATTAACAGTTTCTCATAAACCATCCACTAGAAAAACAAATAATTGATTCAAAAATTGGAGTTTTTCATTTCTGCAAGCAATATGTAAATAACGAGAAAATTCAAGTCAAAGTTTTGTTTTTATTCACCCCTGCATTTCTATTCACTCCGTTTTACCGTTATATCATTCAATGCCTATCAATACATACATATATAAAGTATCGGTTATTTTTTCTAACGCCAAAGAAACAAAGAAATATTAATGAAAAAATACTTACAAAGTGAATTATTTTCTCAACATAAATTAAAAACTGTTTATACAAGACTCCGATGTGTCCGTACTCTTGTTACACTTGTGACTAAATGTGCGAACAGCGCAATATTATACAGGGTTCCGTATCGAAATATTGAATCGGTAATCGGTAAAAATATAGGGTTAACGCGTAAGGTATTTTAAGCTTTTCCTGTAGCGGTTTTGGTACTTATGTTTTAACGTCTTGGGATTAGTTTCAAGGAGTGGAATTCCCTGCCGCAGTAGGTATGTGTTTCCAAATGGCTAAGACCTGGGTCTTTAAGTCAATAAATATATTAGGTACTACTAGCAGTGCCCGCAGACTCCGTTCCGCGTCAGAAATATTTTTGTCCCGGCCCGTTTGTCCCGCGTAATATTCAGGTTAAAAGCAGTTATCGTGAGTTATCCGTAGGAGAATATGCTATCGCCGACTTTTTTACAGATTTTGATACGTTCTTTATTATTGTGGTACAATGGTAAATTCTATCCTCTATAGTTTCCGCAGCGCATGTGATGAAAGCATTTTTTTTACAACTTGGATTACATTATTTAAGTTTAAGTAAATATGCGTAATTAATTTTGGAAATTATTATATAATAGCCTATGATACTCCACAATAACGTAGCTTTCTATTGATGAAATAATTTTGAAAATCGGTTCAGTAGATCCAGAGATTACCCCTTACAACGTCACAAACTCACAAACGTTACCTCTTTGTAATATTAGTATAGGCGGAACTCTGACTGTGTGAAAGAAGCATTTGAAGAAGTCATATTAGAACCTTGCAGCATGCAGGCTAACAGACAATATTTCTGACCTCTTTATAATATTATTATAGATTAGGCAAGGCGTGCTCCATTGTCGACCACATCATAGCTTAGGTACCTGATGGTATGGTAAGCTATGATGTGGTCACCTGATGGTCAGAAAATGGTCAAACGCGAGTCAATAATGAAACTGATTATGTTATTATTTAGCATTACCAGTTTTAAATAGTTAGCTGCCTAAATCGTTATTAGGGGAAGGTTGCTATGAATGGACCACTTAACTTTACGACCTCATGTCTCAAACAGTATAAGTGTTCATTAAAATGAAAGCGGTTTATTGTTTTTTATTTCGTAGAGCATTTATTAATTACAATAATCAATCGCAAAAATAATTCTGGTTTATACTTTTGATATAAACGAAAAAATTAAATCTTTGGACCATGGGGAACTTTATCAAAAACCAAGTTCATCCATCAATGGACTGCGAGTTTGTTCTAGAGGTCCAATCGAGGCAATTAATTATAATTATCTATGTTACTAAATTATGAAAATCACTACCTCTCTCTTAGTCATTTTTATTTGGCTTCTATGCTGTTTGTTTCATGATTATTATTGTATATTATTTATCTATTATATATTTATTGTATATATGTATAATTAGTACACCTAAGACTACCTACAGTACTGTATTTCCTTTTCTCTTTAAAATCCATCCAAAGGTTGTCTTGAAAAGATCGCTTTTAGCGATAAGGCCGCCCATTGTGTCACCCTATGTAATGTTTTCTTCATCTATATTTTCTGTAACTTGTATGGTGTACATAATAAAGGGTATACTATTCTACTATATTCTAAGGAGAAACAAACGATACACAAACGACAAACAAACAAACTAAATGATTCTAAAGCTAAAACAAAAATTACTAAAATATAAATTATAATGATTACACAAAATTAAATAGCACTCAACTGTCCAATATCTCATAACAGTGCAAGCAGACAAATATAAATACACTGATACTTACCTACATCAAATTTTCCTGAGTTAAATGATTAGATTTTGACCGCGGCAAACATACGCGTCTTTCCTCGCCCCGTACCGTAGCAGCACTGAAGTAAGGGGGGTGTCACAAAGTCGCCACGGGCTCATTTCAACTAGTTTGGGTGTTGCTAGCTTGCACAGTTTTAGAAATACCTTGGTGGTCCAATGATGGCAACCTTACTCTATTTAACAAGGAGCTAACTGGCCAGGGCCTCGGTAGGGCAGCAACTTGCATCCATGTTTAATCACATTACGGGACAAACTTAACATCAAAGCATTTATTTCAATTAAACCCTTTACAGGCACTTTTGAATTGGCAAGGTCGAAAGAGGTGAAGCTATCTGCACAAAAAGCGTAGATTCCAAAGCGTAGATCTCTATGGAGAAGAACGTGCATGAAACTCCACGGACACTCTTTTAAAGTATGTTCTGCATTACATAACCTTGGTTACATCCTTGGTGCTGGTGCAAAAAAAAAGGAAACTATAAAACAATTCAAAGTATAAAGATTAAAACAAGTCAGCCAGTCTCAACCGACGGCACCCGTTCACGAACATGACGCTATCGGGCCATTGCTCATAATATACTTCGGCGGTCTGCACTGTAATGTAACTTGCTATGGAAACGTGGTCTTAGTCAAGTTCAAACCTATTTAAAATGTGGGGCTGAAAAGCCCGTCCTTGTGTTCACAGCTATTTCAAATTTCGAAACAGCTTTTACTGTAATTGGATGCTGCTTTGGTGTTCAACGTGTACGTGACAATACCGCCATTATCGTGAGCACATTACCAACATTTTTTGCATGATTAGTTTTTTTTTAATTGAAATTAAGATGCGTATAGAAATAAAATTAATTAAATGTTAAGTGTTCTTTTTTTATTGTATGGATTTGATCTTGACTCTAGTCTAGGTCACAGGTGACAAAGTCGACGATGGAATGAGCTTAAGCCTGTTCACTCTAACTTTGAAGAGATTTCATGCATTCAAGCTCAATGCATTCACGTGTAATAGTCTCTATTGTGTGACATGGTGAAATTAAAAAAAAACGCCTTAAGTTGCACATAAAATCCTTTTTGGTTTATTAGTAGCATCTGCAGAACCATCTAAACTTCACACCGATCACGCTTGTCAATTTTATCAGTAAAGCTGACAGGACGTAGCATCGGTTATCGTAAGACACACACACACAGACAAATACTGCATTGCTATTAATTAATTAATAACAAAATTAATGCATTTTTGTCTCTCTCGAACGCAGTATGAACTTAGGAAGTCATTTAGACTCTTCTAATTCGTGATTGTATTTGGCGTTCTTTGTTCTCCGGGTGTTATATACTACTATGACTTTTATAGGATCTGTGGATGGTAGTAGGTACATATGTTCTTTTTTTTTCGTAAGTTTAATTGTTATTCTACGGAAGTTGCAATTTTTTTAAAATAGTATTCTAAGTTTTAACACAGGCCTAAAATTACGAGGATAAACTGTTAATATAATATTATTGAAATTTATTCCTACATGTTAGGGCCTATGACAAACAGTCATAGAATAACATAAGTAATATGTTCTAAAACCATTTGGTCGCTTTCTATAAAAGCCCGTAAAATAAAATGATAAGTAAAGAGTGGTAAGTAGGTAATATCTGAATCTGATCAGGCTCATCAGGCTGTATGGAAACTGAATGATAAATCGACATTATACAACTTGGACGGCGTTTGATTTTGTCTAACTTCCTATTATTTTCTTATGTGTCTATTTTAACAATTAGGCGTGGGTCACTAAAACATTTTGAACAAACAAAACAATTTTCATAGCCATACATACGTCCAATATTTAAAGAGGAATCAACGAAAAAACTTTAATATTCTTCTTGAAAAGTTGCGTTTTTAGATATATCATTTTAGTCTCCGGGAACGGCGCCATGTTGATTAGGTAGGTATCTATTATGGCGTTTATAATAAGATCTTCTGGCTCGCCATCCGATAGCAACCAGCAATGCTATTCTGTAAGAACTCACTCCAGTTCTCACTTCTGATTCTGCGGTGAAAACTGTATTTGGTATTCTGTAACTTGATGAAAACTACACTAGCGCCACTAAGTGAGAACATAGGTGAAGCGAACTTAACTTGACAGTCAGAATATTAAATACTTTTCACTTCAGGTGAGTTACGAAGTGTGATCGAAAATGAAATATGAATCGAATTCGCACGTGAGTTCTTACAGAATAGCACTGCAGGCCCGAGTCGACGGAGCGTCGTGTTCCACGCGCGTCTCAGAGAGCTGTCAGCAAAGAAGACGGGGCCCCATAGAATCAATGCCTGCTAGAAAGAGTCACCGCGGCCCTGGAACACAGAGGGCACTAGAAGGACCACTGGTCAGTAAGAGTCTGACACTCCCCTCCGCTCCGCCCAGAGCGGGAGAAGTCATTTGATGATTTCCCATCCAGAAAAAAAAGGATGAGATCTTCTAGAAAAAGTGACAATATCGGATTCCGATAGACATGCGAATGCGATCGTTGCTTAAAAATTAGAAGAATTGGGACTCTGGTGATCTATTCCAAACACTTTGGCATTTCGATGCTCTCTAAAGCCCAAAATAAATACTGACCTATAGGTACATAATTATATACCTAACCTATGCCATGATTGAAGAAAAAAAGAATGTCTGTTCATCTGACCTTATTCACTTTAATCTATTTCTATTTTCTCATAACATTGGTACCTATTCAAAGAAGAAAAGCAACAATAAATTACTGAAGGTATAATCTATACTAATATCATAAAGAGGAAATATTTGATTGTTTGTTGGTTTGCATTGTATAGGCTCCAAAATCACAGAACCGATTTGAAAAATTCTTTCACTGTTGGGAAGCAGTGGCGGCCTTAGGGGATGGCGAGGCCCGGGGCCTCTGGCCAGGGCCTCAAGTCTGCTATTACAATAGTGTCAGAATGGTCTATCATCGATTGCATAATGGTTGATTTTTACAAGTTTGGTAATCTAATAACATAAAAGCGTCACTATGACTTTCCAGTGGT
This sequence comes from Hecatera dysodea, assembly GCA_905332915.2. Lineage (NCBI taxonomy): Eukaryota > Metazoa > Arthropoda > Insecta > Lepidoptera > Noctuidae > Hecatera > Hecatera dysodea. The sequence goes on from HG995303.1 coordinate 16,600,464, forward strand.
CAACCACTGACACTCCAATTAAAGAAATGGCATAGAATGGTAATCTCGTACATAATGACAGACGTATGCGCTAATCCGCTAAAATGTTGACAGTTCTTTTGATCAGTGACCTACCATTAGAACGTTACTGTGCATTCATTGCTTTTAATAGCTCGGTTATCTAAAAGTATTACGAGACCATTGACAGACCGATGATGGACCATTATGACTTTAGCAGATTACGAACTTTTAGCAAAATGACAATGGGATCGTGTTGGAATGACAAATTTATAAAAATAGCAGACTTGGGGCCCTGGGGCCTAGCCAGGGGCCTCGCGCAACCGATTTCAAAATACTAATACTAATAAAACGATTTAAATTTGATATGAGTAAGAAGAGAGAGAGAAGTGGCACAAGATGGGTTTTCTGCTTTGCAGTTTTTCATTTGAAAATTTCTTAGCCCACAGTGATTTTTAAAACAAAAATATAGAGAAGTCCCTAAAATTCAAAAAGAACAGGGCCTTTCGCCCGGGACCTCGCAAATGTCTACCGCCCGAAACCTCGCGACGGCAAAGGCCGCCGCTGTTGGGAAGCTACACTTTCGCCGGGTGACATAGGGTACATTTTATCCACGTATTCCCACAGGAACAGGAAATACGCGGGTGAAACCGCGGGGCGCTACTAGTATTACTTATAGATAAGCGAATCCAATGTAACGTGCTAGTATGTCCAAGACATAAAGGCAACTTTGTGAACTAAGTACATTATCTTGTATTAAACAGCGTCTTAGACTACTGTTTGTTATCTTAAATGTGTTATTTCTTTGTCTCGGTTAGAACGTAGTTATCTAAATGAGAAACCTGTTTTATTTATCAATAATAATTATTAATTTTGATAGTCGTCTCCTTGACCTAATTATTATTTACATAATTATATAAAAAATAAATACCACTCACTTATTAATCACGAAATTTCAGAAACAACACACGTACAAACTTAAAATTTGGCAGGTAAGTTCCCTATAGGGTATAGACATCCGCTAAGAACGACGGATTTTACGAAACTCCACCCCTAGGGCGAAAACGGGGGTGGAAATTGCTTGTACTAAATCTGCGCAGACGAAGTCGCGGGCGATGAAAGTCCTGTACCTTTTTCAATCACGCAAAATGGCTGAACGGGTTTGGATGAAATTTTAGGCTGGATGCATGAGTAGACCAACTACCAGGAGACTAGAAACATGGAGATATATTTCTGGGACTGGAGTCATAAGCGATCAAGACTCACAAACTACCAGGAGAACATAATCATCACACTACTCAACAGTTACTAGAAAGCCAGTTTTTTGTTCTAAGAAGTATCCTATCTGTTAATCCTGGTAATGAACTTTCTGTTCATCCCGGTTATTAATTACCACTTTGCAAAATTTCATCCAAATCCGTTCAGCAGTTTTTGGTACTTTTTCCAAATTATTTAGGAACCATGCAATATTTCGAAGTTCACATAGACTAAATTGTGAGCAGAATCTAGTAAATTATACAAATAAAACAAAAGTTTATAAACGGTTATAATTTTATTAAACACAAATTATAGAACAAAAAGATACATATTTTATTATTAAGACTGGGATAATATTTAACTACATAAGGACAAAGAAATTACTCCTCTAGCACTTCATTATAACAACAATTTAAAAAATAAACCTTTTCGTTAATGACAACCTTTTTTAGGCAACGTGAATTTTATATTTTATTGTTTTACAATAACGATCTAAAGACTCATCTATTATTCACCAAATACTCGAAAGAAGATAAAAAAGAAAGTGCATCCTCTACCTCAACTTACCCCTACCCGTAACTAACTGGCATTTCCCTTGTGATTACTAAATCATTTTGCCCCTTGAAAGAGTTAAGGTGATAAGCAAAATTAACCTGACCGTAAATAAGTAATTATACATTTAAACATGAATTATACTTGTCGATCCCCACCATATCTAGGAATTTTATTTTATAGAAAATGCGACTTACTATTTTTCGATTTACGAATGGTGATCTATATCATACTTGAATGGACCTGCATACGCGCCATATGACGCATTTCAATTTTTAGATGAAGACTTTCTAAAACTCGACTTACCTTAATAATTATGACTACGTAATGCATTCACTAATTCAAGATAATTTTAAGCAATCGCCACCAGCACAAATATCAAATTTATCTATGTGTATCTTAAGCTCATTTTTGAACGACCATTTCCATTAAAAGACCCTACAAAAACTATGGGTTTGCAATTTAAGAATTTAATGTTTGTTATGTATGACATAAGAGTTGATTGTCAATTTTTCTCGAATTATTTATTCAAATAAAGGCTCAATTGTGTCTCGTCAATATTAAGAATCCTAAATCTAAATTAAAATACAGCTATAACTCTAGTATAACAAACTTAATTAGTTTGTATTTCTTTTCGAGCATTTTCCGCTTGCTCTTGTATTCTAAGTATAAACTTCCTAAAATAATAATTCTGTTCACGGACGGCCTCTAGAATCTTCTGACTGGTTACTAACAGCCTTTCATCAGCCAACATATAATGAGACACATCTGTAAGGGGCTCACTCTCACTAACAACACACGGTATGCCTTCAACAGTATGCTTTCCTTTCCCTCCAACCAACACAGTTGGTCTCACCCTAGTATAACCATTGTTGAAATCCCGCAGCACTTTCCCTAACCACTCACAAGTCAGATTGTTGTTATCGATATTCACGCTCAAATCAAACTTATGACCGTACCAACTACTCATATCTAACACGTTCATATCATTAGACCTAACAGACAGAACTCGAAGACACTTCAAATCCATCAACAGCTTTGAATCTAAATAAGTTATCCTGTTGTATGATAGATCTAAGTTTAGAAGGTCTATCAAACCTTCGAATGTACCGTATTCTAATCTTGTCAGCTGGTTGTGTCCTAAACGAAGTGTCTTCAAATGTTGGAGTCTCTTGAATGTTGATGGACCTATATGGTGTATGTTGTTGCAAGTTAAATCTAGGTAGACAAGACTTGACCCCGGTAATCTTAAAGACGATTCATCTAATTCGAAAATTAAATTGTTACTCAAATGTACAGTTTGAAGTTCTGATTGGTGACTCAGATCCACAAGGGACGGGTCTGATATATTGTTTGAATGCAAGAACAAAGTTATTAGACGCAAACCTTCGCCGTAAGGTATTTTGATCCTGGACAACCCATTATTAGAAAGGTCCAACACCCCGCCTTCCGGGTGGAACATAGTTATGTGGATACTATCAAGTTTCTCAATTTCATTGTACGTCATGTTCACAAGTTTCAAATTGTAATTGTTATTGAACGTCATATCTGGGATGAAGTCAAGCCGATTGTATGATAAATCAAGATTCTGTAACTTATTCATTGAAGAGAAACTTTCGTAATACAAATGAGTGATGTAGTTACCACTAAGGTTCAAATATTTTAGATCTGCAAGATCATTCGCATTTACTACGAAATCTATAACTTTGTTTTTGGACAAGTTTAGAGATATTAACTGGATCAACGATTGGAAAGCACTATATTCAATATTCGTTATAGAATTCATGGAAAGATCTAATTCTGTGAGTATGTTTACGCTGTGAATATCCATTGTTCTAGCGAATCTGGAAGAAATCTCTTTAGTTGCGTTTGGAACATTAATGATGCGGTTTCCTGTGAGTATAATTTTACAAATTGAATGATTAGCAAAATGGTCCCAATGTCTCGAGAGCATTACCGGCTTGATTTTTTCCAGTTCGTTCCAAGACACATCGAAGGTCTCCAAATGGTTGATGATCTTAAGAGACTCCTCATCAATGTTCTGTATCTGATTGCCTCTCAGATACAAATGCTTTAGGTTCTGAAGGCTGTTGACGGCTCCATTCAAATCCTTTATCCTATTGTTATTCAACCTTAATACTTCTAACTTCGTCAAATTGTAGAACGGCTCTTCAGTAAGATCACAAATTATATTGTACGATAGATCGAGTTCTACTAAGGATAACAGTTCACCAAAAGCATAGCCTGGTATGTCTTTTATAGCATTGTTGGCAAGTGATAACTTTCGAAGTTTATTTGGGTGAATTTGGAACTGGAAGAGTTCTGCAATTTCTGTTAGACTATTGTGCGACAAATCGACTGTTTCGAGGCGAGTTAGATAGTAAAAGGGAAATCCTGAGATGCTTTCTATGCCGTTGTGAGCAAGATGTAAGTGTTGTAGTCTGGTGGTGTACATTAAGATGGCCAGTTTGGTATGCTGCCATCTTCCTGACACTCTTAAGGTAGTGATGGTTTTAATGAAATCGAAATCCAAATTGTCGTCGAATCGTTCGATGGCGTCGGTAACCGTGACGTCGACGGTGACGGGGTAATTGGTGGATTCACGGCACTCGTTGGGGAGGTCGAACCCGCGGATGTTGCCGATGCAGTGGATCCGAAAGGCGCACTGGCCAACACTACGGATCCTATCCGTGGGGCAGTAGCACGAAGACAGCGTCACACTTGTGAAGATGACGAGCAGGGTGTAAACTGTAAACAATAAATGTTTGTTTACGTTTTTGTTACTGTCTGAGAATTTTATCGGTGCAATTTGTTAGTATCAAACGTCCTCTGATAAGAATATTTTATCAGTAATGTGTTGCCAGTACCTACATAGCTCCACTTGCGTGGACTTTTATCGGAAACTAGCCAGAGAATAATGAAATAGCACAAGATTTTTCAGTCAGCCCCTTTGATTGGGACTTGACTTTCACTTACCCGCGCCAAATTTTATTACACCTATACCCGCGCGTGGTATATCAGAACGAGAGTTGGGAACGCAGTCATTTTATTTATCGAAAAAAAAATAGTATAGATTTCTTTTAATATTTTACAAATATCTGACAAATAACGAGAATTTTGTAAGAGTTAAGAAAATGTTAAAATAAATGTTTTCTTCAAACCCACAAAAAAAAAACTTTTAAATCTATACTAATATTATAAAGCTGAAGAGTTTGTTTGTTTGTTTGTTTGAACGCGCTAATCTCAGGAACTACTGGTTCGAATTGAAAAATTCTTTTTGGGTTGAATAGACCATTTATCAAGGAAAGCTTTAGGCTATATATCATCACGCTAAGACTAATAGGAGCGGAGCAGTCATGAAAAATGTGACACAAACGAAGTTGTGCGGACAGCAGCAGCTAGTCTGAAATAAGAACTAATCTGAACAACATTGAAGAATATTGAACTCATAAAAAATGTTCAAGCGTTTCATCATTTCAATTTAATTACAAAAAAAACAACTGTGGTATCCCATTTCCACTTACATGCCGAACTGATTTGTTCAATTTTACAGCGATGCGATCCTGGAGTCGGCTATAGATAGGCTAATATTTTAAAGAAAATCTCTGTGAGGAAAACCGCAGGTAAAGCTAGTTGAGTTTTTCATAGACCAACGCACATGTATATAAAGATTAGACGTAATAGTGCGTCCACACGATGCCCTGGCGGACCTTAAATTCATTTGAGGCCACCACAGGATTGCCCGGTTGATCAGTAACCAGCCTTAGTGTGCTGAATTGAGAGTGATCTACTCCAATAAAAAAAAATGCATCCACACGATACAGACTTACTCGTATATCTACGCAGACTGAACTCTGAATAAAAATGGTCGATATCCAAAGTTGAGCAAAGCTTGTCAAGGTCGGTATGTGGATGGGTGACCATCTTAACATTCCAACCTCCGTGCCTCGGAAAGCACGTTAAGCTGTTGGTCCCAGCTGTAATATGTAGATGTATGGCAGTCGTTATGGATTATTAGAACCCAGTAAATGTGACTCCAGTCTTGCGAAGAAGTACCGTGTTACCCAGTTAATGGATTTTGAAGGTGTGATAAACAGCTACTCCACGTAAAATCCTGGTATTCAGCTGAATCCGGATTGACTGGAAGCTGAGCCCAATTAAAAACAACAGCAAAATAAAAATAAAATATTAACTTAAAAAAAAACCGACCGTAAAAAACAAATAGAAAATTCCAAACATCTCTTTTCAAACAATTTAATGCAGTTATGGCAGCGAGTATTTATTTTAATTAAAACACAGATTTGACGCCATGACACTTAAATACCACATCGCACTTCTGAAACAGCCTGTATAGATACTTTTTTATCTTGTCAACGTAGTCAAGCGCGCGTTAACACTAACTTCACCTTTATCTTTAAGCACTAAGGTTGCTTTTCCTTGTTTAAGTATGAGTGACATACGGCCTATGCAACCTAGGCAGTCAGCCTACCTTCCATCTTGCTGACATGGCTTATATTATGCCACGGTATGAGCTTGTCTAGTGTGAAAACGACAAAAAGAGACTTGAAAAAACTTCTACGATCCCCGATAACTTGTTGACCACACCCAATATGGACCCCAAATTAAGTTAAAGTTACAATGCAAATTAGCACTAGAACTTTCCATTTGGAGGAATCCACCCAATTACTAATCACGCTCTAAAAATACTTTCTTATGTTTTCGATATACTGAAACACAATAAAGCGCGCGTTCACATTAACAGCGCCTTTATTTTTTAACACTAAGGTTGGTTTTCCTAGTTCAAATATAACTGACATACATCCTATGCACTATGGACCGTTCGCCCACCTACCGCCTTGCTGACATGGCATATACTGTTGCTACGGTATGAGCTTATCTCGTGTGAAATAACTACATAAATACAAAAAGTCATACAAGAAACATGCTGATAGGCAAAGGCTTTTCTCCACTCTTGTTCTACTGGTACTATTGTGTAAAATTCCCGCAGTGGATACTTAATTGAAATGAACATGAAGTAAAGCCATCTAGGGATGAGCGTTGAATTAACGAACTAGTTGAATCAACCGTTAATCTCCGTCAACGTATTAAACGTTAACTGTTTATGAATCAACTAGTTGAATTCGTCAACGACGTTTATGAATGCGTGCGTCTCGTTCAATAAACGAGAACGTAAACGCAACTAACTGAACAAATTAAAAAACTAAAGTTGAAAATAACGTTATAGATTGCGAGCGACGACCATGTCGTACAATTTGAACTCTAAGTTACGTGTTGCGGAGTTGATTTTCAAAATATGTATTTTAAGGATCGTTTCGTTTCAAGAATCGTTCAATGAATGAGCGGTTTACATTAATTGTAGTAAGCTGACTCGTTGACGAATTTAACTAGTTGATTAACCAGTTGACAAACGTAAATCAACGTAACGTTTCGTTAACGAAAAAACCACCACTGGAGCCATCAATCCGTGCAGTCAAAGGTGGAAGAATAGGTCACTTCAAGCTCAATCTACCTATTTTACACGGTGAACTGTTTGCAGAATCGACCGGCTGGTCCTTTGGTGCTTCTTGCCGCATCCTAAGGGAGACATCGAAGTCATCCCGTCACCAGTTTTTTCAGGACAGGTTTGTTTCAGGACATCAACTTTATGTTATAAGGGCCCACATCTCGATCGGTATTCAGCAGACATGTCAAGCGCAGTTTCACTGTCACTGAATAAAAATTTTAAACATCATCATCTGCCTAGCCTTTTCCGAACTACATATATCGGGGTCGGCTCCCATTCAAACCGGATTCCGCTGATTACCAGTATTTTACGTGCAGCGGCTGCCTACCAGGCCTCAACAGACCAATAGCTGGGTAACACGGTACTTCTTGGCAAGACTGGTTGTACACGGGTTGTAACGACTGCCAAAAGATATACAAATGACAGCCGTGACAAACAGCTTAACGTGCTTTCCGAGGCACGGAGGAATCTCGATATGTTAAGATCACATAAACATGAACCCATCCACAGACCAACCTCGGCAAGCGGTGCTTAACATTAAACATCGATCCGTACGACTGTTATATTTCAGCCAACATTATATATCTAGCCTCTTCCCAATTTTTTTGTTAGGGCCGGCTTCCTGTGATCGTGATACAGATGAATCTCATCAATTTTACATGGAACGATTGCCTATCTGAAATAATTAAAGATTTCACAATAACTGAGTTGTGTAAACTCAGTTATTGTGAAATATTTTATTATTTACACAATCTATACTAATATTATAAAGAGGAAAGATTTGTATTTTGTATGTAACGAATAAACTCAAAAACTACTGGACCGATTTCAAAAATTATTTTACCTTTAGAAAGCTACATTTACCTTTGTAACATAGGCTATATTTTATCCCCGCATTACCACAGGAACGGGAATTACGCGGGTGAAACCGCGGGGCGCTGCTAGTAAAATATAAACATAATGAGAGATGAGAAGTATTTACCTTGAATCATGGTGTTTCCCGGTCTCTGTATTCTCAGTGCCCGAAACTGAAATAAAAAAAAACGGTATTTGGTTATTATTGGGAAAGCTTTGCTTATGAGAAGTTTAAGAAAAAATATTTTGAACATAAAGATGACAAAACAAGCGATTCTTTAAAATATTGCGTACGTCTAGTGACCTTTGAGCATTCTATATATAAGAACTAGTAGATGATTATTCTAAATATTTTTTTTTGATGAAGCTGACTTTAAGAATTCTCGTGGTCGCTTTACAACACCATTGCTGCAATGCTTTGAATATAACTCTCAGATTTTGAAGAAATCTAATTCTAGAATAAAAATACTAAATCTATCTTTTTATTAAATTGAAAATAGAAATGCAAAAATTCAGTTTCGATACAATTCCATTTTTTTTTTAAGAAACGATTAAAGATAAACGTATTTCATAAAACTTATTGCACCACAATATATAATTAAACATCACTTCAGTGACGATAAAAAAAAAATATGTTTCTTTATAAATCAGTCACCATTACGTTGTTTTGATACATTAATCTCAAAATTAAAACGTCAAAAGGCAACCATATAACCTATTTGCGTACTCATAAAAACGTGTACCTAATTCTGTTATTTATAACGGTCCACCCACACTATTCAAAACTATCAGCTTCAAAAAGTAATCTTCCAAAAACACTTATTGTACTTTGAAAACACAGAAAATAAATAACACAGTATTAAAACAAAATATTCACCTGAATCCATGTACGATTAGCTTCGCTGTTAGAATTCAAAGTCCAAATAAGACCCGCTTCTGTACAATTCGACGCATGGAATTTTGCTGAGCCCGTGTTATAGGACACCGATGGTACAAAGATTATAAAAATATTCAGACAGGCTAAAATGTTTACTAGTATGTCACCTAACTAGTTTTGACTCTGTGAGGGTGGGTGTTGCATCGTCTTAACTTAGGACAAATGATTTTAAATTGAACGTGTCTTATTTAATTTTGTGCCTTCATTTTTTATGGATAGAAAATCATGAAATGACTTCTTACGCTCTGGGCGGAGCGGAAGGGAGTGTCAGCCTCTTACTGACTAAAACCCATCCGTGTTCCTCCTAATGACCCTTTCCAGGGCCGCGGTGACTCTTTCGAACAAATTCCTGCACCTTAGCAGGCACTGACCCTATGGGGCCCCAACTTCTTTGCTGATAAATATATCTTTGAGTTATATCTGATATAGATGTTGTTAGAGATTTTATATCAACCCTAGCATATCGTGGCATGCTTAATTTACATGTAGGTACACATACGCAAGTTTAAAAAAAAATCTTTATCTTCTCGGCTAGTCGTAATCTCAAAGATATATTAAAGATGTATATCTTTAATAATTATATAAATTGTAATTAATTTGTAGATTTTTTTTAATAAAACACATATTCTGTAGGTACTAACTAAAGTAGCTAAAGTACTTACCCTAACACATAAACATAGCACATCAACTTTTAAAAAGCTCAGCTTTGTAGCTCTTAGGTCCTCCAGCGAGACGGGAAGCTGCGCTTACTTTTCAATATAGCGATATACTATCTATTGTTATAACTTTATTTACTACACAAAAAGGTACATATTTGATTGGCAGAAACAAAACACAAGCTGCTGATCTTTCAAAAGAGTGTAGGCCTATGAGAAATAAGAATTGAATCTTAGATAAGATACATTTATGTCTATAACTAGCTGACCGACGCAAATTCGTTTGTGTCACATTTTTCATGACTGCTCCGCTCCTATTAGTCTTAGCGTGATGATATATAGCCTATAGCCTTCCTCAGTAAATGGGCTATATAACATTAAAAGATTTTTCCAAATCGGACCAATAGTTCCTGAGACTAGCGCGTTCAAGCAAATAAACAAACTCTTCGAACGCGGCGGGCATTAGGAAGAACACAGATGTGTTTTAGTCAGTCTCTTCTTTGGTCCCAGCGTACCAAAAATGGTACGCTAAAGGTCAAGCCATTCATATAATTTTGAATCAAACAACTATTTAGTTGTGTCCAAAGTTTATGGAGAACAATAGAGATCTTTACGCTTAAAGCATTCAATAACGAATTCCACTACTAATACAAGCACTTCATTAATTTCAGTATAAGTAACTGAAGATAATCTAAAAGTCAAACTGTGAACATAATGAGATGTTACAATAGATAAAAGGCATAAAATACCTAAAACGTAAGTGTTTAATATGATAGTATCTGCAGTATTTAAAGTACAGATACTATAATAGTTGCACAACTAAAAAACAAAAAAAAAACATCGATCGGTCGAACAATATATCAAAACCCCTTCCGCTCCGCCCAGAGCTGACAGGAGCGGCATTTGATGATTTCTCATCCTTAAAAAAAGCTAGTTTCATCACCTCACGTCGCATCTTGGTATAAACTAAAAGGTATCTACCTATGCACCTTACTATAGGTTTGTCTCCAACCTATTCAAAGTCCTCAAACTGGTCGTAATCATCTCCATAGTCAACGGAGAACATGGCAGCACATTCTTCTTCGCCGCTGGCACAGTCGCGGCTGACGTGCATCGGGTTCAACTCCATCAGATGAAGCAATGGAACGTCCACCTCTACTGATAACATGAATGCTAGCTTCAGTTGATCTCTGAAAGAAAGAAAATTGTTTGATTAGGAATGTTTTTTAATTAAAAAGACTTTTTTTTTTGTGAAGTGGATTTACTCTTGACTCTAGTCTAGGTCACAGGTGACAGAGACAAAGTCGACGATGGAATGAGCTTACCCAGAAGAAGCCTGTTCACTCTCACTTTGAAGAGATTAGGGTTGAATACGTTCGGAAACACAGACGCAGGCAAAGAGTTCCACTCCTTTGCTGTGCGCATTATAAAAGATTATTTAAAACGCTTGGTGCGAATTGGTGGAATAGCTACAAGGGATATGGTCCTTCAGTAAGATAATTTCAATTATCTGAAAATATTGGACTCATGTATTAGACTGCACCAATTAAAAAAAAAGCAGAAAATGATAAAGACCATCAAAGCACAGGAGTGTGGCTTTGTGACGTCACTAGTATATGATAAGTGTACCGTGGCGTATCGTTACGCGAAATTTCAACGCACTGCATCGTGTTCATGTTTTGGTTATATGAGAACTAAAGAACTACGCGTCATTAAAATATCACTTTGCCTGACTGTACAAATGGCACTGAATTAGTAGTTAAACATTTGCTATTATTCTTCGGGTCGGTCAGTATAACATAAAAACAAACTCCTGAATAGTAGAATTGAATGAAGTGATTAGGTTATGATTATATATGATTTGCACCAGTATGGATTGTATGGACTTTAAGACTTGAGAGTCTAGGTCACAGGTGATAAAGACAAGTCGACGGTGGAATGAGCTTACCCAGAAGAAGCCTGTTCACTCTAACTTTTTTCATGTTTTTTTTAAGCCCTGCTGACAAAAATAAGAGCGCCGCGCAGTGAGGCTCCGTCGTTATTTAGAACTAGCTTCTGTCCGCGACTTCGTCCCCGTGGAATCCCCGATTTTAAAACAATCTTTATCACTGCTCCGCTCCTATTGGCTTAAGCGTGATGATATATAGCCTAAAGCCTTCCTCGATAAATGGTCTATTCAACCCAAAAAGAATTTTTCAATTCGAACCAGTAGTTCCTGAGATTAGCGCGTTCAAACAAACAAACAAACAAACTCTTCAGCTTTATAATATTAGTATAGATTATGAAATTTTAATACGTTCCGTTACTTTCTATTCTACAATTTCTCGGAATTATTTCGAGAGATTATAGACTATCAAAATTTTGATGCGTAAAAAGTGTTCCAAATGTTCTGTAGACAATTTATCGAAAGTTTACAATCTCTCGAGATATTTTATAATCTTACGAAGTTTGCCATTTTCCAGTGACAGTTACATTCGTTTCCAAGATTAAGTACTTGATAGTTTCTATGAAACAAGGAACGATCGACGAATTAACGATCTTAATAAGGAACAACTACAAACATGTGAACCTAATTAAAAATAAACAAAACCAAACATAGGAAGTTGTTTATGTTTACTCACAAATTCAGCGAAGTGTTATCTAGAGTGTCGAATTGCTTGACGCTGTATGCAATGTGAACGCAGTCGTATGGCGTTGTTGCTTTGAATATACCCATCTGTAAATGTATTACTTTGCTATTTATTCTAAACAAAACTAATAGGTACAAAAGGATTGATTGTACTCGGTTTGGCTGTGTTTAAAAAATGCGCTGATGAACGCATCGACGTACCCCCCTCGCCAAGCCACAAGTTCAAGCACACTTTCCTTTTAGCTAATATTTTTATCTTTTTATCTATACTAATATTATAAAGCTGAAGAGTTTGTTTGTTTGTTTGAACGCGCCAATCTCAGGAACTACTGGTCCGATTTGAAAAATCTTTCTTTTAGATAGCCCATTTATCGAGGAAGGCTATAGGCTATATATACGCTAAGACCAATAGGAGGCGGAGCAGTCATGAAAAATGTGACACAAACGAAGTTGTGCGGACAGCTAGTAATGTATATTTTTCTTATATTATACTATAAATATGTCACCAAAATTAAAATTGTAATAGACTAGCAGGGCCCTGCGGTTTCACTCGCGATGTTCCAGGTCCCGTGGGAATATAGGGATAAAAAATAGCCTATGCCTGTTATCCGCGGATAGTGTAGCTTCCCAACAGTAAAATATTTTTTAAAATCAATTCCAGTAGTTTTGGAGCCTATTCAATACAAACAAAGAATCAAATCTCTCCTCTTCATAATATTATCAGTATAGAAGACTAAATCACATACTGTGTACAATTTAATTAATAATACCTAATGGGAACTGTGTGTGGGTGACACAGGTTATTCTATAACCTAGCTAGGAATGCACCACCTCACCACGATTTTATTTGTAGTTTTTAATACACTAATTTGTCAACCCTGTAAACTAAGCATGTACTAGAATGTTTTTACGTGAATAAATAATGTATTAAATCATTTACTAGCTGCTGCCCGCTACTTCGTCCCCGTGGAATCCCCGATTTTAAAACATTCTTTATCGCTGCTCCGCTCCTATTGACTTAAGCGTGATGATATATAGCCTAAAGCCTTCCTCGATAAATGGTCTATTGAACCCAAAAAGATTTTTTCAATTCGAACCAGTAGTTCCTGAGATTAGCGCGTTCAAACAAACAAACAAACAAACAAACTCTTCAGCTTTATAATATTAAGTATAGATTAGTATAGATGAACTCGTGGGCACGTTGACGTATAGGGTAGGTTTTTTTTGGATGGGAAATCATCAAATTACTTCTCCCGCTCTGAGCGAAGCGGAAGACAGTGTCAGACTCTTATTGACTAAAACCCATCCGTGTTCTTCCTAATGCGCTTCGCATTCCAGGGCTGCGTCGACTCTTTCGATCAAATTCCGCAACCCTAGCAGGTACTGTCCCTATGGGGCCCCGTCTTTTTCGCTGACAGCTCTTTAAGGTGCGCGTGGAGAACTACGCACCTTCGAACCGGGAGGGTAAGTTTTCGATTGTCACATACATACAGTATGTTAACTAACAGAGGACGTTCCCGTTAACCCGCAATAGTATAGCATCCATATATGATTAAAAAAATATTACCATTCAAAAACATTTTTTTTTAATATTAAAATATTCACTAATAATGTTAAATTTATACGTTAAAGAAACACTCTGTACACGCGTACTTGCCGGTTTGGGCATTGCTACTACGAGTAGGTACTATTCCGCAATACTATTTTGATTTTAAACAGAATGTTTCGAATTTATTGTCAATTTTTTGCTTTTTAATTCGGATTATTTTATGATTATTTTTCCATTCTGATATTTTTATTTTAATGTATGTAGATTGAGAGAAAGAGAATGAGAGAGAATTTAAAGGAACGCCCTCTGTTATTTAACATACTGTATATGGCACACAGACGTTCAAAAAGGTCATAGCGGTTAGCGAGAAAGTCGAAAATATGCTCCCACATACAACACGAATAGCTTAGGTTCTACCGGGGTAAAATATATCATAAGCCCACATCATCGTCACGATCCACCTGAACGGCAAGTTTCATTCATATCTGTTCAGCCGTTAAGGAATAACATCGAAACATACAGACTTTCAGATTCATAAAACTCTATCATTTATGCTTTAAGTATACTATTATATTCTACTTAGGATGTGAAAATCTACAATCAACATTGTCAGATAAAGGAACTAAAAGACTAGGCAACGCCTTTTTTAAGGATGCTAATTCTTCCGCTCTGGGTGGAGCGGAAGGGAGTGTCAGAGTCTTCCTAATTAAAATTAATCCGTGTTCTTCTTACTGCCATTTGCGTTCCATGGCCGCGGTAACTCTATCGGACAAATTCTCTCGGGAGGCCGTTTTAGGGTCTTTAAATTAACCTTCACAAAGTTCCTTCTGGAAATAGAATCCTGAATGATGAAAAAAGGATAATACTCACATGAATGATAGCACGTTTGTATGGCGCAATGGCTTCCAAAGCTTTGTATCGCTTGTTTATCTCTAACAAGACAAGTACGTGTCGTGGCAGAAACTCCGGCCGAGGAGTCACCCGTTCGCGCACCAACTGTTTGAATGACGTCATTGTTAATTAGAGTTCATTATGGATTCATATATTTTCTATTTCTATTTTTCTATCTTTTTTTTAACATTGCCCCACACTAGAATTTTCTCCTGTGTCGTGGATGCGTTTACTAACATATTATAATCTCACATACACAAACAGCCAGACCCGGAACAACTATCTGTAGGCCATACAATTATTTGTTCCGTGTGGGAATCGAACCCACGGCACGCACAGGTACGTTAAGATTTTTTTCAATATTTTTTGCTTTTTAAAGGGAACTTAGGTTTTTGTGACGGGGGTTTTCTCTCGCACATAAGTCACCTTTTATACAAAAAAGAAAAACTAAATTGAAATCGCTTCATCCGTTCGGGGACGTATGCCATATTGGACAGTGCTTTAACGGCACCTGAGTTAATGTCACCTGAGGTGTTCCACATACGGCACCTATCGATATTTATCGCAGGTGCCATTAGCGGAATTATTAAAGACATAAAGAAGTTATATTTTTATCATGTTATTAAACTCGACTGATTTTAATCGATTTTTTTTATTTTTTTATTTTGACGTCTTATAAAAAGTAAACATCTCAACCCTAGTACCTACTGGTTCGTAGGTGCCGTTTGTGGAATAAAATTTTAAATAATAAACTATTCCACTGCTCTGCTGCACAGCACTGCCCAATGTGGCATACGTCGTTCGGGAGCTATGATGCCACAGACCGACAGACACAGACACACACACAGGCACACACATCAAACTCATAACACCCCTCTTTTTCCATCGGCGCGCGGCGGTTAAAAAATAATTTAGCATCAGTCTGAAGTCTGAAGTTTGCCCCCTCTTACATGGAACACATCAGCGTTACCCTTTGGGGTCTATGCACCAGTGTGTTAAGTCATTTATTGAATCGTTAAGTGGAGTAGGTACCTGTGGTGTATAGGCAAACTTAGATTAAGAGAAGATATAATATTATGATTTGGAATAATTTTTTAGGCAACTCTGAAGAACATGGCTATCGTAGCACAAAAAAGCTGTATACGTCTATGTTTGGGTTGCAAATCACTGACAGTTACAAACCAATGTTTATAAAGCACAGAATTCTAACACTTCCGTCACTTTACATATTATTATTAGAAATATCGCTATTTGTAAAATCTAATCCGCATTTGTTTCCCCTCTTAAATAATAATACAGCTATAGGCGTGAGAAGTACAGATTTCGGGTGCAATCAATCCCCGCCAGAACAGCATTTTTAAGAAAAAGACGTAATATGCATGGCTCCAACAATTTATAATAAAATTCCTAATTCCATAAAGATAATGAATAAACTAAAAAAATAAGACTTAACTAAAAAAATGCTACTTACTAAGGGTTATTATAATGTAGCGGAGTTTTTAAAAGAAAAATTTTGATTCTTGACTACTTATTTAAATATTTCATTCAATTTTATTATTATATTTCTATTTATTTTCTATATTAATTGAATTGATTGAATTTTGACTACTTATTTTATGTATTGACTATTATTGATTTGACTGAATTTTTAACGCTTTCAAATTTGTTTTTATTTAAATAATTTTGTACGCCGGTTACGGCAAAACATGTTGAACTGTATTGACGTCATCTCTATCTTAACATACACATGTTTATACAAATAAATGATCTTATCTTATCTTAGTCATAATCTTTATTATTAAGATTTCTGTGGTCATATCTACAGTGGCGTGTAGTGGTTCGAGTTAGGGTAGGCCAGAGAAAATGTCCAAAAAAAAAAACACACCACATTATTCAGGGTTGAAATGTGGTGTTTTTTTTTTAAATAGGCTATTTAAAAAAAAACTCGTTTCATTAAAAATCAACCCTGAATAATGTGGTTATTTTTTAAAATTTATTTGGACATTTTCTCTGGCCTACCCTAACTCGAACCACTGCACGCCACTGCATATCTATGTATGTGACTAAGTTACTAACAGTAGGAAAAAGCACGGCGAGACCATTCGATTTGGCGATATCATTTGAAGGAGCATAGAAGCCGGGTATAAGGAGTCCTGGAGGAGGAAAGTACTCATCTTCGTCCTCTTCGAACATACATTCTTCTTCCTCCTCTGTTACCTCCTGGCGAAGTTGTTGAAACGGTACATCACTATGGTTGACACCAGATAAATGTGCAATAAAGGTCATTGCCCTTTCCTTGATATCTCTTCGTAGGTACATGGACAAAAAAAAATGAATCGTTTTCCATTACTAGTAAATATAAAGGATCACGATGGATGTCGATTCAATATAGCATTAATTCATTATTTCTGTTTTAAGAATTAAGGTTGTCAATAAATGGTGTCGACTATACATAGTATACAACAAGTCGCTTCCCGCTGTCTGTCCGTCCCTAAGTCTGCTTAGATATTTAAAACTACGCAACGGATTTTGATGCGGTTTTTTTTAATTGATAGAGAGATCCAAGAGGAAGGTTTATATGTATTTAATTTATTATAAAGAAAACATCGTGAGGAATGGAACGGTATGTCCTAGAACCATAAATTTGAAAACATGTGACATTCACCAACCCGCACTTGGCCCACGTGGTGGATTACGGCCCATTCCCTCTCCTAGAGAGGAGGCCTGAGTCCCACTGCAGTGGGAACATTAAAAGGCTGATTATGCTTATGCTATGATATGTATTCTTATGCTTTAATATTTGCAGAGTAGAGTATTTGGTGTTTATATGAAGATCAGTTTCAGCAAAGGCGTGAATTTAGATACCTACATGATGTACTGAAAATAACTACTAGTACAAAAGTCATCGGCTACATACCTCCGGCACCACTTCCTCTGGCAGTTCCTCTTCAGGCTCGTCTTTCATTCTATCTAAAGCCGCTATATTCTGTTACAAAAAATCTAAAGATTAAGAAGAGAAGATACTAGGAGCTGGTTATGAAGAGAAAGGATCGGGTTCCTTCTGGGGCAATCAGGTATCAATAGCTATCATTGATAATTCGGAAAGACGCTCTTGAACTTGTGTATTTCTCAGATAGGTATGGATACGTTTAAGAGACGAAAAAGCAC
This sequence comes from Hecatera dysodea, assembly GCA_905332915.2. Classification (NCBI taxonomy): domain Eukaryota; kingdom Metazoa; phylum Arthropoda; class Insecta; order Lepidoptera; family Noctuidae; genus Hecatera; species Hecatera dysodea. The sequence continues at coordinate 16,618,479 of HG995303.1, forward strand.
GTTCCGTGGAAGAACTTGTAGCCGGAATAGTAACAACAGGATACGCTAACTTTAACAGCTCGGGAAAGGTTCATCTTCGAGGTTATTCTCATGAATATTGAATTGTAATATCTTACACTACCTGATACAAACAGACCTTAAGATGGGTAGTTTTACTTAACGGTATGAAAAACTTTCAGTATGGGACACGTTTCAAAATCGCGAGAAAAATCTTGATAACATGTACTGAACTGCTGTTTTTAAACGATTTCATAAAAAGAAGGTTTTCAATTCGTCCCATTATTATTTTATGTATGTTCCCTGATTTCTAAAAAACGCCTGGACCAATTTGAAAAGTTCTTCTTTTGTTTGCAAGTGTATACTTTCCAGGTAGTATCACGGTTATCAGGTCGGGATCTCATGATGGAATCCTGGAGAAATCGAGGGAACTCTTCAAATTTTATAAACACACTTGAAAGCGAGTGGTCTCATTTAAATTTGGTGAAGATCTGATGAAGAACTTCGCAGCTAGGCAACGGAACTCTTCAATAAATAATAGCAAATGGACCGGGATTGCTGATCATAACAAACATTACGCCAGTACGCACATGTGTACAGGTTACCTCACCAATTATGTACAATTTCCTGCAATATTGTGTGTGATTCTTTTTGCGTTGGGTTTAGTTATAGCTACATATGTACATTTATATTGCATTTGCAATGGACGTTGAACTTCGAAGATACTCGTACATACACCAGACCCCAAATAAAAAAAAATCTAGGAAATGCTTGGAATCTTGAATCTTTTATGAATGAAGAAGGTGATATGATGCGTTGACCCCAAATATATTGGTATAAAGGCTGGAGTATAATTATGGCTAAGCTAATTTTAGACAAAGAAATATATATACTTACGCCAGCTTTCAACAGATCCAGTTTGTGCTGTTCCTTCGCCTGTCGTTTGGCTTCAAACGCCTCGATCAGAGCTTGTCGATTTATACGTCGCGTTTCTGATATTAATCTCGCTCGTCTCCTCTTGTCCTCTAACTAAAATGTCACGTCAAAATGTTTAAGGCTGGAACTGTCAGTGCATTGAGTAAGGCAACTGAAATGTCACACTATTACTCCAGTATACCCCAACGGCTTAGAGAATTATATTCTTGCTCTGTCTGGACAGGTCCACTCAAATCTGTGTGGCACTTTCCTCAAAAGGCCACCTCAGACATTAACCTACATACATGGTTCTCATATGATTTGACCAGTACGGATTGTATGGACTTTAAAACAGACTTTGACCTCTGAGTTTGTTTCGGTGTTTCTTCTCAGGGTAGTCGGCCAGAAAACACCGGCTTCATCTAGCTTTAAATGACCAGAAATATTTGACGCGTAAAAGTGTTATGTTTAACCTACATACAAAATAAGTATCGTATTTATATAGTATATAGTATATATCATCTACTAAAATTTGCACACTTATGTTCGAAGTTCCGAGGTAGATGAACGGATAGAAAATGAGTCTGCATTGCTACAGGGTGCACTACCTACTTATTATTTTTTATTTTTTTTATTATCATATGGATTTGCTCTTGACTATAGTCTAGGTCACAGGTGTCAGATGCAGGGTTGCGGAATTTGTTCGAAAGAGTCACCGCGGCCCTGGAACGCAAAGGGCACAAGAAGGATCACGGGTGGGTTTTAGTCAGTAAGAGTCTGACACTCCCTTCCGCTCCGCCCAGAGCGGGAGAAGTCATTTCCCATCCAGGAAAAAAAAAAAGGTGTCAGATGCAAAGTCGGAGATGGAATGAGTTTACGAAGACGAAGCTAAAAAAAAAATAGTTAATATTTTTTAATTCACACTTCATTTTAATTTTTGAGAACTCTCTCAACACACTTTTTAATAAGTTTTTTTGCCACTAAGTACCCTGCAGTAATAGAGACCACTTACTGTAAATAGGAACTTTTTAATTGGAAAATCCGAGCAACATGGGCTTGTTCACCATTCAAAATATTACGTCTATTGAATAATGGTTTATTTATTAGTACAGGATCCCACGCTAAATGCTGCCGCCGCGTATTGCTGGATCTAGGAAATATGCATACGTGTACTTATATTATAATTCGAGATATTTTAAATCCATCGTCACCAGCATATGCATCGAATTTAGCGTCGTATGCTTTAAATTACCTTATTTTTTAAAAGGCTTGTGCCAAAAAGTATGATTTGCAAAAGAATCTGAGCTTTATCTTGTATGACATTGTGTTGTTGTAAAATTTGATATAAATATGATTTCCAAATTTAAATATACCTTTTTAAACTTCCTGTCAACTTGGCGCTGATGCCAGATTTCTTCCCGTGTAGGACTATAGGACTTGTAGCGGTCGAAAGCCGTCATCAACTGTTTCAGGTCATTCACTGACTTCAATTCTATTTCCTCGTAGAGAATTCGACGTACTAAAGCTTTATAGGAAAAATGGAACAATGTAAATATCTCATTAGTTGTTCATTTCTTTTACATTGTCGTTAAATTTTCAAGAAGAATACAAAGACCTTTGATTAATATAATCAAAGACAAAGACTTTAAAACAAACAGTTTTTTGAAGTTCTTTTTTTAAACTTCCTAAAGAGCAAATTTCGACAATGGTTTTTTTTAATAGGACCGCTCGTAGTTCAGCACACTAGGCTGGTTACTGCCCAACCGTCTAATTCTGTGGTGGCCTTAAATTTATTTTTTCACACAGTTTCATGCCTTACACAATTAGATCTTATCGTTTCAAGGGACAAGTTTAAATTACTCAGTATAATATTATGTTAAGCTTAATTAACAACAATTTATTTTTCAATAGCCATTGGAAGTGTTTATGAAACATACCGCATCACTCACACATAATCCATTGAGCTGACCATAAGAGATATAAGGCAAAGGCAGGAAGACATGACCCAGTATAATATTATGTTAAGCTTCATTAACAACAATTTATTTTTCAATAGCCATTGGAAGTGTTTAACAAACATACCTCTCACACATACTCTGTTGCGCTGACCATAAGAGCCATTTTTCAAGGGCAGTAAGACTATGAGCCCTCAGCCGCGCCATCCAAAGAAGCAAAGGAAAGTCACTAACGCACAAAATCGACATCATTATCCAGCAACTTGAAGCATATGGCTAGGGCTGGTCCAGACATAAGTTTGTGCAGCGAGGCCTCATTCAACGGAGCGTCTCCAGCGTAGAAGATGTCCGTGATCTTCTCTTCTGATAACTCTACTAGCTCTCGGCCAACCATTACGATATCTGATAAAGGCAGAAAAGTATTTGACTGTCAAAGTTTTCGTTGTGATTTCTGCAATCTTAGTTTGTACAGCATGAAGGTTCGTAACAGTAACAGCTCTTTTTTAAAGGCTGCGATTCGCGCGTTGCGTGGTGCTTTAACTGGTAAGAATCAACTTCCCAAGGTCTTTATATCAGACATGAAGACACTTCTAGTTAAGCGCCCTCCATCGTCGACCACATCATCGCTTACCATCAGTTGAGATAATAGATAAACGGGAGCATATGAATACTTAAAATAGCTGTGCCACGAGCATACCTATCAATACAGTCAGGTACCCGCCTTTCTTGCTGTACGGCGAGCTATCAAGGATGCCTCTTCTTGTCATAAAATAATATCTAGAAAAAATCCAACTGTTAGCATACCAGCGCTCGTACAACTCCTGGTGGGGGGTGGAAGCAGTGTGGCCAGAACAGGACAAAGTTGACGTCTGTCATAAATGACACCATCAGTTCCGCTTCGTGTCGCTTGCGCACCGCCTGTTTTGCTGAGCTATCAGGGATGCTGCCGTTTGCCATAAAGTTATATCAAGAAACAACTCAACTATTAGCATCCCAGCGTTCATACAGCTCCGGGTGGGCGTGGAAGCAGTGCGGCCAAAACAGCACAAAGTTCAGGTCTGTCAGGAATGGCACCATCAGCTCAGCTCGGTGGCGCTTGCGCACCGCCTGCCTTGCTGAGCGGCGAGCTAGCAGCGATGCGGCTTCTTGCTGCTTTTCTAACTCTCTTACTGACATCCAGTCCTAGTGAGCAAACATATCGGATAGAACTTCTGCCACGGCTTCGACAACAAGAGATAACTAAGTTTACTAATAATAAGTTTATTTTGTATGCAAAAAAAACATCTTTGTTTCTAGGATACACACACTTTGAGATACAGTTTATAAACAAATACAGTTCTGTGAACATCTGTGTCTGAACTAGATAACTAAATATCTGTATTTCAGACAGCAGCGCTCGTCCCTTAAATATTATACATTTTACTGTATGCAAGACATATCATATTATTGCTTAAAAAGAAATAAATTCAAAATTATAATGTGTAGGTAGCATAAAAGGCTAATAGTGGTGTTCAACGACTAATTTTTGCAATGAAAATAGGTTCTGAAAAAGTGGAAAGGAGCTCTGAGATGTCTTATAAGAATCCGTATAAAAATAATAAGGTGTATTAAATACACAACAACTTATCACAGGAATAATCGTATTATTAAATTTGTTAAAACTGTCAAAATAGACAACATGTAGATATACACTATAGTTTTCGTTGAACGTGTTCATCATGCGACAATTCTGTTATCTCTCATTATTTCTTATTCAGCTTTACCCTAAATAAGTTTTCAACGAGAGCAACAGCTCTGTTCACCTTATTAAGCCACCTTTTTTTTTTTTTTTTTTTTTTTTTCTGGATGGGAAATCATCAAATGACCCCTCCCGCCCTGGGTGGAGCGGTAGGGAGTGTCAGACTTTTACTGACTAAAACCCACCCGTGATCCTTCTTGTGCCCTATGCGTTCCAGGGCCGCGGTAACTCTTTCGAACAAATTCCGCAACCCTAGCAGGCACCGACCCTATGGGGCCCCGTCCTCGGTGCTGACGGCTCCTTGTGACGCGCGTGGAACACAACGCGTCGTCGACTCAACCTGGTATCGGACGGCGAGCCACCCACGCTCACCGTCCCCAGGCATCAGCCACTGCGCGATAGCACAGCGGCCGACTTGTCTCTGGAGGGGGCCGAAATGGGACCATTACTGGCACTCCATCTCAGCACCCTCCCGAGTGTTGGGAGTCGCAGCACCCGCAGCAGAAGCGGCAGTGGCGGCGACAGAAGCCGCGGCGGCGGCAGAGGCGGCGGTGGCGGCGGACCTCTTGCCCCTGATCGGGGCGGATGGCGCGCAGGCCCTTCCCCCAGCCCAGTGCTCGGCCGGCTTGCCAACAGCCGCACATGCACTGCAGTGCGGCGTGGCCTCGCAAGAGCCGGCCTTATGACCGGGCTGACCACAGCGGAAACAGAGTCCGCTGCGGTCGACCTCCGAGGGGCACATAGCTCCCGTGTGGTTGCCCACATGGCAGCGGTAGCACCTCAGAGGTCTGGGTTCCAGCAGTTTTACCCGCGCAGACACCCATCCCACCAAGAGCCTTCGGCCCTCCGACACAGTTCTGGCCGCCGTCACGGGGCAGCTCACCACAAGGGTTTGCATGCCCGTGTTGTCAGGCCGGAGGGTGCCCGCCTTGACGAGCTCGGCAGAGCACCCCCCAGTCCTGGCGACGGCGGCCACAACTTCCTCCTCCGTCACGGAGTCATCCAGGCCCACTATGCGCATGTCGATGCGCTTAGTCGGCCTGGACACCCGGACCTCGTCCGCGGGTAAGACCGCCCTCAGCCTTTCGGCCAGGGCGTCCGCGAACGGGCCACTCTCCGCTCCGGCGAGCTCGAGCTTGCGGGCACCGGTTAAGGTCCTCCTGACCCCGATGCCCCCGCTGATGCCCAGCTCTTGGAGGCTCACCGCCTTCTTCGCCCGCTTCAGTACGGCGAGATACGTCACGCCCCTCTGTTCCGCTTCCGGCTGCAGTGTGAGCACTACAGCCGCGGATTTCGGGGCGCGAAGCCTCGCCGCAATGGCGTTGGCCTTCCGCCGCTGCCTCCTCGCCTTGTTTTTGGCCGCTTTCGCGGCCCGCCGCTTCTGGCCAGCAACCTGCCACTCGGCCTCGGCCGCAGGAGGGTCCGAGGGTGGGGGTGGGGGCGGCTGCGGCACCGCTGGCGCCGCAGCCTTAGCCGCTCCTCCAGCCTTCCTCCTACCCCTCTTCGCCGGGGCCGCCTTGGTCGTCGCCGGCGTCGCAGTCGCCGGCGTTACAGGCGCTGGCGCTGGCGCCGGCGCGGCTCCGCCCTTGGCCTTCGCCTTCGCCTGGCCAGACGTTCCCGGGCCGGCAGCCACGGCGGCCGCGTACGAAGCCGCCTTTTGCTGTCCCGGGGGCCCCCGCGTCGCCGCCAACGGGGGACGCCGGACCATGTCCTCCAGTACGGAGACCTGCCTCCGGAAGGGAGCCAGCTCCTGCCGCACCAGGTCCCGTACCTGGCTCAGCACTTGGCCTCCCTCCGGCGCTGCCGGACTCAGTCCCCCTCGCGGCTCCACAGAGGCCGCTCTGGCCATCCCCGCCAGGTCCCTCCGGAGCGACTCATTCTCCCGAACAAGTCGCTCCGTAAGAACTGCGAGGCGGGCGACCTCCGCCCGCAACTCCGATGCCTCCTTTGAGGCAGGTCCACCAGCGTTGGCTGCCGCTGCCGCCAGGATGGAGGCTTTGGCCGCGCCGATGGCCTCCCGCTTTGAGGACTGCTTCCTCTTGAAGGCCACAGCGCGGACCTCCGCGAACTGGGGGCTCCGAGTCGTCCGAGTCGAGAAGAGGCGGAAGAGTAGAGGGAGCCCTGCGGCCGCTCCCTCCAGGGCGACGCCCCTCCTCCACCAACCTCCCGGCCCGACGCTCCTCCCGGGTAGAGGGAGCCAGCCCCCTCCCTGCCTCACAGCCCCTGCCCCGCCTAGCGGTGGGGATCTTGCGGGCGGAAGCAAGCTCGCCTTCAGAGGTCGACTCCCCGTCGTCCTCCCGCCTGGGCCGCTTGCGGAAGAACTTGGCGTTCTCCGCAGCAGCCCCCCCTCTTTCCTCTCCAGAGCCCGCCGAGCTGACCGTTACTAGGTCAGGTGCAGAACCAGAATCCGATTCTGCACCTCCACGGCGCTCAGGCGAACCCTCCTCAACACAATCGAACGCCATCAGCTCCTTGTAAGAAGCGGATCCGGATGACGTCGATTCGGAGCCTCCTCGGCTCTTGTTGCCACTGGCAAGCGGAAGGCGTTTGGTGCCCACCCCAGAGTACGGAGGGCAGCCCGCCGAAACGGGGTGGGATTCCCCGACCGCTGAGCAGTCGGGACCCACCTGGGGACTCATTTTGCAAAAGCCTTGTTCCATCGTGTTCCTTTTAGAGGGTGCGGTCCCTTACTCCTCCGCCCTTTCTCCATCACAGGGCCTCTCCTCCCACCCACTCACTGCCCTCACAGCCACGTCTGATGAGCAGACGCGTACCAGAAGGCAGTGAGCAGGATTCCTCGCGTGTGTGTCTCTCTTGGTCTGATCCCTCACTTGCGACCTTCCGGCATGAGTGGCTCTACCGGGAAAGCTCGCAAGATCATTGAGACGCTCAAGCCCCACCACGACGACAACGTGGAGACACATTCGGTGGGGTTATTAAGCCACCTTCATTTTTACTTATCTTAGAAACCACCTTGACCGCGGACAAACAAAAATAAGACCAGATAAACACAAGAACCTCAACCGCGTTGAGAGATTTGGATTTCATTGGGGCATAGTATAGATAGGTGTTACGGTGACAACTCACCAGGGGGGCTGCAGTCAAGGATATTTGGGAAAACCAATGTTGCCATGGATCTCCAAAAGTACTATTCCAATTTTGATGCAGTTTTCAGTGATGGGTTAAGGTTTGATTGGTGCATGTTCTTAGCGCAATTCATAGCTGCTTCTTTGCCAATTGAAACCCAATACAACACAATCAATCTGCCTAGCCTTTTCCAACAATGTTGTGGTCAGCTTCCAGTCTAACCGTTTGTAGCTGAGTACCAGTGTTTTACAAGAAGCGACTGCCTATCTCAACTCCACAAACCAGTAACTAGTTAACACCATAAACATTGGCAAGACTGGTTTCAAACCTTGCCTTCTGACTACCCGTAACGACTGCCAAAGGTCTACGAATAACAGGCGGTACCAACAGCTCAACGTGTTTTCCGAGGCACAAAGAAGTCTCGAAATGTATACTCGATGGTCATCTTTTCTACGTACCGACTAAGCGTTGCTTGACCTTGAAGATCGACCCGAGTGGCTGTTATTTTCTGAAGCAAGAAGGAGTCCTGGTATGTACTAAATGGTCACCCATCCACGGACCGACCGAGACTAGCGTTGCTTGAGCTTGAAATTCGACCCGTTTGGCTGCTATTCAGCCAAAACTTTCCCCAAAAAAAAGCAAACAAAAAATATTTAACCATGTATCATACACACCGCAATTCATTGCCGCTTCCCCGCCAATTTCCGTTGCGAATGAAACATTAGACACAGACGGAAGCTCAATACAACACCAACAAATGTAAATGTCACATAAATATTGTATACCAAGCCTTGTTTACGAGATCAGCTTGTAATAATAAACGGAATCGTATTTTGATGCCCCTGCCTTAGTTGACTGGTTGCTTTGCTGTTTACCTTGCATATTTTAGCAGCGTTTGCGCTTATTCATTTGAAATTAAATTAGATTTATCATTTGCGCTTTTCAGCAAGCGTTTTGGCAAGAAATAGTCCCTTTGAATTCTCTAACAGATATCCTGAATAAACTGGAAGGCTTAATCTGCATCGGGAGAAAATTTGGCTGGTTGGAATGACGGCTACCATGGCTGACGCACGATGGTCCTACGTAAGAACGAAGTGCGGAAACCACGCTAGATACCTAGATAAGTTTCTTTGAACCAAGAAATGCTAGAACAGACTCTTTGTCAACGTTTTTGACGTAAATTCAAACCAGAACTGCTCTTCATCTTCTGAACGTCAGAGCATAACGTGTCTGCATATCTTCCACGCGAAGTCTCAAATACACCGTATATTTGTGTCAATAGCGTACAGGGTAAGCTTTCTCTCGTCACCTAAATAATTATGACAATGATGTTCTAATGGTTAAAAGAAGTAATTAGGCCACTGAAGGAAACCAATATTTTAATCTTTATTAATCCAGAAAAAAAAAAAAAAAAAATGTATAGCCATGTCGTTATAATTATTACGACAGTAAAACTATGTCCGTCCATGAGAAGCTTCGATCAATGAGAAGCATTATTTAGCATCGTAAATTCAAAAAGTTTGACTTTACAATGTCACTAAACGCAGAGTCTAGAGGTACTTATCAAAAAACCAACCGTTATTTTGAAAACACCCGTCAGAGGGACTCTTATTTCTACGGAGCATTCGCAGTTCCGTCTTTACCATAAGGACACAAGGGGTACGTGCCCAGGGCCCCGTTTCATTGGGGGCCCCCAATTTATAGTATAGCTACTGCTTAGGAAACGACCAATTCGAACGACCGTAAACTAGCTTCTGACGAAATTCGGTCAAACCTATTCTAGACAGAATGTCCACTGGGTAGTACGGTTACGTGGTCATATCTACGGAAATCAGCTATCTGTGCTCCGACACTTTATTAGCTAGTTTTCATTTTTCTAAAAGGGCCCTGGACTCGGGAGTGCCCAGGGGCCCCTGCATGGGTTAAGACGGCCCTGAGCATTCGCAGTTGAAAACTGTCAATAATACATTGAATTTCTCTGAGATGATATTTGGACGATATAGCCTCCTTGGCTGCAGATCACTGGTGAACAAGTTTGTCGAAAGAACTTTGGAACTGTCTGGCAAAAGAAAAAAATAATATTTTGAATTATGAATGTGGAAAATGTGATTTATTTTGTACTAGGGACCCGCCCCGGCTTCGCATGGGTGCAATGCTGATACTAAATATCTACTATATTATGCTTGTATTAAACATATAAACCTTTCTCTTAAATGAATCTATCTATTAAAAGAAACCGCATCAAAATCCGTTGCGCAGTTTTAAAGATTTAAGCATACCTACATAGGGACAGACAGCGGGAAGCGACTTTTGTTTTATACTATGTAGTGATTATAGTAATGTAGTAGCGCTCTTATAAGGCAGATGCCCTAAATAAGTACGAAGTTATATATCCCAAATCGTGTTTATTCATTGGAAAAGTAAGTGGTACCTACTTGAATAATTCGACTTTAGTTTGCAGTCGTTACGTACATACATACATTACGGTACCGATTTTTTGAGACGAGTATAGTGGCTTGAGAGCTAAGAGTTTCAAGAGACATCAAAGCTTGGCCAGTAGGAACGAATCTATTTAGGAGACCATGCTTCTTTTTTCATTTTATTCCTAAATACTTATTTTTTATATTTTGTATCTAATAGATTATCAAACGGTTCATTTAAATAAAGTAAAACCTCAGTATATCATGTGTCCCCACCGAATGTGTCTCCACGTTGTCGTCGTGGTGGGGCTTGAGCGTCTCAATGATCTTGCGAGCTTTCCCGGTAGAGCCACTCATGCCGGAAGGTCGCAAGTGAGGGATCAGACCAAGAGAGACACACACGCGAGGAATCCCGCTCGCTGCCTTCTGGTACGCGTCTGCTCATCAGACGTGGCTGTGAGGGCAGTGAGCGGGTGGGAGGAGAGGCCCTGTGATGGAGAAAGGGCGGAGGAGTAAGGGACCGCACCCTCAAAAAGGAAAAAGATGAAAAAAGGTTTTTGTAAAATGAGTCCCCAGGTGGGTCCCGACTGCTCAGCGGTCGGGGAATCCCACCCCGCTTCGGCGGGCTGCCCTCCGTACTCTGGGGTGGGCAACAAACACCTTCCACTTGCCAGTGGCAACAGGAGCCGAGGAGGCTCAGAATCGTCGTCATCCGGATCCGCTTCCTATAGGGAGCTGATGGCGTGCGATCTTGCAGAGGAGGGTTCGCCTGAGCGCCGGGGAGGTGCGGAGTCGGATTCCGGCTCTTGCCCTGACCTAGTAACGGTCAGCTCGGCGGGCTCTGAGGACGGAGGAAGGGGGGCCGCTGTGGAGGGCGTTAAGCTCGTCCGCAAGCGGCCCAGACGGGAGGACGACAAGGAGTCGTCCTCCGAGGGCGAGTTCGCCTCCGCCCGAAAGATCCCCACCGCCAGGCGGGGCAGGGGCAGTGAGGCTGGGAGGGGGCTGGCTCCCTCTACCCGGGAGTCGGGGCGTCGGGCCGAGAGGTTGGTGGAGGAGGGGCGTCGCCCTGGAGGGAGCGGTCGCAGAGCTCCCTCTTCTCTTCTGCCTCCTCTCGACTCTGACGACTCGGAGTCCCCGGGAGAGGTACCTCCCGCTGCCGAGGAGCAGAGGGCTCACCTTGAGGAGGTGGTGGAGGCCGCGATCCGCGCTGTGGCCTTCAAGAGGAAGCAGTCCTCGAAGCGGGAGGCCATTAGCGCGGCCAAAGCCTCCATTCTGGCGGCAGCGGCGGCCAACGTCAGCGGGTCTAAGGAGGCGACAGAGTTGCGGGCGGAGGTCGCCCGCCTCGTGGCCGTAACGGAGCGACTCATTGCGGAGAATGAGTCGCTCCGGAGGGACCTGGCTGGCATGGCCAGAGCGGCCTCGGAGGAGCCGCAGGGGGGGCCGAGTCCAGCGGCGCTGGAGGGGAGCCAAGTGCTGAGCCAGGTGCGGAGCCTGGTGCGGCAGGAGCTGGCTCCCTTCCGGAGGCAGGTGTCCGCCTTGGAGGACATGATCCGGCGTCCCCCGTTGGCGGCGGCACAGAGGCCCCCGGGACAGCAGAAGGCAGCTTCGTACGCAGCCGCGGTGGCTGCTGGCCCGGGAACGTCCGGCCAGGCGAAGGCCAAGGCGGGAGCCGCGCCAGCGCCTGTGACGCCGGCGCCCGCGACGCCGGCGACTACCAAGACGGCCCCGGCGAAGAGGGGTAGGAGGAAGGCTGGAGGGGGAGCGGCTAAGGCTGCTGCGCCAGTGGCGCCGCAACCGCCCCCACCCCCACCCTCGGACCCTCCTGCGGCCGAGGCCGAGTGGCAGGTTGCCGGTCAGAAGCGGCAGGCCGCGAAAGCGGCCAAAAATAAAGCGAGGAGGCAGCGGCGGAAGGCCAATGCCATTGCGGCGAGGCTTCGCGCCCCGAAATCCGCGGCTGTGGTGCTTACACTGCAGCCGGAAGCGGAACAGAGGGGCGTGACGTATCTCGCCGTACTGAAGCGGGCGAAGGAGGCGGTGAGCCTCCAGGAGCTGGGCATCAGCGGGGGCATCGGGGTCAGGAGGACCCTAACCGGTGCCCGCAAGCTCGAGCTCGCCGGAGCGGAGAGTGGCCCGTTCGCGGACGCCTTGGCCGAAAAGCTGAGGGCGGTCTTACCCGCGGACGAGGTCCGGGTGTCCAGGCCGACTAAGCGCATCGACATGCGCATAGTGGGCCTGGATGACTCCGTTACGGAGGAGGAAGTTGTGGCCGCCGTCGCCAGGACCGGGGGGTGCTCTGCCGAGCTCGTCAAGGCGGGCACCCTCCGGCCTGACAACACGGGCATGCAAACCCTTGTGGTGAGCTGCCCCGTGACGGCGGCCAGAACTGTGTCGGAGGGCCGAAGGCTCCTGGTGGGATGGGTGTCTGCGCGGGTAAAACTGCTGGAACCCAGACCTCTGAGGTGCTACCGCTGCCATGTGGGTAACCACACGGGAGCTATGTGCCCCTCGGAGGTCGACCGCAGCGGACTCTGTTTCCGCTGTGGTCAGCCCGGTCATCGGGCCGGCTCTTGCGAGGCCACGCCGCACTGCAGTGCATGTGCGGCTGTTGGCAAGCCGGCCGAGCACTGGGCTGGGGGAAGGGCCTGCGCGCCATCCGCCCCGACCAGGGGCAAGAGGTCCGCCGCCACCGCCGCCTCTGCCGCCGCCGCGGCTTCTGTCGCCGCCACTGCCGCTTCTGCTGCGGGTGCTGCGGCTCCCAACACTCGGGAGGGTGCTGAGATGGAGTGCCAGTAATGGTCCCATTTCGGCCCCCTCCAGAGACAAGTCGGCCGCTGTGCTATCGCGCAGTGGCTGATGCCTGGGGACGGTGAGCGTGGGTGGCTCGCCGTCCGATACCAGGTTGAGTCGACGACGCGTTGTGTTCCACGCGCGCCTCAAGGAGCCGTCAGCACCGAGGACGGGGCCCCATAGGGTCGGTGCCTGCTAGGGTTGCGGAATTTGTTCGAAAGAGTTACCGCGGCCCTGGAACGCATAGGGCACAAGAAGGATCACGGGTGGGTTTTAGTCAGTAAAAGTCTGACACTCCCTACCGCTCCACCCAGGGCGGGAGGGGTCATTTGATGATTTCCCATCCAGAAAAAAAAAAAAAAAAAAGTATATCATGTGTGTGCCATAAATCCGCATAGCACATAAATTTTGCATGGGTCTGCAAAATTCTGACAGCTGACTGCTATATCGTGAAACGGCCTAAATCTGATGTCGGGATAAATTTATTAGAGAAACGAAAAATGTACCAATGTGAATGACATGTTCGCAGGAGTTGAAAACAAAAGTTTTTGGGTATGCCAGCGCATCGCACGTTCTTGATAGGTAGAGTGAATTAACTTATCTATAGAAACCCTGTACCTATACGTAATGGATATCGATGTGTAAATATGATACAACTAGCTTCTGCCAGCGACTTCGTCCGCGTGGAATAGTTACTTTACCCCCGATTTTGAAACTCTCAGCCCGATCGGTTTAAAATTGACAAAAGATAGACATGCTGTTTCGGGATATTTTTTAGATAATTTTATGTAGAACATTTCCGTAATACATGATTTCTATGTAACTTTAACCATTAAGGCTACACACGCGACGGAAGCTTAAAAAATGGAGTAACTTCTTCCGTTTTCCCAACATTTTCCTTCACTGCTCTGCTCCTATTGATTGTAGCGTGATGAAAAGTATACTATAACCTGCCCAGGAGTATGAAGAATAATTGCACCAAGTTCCGTTAAAATCGGTCGAGTAGTTTTTGTTTCTATAAAGAACATACAGACAGACAGACAGACAGAAAGACAGACAGACAGACAAAAATTTTACTGATTGCATTTTTGGCACCAGTATCGATCACTAATCATCCCCTGATAGTTATTTTGAAAATATATTCCTTGTACAGAATTGACCTCTCTACAGATTTATTATATGTATAGATAGATAGATAGATATAGAAGATTATTTTGAAGCTCATTGTTTCAAGTAATCACACTCGCGAGCAATAAACTGGAATTACTTCATCGCGCATTGGTCAAACCATTTTTTTTATTTCTATGCAATGGAATTTGGAATTTGAAAGGTGGTTCTATGATATCAAAAAGATTTGAAATTAATTTCGTTGTCTACCTAAATTTAGGAAATTGTTGCAATAAGTCGAAATTATGGACGTCTAAATAAAATAAATAAAATATTTACAACTAGCTTTTGTCCGCGGCTCCGCGAGTGTAGGTACACTGCCGTCTTCATCAGATCTTCGCCAAACTAGAAAGGGGCCTCCTCGAAATACTAAGACGCTCTTCCAAACCATCGTAAACAATTTTATTTTTTCATTTTACATCGACAAGAGTGTATGAGAACATCATCAATGTAGTTGAAACCACGCATTATTAGGGACTAGCTGCTGCCCGCGACTTCGTCCCCGTGGAATCCCCGATTTTAAAACATTCTTTATCGCTGCTCCGCTCCTATTGGCTTAAGCGTGATAAGTAGTAAGTAATGATATATAGCCTAAAGCCTTCCTCGATAAATGGTCTATTCAACCCAAAAAGAATTTTTCAATTTGAACCAGTAGTTCCTGAGATTAGCGCGTTCAAACAAACAAACAAACAAACAAACTCTTCAGCTTTATAATATTAGTATAGATAGGTAACTCAAATACTAGTCTTCAGATCTCAATCAATAAATTTAGCTTAGCTTTTTAATACACAAAGAATTATCAAAATCGGGACACCCGGTACAAAGTTATGAGGTAACACACAAAAAAATAAAGTGGACTTAAGAACCTCCTCCTTTTTTGGAAGACGGTTAACAAAAATTGTTCTGCTTCATATTTAGCCTACATAGCTGAAGAATTAGTACCTACCCTGTAAAGTCAATATGACTAGTAGGTACTGTCAAAATGGGATAAATGCAGTTATACAACTCATCTGATTACCAATTTTTAAATGCGCAAACGGGGTTGTTTCCGTAAATTTCCCTGTTCACAATGCGCGGCGACCAATTTCCATGTAATTTCGCGTCGGTCGTATAATGTAATTTTACCTTGCATGTGTCATGCAGATTAGCATAGTTTTAATCATAAAACAGTTTTAGACGTGTTGTTTTTTGTTTGATGGTCTGCAATATTTTGTCACCTGAAGTGGGTGGACAGACCAGACAGAAATCCAGTATTCAGATTGCTAAGTAAAAAAGTAAGAAATAATTTATTAATTAGCTGGTCATCTTTTTTTTTAAAGGACGGTAAATCATCAAGTGTCTGTTTCCATTCTGGGAGGAGGATCGGTTTTAGTCAGTAAGTCTGACACTCCCTCCTCATGAGATGTCAGTATAGGGGCCAGTGCTCGCCAAGGTGACGGAATTAGTTCCAAAGAGTCACCGGGTCATCCGGGTTCCTCCTAATGCCCTTTGTGTTCCAGGGCCGAGGTGACTCTTTCAAACCAGTTCCTTATTCATGAAATAACTTCTTCCGCTCTGGGCGGAGCGGAAGAAGTAATTTGACAATTTCCACTGCTTTAAAAAAAAGTATCAAGATCTCACGATCAGCAGAAGCTCTAGCGACCGCTAGACTAAAGATGCTGTTTCACCTACCATAAATTGCGAATTCGGTGTCTCTGTCCAAAATATGAACCGCTTATTTGAGAGTCTGACAAGACTCTTACTGACTAAAACCCATCCAGGTTCCTCCTAATGCCTTTTGCGTTTCAGGGCTTGCGGTGAATCTATGGAACTAATTCCGCAAAATAGGCGGGCAGTGGCTCCAGCGGGTTCCGTCTTCTATACTGACATATCATGAGGTGCAACGCGGGTTGCCACTTGGGCTTCATTGTTAGCGTTAGTTGGCTCGCGCTCCGCAGGTCCGCGACTACGCTAGCTGGGAATCGCCCTGCGACTCCCAACGCCCGGGACGTCTTCTTCTGTCACATCGACTGGGGCGTGAGGTTTACCTCTCCCTTATGAAACCAGCCTCCTCCTTCGCTAACATTACTGCTTACCATGCCCCCTCGCTATAGACCAGGGCAGGAAGCGAGATAGCAATCGCCGATGGCCTCGACGAGAACACGGCGATGCTCTGCCCAAGCAGGTACCACCCAGTAGTAGACTCGCGGCAGAGGCTTGCCTGCGTGAATTATGGAATTTATCCCCCCTACCCACGGGGTACCAGCATATGGTGTGCGTGGAATATAATCTATCTCTGTGCCAAATTTTATCCATTCAGCTGATGACACTTTCGCATCTATAATAGTACTTACAGGATTTCTTACAGTAATTATATTCAGTGCAAATGGAACTTGGACCATAATATATGGGACAGAAACATACTGGCAAAATTTCTAATGCTATCATGATTCGTGTGAGGGAAAGAGATAGTGCTATTCGTCTTGTGTAACTCCGTCTCTCTCTGACACAGAAATCATGATGGATTTAAGACGTCATAATAGGTCGCCTGTGCTTCTCTACCTGACATTTCGAGGAGTTGAAATTGAAAACAGAAAAATAAAATAGTTGAAACATCACAAGGTCCCACCGTTGCGATTTTTGAACCTATCAACAAAAAAAAATCTTTTACAATCCGATGCGATTGACGATTAAAATGCGCATTGCGCGCGTGGATTTAGGGCGAAACATGTTTTTGGACGCCTGTAAAAACCCATTCTAGCTGCTTACGTACCATTTCATCCGGGGTAGGTTCATCCAGCCCGTACACGGGCCGGTGTGGCACCATCCCTTCTAGCTCCTGGCTTGACCTGTCCTCACTAAGCCGAGCTTGCAACTGGTTGTAGTAATCAAGCTCTTTCCTGGTCACATCAGCGAACTTAACAGTATCCACACCACGGAATACTTTTGTTACCTTGGCATTCTGTAGAGATTTCAACAATATAGGTAGGTACCTAATTATATTTAACTAGCTGCTGCCCGCAGCTTCGCCCGCGTGAATGTCGGAAATTATCCCAAAGGAACATAATCCCGGGATAAAAAGTATCCTATGTTACTTCTAATACCTCCAAGAATATGTGTACAAAGGTTCATGATGATCGGTTGAGTAGTTTTCGCGTGAAAGCGTAACAAACAAACTTACATTCACATTTATATATTAAGTAAGTTTAGGCACAGATAATATAATACTGTATAGATATAGATTAAATTTTTTAATTTTTCATGTCCCTGCCATGTCCCACTGCAAAGCAGAGACCTCCCTTATTTCCCTTCATACTCCATGCTTTGGGAAAGTGTGGACCACAATCGTATGTATCAAAATAAAGGTATATAAAAAATAATGCTAGTAATTTTAAAAAAACGGCCTATATTTCTATAAAATTATATATAATACGTACTAAAATAAACATGTAGACTGGTTCACTGTGGTCTCGGAATCTTCGCAACGCTTCTATTTCATCTGAGGGAACCTGTGATAAAAAAAATATACGTATTATTCTGATCATCTCAAATAATACAAAATATTTAGGTAAACAGCTACCTTTGTACCACACCATAATCTATACTAATATTATAAAAAGGTAACGTTTGTGAGTTTGTGACGTTGCAAGGGGTAATCTCTCGATCTACTAAACCGATTTTCAAAGCTATTTCACCAATAGATAGCTACGTTATTGGGGAGTGTCATAGGCTATATTTTATCCCCGTATTGCCACGGGGACGGCGGCAACGCGGGTGAAACCGCGGGGCGTTGCTAGTTTTGTAAAAAATGGTAGAATTGACCGCCAAAACTTTTTGTACCGCCTCTTTAAGAATGTGCCTTCGTCCATATACCTTAGGAAGAAATTTAAAAAAACAGGTGTTAAAAATCTGTGCAACACACTTACCTTCAACAATATCAGTTTACCATTGCTCCAATCCATCTTTATAGTAGTGAAGAGTCTATCAAGCGCTGAACACGATCCGAACGCATAACTGTATATTTCTGCACCTAACACACTTTTATGTAAGTATTTATGTTTAATTTCTACTTATCTGTACTTACTTAATTAATCTGCTATTACAAAGAAGAAAGATTTTTTGTTTGTACCAAATAAGCTCCGAAACTATTGAACCGATTTTCACCATTTGTCCATCATTATCAGCGGGTAAAAAACAGCCTATATTACATCCCCGTACCTATTTCCACTGTAACGGCTGAACTACGCGGGTGAAGCCACGGCGCGATGCTTGTCTATGTATACTAACATTACAAAGGTGAAAAGTCTGTTTGTTTGGTTGGTTCAACGCGCTAATCTCAGGAACTACCAGTTCGAATTGAAAAAATATTTTAGTGTTGGATAGGCCATTTATCGAGGACAGCTATAAGCTATATATAACATCAGGAAATCATCAAATGACTTCTCCCGCTCTGGGCGGAGCGGAAGGGAGTGTCAGACTCTTACTGACTAAAACCCATCCGTGTTCCTCCTACTGCCCTTTGCGTTCCAGGGCCAGGTGACTCCTTTCGAACAAATTCCGCAACATCTTAGCAACCCTAAATAATAAAATGCATTGTACTAACAAATAAGTTGATCCAAATTATTCTTTATCACGTTATCAAATTCTTTTTCATTGTGAATTTCCACAAATAATTCTATTTTCTTTTTAGCCATTTTTAATACACTACAATTAGTCACTATCACAATCGGTTTGGTCAAGACCTTGTACCTTATTATTTGTTTTGTTTGTCATTCCGCGGCCTACTGGATTTCTTCCTGAAAGCAACTTCCATGCAAGTTGAATAAATACTGTAGAGAATGATCCAGCAATTGTTCAAATTATACATACTTCTGTAGCCGTTGAGAAAGAGTCACCGCGGAACGCAACGAAGAATACTGATGGGTTTTAGTCAGTAAGAGTCTGATTTGATACTCCCTTCCGCTCCACCCCAGAGCGGAAACACTCATTTCATATTTTTTCAAACTTTATGTACAATAGTGGTACTAATAGTGGACTTAATGCAAGAAGGCATTCTCTACCAGACAAAATAATAAATATAAATGTTTTTAATAATAATCTTTATATATTATAATAATTATAACGAAGACCAAACTAAGAATCACAGGCAAATAAATCGTGTTTTCGGATTTAACGCTTAAAGGATCATTTAGACTCTGCCGCTCCTGGAACGCAAACACAAGAAGGATCACGGGTGGGTTTTTAGTCAGTAACAGTCTGACACTCCCTTCCGCTCCGCCCAGAGCGGGAGAAGTCATTTGATGATTTCCCAAACAGAAAAAAGGGCTAGCACATTCTAGAATTTAAAGGTTGAAATAGCGTGGGAATTAGACACAAACCCGGTGCGGTGAGAAGTCATATGAAGAATTATGTTTTTGGGATGCTCGAAGGTTAAGACTGAGAACAGTCCAACACTTTGAAACATCAGGGGCCGTACGAAGAAGTGCCAATGCTATCATGATATCTGCGTGAAAAAGGGATAGTGCTATTCGTCTTGTATAACTCCGTCTCTCTCTAACACAGGAAGCACGATGGATTTAAGACGTCATGGTAGGGCTACAGATCCTTAAAAAGCCTCTGCCTTAAAAAGCCCACAACGGAATGCAACATGCATGAGAACTGGAAACTTGAGATTGTGTATCAATATCGACCCTTTCTGCACAATGGCAGATTTACTTACACAAATCGTTACAGTTCGTTGCTATTTGTTCTAGTGTGAGCCATAATTATGCAAATCCAAAAATCATATAAAGTTCCTCCGCGTTCGGAATTGGTACAATAGTAAGAGATAATAAGATAATCACCCTAAATCTAAATCACAAAAGCAAAAGGTTTATTTTAACTCGATCCAAATAAAACAAAACATTACCATCCCGATAATATTTATTAGGAATATAATAAAAAAATAATAATAACATTTCGCTGTGATTCAGCAATCATCCCATCTTAAGTTACGGCCCATAGTTTGTATATAATAGTATAAATAATATTAAACCTAATTAACCTATTAGATAACCCCCCCAACCATATCTTTCCAGGCTTCATACCATTTTTAATAATATAACAAATATACTGAATCTAAATAAAAAAACAGAATTGCACTTTAAGGTCCAATACTTCAATACTTTAAAAATAAAAATAAAACATGTCTTCACATGAATACAAATATGTAGTTTATATTTTAAATACAAAGCATGAAGGAGTTTTATTTATGTACCGAGCATACATATGTATATCAATCAATAGAGACTATTAAATTATCATTCGACATACAGCATGCGGGGACTTCCCGCACTAAGAGCGTAGAGATATTTTGGTGATTTAGTTGATATATCACCGGAAAACTGCAAACGCCGAAAGATTGTAAAATATCGCGTGAAATTGTAAACTATTTTTGAAGTGAAAAATTCTTTAGCCGCGTTGGGCGCTTTCTGGTAGAGGAAAATGTTATGGGTTACCGTCACCGACATGCTCGTGGATTTAGTGAACAGTTCAATGTGTATATAAAATAAAAATATACTGTACATTGTTGAAATAGTGTTGTTGTTTGATTATTATTTTAATTAAAACATTATGAAATTTAAAATTTTAATACTAAATGTTCTAAGTTTTCACTTCCATCGTCAGTACCTACCTATGACTGCCAATATATTTTCTTTATGACAGTTATACATATATTAGAAACTATTGCATTTGACTGGAGTTTATTCTATACAAAACGATTTTTTCATAAAATATCGAGAAATTATAATCTAATAAAGATTTATTAGGTAAGTTAAATGAAGTCTGCAAGTTTCCGGTGACAATTTAATTTATCCCTGAATTTATTCGCATTTTTGAGAAAACTATTTAAAGTAGAAACGCTAGTTAAGACTGGTATCACCGACCAGCCATTTATTGATAGTTCAGTTCAGTACCTATATTTATCTATTCAACCTGAGCGTTGTTCTAATAGAAAGCGATCATCGCGCGGATACGCGATCGACGCGATTATTGTCAAACAAATGATGGTCGCGTTGTATTAAGAGGACACCTGACTATCCTTTGTTCCAATCATCATTTCATTTTAAAACCTTGCAGTGTACCTAGTAGTTGAAGCAACATGTTCCAAAGCCACTTTTTCGTACTGAAATCTCCAGAAAACATCTTCGATCGTGACTGAGCTAAGATAGTAATCCTCAATCAAATCATCGTATTTTTCCTTTAACGCTTGCAGCTTTCTAAACATATCGCTATACCGATGCATTTTATTTTCGTCTTCAATTATGAAGAACAGCATGCTCTGGAATTGAAAAATAAATGTAGCTGTAAGGGGCCCATAAATTACGTCACACGAATTTCATTATTTCTCCCCCCCCCCCCCGTCCTTGTCACAGCTGGTCACATTTGTGAGAACCTAGTGTGATGTCACATATTTTACAGTTTTATTCGTATATTTGTTCGTGTTTTACATAACAATTAGATTAAAATAGATTTTGAAATGTGACGTCACGAAATTTAGGACCCCTCCCACCCCCTTATCACACAATGTCACACTTCGTCGACCCCCTCCCACCCCCTTAACGTGTGACGTAATTTACGGATGGCCCCTAACAACTTAACATTGTCAGCATCTTTATGTCTTAGCAGTAAGTATGATTTTCGTTAGTACCTAATGTGTGGTTTGGTACACCTGGCTATTTATGTGCTACATGGAGTTTTATTCATATAATATTTATTCAGTATCATTTCATATTCATTCATTCATATATGGTATTTGGCACTGTACAAGAAAAATAGCTTCGTCCTTATCCCATTTGATGTGTGGTCGGTGCATCATGCCTTCTTTCTTTCAAGTCTATTAATGTTTCTAGAGACAGGCACCGGGCGACAATACGACAAGAATGTGAAAACGCGTTATCACAACAAAAAAAAATTTGCGGTCGTGCATATCTGATCTTTAGTCATTTTATAGAATATAATATAACAGAATACTCTTTATTATACAGTGTGAAATTTTAATGGTTGTTTTCCCGAAGCGAAATGAGTTTGTATCGGTAATACAATCGATTTATATATATAAAAAATATTAGACTCCATAATTGGCAGATTAACAATTTTGATAAACAAAACTCGAAAGCGACTTGAACCAACAGTAGTGCATCGCGCGATATGTAGGTACGCGGCGGTACGAGCGTCTCATGTAGGTATCTACCTACTTTATGTCTAGTGCACTACTATTGATTCTCGCTCTTTCGAGTTTATGAACAAATTTTTAATGATTTGAAAAAAGAAAACATTTATTTTGTTTAGTTTAACTTTGTGTTTCGATAGTACTACTGATGGGTAATCGTCCTGCCGCGGGAAAACAACCATTAAGATTTCACACTGTATACACCACACAAGTTACAGAAAATATAGATGAAGAAAACATTACATAGGGTGGCACAATGAGCGGCCTTATCGCTAAAAGCGATCTTTTCAAGGCAACCTTTGGATGGATTTTAAAGGGAAAAGCAAATACAGTTCTATAAGTAGTCTAAGACCTGGTTCACATTAGGTCGGACCGACAATTTACCGTCGACCGACTGTCGGTTGTAGCTGTTTACACTAGACACTGCCGACCCGACCTAATGTGAACACCACTGACGGTACGGTCGTTTTACTGCCTGTCGCCCATAAATGTGAACGGCGCTATTGAAATAAATATGCCAATATGGACCCGACACGTTTGTCGGCCCGATAAAACTGTCGGTCCGACCTAATGTAAACCCGCTCTTAGGTGTACTAATTATATATACAGCAAATACACACAACAATAATAACAAATACAACAATAAACAACAACAATAAAAACAACAACAAACAACAACAACAATAACAATAACAACAAACAATAACAATAATAATTATTAAACAAATAGCATAGAATCCAAATAAATACGATTAAAGGGAGAGGTAGTGATTTTTGACTATTTTTCCTTACCAAATGTTCTTTACAAAGCCTACTAGTGGCGAACGTCTTTAGGAAGTCCCTCTTTAGGTCATTCAAAGTCGTCGCGAACATCACACTCTTCTCCGAGTGGGCGACTCGACTTGTTCCTACAAAATCTTCTGTTTCCTTTTCCGATTCAGCTGTAACAATAAGCAGTGGCGGCCTTAGGGGAGGGCGAGCAAGGCAACCGCCCCGGGACCTCGATCTTGCAGGGGCTTAGCGCAACCCGAGTTCAAGCACACTTGGCACTACTTGTTGTCCTATGTGATGTTATAATACATTAAAATCTATAACTTTATCTAATACTTGTTATTTTGTTTTATCTAATACTTGGATCGTTATATAATTAGGCAATAAAAAGTTATCGATTTTAATGTATGATAACATCACATAGGACAACAAGTAGTGCCAACGAATTTGAGGGATTCTGCAACATGAGATTGGATTTTAGTTTTTCAATTTTATCAATTGAAAATGTCGTAGTTAGTTGTGGTTGTATTTGAAATTTTAGTCTTAGGAAAGGACAAATTTTTCGATGCCCTGTACAGGGTGATTTGAAAAACACCAACAACCTCTTAAGAGGTCATTCACTAAGAGGATTTTGAAGAAATTTAGCTCACAGATGGTTTATAACCAGGATTAACATATAGGATATGTACCCCGATAGGATTTTTACCCAATATTACCACGGGATCGAAACTTATGCGGGTGAAACCGCCGGCGCTACTAGTAATATCTAAAATGACCCAAGAACTAGCTTTTACTTTGGCCAGAGGCTTACTATTACTATACAATGCGCCAAGACCAGTCTTTTGGGAACATTACCAAGGCATTCAGGACGAATTTTAATTATATTTTATTTTATATTTGATACTTGCAGCGCCCCGCGGTTTCACCCGCGTATGTCCGGTTCCCGTGGGAATGCGGGTATAAAATATAGCCTATGTTACTCAGGGTGAATGTAGCTTTCTAATGGTGAAAGAATTTTTGAAATCGGTCCAGTTTAATTTATTCGTTACATACAAAAATACAAATCTTTCCTCTTTATAATATTAGTATAGATTTTATATAGTAATCATCATCTTCCTGCCCTTATCCCATGTTACTTGGGGTCGGCGCAACATGTTTTTTTTTCTTCCATTCTGTCCTGTCAGCCGTCACGCTATCACTAACTCCCTTTTCTTTCATATCACTCCTCACACACTCTTTTCTTTGGCCTACCTCTCCCTTTCCAACCATCCACATTTACATATATTCATAACCCTTTTAGTTACATGTGTTTCATCCCTCCTTTCCACATGACCAGACTAGCGGTTCCCTTTCAACTTTTCCGTCACTGGCGCCACTTTTAAACTACCTCTAATGTACTAATTTCTCACTTTATCCATCCTCGTTACTCCACACATCCATCTCAACATTGTCATCTCCGCTACATGTAATCTATTTTCATCCATCTTTTTCACAGCCCAACATTCTTCATTCTTTATATAATAATACTAGCTGCTGCCCGCGACTTCGTCCCCGTGGAATCCCCGATTTTAAAACATTCTTTATCGTTGCGCCGCTCCTATTGGCTTAAGCGAGATGATATATAGCCTAAAGCCTTCCTCGATAAATGGTCTATTGAACCCAAAAACAATTTTTCAATTCGAACCAGTAGTTCCTGAGATTAGCGCGTTCAAACAAACAGACTCTTCAGCTTTATAATATTAGTATAGATTGTAAATAATACTACTAACAATAATATGTTTTCAATAGAAAAGAAACAGTCACTAATAATACTCACATTTTATGGAATCGTCATCACCTAAAAATCTGTCTTTCCTATAGGCGGTGACCATTCTAAGCTTGATCCGTGCCGAGTACCCCTTGGCTACTGATTCCAGGATCTCCTGAGCTGGTCCCAACGCTGCGAACTGTCCCTTCGCCATTATTGCTATGCGGTTGAAGACCGGTTCGAGGAGACGCCAATCTAAACTGTAACGGAAATGTTCAGAGCAATTTCGCATTCTGATAGTATTAATCTATAAACCACAATGTTCCCAGAAAATATCCGGCGAAATCGCGGTCTAACTTGGTTCGATGATTTCGGCGTAAAAGCGGAACAAACAAATACTCACTTTGTGCATTTATATTTAATATTCTATATGTTACCGGATAATTGTAAAATGCGTTAGATTATGAAATAACTGGAGAGATTGTAAACTCTCGATAAATTGCAAAATTTTCAGAATTTGATAGTCAATAATCTCTCGACGTCATTCTTGAGAAATTGTGAGCCGACATAAACTGACGACATGTTGGCGACCTATCAATGTACGCTTCTACAATAGGGTAGTTGACTAAAAAAATCTGATTCGTCCGTCTGATAGATTTCCAAAAATATTGGACACGTATTGTTTCTTTTTTCACGTAAATAAAAAATGAAAACGATACAGTGCGTAAAAAACTCGTGTGACGTCACTACTCGCTACAATTTTTACCGGGCCGTGACGTCACACGCTCCCACTCCTGATCTTTGATGCTTTTTATCTTTGTCAGTTTTTATAGATTTGATAAAGGAAAAATACGTGTCTAATATTTTTTTATAATCTAACTGACGGACTAAACATAATCATACAGGATGACTTTGAATAGATGCGACAAAATGAAATGGGAGCTTCAGTTACAGTAACATAGTAATTATAAACTGTTTTTTCTACAATCTAAATCGTTAAAAAAAGTTACGTGGTTGGCGTTTTAAAATGATCCATCGATGTTAATATCTTTATTTAAGTACGAATTATCGGTATTCCAGAAAAATAATTAATATGCAAAATAAATAAGAAAAAATAAAGTATCAAAAAATCTCGTCCAACTAATCGCAGTGCTCAATGATCGTTGTGGAGTACTCGCGTTATTAAACGTTGCCATTCATAGCGGTGATAAAAGTTCATTAATTTTACATTTGGTATGTTCTAAATTTTCTTGGCAACACGTATTATTGTATATTTAAATATGTCGCATCTATTCAATTTCACCCTGTATATTTTTTACTCAGGCAACATCCCTATTTATCGGATTTTCTGGCCTAGTCAAGTAGTGGAACATATGACACAGGAAACTTAGAACTCCCCAACACGAATAGATTAGGTAGGTTTGAATGGTATGATTTTGTTAATTGTTATTTCTATACTCGCTATTCTACAATTTCTCGCAATGACTTCGAGAGATTATAGACGATCAATTTGATGTGTAAAAATGTGTTCCAAATGTTCAGTTGACAATTTATCGAGAGTTTACAATCTCTCCAGATATTTCATAATCTTACGAAGTTTGCTATTTTCCGGTAACATATACAAGGTGATTTTTTTTTTTTGGGGACTTGAAAAATCTTATTTTAACCGGGATATAGCGAAAAATACTCAAAGCAGTCTCTGGCCCGATTATGATGAAAAACAAGGCGCTTTATAAGATTATTGAAAAAAAAAAGAAATCTGTTAGGGTTTAATAGGTATGTGACGTCATAAAATTAAAAAGTATTTTGGCAAAAATTAGCTGTTCCTTTTAGTTTACCATGTGTTATTTATGACTCCCCACAATTTGATCCTTATTAGCAATATTTTAACCTGGAGTAATACTTATAATACAGTGTGTGTGTGTTTTTATACTAAAAGTAATGGGTTCGATTCCTGCCTACCAACATCGATTCTTCAAAAACCGAATGAAGCTGTTTTGGTTTTCATCAAAATCCGAGCCGAGACTATGTGTATTTTTAGCTGCTCCTCATAGTTATGGAGCTCTTGACCTGTATAATAGGATAAAAGCAGCAAGAGTTGGTTTGAAGGGACTCGGTACAAACATATCTAGGAATTGGGGGAGGTCTTTGCCCATCAGTAGGACGGCATAGGCTGAAAAATTAAACTCACGTTGATTCAGCTACTATAACAGACGCCGGCAGCCCTTTCAGCCGCTGCAGCGCGTTAGCAACAAGCGGCTTGCTGCTGGCATCGACCTCCTTCATGGGCTCGTCGAGGAAGGCCACCGTCGGACTCAGCACCAAAGCGCTGCATAGCGATAGACGCCGTAAGCAACCGCTGCTGTAGTACGATACCAGTGGGTCTTTGTTAAGTAGACCTGATGGATGAAACTTCATGGTGACCATTTTTTTTAAACATATAAAATTATAACATTCCAAGCTACCTAATTTTGTGCCTTCAGCTCCTAACACCCCACAGTCTTCTTATCTTATCTTATAAATATATATATAACTCAAAAGGGACTGACTGACTGACATAGTGATCTATCAACGCACAGCCCAAACCACTGAACGGATCGGGCTGAAATTTGGCATGCAGGTAGATATTATGACGTAGGCATACGCTAAGAAAGGATTTTTGAAAATTCGTCCCCTAAGGGGGTGAAAAAGGGGTTAACATTTTGTATGGAACTCCACGCGAACGAAGTCGCGGGCATAAGCTAGTAAATATATATAACTCAAAAGTGACTGACTGACTGACATAGTGATCTATCAACGCACAGGCCAAACCACTGAACGGATCGGGCTGAAATTTGGCATGCAGGTAGATGTTATGACGTAGGCATCCGCTAAGAAAGGATTTTTATTAATTCTACCCCCAAGGGGATAAAATAGAGGATGTAAGTTTGACTGAAACTTTGTCAATTTTAAACCGATCCGACCGCTAAACAAAAGTAAAGCCGCAATAACTATACCTAATTAATAATAATACTTCTTAACGCGAGCGAAGCCGCGGGCAAAAGTTAGTAGGGAATAAATTCTCCGCCCGGGTTGAGAAATTTGTTCGAAAGAGTCACCGCGGCTCTGGAATGCAAAGGGCATTATGAGGAACACGGGTGGGTTTTAGTAAGAGTCGGACACTTCCTTCCACTCTGCCTAGAGCGGAAGAAGTCATTTGATAAATTCCCATCTATAAAAAAGGAAATAAATGAGGAAATGAATACGATATTCGCTAATGGACTGAGATCCCACCGGAACCACCAAATCTTACTTACATACATTATACGATAATTTGAATATACGCATAACTGAAAACTCAAGCCGAACGAGTCAGATATATGAGTTTTTTTTTTTTTTGTAAAAGTACAAGACTTGTCGATAAACTGGTTATGTAATTTGATGCAAGTGGACTTTGGGAAACGGACTCACTGATATTACTTACGGCCGAACCCAATAACCGATCTATCACATACTAGAGATAGAAAAACAAATGAAACAACAGAAAAATGATATAGGTTTTCTGTTGTTTCATTTGTTTTTCTATCTCCAGTATGTCACACGAACGGTGTTTGCTGAAAATCAGCGCCGTTGATTGTTGGACTTGTCCAGAGTCGCGGCATATGCTGAGCAACAACTGATTCCTGCTTAGATACGAAGCACAAACTAGATTCATATACATATATTTTCAAGTGAACATTAAGTAAACAGTCTACTTTCATTTGTTTGTTATTATATTGTCACTGCTGTCAATGTGGTGCCGGGCGTCACGCCATAGACAGAATTTTAAATGTGTTCTGTTTTGTCTGTGGTGTGACCAGAGACTCGTGGTAGTCGTGACCGGTCCTGATATTGTTTTTAGTTTAATTGAAACGTTATTTTCGGTTTGTTTTTAAGTTTGTTTATTTTATTTTTTTGTCCGTAATCTATGGCGGAATAAACGAGTTTTTTTTTTTTTTTTTCTTTTCTTTAGTATGTGATAGATCGGTTATTGGGTTCGGCCGTTAGTCGTTACGCTTACCCATACACTTTAGAGCCTTATAAGCAAATAACATGGCCAGGTTTTCAGGATATCCCTTAAGTTTGGCTATGAACACCAGGTTCTGTGCGCCAGTCATAAAGTTGTCCAAGCCACCGGTGCTTGAAGATAAACTGATCTTGTGAATGTACTGAAACGGAAGAAATTCATTTAGTGATAAATGATATTTATTTTGTAAGTAGGTTAAACATGACACTTTTACACGTCCAACATTTCTTGTCATTTAAAGCTAGATGAAGCCGGTGTTTCCTAGCCGACTACCCTGAGAAGAAACACCGAAACAAACTCAGAGGTCAAAGTCTCTTTTAAGGGCCATACAATCCGCACAGTGAAATCGAAATTAGAATTGGTCGTTTCTTAGAGAGACGATCGGCAAGAATCTTCATATACCTACCTTCTCGCCGCACCGGGTTTATGTCTTATTTCTACGCGATTTCATAATGCTTGCAATAACTCGCATCAAGGAGCCAAGACGTAACGCTACGCAAATATCTATTCAATAGCTGTCCGCACAACTTCGTTTGTGTCACATTTTTTATGACTGCTCCGCTCCTATTGGCCTTAGCGTGATGATATATAGCCTATAGCCTTCCTCGATAAATTGGCTATCTAACACTGAAAGATTTTTTCAAATCGGACCAGTAGTTCCTGAGATTAGCGCGTTCAAACAAACAAACTCCTTAGCTTTATAATATTAAAGTATAGATAATTTTGTTTTTTTTATCCACATACATTGTCTTTTTTGTCTGCGTTGCCTTCCCCGAAAAATCCGCCATGAATGCATACCACGTCACACCAACGTTTCCTAGGGGATTGATACTTAAGATCAACAGCCATAATATCAGCAGTTAAAACATCAACACCGTGAGAGCAACAATTCAAAATCTCAACACTTCATAATGTCAACTGCTTAGTATGTCAACAGTTCACCAGATCAAAGTTTAAAATCTCAACTTGGAAAGTATTAGGTAAATACTAATTAATGTTATACATGTTTTACTTTAAGTAAACATTATTTGACGAGGGGTGCTTACCTTTTATTTACTTTTTGGTCGGTCAGGTATAGGTAGGGTAGGTGAAAGTTTCATGTATCTATCTAATCTACGATTAATGAGAAACAGCCCGCTGACAGACAGACGGCTTCAAATCCTTATATCAAGCCCAAAATACATGTTACAAACGTTCTTTACGGATTCAGGTATTTTTCTGTTTTGTCAAGACATGCTTCCCACAAATCCTTATACAAACTTTCGCGTTTATAATATATAAACGCGAAAGTTTGTACCTAAGTATGGATGGATGTTTGCAGGGGCGTGCAGTGGTTCGAGTTAGGGTAGGCCAGAGAAAATATCCAAATAAATTTTAAAAAATAACCACATTATTCAGGGTTGATTTTTAATGAAATGAGTTTTTTTTTAAATAGCCTATAAAAAAAAAACAAAGAAAAAAACTTTTTCAACCCTGAATAATGTGGTGTTTTTTTTTGGACATTTTCTCTGGCCTACTCTAACTCGAACAACTGCACGCCACTGGATGTTTGTTACTCTTTCACGTAAAAACGTACCAAATGGATCATGGCACAGAGGTAGACTATACTCTGGAATAACACATAGGATACATTTTACCCCGAGAATATGTTCCCTTGGGATAATTTTCGACTTTCACGCGGGCGGAAATGCGGGCGACAGCTAGTATAAAAAATATATCGTTTTTTTGTTGAAACGATTTCTTAAATTATTGTGTAGTCCATTACTAATGAGGTCCTTATGGAGCTCATCAGTAAACTACCTAAAATTTTATATTTTTTCGCACAATAATGATATCGATTTGTTAACTGAGTAAATTCTGAATATCCATTAATCGCAACTTAATCGCTTTGTGTAAACAAAGACAGTCTAGCAAAAATTGATAACTTTACTAATCACAACCGACCGAATAACGCGTATTTAAGAACATGCAAATTTTTGGTTACAACAGTTCCGATTAAGATTTCGACCGAGGTCGTTCTTACTAAATTGATACAGAAACATTCATATTTATTTAGACCAAATCAGTTCCCATATTCGTTCGATCAGCACAGTTCAGTTGCAGTACAGTTTTATAGTGCAAGTGTGACGATGTCCTTCACTCCCAACCAATCTACGATAGCATCGGTAGACCCTGCCGTTGCTGATCCCGTAAGTCAACAACAGAACAACGCTGCAGAAGATCAAGATAGCAATCAAAGCGAGCCCTTATCAAGCACCGATAAGAAGCAATCAAAAGCACGCCGTCTAGCAAAAGCTAAAGCCGAAGTTGCACGACTCAAATTGGAACTTGCCGAAGCTCGCCTTGCGTTAACAGAACTAGAATCGAGCGATGAAGAAGAACTCGCATCTGTCATCGAACTGCCAACCTTCAATGGTAACCATCGTGATTGGTTGAAGTTTCACAATGCTTACTACGAAACAGCCAATCACCTGACGGCAGCTGAGAACAGGTCTCGGTTGAGAAGGAGCCTTATAGGAAAAGCGAAGGAAGCAGTCAAAGGACTTCTGGTCAGCGCAGATCCGGACAGTGTGATGGAGACACTTCAGTTACGCTTTCATCCGGACGCAGTAGCAAAAGAAGAATATAAACGTTTACGAAAACTGCCGTTCTTACGAGTAAATGATTCTCCGGAACTACTTATCAGCTTTGCTACTGAGGTTGAAAACGCTGTGGTAACGCTGCAAGGCCTCGAGAACGATGAATATATCTTCGACTTTTCACTCCTCGGCGTACTATTGCAGAGACTACCTCAGGCTCTTAGAAGGAAATGGTACCATTTCAGCAATGGGCCAGAACTTCCTAATCTTTTAATGTTTAGTTGCTTCATAAAAAGAGAAGCACAAAAATGCAGTGATAATATCAGGCAGGGAAATTCTTTTTAACTCTAAATATTTATTAACAAAGTATTTATTATACTTGCCTATGTCATGTCATCAGACGAAAGTTCCAAATTGGAAACGACGAATAATAAAGAATGAAATAAAATTTACTTGTTTTAAAGATTTATTTTATTGTCTCTTTCACTCATTTACAGTGAATACATTCGAATCCTTCACTAAATACGATAGAGTAGAACTACATGTTTATTGCCTACATACGTGCAACTATTATTATTGTTTTAGTAAAGTCTCTGGCGTTCAAAAGGATAAAGTCAGCATATATGACACACAAGCCTCAAAATATTTTCTTGTTTCATAATTTTTAAAGCATGTAATTTTTCACAGAATCTCATAAAATTACAAGGTGAAAATATTCACTTCTAATTTTTATTTTATTATATTTTTAACCTACTTCTAAAAAAGGAGGAGGTTCTCAATTCGGATGTTTGTATTTTTTTTTTTTTATGTTTGTTCGCGCATAACTCCGTCGCTTGTCAACCGATTTGAAAAATTCTTTTTTTGTTGGAAAGGGTATACTTCCCAAATGGTCCCATGAAAATTTTATCGAAATCAACCAAGCGGTTTTCGAAAAATCTAAAAAAAATATGTACTTTGTCTACTTTGACGACCTCTTAGTTTACTCTGCAAAGGAGCTGTACGTTTTTTTTTACATCAATGTGACTGGTTCGTTTAGGTGCGGGAGGGGAGGGGGTGTAGGTACCACTAAAAAGTGAAAATAAAAAACTTTTTACAAAAAAATTACAACCGACTTCTACACAAAAAATCAAAAAAGTGCAAAATAATTTTAATTTCGGAAGTCGGTGTTCAAAAAACGAAAAAGCAACCACAAACACCGAGTTCCGAAATTAAAATTATTTTGCACTTTTTTGATTTTTTGTGTAGAAGTCGGTTGTAATTTTTGTAAAAAGTTTTTTATTAGTGTTTTAGTTCTGCTTTCGTCTCGACTTTTTGGAGGTGGGCGTTAATGACTGCGACACAGTATTATATTTTATATTTCTATGGTATTATACTAATGCAGTTGTTATCGTACACAAAGTTCCTGTAAACTGATTTTTTTTTCGATTCAGTATATTATTATTATCAATTATTAATTTATTATAAACCCGGATTGATGCCACACTTTTTTAAATCATTTTATATCTCCCAGTACAAAAATCAAAATATGTTTGTTGTAAAACTGGTAAGTACTTTGGTTTTTTAACTACAAATTTATGAAAAGTAAAAAAAACGTTATCTTTGATGTTTCCAGAGTATTAGCGATTTTTGCGGACCTCTACGTTTTGAGACATCTATCCCATTTACGGGATTGTTGTTATATTTCTATGGATTGTTGTCTAATCCATATAAATTACTTCTAGGATAGATGACCCGCTGAAAAACAGAATCTCTGAAAAAACTTTGGTCGCATTTTGCCTTCCCATGCAATTGCACAGAGACATGAGACACGGTCCACTTAGTGGTGGTTGAAAAGTCTCCCGATAGATAAATAAAATAGCAAGCGATTCATCCACGAAACTAGAGTAATTAATTACAATCGGGGCACCTGTACCACTGGGGCATCTATCCCGGTTTTACCCAAACTCAAAGTCAAAGTCAATTCATTTATTTCAACTAGACCATTAAAAGGCACCTTTTGAACGTCAAAACATTTTGAAAATAAAAATATTATAGTGACTCTAGTTGTCTATTCGCAAAAAGTAGATTCTTATGGAGACTCCTTATTTACCCTTTCAAACATAAGTTTTAGAATATGTTGTATTAATTAATCAATTGATTATAAGTGAGGAGGATGCACCCAAACAACACTAAGTACTACTAGGTACAAAAAGTAATAACAGCAGGAGTACAATTAATAAATTTGCTTTCAAGGGACATAGTGCTCACATATTTACAAATTTAGCAGCCATTGATTTATACAGTATGTTAAAGACCAGAGGGCGTTCCCTTAAACTCGTTAAATTATTTCATTAATAGATTAAAATAAAAATATCAGCATAGAAAAATAAGCATAAAATAATCCGAATTCAAAAAAATAATAATTGACAATAAATTCGAAACATTTGTTTAAAATCAAAATAGTAGCGGGGAATAGTAGGTACTCATACTTAGCAGCAACAAACCGACAAATACGCGTGTACGGACAGAGTGTTTCTTTAACGTATCAATTTAACATTTTTAATAAATATTTTAATATTAAAAAAATAAAAACATTTTATTTTCGAATGTTAATATTTTTGTATCATATATGGATGCTATACTATTGCGGGTTAGCGGGAACGCCCTCTGTTAGTTAACAAACTGTATAATTAACAGCAATGGATCATTGATCATTAATCAGTGTTAAATTAAGTACCTATAAAAGATCAGTGGCTAAACCTGTAAACGTAGTGAATAATATTACGCACATTTAATAACCTCTTACCTTCATCCGATTCCTCCTGATGTGGATTCCGTTTATGCAGGAATCGCCCCTAGTCATGACCATGGTGCCAGCCAGCATATTCAGTAGTGAGGACTTACCGGCCGACTGAGGGCCTATTATGGCAAGGCATTCACCTGAAATGTTAAAAAAAATAGTTTTTCTTTAGTTCCGAAACTAAAGTTATTCCGCAGCATATGCTGAGATCAGTGGCGTGCAGTGGTTCGAGTTGGGTAGGCCAGAGAAAATGTCCAAAAAAAAACACACCACATTACTCAGGGTTGAAATGTGGTTATTTTTTTTAATGGCTATTTAAAAAAAACTCATTTCATTAAAAATCAACCCTGAATAATGTGGTTATTTTTTAAAATTTATTTGGACATTTTCTCTGGCCTACCCTAACTCCAACCACTGCACGCCACTGGCTGAGATAGGGACCTTTTCTGGCCTCGCACATTTACATTTAGGTACAATTGATATCTACAGACTTTGTTCATTTATTTTTCTATTAGTTTTTTTTTACTATTTTGTTTTGTTCTCAGTCCCAAATAAAGTCCCAAATAAACATTTTTCTTTCTTTCTTTAGTTACTTTTTTTTTTAAGAAAAACGTCGCCCATCTCTAGTAATTTCTCCTGTATCGTGGGTGCGTTTACAAACGTACAAACTCACGTAATACACAAACAGCCAGACTGGATAAACTATCTGTACCATAATAGCATAAGCATAATCAGCCTTTAATGTTCCCACTGCTGTGATTCAGGCCTCCTCTCTAGGAGAGGGAATGGGCCGTAATCCACCACGAGGGCCCAGTGCGGGTTGGTGAATGTCATATGTCTTCGAATTTTTGGTTCTAGGACATGCCTGTTTCCTCACGATGTTTTCCTTCACCGTTTTAAAAGCAGTGGTGATGAAATAAATTACAAAAAGTAATGCCCCTGGCTGGGTTTGAATCCGCGACCTACTATAGGGAACGTGCACGGCGTACACTATGCCATCTAGTGTTGCAAATCTGAAACTTTTACGTTGTAAATATTTGAGCTGTGCTGCCACCTATACTTCCTGCACCCTCCGTTTAGGGGAACGTGCACGAAGTAGACTGTGCCATCTAGCGTTGTAAGTTTGAAACTTATAAGTGAAATATACTTGACATTGACGCGTCTGTGCTGCCACCTATAGTTTCTGCACGTTCCCTATTCGTAAGTCGGGGCCGTTACCACTCGGCCACGGGCCACCACTACTCGTACTATCTGTAGGCCATACAAATATTTGATTCGTGCGGGAATCGGACTAAAGACACGTAGAGCAGCAGCCAATCGCTCAACCACTGCGCCAACCTTAATACGGGTTGGCGCAGTCATCATCAGTCAGCATCATCGAGAATAAAATAAATAGGATTCCATTAGATACGTAAAAGACGACAGCTTACCAAGTTTTGTTGCACAACTGACGCCCCGAACAACGTTCAATTTTTCAATCCTCTTTTTCTTTCGAATAAGCTTCGCTGTCTTGAAGTCTTTGTGTACATTTTTAACTAGTAACACGTTATCATCGTAATTTTCTGAAAGGGTTATTGTCTAAATCAAAACTTACATATACGTTAATCATTATCTTCCGTTGCAACTCGATTTTTCCATTCTGTCCTATCAACAATCACGCTATGACTAACTCCCTTTTCTACACAAATATTATAAAGAGGAAAGATTTGATTGCTTTTTCGTTCGTTTGTTTGTATTGAATAGGCTCCGAAACTGTTAGACCGATTTGAAAATTTCTTTCACTGTTGGGACGCTATACTATCCCCGGGCGATATAGGCTATATTTTATCCCCATATTCCCACGGGAAGGGGAACTACGCGGGTTTAACCGCGAGGCGCTGTCTTTCACATCACTCCTCTACCTCTCCATCCATCCACATTTATATTCATATCCCTTTTAGTTACATGCGTTTCATCCCTCCCTTCATATGACCATACCAAGACAAGCGGTTCCTTTCAACTTTTCCGTCACTGGTGCCACTTTTCTACTTAGTAGTGTACGGTTGATGAAAATAGTAATACCCGCAACTTTACGTGTATGTATCTACATGTAGGATCTGCAATATGATTCAGTTAAAACACATTATTATGATTCTATTAAGTTCGTCAGATTATCTTGTTGCTTTACTAAATCAATAAAAATGACAAAGATACAACACATCAAAGATCAGCGGGCGTACCATGACGTCTTAAAACGTGAGTCCTCCGAGCGAGAAAAAGGGATGGAGCTATATAGGGTGTATAACTCTATCCCTCTTTCTCGCTCGGAAGACTCGCGTTTTAACACCTCATGGTACGCCCGCAGGTGTGGATGCTTGTGACGTCATGTTTAGGTCATTAGCTTTCAATGCACTGTATTAAAAAGATACAGTGCATTTTTTTTAGGTAGGTACGTGAATAAAATAAAAAATATGTGTCCAATGTGTTATGAACATTTATCTGACACACTAATGAAATTATTTTAGTTATTCCTTTGCGATCTCTTTGCCTACAATTTGCTTAAAATACTGATTTTCGAATTGCAGTGTAATCGGGTATTTTCAGCACGCGTAAATATTAAAAACGGCGTTAACTATCGTTAAACCAAAAATGAGATTTTTCACAAAATTTCAGAGTTAACGTTCATAAAAAATAACGATTATGGTACCAGATGGTTAACGTTACTTTAGTTGCTTCAAATAGAAAAATATGTGTAGGTATATGGACTTCTCGTAAATATATATAGGTACTTACAAATCAGTCAGTTTCTTTTTTAAACAGGATGTTCCAGAATTGCTTGGTCATATTTTAAAGTGCGATGTTGGGTACCTAATAAGGATAAAATGGCAAAACAAAAAGAAACTGAATTTTTCAAAAAATAACCACAAAAAACTGACAGTATTTTTGTTTTGCTATTTTATCCTTAACTAGCAGCACCCCGCGGTTTTACCCCCGTAGTTCCCGTTCCCGTGCAAATATGGCGATAAAATAAGTATAGCCTAGTTACTCAGGGTGAATGTAGCTTTCTAATGGTGAAAGAATTTTTGAAATCGGCCTAGTAGTTTTTGAGTTTATTCGTTACATACAAAAATACAAATCTTTCCTCTTTATAATATTAGTATAAAATAAATAAAAACATTTATTTCAGAATCAAGTTCCATAATTTGTTTGTCATTTGTTGGTGATTTGTTGTGATTTGTTTGTTGTGTTGTTATTTGTTTGATTTTTTGTGTATTTGTTTGTTTGTATTTGTTGTTACATCAACTACCCAACATAACCCTCAAATATAACCACACACTTCACAAACAGCTTGATGTAGATGCATGCAAATATATAAACAATCTATTTACTGTCTCGAATTGCTGTCCGGACGTAAGCGCTTTCCCGAGTAACATTATGAACATCGAACGTCTGCGCTGGATCCTTGTAACCAGAAAACGAGAACTGTTCGTATAGGTACTGTGGGATTCTGTGCTCCAGAAGTAAAACCAGTGTCTGAAAAACAACACGGAATCAATAAAACACTAAACAATAACAAAAAGTAAACTAAAAAATAAAATACAAGATATATAATAATATTTTCATTGCAGTCGGGGGACCTGCTGATGATGCTAATACAGGTTAGCGCAGTGGTTGAGCGATTGGCTGCTGCTCGTGTCTTTGGTCCGATTCCCGCACGAAACAAATATTTGTATGGCCTACAGATAGTACGAGTAGTGGTGGCCCGTGGCCGAGTGGTAACGGCCCCGACTTACGAATAGTAGGTCGCGGATTCAAACCCAACCAGGGACAATACTTTGTGTAATTTATTTCATCACCACTGCTTTCAAAACGGTGAAGGAAAACATCGTGAGGAAACTGGCATGTCCTAGAACCAAGAATTTGAAGACATGTGACATTCACCAACCCGCACTGGGCCCACGTGGTGCTTTACGGCCTATTCCCTCTCTTAGAGAGGAGGCCTGTGTCCCAGCAGGGGAAACATTAAAAGGCTGATTATGCGGAGGACCTGTAGGTAAAGACCTATTCAAAGGAACCGTCCCTCGACTACTAAGTTGAAATGAGCTCGAATTATGAATAATAATTCAAATATAACCTAGTCAAAGACTTCGTAAAATTACAAAAAAAAATTAGGTACTTACCGCAAAAACCATGAACTGCATAATCAAATTAATGAGGTCAATCAACCCTGACTCGTATGATACGAAATATGGGAACGGATCAAATTTATTAGACTCTGGAATAAAAAATGAAATGTTTACTAAATTAAGCTTTATTTCAACTAAAAAATAAAATTCAAACTCCATCTATATGCTTTTGAGATTACTAAATAGTCCAGTCTATAAATCCAGCACAGGCGAGTTACTGGTAACTTGATTCACTGTTCGAAATCTAGTTCGCGACTGATAATATAGATGGAGCTATTTACAATTTTCTGTTTATCGTAGGGAAGTATGTATTAATGTAAGTTGTATCAAGTCTCTTAACTATTCATCAATTGCAAAACTGTAAGTACCTAGGGCTATTGGCTCTAGTTTTCCGAGCAAAATATAACGATTCTTAACAAGTCGACTGTGTCACTGACCTGTGTGAATAAAACAAAACTAACTTGTACTAGGTACTGACCATTTTTCAACAAACCGATATGGTTGAAAAGCGGTTATATGGCTCTTTGCTTTCCCGAGCAAAATATGTCCCCCTAGCAGGCACTGACCCTATGGGACACCGTTTTCTTTGCTAACATCTCCTTGAGGCGCGCCGAACCGGGCGCAGCATGATTCGCAAACACAGAAACAGACCGCGTTCCGTATTCCGGCCTCGCCAACGAGGTCCATCGCGATGCCCGCGTAATATCCCTCCCCGACTTTTGCCTAACGAGCCAGCCCGCGCCGCTGAGCTATTAGCGTTAACCTCCTCAAATAATAATAACTAGACCCAGCCTGTCTCTTGCTGCCCTCCCTCGATGACCCCGTTAAGCCGAGGCCGGTACCCCACAGGGGATGCCCTTAGCGAAGCGGTCATTTAGCTTTTATGTAGTATTTTAGCCCAGGCTGGTGGCCTTCAATTCATTTGAGGTCACCACAGGATTGTCCGGTTGAGCTGTAACCAGCCTTAGTGTGATGAACTGCGAGTGATCCACGTAAAAAAAAAGACCCGGGCCTGGTCGAGCCAGCCAAAGCTCGACATCCGCACCTTCCAATCTGACATAATGCAACTGAATACCAGTATTTCACGTGCCTCCATCTTTCTGGACCTCCACTACCGAGTTACCGAGTAACGGTATTGAAGACACAGAAAGGCCAACACAAAAATCTATAAAATTACTCACGACAGCAAACTTCAGCGCTAAAGCCATCTTCGAACTCCAAATTAGGACACTGTAGTCTATTGAGCACGCAAAAAGCGTTCAGTCGCGCTGTGAGCGTCAGTCTAGCCAGACCAAAGCCTAATACGAACTGGGGCGTGGTCCGCCCCACAGCCACCAATACAATGTGAGGTATAGCGAAGTATGCTGACTTCTGCCAAAGAAGCTCCAGAAGTGATACTAACATTGGAAAAATAACGCCTGAAAGGTACATTGTCCTTTTTAGTTGATTACAAAAAAACTTGACAAGTCCAAGTCGGAAAAGGGTCTCCGAACGAATTTCATTTTTGTAGCATGTTACTTTAACACTAAATAGTTCTTTTAGTGTTTCATAATCAGCCTTTTATTGTTCCCACTGCTGGGACACAGGCCTCCTCTCTAGGAGAGGGAATGGGCCGTAATCCACCACGCGGGCCCAGTGCGGAATGGTGAATGTCACATGTCTTCGAATTTTTGGTTCTAGGACATGCCGGTTTCCTCTCGATGTTTTCCTTCACCGTTTTGAGAGCAGTGGTGATGAAAACATTTACACAAAGTAATGCGCCTGGCTGGGTTTAAACCCGCGACCTACAATCCATAAGTCGGGACCGTTACCACTCGGCCACCACTGCTCTCTTAGTATTTCAGTAATATATAAATTAGGTATTTAAAGAAACACAGTCATAATTAAAAGGGCACACATAATAATCCCTTTATATTATTTGATACTAGCAGCGCCTCGCGGTTTCACCCGCGTAGTTCCCGTTCCCGTGGGAATATGGGGATAAAATATAGCCTATAGCCTTCCTCGATAAATGGGCTATCTAACACTGAACGTTTTTTTCAAATCGGACCAGGAGTTGCTGAGATTAGCGCTTTCAAACAAACAAACAAACAAACTCTTCAGCTTTATAATATTAGTATAGACTAGGAGTGCCCCGCGGTTTCACCAGTATAGTTCCTGTTCCCGTGGGAGTATGGGAATAAAATGTTAATATTAATCGATGACATTGTAGCATTCCTTTAAAAAAAATCAATATCGGTCCCGTAGTTGCGGAGCTTATTAGGTAAAAAGACAAAAAGAAAAGCGTATTTTTTCAAGTTTATCTCCCAAACAGATCCCCGTGTGAACGCCGCGTCCGTATTAGGGCATCCACTCCGGGATTCCGGAATTTCGCAACTCCGGAATTCCGGATAGTTTTTCCAATATTTCAACTCCGGAATTGGGCTCAATTTATCGTATTTCGATATTCATTATTTTTAATTTAAAAATGTGTTTAATTTTTCAACTCATCGTTTTACGCGCAATTGTTCCTGCGCGTGTATCATTATACTAACTAGACGAGTGACTAGATTATCCTATGGTACCGCACCGGTACCGCCCCCGCGCATCCCCTTCCTCCCAGACTCCCAGCGGCCAGTCAGTCGCACGATTAGTTGCCTACAAGTGTTTGACGGGAGGAGAGCGCTGCGCGCCAGCGAGCACATTTACGAAAAGGCAATTTATGACAAAATGTAAGTAGTTTTTAACATAATTGCGTTTAATTTAAGTGTGTATGTGTAATATATTATGTAGTAGTAGTCACTACTGTCAACGTTTAATCTTGCGATTATTGCACATAGATACATCAAGCTGGCCAGCGAACCATTTATTCATTTCCTACTATTTACAGTACTTACCTACACCACGCTAATTGTAAGACTAGCTGGTTTAAAAGACGTGTTTATCTCCTTTTTCATGTTATGTCAGCAAATCTTCGAATATATCATGGTAAACTCGAGAGCTCCCTAGTCTGGTACGAAGTTACCGCGAGTTTTGTTTCACAGTGCAACTGATTATGCAAAAAGGAATTAATTGAGGCTGTTTGTCTATTCTAAACTGTACACAAAGTACATATATGCATAAAATGAGTAGCAAATTAAGGCAATTTTCAACCTCCTGCATATATATTTGACTGGCCTGTTGGTCTAGTGGTTAGTGGCCCTAACTGCTAAGCCGGAGGTCGTGGGTTCGATTCCCACCCAGGACAAACTTTGTGTGATGAGCACGATTGTTTTTTCTGTGTCTGGGTGTGATTTATCTATAATATGTACGTATTTATAAATTATATATGTATATCAGTTGTCTGGTTACCATAACACAAGCTCTGCTTAGCTTGGGATCAGATAGCCGTGTGTGTGAGTTGTCCCAAGATATTTATTAAGATATTTATATTTATATTATATGTACACAGTAGACAGACACTTACATAAATACGAGTATCTGCAAGTATCTGTCTACTGTACAATTGCACAGAAATAACGTGCCTGATTTACATGTATTTTTTTTTTCTCTTTAAGGTCGTCGTCGAAAAAAAAGGAATGTCAGTACAAAGAATTCACCAATAAAAGGACAACGACCAATTTATGGACTCATTTTCTTCGTGCAAGTGACGGTCAATCTGCAAAATGCAAAATTTGCAATAAGATCTTGAAAACAGTTGGTGGTGCTACTACTGGCTTACACACGCATATGAGAGCAAAACATGCAATAAACGTAGATTTGAAGGAAAGTGAAGACGACAACTCTACATCGGCATTGAGCATGACT
Source organism: Hecatera dysodea (assembly GCA_905332915.2). Taxonomy (NCBI): domain Eukaryota; kingdom Metazoa; phylum Arthropoda; class Insecta; order Lepidoptera; family Noctuidae; genus Hecatera; species Hecatera dysodea. The sequence continues at coordinate 16,660,609 of HG995303.1, forward strand.
GATGTTACTCCAGGAACTTCAAACCAAAGAAAACCGATACTGACTACAGAAACTAAGAAAAGGAAAATTATGACAGATTTCTTCAGTTCCAAGTCTAATGAAAAAATGGAAGTGATCATATCGCGAATGGCAGCACTGGACGGTTGTTCTTTCCGTTTTTTTGTTCAGAGTCAAGATCTCCAAAAGATGTTCAAAAAAAGTGGCCACGATCTACCTAAATCGCCGAGTACAATAGCAAAAATAATATTTACTCAAGCTGAAGAAGTCAAAGCAGACATAAAAAATAAAATACAGAAGTTAAAAACAGAAGGCCACAGATTCGCACTAACTTTGGACGAGTGGACATCCTTGCGAAACAAGAGATACATGAACATAAATTTGCACAGCAACGGTTTCGGTGGGTTCAATTTCAAGAATCTTGGCCTCGTCAAAATTACTGGATCAATGTCAGCTTTTGCAGCATATAATATGTTGCGAGACCATCTCTCTAAATTCGGCGTGTCTTTGGATGAGGACGTCGTTAGCCTTACAACCGACGGTGCGAGCGTGATGACGAAAATGGGGACATACTGCAACGGCTCCTACCACCAAATATGTCTCGCCCACGGTATTCAGCTCGCGGTAATTGACACGTTATATAAAGATACGAACGAAGAAAAAGAACTCCAGCCGGTATCCATCAACGAGGCAATTGATTCAGATGAAGACAGCGAATCTGAAAGCGACGAGGACACAGATTCCGCACCGCCACCAACGAATGACTGTCGTTTAGAAATTGAAACTCCCACTGCTCGGGTTGAACCAAAAACATACAAGGAACTTATAGAAAAAGTTCGGCGCCTTGTAAGGTCTGTAAGAAAGTCACCTCTAAAAGCTGATTTGTTACGACAATACGTCAATGCGGAACACGGTAAAGACATACAACTGCAGCTAGATTGTCGCACGCGTTGGTCAAGTATGTCGGACATGATCGGAGTATTTTTGAAAATAAAAGACTCAGTTCTGAAGGCACTTATAGATTGGAAATCTGAGGTTTCCTTTTCAGATGATGACATTCAAACACTGAACAACATTCATCATAGCTTGAATATCATAAAACTGTCTGTTCTCACATTGTGCCGACGTGATGCGACTCTTTATACAGCTGACACGGCTTTGCGATTCATGCTTAAAAAACTAGACGAACAGAATAATTTTTTAAGTGCTAGGCTGGCTACAAACTTGAGAAATCGTATCAAGCAAAGGCGACTATTACTTGCAGGTGTTTTCCACTATTTGCACAATTCTAACGACTTCTTTAGACAAGCAGATGATGAAACTTTTATAAAACCAAAAAGCGACGAAATTTGCGAGATTATCGTTACTCTGCTACGCCAGCTTAATTACAAGCCCAACACTACAACTACCACTGAGCATGCAGAAAATCAAGATGACTCTTTGTCTTCTGCTTCTGATGTTGACGTTGCAGTTGATGATTTAACACTACAAGAACAGCTTGATAAAGAGCTACATAAATGCCAGACAAAGCCCCGTAAATATACAACTAAACATTTTGACCTTTCTGGATTTGTCAAATTTGAAAAAGCAATGTATGATAATGGTGGAGAGCGAGGTGTATATCTGACACAAGCTTATAATTATTTAAATATCATACTTCCCACGAGTGTGGAGAGTGAACGGGTATTTTCAAGCGCTGGTTACTTTTGTAACCGAATACGAAGCTCACTCTCTGACAAAATGTTAGATTCGTTAATTCTCTTGAGAACTCATTATCAAGAACAGCGTAGCACATAGAGTAGAACGCTTTTCTTGATAGTGAGTTCTCATTTTAAGTGTTTTTGTGATAATTTTAATTATAATATTTGCTGTTGAGCCCTTAATTTGTTGATTCGTTTTAAAAAGTTTTTATTAGACTTGTTAAATTTGATTGATTGAGATGTGAATTGTGATGTCATGTCAAGATTGTTGTTAAACATGATAAATCTGAGGAGAGACTTAAATGCTCATTTTAATATTTTGATTTTAACTACCTAGTAATGTCCAAACTACTCTAAAGCGTGATATTTCTTGTGTTAATTTAATTATGTTATTTTTCACTAATATTTTAAGGATCTCAAATTGTTAATTTTTAAGTTTTTAAAAAGTTTAGACTTTCCCAATTTTAATAATATTGTTAACTGGCTTACTTAAAGTTAACTGGCAATGTCGTATCAAGACTGAGTTAAAGACTAATGTTAAAAATGATTAAAAGTTACTCAAGTTATTTGTTTTTTTTTTCAATAATTTCGGATCCAGTTCCGGAATTCCGGAATTCCGGAGTTGAGAGACCAATATCGTAAATTAACTCCGGAATTGAAAACCTTCCGATACTGGATGCCCTAGTCCGTATTAAGGGAACCAGAACTTCATAATGAGCACCAAATGTCAACAGAATCAAACACTGGCTAAGGCTTCCTTTTTTACGGTTGTACGGAACTCTAAAAATCAATCTCCCTAGAATTTTTCCAGTTATGAAACATATGAAGGGTCCACTGCAATAACGATAAATGTCCTTGTTACCTCTTTTTGAGATAATTGCGTTTCAATTGTATTAATGGGAAAAGGAAAGTCGTGTTTAAACGTATGAATATTCAATATAATACAGAAAAATTATCAGTGCAATTTTGCACTCCAGAATTTTATAGGGTTAAAAAAGCCACGCACACCTACCTTAAATTAGTCTACTTTTTGATATTGATTGTCGCAAAGATATTATTTTGTATATTCTATTCGAAATGGACAAGGTTAATTCAATGCTCTAAATTGCGGTTTTGATAGTTCACAATATACAAACACATTTTCTGTCTAAGTGCATGAGATAAAATATGTTGGTTCCAACTTTTTCTTTCTTACTAAAAACACTACGTATTTATATACTCTTCTGAATAATATCAGCTTAACAGCTCTCAATTTCCACTAGGTTCAATTTCCACTGACTGACTAGTTTCGGAGTCAGGGTAACAGTCTTTTTTTACGCCTTATCTATTATGAATTTTGCTAGATATCAGCATATTTAAGTATTTGTATCAAACAGTTCTATTATTATCAATCCACTAGCTGCTGCCCGCGACTTCGTCCCCGTGGAATCCCCGATTTTAAAACATTCTTTATCGCTGCTCCGCTCCTATTGGCTTAAGCGTGATGATATATAGCCTAAAGCCTTCCTTGATAAATGGTCTATTCAACCCAAAAATAATTTTTCAATTCGAACCAGTAGTTCCTGAGATAAGCGCGTTCAAACAAACAAACAAACAAACTCTTCAGCTTTATAATATTAGTACTTATAGATATAGCTAGTATTCGTGACAAAATTGAGATTTGTATTCACAATAATGTGAAAAGTGATCTAGTTTTAGTAAAAGCCATTTTATGTCATTCAAAAACTTACAATTAGGAGTGAGGCATATTTATCGTAACAGATAGAAGTAACAGATATTTACAAATAACAGATAACAATTACTCCTAACAACTTATTTTATCTGTTATTTTAATAACAGACACTCAAACACTGTTACCACGGCTGTTACTGTTATACCAGTCCCCACACATACATACTGTTATTGTTACCACATTCAAATGTTACTTATTAAGTACGGCTGTTACTGTGATACACATTCAATCTCGTTCTCTCTTTTTCTCATTACAGAATGACATTTGCTGAAAAGAAACACAGCTATTATCTATTTTTAAATAATAGGTGTGTCTCACTCTTACTACAGCGGTTAAACTACGCTAAAAAGAGAAGCACTTAGTATTTATTAAAACCCTGAAATATAGTTGGTGGTCTCACAAGAACAATTAGTTACGAAAAAGTGACTCCTAAATTTAGCCCTATTACCTACCTGTTACTGGCCAGTGACCATTGTAAAAAAAAAGTATAATTTATTTTCTTCCTGGCTGCACGGCATTTTGAGATTCAGTTTTTTTTTTAAAATGGGTCCATATTCTAGTAAATTGTTTTAAGCTTGCTAACGAAATGCAACGCGATTGCAGTAGAGAATTGAATTGAAATAGCATGAAATGAGTGACATATTGATAGTACAATCGTATCTATCTTTAATAGTATGTAAATAATTTGGTTTAATAAAACTTACCAGGGATTTTTAGCAACCAGTATGTAAATCAAGTATATCGAGAGTAATTTGTCATAGTTGGTAAGTTTGAGAGAAATAGTATTATTTATTTTTTAATATTTTATTTTAGATTTAATTTGCGAAACCATTCCATTGATTGTGTTAGGACTCCCTTATTGTCTTTGGTTTGATATTTGACGGGATTGGTGATTGGCAAAATGTTTCATTTATTGCGATTTTAATTAAAGTTGTATTAAAGATGATATTCAATTGAAAGTTAATTTTATAAGAACGAAAGTGGTGAATATTGAAAGTTAATTTTATTAGAACGAAAGTGGTGAATCGTAATTTTAAAAATTTCGTAGTCTCTGATTTTTTACATGCTGGACGCTGGTTAGTATATAAAAATCAAGTATGCTGAGAGACATTTTTCATAGTTAGTATGTTTTGACAGAAATAGTATTATTTATTAAAAAATAACAGCCTGTTATTTAATAACAGATATTTGTATCTGTTATTTTTATGTAACAGTAACAGTGGCAACAGGTATCGAGTTTTACCTGTTACAACCCATCTCTACTTACAATTTTGTACATTATGACGTACGATAACGTTTTCACTAACTTGAGAAGCAAGGTTATGTAAAGGTTTCAAAAAGCCACTCAGACAGCGACAGCACCCCACGCCCCCCTCTCGCGAAAGGGGTGAACGATCATCGAGGGCTGATGGTGGTCACCACCGCCCGCCTCACGCTCAGGGTGCCGCGCCACGTCTCATCAACGTGACTTGTGAGGACTCACATAGTGTGAAAGTCTCGCGAAGAGCTTACTATAGAAATGATCCTATGAAGTAAGGTCTTAGTTTCAAACGGACAAACCGCGGAGGGTCGTTCATCCGCGGAGAATCTTAACACCGCGATTCAGAAACACGCGTCATCGGCACAGCGACATCTAGTAGCGTGTGAAGGAGTTACAAGCCACGATGGTTTGTGTTACGATAACGTGGTTGCGAAACGAATTTATTCATAGTAGTTTAGGATTGTAATAATATTCGATGTGTTTAACTTTAAGGTTGGTAATAGCATAGGCCTATAGTTATTAAACATCTACCACATGTTACGCTTATTTGTGGTTTTTTGCCGTCGTGATATTATAGGCAAGTGTAAGTTATTAATTTTGAGTTTCTATTGTAACCCATCTTTTGGCACATCTTGCACAAAACATAGCTCCATCAACCTCATATCTGTGTACTTATAGACCTAATATTATTATGCTCTTGTTCTCGTTCGGAAAGCGAACCAACAAGCCATAACGGCATGTCATAGGTAATTAGGTACCTGCTCATTTAACATACTAATTAAATTTACTTTTACTTACCAAAAAGTAATGAGGCGATGTATATATAGCCAATGGCAACGTTTTGGTCTAAAATAAAACTCAGTAAATACAGATACGAGAGGAAAGCAAGTCCAAATACAAATAGCAATCCGGTTACCGCAACTGAAATTAAAACGTTTATTATGATAATAATAGGAATAAGAATATAGCACCTTTTTTATGGATGAGAAATCATCAAATGACTGCTTCCGCTCTGGGCGGAGCGGAAGGGAGTGTCAGACTCTTACTGACTAAAACGCATCCATGTTCCTGCATTAGGAGGATCCTTGGCGTTCTAGGGCCGCGGTGACTCTTTCGAACCAATCCTTAATCATAAAATGACTTCTTCCGCTCTGGGTGGAGCAGAAGAAGTCATTTGACGATTTCCCATGCTTTAAAAAAAGGTAGGTATCAAGATTCCACCGCACACACAACCGCTACAGGCTACACTAAAGATGCAGTTTCACCTACCATAAACTGCGAGTTCGGCGCCTCTGTCCAAATTATGACCCACTTATTAGATTCCCCTAATGTGCCATTGAGGACTTAATGAACGTCACTGATGCCGTTACAAACGTGGCCACCTACTGAGCACAATCTGTTTAAGGGTCACCTCGAAACAAAAAATCATACTTACAAACAAATTGCCAATGTATAAATGTGTTATCATAATCCAGTGAGTAAGCGATGAAAATGGTGGGAATCAATATTATGATCGTGAACATGATCATGTGGCCCAGAAGTTTTGCACCCCAGTGTACTCTGGGGGTGCAACCTGCCATGATGTGGTTGTCCCTTATGCCACAGTCGCGCTCTACTATGCATAGCATTATTATTGGAGTAAGTGGAATTACGGACACTGAAAGAAAAATGAAATACGGTAAGGACTAAAGCGCTTATAACACTATCCAATTTTTAGGAACTCTATTAAGAGCGTGTACGCCGTATGGCATTTCATACAAATTTTCAACTCACTATTTTAAGAAATGACAGAGCCGATTTTAATTAAACTTCACACATAATAAGCAGGATACATAGGTCTAAAAAGTCAGTTAAAAACATTTTCGAAATTTCTTATTTAAAAAAAGATAATTGGAAATTGGAGAAACACGATCCCATTGTAATTTTGATAAAATTTCATAATCTGCTAAATCCATAATGGTCGATCATCGGTCTATTGAAAGCAATGACTGCACGATGACGTTCTAATGGTAGGTCACTGATCAAAGGAAATGACAAAATTTTAGCAGATTACCGCATACGTCTGTCATTCATTTGTCATTATGTGACATGACTTTCCAATGGTCAACCACTGACACTCCATTAAAAGAAATGGCATAGAATGGTAATCTCGTACATAATGACAAATGAATGACAGACGTATGCGGTAGTCTGCTAAAATTTTGACAGTTCCTTTGATCAGTGACCTACCATTAATTAGAACGTCATTGTGCAGTCATTGCTTTTAATAGCTCGGTTATCAAAAAGTATTACATGACCATTGGCCGACTAATGATCGACCATTATGAATTAAGTAGATTACGAACTTTTAGCAAAATGACAATGGAATCGTGTTGGAATGACAAATTTGTAAAAATAGCAGACTTAGGCCCCAGGATTGTTTATGAACTTTTGGCAACCATGTGTACTAAAAAAATGTAATAGAACCATACTATAATCAGCCTTTTTAACGTTCCCACTGCTGGGACACAGGCCTCCTCTCTAGGAGAGGGAATGGGCCATAATCCACCACGCGGCCCCAGTGCGGGTTGGTGAATGTCACATATCTTCGAATGTTTGGTTCTAGGACATGCCGGTTTCCTCACGATGTTTTCCTTCACCGTTTTGAGAGCAATGGTGATGAAATAAATTACACAAAGTAATGTGCCTGGCTGGGTTTGAACCCGCGACTTACAATTCGTAAGTCGGGGCCGTTACCACTCGGCCACCACTGCTCTCACTCGGCCACCACTGCTCTCAGAACCATACTATGTATTTTTATTTTTACCTAAACACGTTACATTATAGAATTCAGTAAATAAGGGGCCGGGGAACAAACATGATGCAAAATTAGGGGTCTTAAAAGAAACATATAAAAATAGAATAAGGGGAGACGCGGGTTTTTGTATACAAAATGAGAATAATAGGGGAAAAAACTCATATTATTAAAAATAAGTAGCCATAAATTGTCGAAACTTCTTAACATAGAGAAAATATTTAGAGAAAGATTTTGTTAGGGGACGAAAAGAACGCGATGATAATATGAAATCCTTATTAATATTTATACGTAGGTATAGTAAATGCGACAGGGGTATCTGTTTGAGAGATACGATTTTTTTTTGTACTCGTATAAGGAATATTTCAACAAAGAAAACCAGATAGCTGCCACTTAGCAGGGAAGTGCATTGGACCCAAGCTTAAAGTGTAATTGTACATCAAAATAGTTAAATTTAAGTATTTAGAATATGGCTAGTACATGTCCGGGCACACTGTATATGGGGCAGATTTTTTTCGCGCTTGTGTTGTTCTTCCATAGTAAAAGTTTTATTATGACCATATTTCAAGGTTTACGGTATTCTTGTTAACACTCTGTATACTAATAATAAAAAAATACTCACAAAATGTCAGCCAAGAGGTCCACTTCAGGCATAAAAACTTGCTTTTTACTTCTCTATAATTAGAAGTTAGAGGCGTAGGCAAAGTTTCATAGGAAGTCCGAATAACATTGCTAAGATGCGGCAAAAACATAGACTTGTAGACGTTACTGAACAAGTTGACGGACTTCGAAGTAGCTCGTGGGTCTGACGAGTGGTATATTTTGGTGTAATTGTCAGTCATTTTAAAGCCTACAGTGTCTTCGTTTGAAAATCCTTTCGAAAGGCGGCTGAACTCTGTGAAATAAGATGTTTTTTTATGAATTTATATTCGAGGATAATGAGCTCTTTTTTAAGGAGTCCATACTCGACAGGCCGTAACGGAAGCCGACTGTTTTAATCTTAGAAATCAGCATCTATCAAGAGGGTAGTTTTAACCGATAAAATCGCGAAAAGATTTTGGTACCGCCATTTCCTGTTTGGTTACATAGAAAACAACACACATGTACAAAATGATGAGAAAGTATAATATTAATTTAAGTACATTGAACTGCGAAATTACGTTTTCTGTCGTCTCGACTTAGTAAACCTAGTACAGCAGCCAGACCACAGTCGCTCAACGATAAAACCGCCACGACAATATGAAAGTTGTTTTAAGGAAACAATTAACTAATCCATAGACTAAATTAGCTCCTGTTACAAAATAGAGTAATATTAGTGTGTATAAAGTGTTGCTAGTTAAATAAACACATTTAACTAGCAACACTGTCTAAAATTTGGCAACCTTATACCACTCCTACTGAACTAAAACACTAAGGTTTCGAGACGACCAACATTCGACCATTCGAAGGCTGACGGCCAACTCGAGTAGTTCTACTAGTGAAACCTCTGCCAGATTGACCGTTGTTGGTCTCTTCAATTTTGAATACTAACGGAAATATTATAATTCAGTTTATGGGATTTTGTGTGAAACTGAGTTTGTGAAGTGATAAATCTTCTAAATATATATAACTCAAAAGGGACTGACTGACTGACATAGTGATCTATCAACGCACAGCCCAAACCACTGAACGGATCGGGCTGAAATTTGGCATGCAGGTAGATATTATGACGTAGACAAACGCTAAGAAAGGATTTTTGAAAATTCGTCCCCTAAGGGGGTGAAAAAGGGGTTAACATTTTGTATGGAACTCCACGCGAAGGAAGTAGCGGGCATAAGCTAGTAAACGTATATAATCCTGAAACTGCCGTTTTTCTGAGTCTTCTTACACTCCAAAGAATGTCTTACCGGCCTCAATATCCGAAGCATACACGGGTCTAACGTCCCTATGCTTATCCACGATATTAAGCAGGCCACTTCTTCTAGAAGGGGCGACGTTGTACACGAGTCTGATGTCCCCTGTACGGACCTCAGCTACTTCGTGGTTGAACAACCTGTGATGCCTCAGTGAGTAGTTTGACGTTAGCGTTATTATTATTAAACAGATCACTGGGAATACTATGCGCTGAAACGAAAAAGAATTAAACTAATTTGTTTGTTCAAATTTCTGCAAATCTATACTAATATTATAAAGAGGTAACGTTTGTGAGTTTGTCACGTTGTAAAGTTTATCTCTGGATCTACTGAACCGATTTTCAAAATTATTTCACCAATAGAAAGCTACTATACTCCGTTCACAATAAGATTAGACATTTAAACAAAACTGTTTACAGTCCGTTCAACCGATTTTTACTTCTTTTCCGAAGGCATAAGGATGGCATTAAAAGCAAAAACGTGATTATAATACCAACTGTTTACAGAAGCTGCCATGTGTCATGCCACTAACGCAATAGAATTCAAAATCGGTTGAACGGAATGTAAACAGTTTTGTTTAAATGTCTAATCTTATTGTGAATGGAGTATAGTCGCTTTCCTCGCAACGATTCCCGGCCACCTGCAGCGTGGGCCTGCGGATGGCTCACTATGGGTGGCTCGCCGTCCGATAGCAACCAGGCCCGAGTCGACGGCGCCGAGTGTTCCACGCGCAACGCAAAGAGCCGTCGGCAACGAAGACGGCGCCCCATAGGGTCAGTGCCTGCTAGGGTGCAGGAATTTGTTCGAAAGAGTCACCGCGGCCCTGGAACGCAAAGGGCACTAGAAGGATCACGGGCGGGTTTCGGTCAGTAAGTCTGACACTCCCTTCCGCTCCGCCCAGAGCGGAAGAAGCCATTAAATGATTTCCCATCCAAAGAAAAAAAAAGACACACCTCATGATCAACTCAACATTGATACACTCTGTAAACCTCTTAGTATTTAAGTCTAGAGTGAATAAAACAGAAAATGTTGAGATGGTAAATAATCCTTTCGGCATGGGCACGCTCAGCACAATAGTACCTAAACACAAAGTAAAAATAAAAATAACAAGGATTAGGAATCATTGTTTTTTTTACGTTGTGTTTTTTGCTGTTGTAATAAATGTTTTCTATTCCATTATATTGTATTGAATAGGTTACATCTATGCAAGCGTGCTTCATCGTCGACCACATTATCGCTTGCCATCAGGTGAGATTGTGGTCAAAAGTATCACTAAATAAACTAAAACTGTCCTTGGTAATATTAGGTCTTACACCACAAGTATAAGATTGAAATTACTAAAACCTTACCAGTAAGAAGAAGAATCCTTTTGTCTTCATTATGTACACAAACATACGCCTTAGCAGCAATGCTATTTGTTTACAGACAAGTTTGAAGCCCCTCATCTGTTCCTTCCTAAAATCTGTGCACAGTAATACATAGATATGTCAATGGAAAACTGGAGACTCTTTTAAGATTGTAAGAAATCGTTAAAAGATTAAAATGTCTGATATACTGTGAAAAAATCGTTTCGTATAGATATAGAACAAATACCCTCCAAAATCAATAGTTTCCAATAAATATTAATATAATATATCCGTGTTTTAGTAAGAAAAATTGTTTTACAATTTCACGCGATTTTTCACAATCTCACCACGTTTGAAATTTTCCGGTGTCAGAATATATTACGAATCAAACATCACGCTTGTTTACACCTAAGGTTTAGGTAGATGTTCCACTAGCAGATATCTCTTGTTTTTTTTTCTTATAGCATCAGTCAGGGCATGTAAAATGGATTCTGTTCATTGCCACAACGCGTTATGGTCGTCTTCTCAAGTGACACGACGCGAAAATCGCGATGTGGAATTTTAAGAACAAAACACAACGCGTTGTGATTGTGCCCTGTTGTTCGCGAAAATCGCGATGTGAACAAACCACAACGCGTTGTGATTGTGACCTGTTCTTTAGCTTAATTAGTAGTTTTGGTCTTTGGGTAACATAACATAACTCGTAACATAACTTACTTGAACGGTGCTTTTTCCCATCTGTTGAGTAATACTCTGTTTTCTCAGTCTCAATAAACCTTTATAAAAATAAATAATCGTGTTACTAGATCTTGAACAAAAAAAGGATCGTCATCATAACCATCCTTTACTACGGGAATAGGAACAATGATGAAATTGCGAGATAGAATTAGCTATTGCTTTAAGTAAGCCTAAGTAAGAGTAACTATGGAATTTCTTGTTCGTTCTTCTCCATAAGAATCTAATTTGTGCGAATAGAAAAATAGAATCACTATAATATTTTATTTTCAAACTGTTTTGGTGACCGTTCAAGTGCCAGCTTTTAGTGGTCTATTTGAAATATATTTTGTTGCCGCCATTTTGTTTTTTTTTTAATCGCGGCGCACGTTGTATTTAATATAATTTATCTCGTAACATGGTACCTCAAAGTGTCACGTTACCGAGATATTTGAAGGTAAAGATCGACATATGAGTACAACAACTATCATTAAAATTTGACGTATTACGTCTATAGGCTACCACGCTATCTTTGGGGAACCACGTGCTGGATATTTTTTGTTCATCTTTGTGTCCTCTACCCGTATACCGTATAGTACTTCCAACGTGCGCCGCGATTTCGAAAAAAATCAAAATGGCGGCGAGTCGATACGCCAGGTCGGTTCTAGGCACTTTAGTATCAGCATTGCACCCGTGCTAAGCAACCATACTAAGTTCATCGCGGTTATATAGAACCGCGATGAACTTAGTATGCCAGCTTCCATAGAAAAAAGTTGGAACCCCTTTCTACTATAGTATGCATGTATGATACATACAAACCTTCCTCTTGGATCACACTAAGTATATATTAAAAAAACCGCATCAAAATCCGTTGCATTTTTTTAAGCATATACACAGACAGACAGCGGGAAACGACTTTGTTATGTAGTCATTTTTCTAAGTCAATTAAAAATAAGACATACTTAGAAAAAACTTCTTCCATAAACATAGCAACATCGATAAGAATGATTCCAAATTCAGTTTTCTTGTCTTCCAAGGCCTCGAAAAGTGCGGGAAACATCAGGAAATCCTTCGTGGGCAGTAAGAAGTCTATCCGCCTCATTTCATGGATCCTGCACTCTAGGTTTGGTATGATTCTGTCCACCAATTGTTTTAGTTCGAATAAGCGAGCGCCATCTTGTATGGTTATTGCTAGGGTGAAACTTGTTCCTGTGGGGTAAGTCATGGGTTATGTTACGGAATAATGATGGAGAATTTATTATTAAGTTAGCAGTCTGGGCCCCAAGTCTGCTATTACAATAGTGTCGGAATGGTCTATCATTTCACAATGATTGATTTTGAAAAGTTTGGTAATCTACTAATATATAGCCATTGAAAGAAATAGCATACAATAATCTCGTACATAATGACAAATGAATGACAGACGTAAGTATGCGGTTATCTACTATTCGATAGTTCCTTTGATCACCTTTAGAACGTCATTGTGCAGTATAACGGGACCATTGACCGACCAATAATCGACCATTATGAATTTGGCAGATTACGGACTTTTAGCAAAATGACAATGGGATCGTGTTGGAATGACAAATCTATAAAAATACCAGACTTGGGGCCTAGTGGGTCGTGTCCTATGGAAAAGAACTGATAATAATGATAGTAAGTCGTCCGTAGCCAGTGAACGCAAATAAAACATGGAAGCATTCCTAACTCAAAAAAATGACCCAAAGCACATTGCGCCGAGGTAGGCGGGGCTTACCGATTGCGCCGCTCACGTGTTTAGTTACACGGCCTATTTGTTACATGGTAATTAAAGCCCAAATACTTGGGAAATAAGGTCAATTTTTAACTGTGCATCGTATTAGCAATACTGTTGTTGGTGTGGTTTGGCGAATCAGCGACGAGGTTTCGATGTGTGAGTTTGTTTGGATTTTTGGGTCACGATTCGCGCTTAGATCCCTTGAAAAGAATGTATACCTACAATTGCTTACCAATAATATTTTTTAGGAAGGTGGGACTCCCGTGGCACTTGAGCACGCCCCTATCTAGAATAGCTATCCTGTCGCCCAGCACGTTGGCTTCTTCCAAGCACGTCGTCGTCATTAGTATCGTCTTGGTTCCGCGTAGGACCTGAAAAGTACATGCGACGTGTATCAGAATAAACGCAATACCTGAAAGAGCCACTATCGCCCTGGCTGGGGGCCTTAAAGTAAGTAATATTGAAATACTAGAAAGGTTTCAAAGCAAAACAATGAGAGCTATATTCAATATCCCATGGTTCATAAGCAACAAATATGTGAACCAAGATCTGAATCTGCGAACAGTAAAGGAAGAAATTGAGCTACACAGCAAGAACTATCAAACCAGACTAGACCATCACGTTAACCAGTTAGCTGCAGAACTGCAGGTAGGGGGCGGCTTAAGATACTCTCGACTCAAGACAAATAGTATACCTGATCTAGCAACAAGATTTGCCAACATAAAATGAGTATGCCACCAATGGGTGCGCAACTCAGCTAAAGATACACAAATATACCCAAGAAATTCTGACAACATATTAGGTTATTAGTTCAGGAAGAAACAGATTGCTAAGTAGCAGAATACAAAAAAAAAACAATTTAGAAAGAAACAAAGAACAATTTTTTTATTTCGAACTCGCACAGAACTACGCAAAATATAAGTAAAAATAAAGGCTTAATATTAATTTTAAACTGTGCGAAGCCAAAAAAGGTTCCTATCTCAGCAATTTGTTCTATGTCACGGCAGGAAAACCTCCATTTCTTCTTGCTAATTATTATAAGCATGTGAAAACAGATATTAGGTTTCTATCCCACTAGCGACCCGCCCCGGCTTCGCACGGGTGCAATGTTGATATTAAATCTGTTATATTATGCATGTAGTATACATACATATACCTAAACCTTCCTCTTGAATCACTCTATGTATTAAAAAAAACCGCATCAAAATCCGTTGCGTAGTTTTAGGGAAGGTTCATATCTGACGGAGCTTGCGTCGCGTATTACCGGTCGCGTAACGCCAGAACAGACAAATGTATAGAAAAACACTTGACCGTTCACACTCGACGCACTAACGTATCATCGGTTGAGTGTGAACGATTTTCTATACATTTGTCTGTTCTGGCGTTACGCGACCGATAATACGCGACGCATGTTCCGTCAGATATGAACCTTCCCTTAAAGATCTAAGCATACATAGGGACAGACAGCGGAAAGCGACTTTGTTTTATACTACAGTGAAATTCGTTTATTATGACGCCGCTTATATTGACCAACCGCTTAGTATGAAATAAAACGGAGCTAATTTTGGTTTTCATATTAAATTCTTTAAAAAAAAGTACGGATATAATGACTTCGTTTATTGACATGTCGCTTATTATGACCTATTTTTCAGAAATTATGTTTGGTTATAGTGAGGGACACGACTTCTAATTTGTTTCTGACTCATTTTGTTTTGATTGATCTATGTCTATCAATATTTTCTTTTTGTTTTTCTCATTATTACACGATATAACTAACAAAGATGGGATTTTGTTTAATTCCTAAGACGACGCTTTTTATGACGTCCGCTTAGTACCTATGACATATTTTTCACTTCCCTTCGATGTCATTATAAGCGGATTCAACTGTATGTAGTGAAGTTCATACCATGAGCAGGTCCCACAGGCGGTGCCGCATCTCGAGGTCCATGCCGGTGGTGGGCTCGTCCAGCACCAACACGTCGGCGTCCCTCGCCAGCACACATGCCACCTGTGATGGAACCGCTGTGTTATATATTTGCACCTAGTTTTCAACAATTGCTTAACACATTTTTTTTTTATAAAAAACGTTGCCCCACACTAAGAATTTCTCCTGTATCGTGGGGGCGTTTACAAACATTCAATCTCACATACACAAACACCCAGACACGGAACAACTATCTGTAGGCCACACAAATATTTGTTCCGTGCGGGATTCGAACCCACGACACGTAGTGCAGCAGCCAATCGCTCAACCACTGCGCCAACCGTGCCGTCTTTGGCAGTACCTAATACCTAAGCATTTGTACATTGCAATTCATTTTAAATCTACATATGTATTTATATTTAATTTTTAAATATATTTATTGTAATTAACATGGCTTTTACTTGAATGGGCAATGTTTCAGGAGGAATGAAAGAAAGAAAGATATAATTATTTAGTGCCCCGCGGTTTCACCCGCATAATTCCCGTTCTTCTGATAATGAAGCTTTACATTAGTGAAAATATGGTTAAAATCGGCGCAGTAGTTTCAGAGCTTATTCGGTAACACAAACAAACAATAAAATTTTTCCTCTTTATAATATCAGATTACTAGCCACCTGCACCGGCTTCGCACAGGAGCAATGCTGATACTAAATCTATTGTAAATTACACATATAAACCTTCCTCTTGAATTACTCTATCTATGAAAAAAACCGCATCAAAATCCGTTGCGTAGTTTTAAAGATCTAAGCATACACAGGGGCTGACAAACAGCGGGAAACGACTTTGTTTTATACTACGTAGTGAAGATATTACATACGGAGCCGAGACGTGGACACTGACGGCTCGTATGGTCCACAAGCTCAAAGTCGCTCAGCGGGCTATGGAAAGGGCTATGCTCGGTGTGTCTCTGAGGGCTCGCATCAGAAATCAAGTGATCCGTCAGAGAAGCAAGGTCATCGATATAGCCCACCGGATTAGTAAGCTGAAGTGGCAGTGGGCTGGCCATATTACTCGTAGAACCGACAACCGTTGGGGTAAACGAGTTCTAGAGTGGAGACCGCGTCTCGGCAAACGTAGTGTAGGACGTCCTCAGGCACGGTGGAGTGACGATTTGCGCAGGACGGCTAGCAGAAACTGGATGCGAGAAGCCGAAAATAGATCTAAGTGGCGTGCAATTGGAGAGGCCTATGTCCAGCAGTGGACTGCAACAGGCTGTTGATGATGATGATGAGTGAAGTATAGATTACGAGAATTTTTGTTAATATTTCTGATGGAAAGTTATTTGCTATGTGTATCTCATACCTGTAAGCACCTCATGCTCCCAGTGCTCAGCTGTGAACCATACAGGTCAGCTACCTTAGCCAGCTTCAGACCCTTCAGCAGTTGTTGTACACTGAAGCCTTCCTTTGGTCGTCCTTGTAGCTGTATAGCAACATCGTGATTTGTGTTAAACCTGTTCTCAATAGCTGTACCAAATCTATTTGAATGAATAAATGAATGAAACTTGAGAGTGTCTTGTCCGTTCTTCGCCATAAAAAGTAGATATTCTTATGGAGAAGAACAGACAAGAAACTCCCAAATTTCATGCCCGTTCTTGTGTTCATTGCAATCACTTTAACTTTTTTTTAACTTTGAAAATGAAAACAATATATCTAGTTTTAATTTTCGCGAATATTAGTGGGTTGCAGGTATGCACCTCCCTCCCGCCCGCTATATTATGCACATGCAAGATTACTAGGCAAATGCAAGGATTTTAAGCACATGCAGGAAGGCAATGCAAAACCCAACACCATTACCGACACGTGTTTCGCCTCTCCACGAGGCATCCTCAGGGGACGTGTTGACTCGCTGACCGTTGAGTTGCCGCAACTCAACGGTCAGCGAGTCAACAGCGGGCGGGAGGGAGGTGCATACCTGCAACCCACTAATATTCGCGGAAATTAAAACTAGATATATTGTTTTCATTTTCAAAGTTAAAATGGATTTCCGCAAAGTAACGCCTGACTCAATCAATTTTTTTTTAACTGTAAATATTCACGTTCTAAAGTGACTTTTAAGGTCTAGTTGAAATGTTGCGAATTTGTTCGAAAGAGTCACCGCGGCCCTGGAACGCAAAGGGCACAGGAAGGACCACGGGTGGGTTTTAGGCAGTACGAGTCTGACACTCCCTTCAGCTTCACCCAGAGTGGGAGAAGTCATTTGATGATTTCCCATGCAGGAAAAAAAAAGAAGATCTAATTGAAATAATCATTTAAACTTTGACTGAATGGAATGGTATACATATTCAATTTGTTAATTATTTCAAGGGCTCTTTCAGCGTAAATTTCGCCGACTCAATAATTCTGCTAAGCATTTCACAACCACGTTGGCTTGTAGTCAAACCAGAAGCAGATCAATACCAGTAATTTACAAATAATCTGATCCCTAATCTGCAGTCGAAAGAAAAAAGAACGTATCCACACAAAACTACATAGCTAACCGATTTACGACATTAAGCAAAATAAATTAAGGTCGGAAATCGATTACTTCGTTTTGTGTCGATACGTCCTTATTTCTTATGACTGCGGTATTGATAAGATCATGGAAGGGAAATCATCAAATGTCTCCTCCCGTTCTGAGCGGAGCGGAAGAGTATTACAGACTAAAACTCTACGAATGATAAGATACTAAGAAAACTATTGGTAATATTGTTGTTTAGTATTTCGGGCTATCGGCTTTAACAGCCGGGTGTAATGGTTCCAGATAGATAGAACCTCTGAAACCTTGATATAGCACCCGTCTAGGGCAAGCTACGCCACTATTGCAACCGAACCACAGAATAGGGTAGTTGACTAAAAAAATCTAATTAGTCCGCCAGATAGATTTCCAAAAAATATTGGACACGTATTTTTTCTTTTTTCACGTAAACAAAAAATGAAGACGATACAGTGCGTTGAAAACTCGTGACGTCACTACTCGCTTCAATTTTTAGCGAGCCGTGACGTCACAAGCCCCCACTCCTGATCTTTGATGCTTTGTATCTTCGTTAGTTTTTATAGATTTGGTAATGGAAAAAATACGTGTCCAATATTTTTCTATAATCTAACTGACGGACTAAACATAATCATATATTTTTTACTCAGGAAACATCCCTATTAATTAAAAACTAACACAGACTGTACAAGAACATCGTACCTTCTTAAAGAACATGATGTGTTCCTTCACAGTGAGGCACTTGAAGTAGATGTTGCCCTGCATGCAGAGTCCCAAATTGTGGCGTATCTCGCGCTCCTTATTGGCGACTTCGAAGCCCTCCACGAACACCGCGCCTTCGGTGGCCGTGAACATTCCTGAAACATTCACATGGCAATTGACCAGTCTACTCTTTAAACATCCAAAAAAACTTCAAAGTTATGATACCTTTGGCCAATTGCGTTTGTGCTATAGAAAAATCAGTATCAGGTTGTGTCTAAAGAATAATCTCAAAAAAAGCTAGCAAAATATATGTATGTATTGTATGGCGTCTTCATCTTTTCGAGTCGATGGATGGTTAACTCTTTAGATTGTTTAAGCCCAGTAGGTTGGTACGTTAATTGCAGTATCGGTGGCATTTGTTAAATCCCTCAAAGTGTACACTACAACGTGCCCATGTTCTGAACAGAGGCATGTTCCGTACTAACATTAGATATGCGACGGGTCTATAAAATTCCATCTCCGCGAGTTATATTTGTAGCGGGTAACCCAAGTACGCAACCGAGTGCTTTTTATATACGCCACCGCAGATTACATCCAGATGGCAGATATTCCTTCGGTTTTGTTTGGGTGGTGGTAGATGACGTTCTTCCCAAAGCTTGTATACATGACTAAAACCAACATACAAAATTCAGACCTGCCACAATAAGCAGAAGGGTGGTTTTCCCAGCTCCATTGCCTCCCAGAAGCATGGTTACTTCGCCCTTATAGCAGTCAAAGGTAACAGAGTCCAGCGCAATCACTCGACGAGTTCTGTGTCCATGCGCCTTGAACACCTGGGAATGAAAATAACTACTTTTCTTATTCTTGAATTCATCTTTGGTTATCAACATGAACATAATGGAGAAAGTTCCCGCAAGGTTCAGGAGGTGGTGTACCTATAAAATAAATATAAACCTGCGTGATTGGATTTCTAAATCCTCCTTTGAGTATTTTTCAGTATTACTCATGGTTTCTGATTTGGCCATTAACGCCCACTTGAAAAAATTACCGGGTAGAACGATGTTAAAGCTTGTAAAAAAGATATGACCAAAGAATCTGTTTCAAATTTTATTCTTCTGGGAGTGGCGTCCATTTTTTTGCAGACAGAGAAACTGGAAACTACTTTCTATTCTACTTTAACTTCAAAAATAACTCACCATAGGTTTTCAATCCAGGTACTGAAATTATTGAAAATAAAATTATTATCAAAGAAACGCTGAGCGCCTTCTATAGCGGCAGATTTAAATTATGTTGCTAGACTATCAGAGGCACAATCGACATTGTCGATAAGCTCCATCACTCTCGAAAGATACTTCATTATTGAATTCCGATTCCGAAATATCGATCAAACTTTAAAGAATTACCATACTCTATAACATAGAATCAAAAATGGAGCTAATAAATAGTTTTAGAGCTTATTAAATAGTCACGTAAAAAACTCGAATTTAAGTGCACAGAAATTAAGTCGATATTTGAGTTTGTGGCGGAAATTATCTCGAATCTATACTAATATTATAAAGCTGAAGAGTTTGTTTGTTTGTTTGTTTGTTTGTTTGTTTGAACGCGCTAATCTTAGGAACTACTGGTTCGAATTGAAAAATTCTTTTTGGGTTGAATAGACCATTTATCGAGGAAGGCTTTAGGCTATATAACATCACGCTTAAGCCAATAGGAGCGGAGCAGCGATAAAGAATGTTTTAAAATCGGGGATTCCACGGGGACGAAGTCGCGGGCAGCAGCTAGTTACATATATGACTCAAGTATAACGCCATGCAGATACTAGGGTGGGGCAAATAAGTAGTGCATGAGCCCTGGGCGTCTGTTGAAATGGGGCGCAAAATAGCAAATTAAAAATCATTTCTTAATGTTTTATTTTAATTCGTGATTTCAAATCAGCGAGAGAAAATAAGTGATGCGCGGCCCGGTTCGTAATCAGACGGTTTGGTTTTCTTCCAGATGTAAAACACTGTGTTACGACACTGACCACTACGACGACGGTTTAAAAAATAAATGTAAAGAACTTAGAAACTAGAGAGAAGGAGAGCAGTCATACGAAGGCAGGGTCGGACTGGATATACATTCAAGGTGGCGATTGCCCGCCTGGGCATTAGCCTACGTGTATAGTGCCATAGTTCTGGGTTGTGCCGCCTGGGCATTAGCCTACGTGTATAGTGCCATAGTTCTGGGTTGTGCCGCCTGGGCATTAGCCTACGTGTATAGTGCCATAGTTCTGGGTTGTGCCGCCTGGGCATTAGCCTACGTGTATAGTGCCATAGTTCTGGGTTGTGCCGCCTGGGCATTAGCCTACGTGTATAGTGCCATAGTTCTGGGTTGTGCCGCCTGGGCATTAGCCTACGTGTATAGTGCCATAGTTCTGGGTTGTGCCGCCTGGGCATTAGCCTACGTGTATAGTGCCATAGTTCTGGGTTGTGGAGCTTACCGCAAGTCAGGTGGTAAGTAAGGAGGCCGCGGACCCTAGGGCGCGGCTCTTAACGAAGATAATTCATCAAG
Organism: Hecatera dysodea; assembly: GCA_905332915.2. NCBI lineage: Eukaryota > Metazoa > Arthropoda > Insecta > Lepidoptera > Noctuidae > Hecatera > Hecatera dysodea. Next base: position 16,681,509 of record HG995303.1, read on the forward strand.
GATGCAAATATTTTCTGGCTCGCTTCCCTTGCCCTTTTTTTATGGGTAGTCATCAAATTCGTTCGCCTAATTCGTTAACCTGCATCTGCATAATTTACAGGAGGAAGCAAAAACTGAATTATATCACTTCATTTTAGCAATCATAATTCTTGAAGTCCCATTGGTTCCTATAGGATTAACAGTATTTGTTTGTGAAGATTTCCTATTGTTCAGGAAGCAGGTTTTCGAGAGTGGCATTTTTAACATTTATAAATTTAAAAAGATATAATATAGTCGTTATAACTTAAACATAAGGTCGGTAATAGTCGGATTTTTTGGCGGACATAAAAAGTAAGTAAAGTAATTGGTCAGAAAATGGACTTTAAAAAATGCAATTTAACGAAATTAGGTCGACGATATGTAGAAAAATGTGGAATAGCATTTCTTGTAATTAAAGCAGATCTTGAAACGATCGATCTTTATTTGGCACGACTGAATTATTTTGTACCAGTTGTACCGTGCTACCACTGGCACACGTGCCGTTTTTACGCCATCCCTGGTAGAATAGACTTAACATTGAAATCCCAACATCAAATCCTTCGTGAGTATTAATGAAGACTTTCCATAGAATTGAACTGTACAAATGCAAAAAAAAAAACTTTCTTCGTTCATACAAAATTTGTCTGTATGATTAGATAAAAACTACAGCAAATCCTTACCTTGGAAACATTCAAAACTTGAACAGCAATTTCAGCTCCTCTTGGTCGTTTTTCAAAATTTATTTTATCTCGTTTAATAAGAAAAGTCGGTAGTTGTATTATTCTTCGCTTTGAGCTGGAACACCAGTACTTTTTCTAAAATACAAAAAAAATGGCGGTTACCTAATTTATGTACATACTATGTATGACTTAACTTACAAGCGAAGAAAGGTCATATAGACCAAAGGACAGACAAGAAAATTCTTAAATTCTTAGAAAATCTAAACCAGCATCGAGAACTTAGAATGAACAGGCTTCTTCTGGGTAAGCTCATCCATCGTTAACTTTGTCTCTGTCACCTGTGACCTAGACTAGAGTCAAGTGCAAATCTAATAAAAAAAAAAAACAAAAAAAAAAACTAAGAGTTTATAACAATATGGATAAGTATTATGTATGTCCAACGACGATATAATATCGTCGTTGTGTATGTCACAGGAAAATTGCAGACGCCGTAAAATTGTAAAATACCGCGTGAAATTGTAAGCCGTTTTGTGCTGACATACAACCAATTTATTAAGCAAATGAATACTCGGAGTGAGTCGGTTTCGCTGATCAAAGAACACCTTATCAGAAAGGTACCCTGGCTTTCCCGTCCTTATAACCTTTGGCGTGATATGCGCCCGTTTGGGAATAGTGAAATTTAGCATTATGGACTCGTTGAATGGCTTGAGCCGTTTTTTTAATAATCACGGACCATACTCGTATACCGTGTCGCAGTAATTAAACTGCGATAGCACTAGAGACTCGACAAGGGTGATCCTTACCTTTTCCTAGAGGCACTCTCTTAGTCCACTTAGAGTTATTTTTGACAGACCGCGGTGCGAACGTGAATGTTTTTTTTTTTAATACCTGCGAGAATTGCTCTTCTGGGACACATTAAAAAAAAAACAATAAAAGGCCAATTTATTTACACGGGAAAAACCACTACATACACATGTATGATTAATGTGATTGTGCTTTTGTGTGTCCTCTGTTCTCGCGCTGAATAAATGTTTTATCTATCTATCACTTATGGCACAAGAAAATAAAGTTAAAATTACCTTGAAGAAGAAGTTCCAACTCTTTGGGACGCCGTAATACCCCGGTCTGGTGAGGTCTAAGTACCACGAGATGATTATTGTCACAGCTAGCTGAATGCACAGGAAACCCCACACATTTAGCACTGAATAATTGTCCGAATGAGATTCGTAAATATTCGAAAACTGGGTGCCTCTGCCTAAAAACAGTAATTAATTAATCATCTGCCGTGCTATTCTGAAAAGTTTATTTGCGAAATCACTTCTGAATCCGCAGTGAAATCATGTGAAACTAAAGAGTTTCACATGATTTCACTGCGGATTCAGAAGTGATTTCGCAAATAAACTTTTCAGAATAGCACGGCTGCACTAATATTATAAAGAGAAAAGATTTGTATTTCTGTGTGTGTGTGTGAATGTTTGTAATGAATAAACTCAAAATCTACTGTGCCGATTTCAAAAAATTCTTCAACATTAGCAAGCTGCATTCGCCCTGAGTAACATAGGCTATAGTTTATCCCCGTAACGCGGGTGAAACCACGGGGCACTGCTAGTTAACATATAAAGAGAAAACTTTTACATCAGTTCAGGATCAGATTATTTTTGGCAGTCTATCTGCCTAGCCTTTTCCCAACTTTACAGGCGTCCACTTCTAATCAAACTAATTACAGCTGAATACCAGTATTTTACGTGGAGACCGACTACCTGATTTCTACAACCCAGTCAATGGATAACATGGTACTTCTTGGTAAGACTGATGTCAGATTTTCTGGATTTAGACAACCCGTAACGACTGCCAAAGATGTACAAATGAGAGCCAGGACCCATCCATAGACCGACCTTGACAAGCAGTGCTTAACCTTTAAGATCGATCCGTGCGGCTATTATTATTTAGCCACGAGCTCCTCTTTTTTTAGAAAACTCGGTTTACTGATTTAGGTAACAGTCCCACCTGATGTTATTGCACCTATGTACCTACATGTGGTAAGTACGATAACATCAGTTTGGGCATCTGGGTAATACATATTGACTTTGAGGTAATACTATTGAAGTGAAGCGATGGTTTACGTTTCGAAAATTTCCTTAGTTAGAAATAGCGCGATTGCTTAAATTGCTTAGCTGGTGGCTGAAAGAATAACAGCCGCACGGGTCGATCTTCAAGGTTAAACAACGCTTGCCAAGGTTGGTCTGTGGATGGGTGACCATCTTAAAATAGCGAGTTTCCTCTGTGCCTCGGAATGCACGCTAAGTCGTTGGTCCCGGCTGTCATTTGTAGATCTTTGGTAGTCGTTACGGATTGTCAGAAGCCAGTTACGGCCGAACACAATAACCGATCTATCACATACTGGAGATAGAAAAACAAATGAAACAACAGAAAAATGATATAGGTTTTCTGTTGTTTCATTTGTTTTTCTATCTCCAGTATGTGATAGATCGGTTATTGGGTTCGGCCGTAAATCTGACTCCAGTCAAAGTATTATCCAGTTAATGGGTTGTGGAGGTCTGGTAGGCAGCCGCTCTACGTTAATTACTGGTATTCAGCTGAATCCGGTTTGATTGGGAGCCAACCCCAATATATATGATAAACTAGCTTCTGCCAGCGACTTCGTCCGCGTGGAATAGTTACTTTACCCCCGATTTTGAAACTCTCAGCCCGATCGGTTTAAAATTGACAAAAGATAGACATGCTGTTTCGGGATATTTTTTAGATAATTTTATGTAAAACATTTCCGTAATACATGATTTCTATGTAACTTTAACCATTAAGGCTACACACGCGACGGAAGTTTAAAAAATGGAGTAACTTCTCCCGTTTTCCCAACATTTTCCTTCACTGCTCTGCTCCTATTGATTGTAGCGTGATGAAAAGTATACTTTAACCTGCCCAGGAGTATGAAGAATAATTGCACCAAGTTTCGTTAAAATCGGTCGAGTAGTTTTTGTTTCTATAAAGAACATACAGACAGACAGACAGAAAGACAGACAGAAAGACAGACAGACAGACAAAAATTTTACTGATTGCATTTTTGGCACCAGTATCGATCACTAATCACCCCCTGATAGTTATTTTGAAAATATATTCCTTGTACAGAATTGACCTCTCTACAGATTTATTATAAGTATAGATGATGATAAATGATATTTATTTTGTAAGTAGGTTAAACATAACACTTTTACACGTCCAATATTTCTTGTCATTTTAAGCTAGATGAAGCCGGTGTTTCCTAGCTGACTACCCTGAGAAGAAACACCGAAACAAACTCAGAGGCCAAAGTCTCTTTTAAAGTCCATACAATATATATTGCGGTTCAATTAAAAATTGCCATCGCGCTATCATCATCTGCCTGGGCAGATGGTGATTGAGCGATTACAACTTTTATAACAACTATTTTTTCTACCTATGTTAACAAATTATTAAATGACTTAGAACTTATTTAATCTATACTAATATTATAAAGCTGAAGAGTTTGTTTGTTTGAACGCGCTAATCTCAGGAACTACTGGTTCGAATTGAAAAATTATTTTTGGGTTGAATAGACCATTTATCGAGGAAGGCTTTAGGCTATATATCATCACGCTTAAGCCAATAGGAGCGGAGCAGCGATAAAGAATGTTTTAAAATCGGGGATTCCACGGGGACGAAGTCGCGGGCAGCAGCTAGTAAGTAATAACCCTCAACCAATAAGAGGAATTGACATTAGAATCCAAAAGAAAGATATAAAAGAAAACTAAGTTCTACTTACCGAGCCTTTCCAGATAGACTACTTCGTCCCAAAACAAATACATAGGTGCGTGTGGCAGTATGCAGCATAACAAATACGTATATTCTTTGTATGTATGCCACAAGAAGTCTAGAATAAGTGTGGACAAGTATAGGAAAATACCTAAACAGTCGGCGTATTGTACTGAAAAAGAATTGATAAAATATCATATCAAGGTGCTACATTTGGATGGTTGATTAAAAGAATCTAATTAGTCCGTCATAGATTTCCAAAAAATACTGGTCACGTATTTTTTTCTTTTTTACGTAAACAAAAAGACTAAGACGATACAGTGCCTTGAAAACTCGTGTGACGTCACACGTGCTACGATTTTTACCAGGCCGTGACGTCACAAGCTCTCCGTCTCCGTCTCACTCATGATCGGTGAAGCTTTTTATCTTCGTAAATTTTTACAGATTTGATAAAGCAAAAAATACGTGTCCAATATTTTTCGATAATCTAACTGACGGACTAAATAATTATAATCATATTATTTTTATTCCTCAGGAAACATCCCTATTGGACCTAGTAATGAAAAATGCGCTAAATGTGGCGACGCGTGGGAGAACCCTTTTTTTAAGGATGGGAAATTATCAAATGACTTCTGCCTCTCAGGGCGGAGCGGAAGGGAGTGTCAGAAGACTCTTACTGACTAAAACCTATCCGCGTCCCTCCTATTGCCTTTTACCAGTTGTCAGGAGATGGGTAAACGAAAGAGTATTCGGATTGAATGCTTTATTATTTTAGTGCTGGTATTTACATACATTTCCGAGTTCTTAATATCATAGATATAGGGAAGGAGACCCCCAATAATATTTTGTTACCCTCTTGTTGGAGTTACTGTTTAGCGGGTCGATCTTGCACAAACTATAAATACCGCGCGCCGATATTCAATGTTAGTTCCCTCCCCGACTTTTGCCTAACGAGCCAGCCCGCGCCGCTGAGCCATTAGCGTTAAATCCCCTAAATAATATCAATCTGACCCAGACTGTCCCTGCTGCCCTCCCTCAATGACCCCGCTAAGCCGAGGCCCGTATCCCACAGGGGAGGCCCTTAGCGAAGCGGTCATTTAGTTTTTAGTCATTTTTAGCCCTGGCTGGGGGCCTTAAATTCGTTTGAGGCCACCACAGGATTGCCCGGTTAAGCAGTAACCGGCCTTAGTGTGCTGAACTGCGAGTGGTCATTAAAAAAAAAAAATGTTAGTTTTATGACCGCGCGCACAGCGCGTGGACGTTGATGCCAGCTGCTACAGCCTTTTGCGGTTCAGGGCTGCGGTGTCTCTTTCGAACAAATTCCGCAACCCTAGCAGGCACTGACCCTATGGGGCCCCGTCTACGTTGCTGACGGCTCTTTGAGTCGCGCGTGGAACACGACGCGCCATCGACTCGGGCCTGGTTGCTATCGGACGGCGAGCCACCCTAGCTCGCCATCCTGAATCTTAATAGTGAAATCAGTATAATCAGTAATAATGAAATCCATCGAAGCCTGAGGCCGTCTTCTTCTGCGACACGGAGAAGTTTACTGGGTCCTCACGCAGCCCACCTGCCCCTTCGTTTACATTCCTGCTTCGCTATTAGCTTAAAAAGTACTACAATACAGTTAAAAAAAAATTGATTGAGTCAGGCGTTACTTTGCGGAAATCCATTTTAAATTTGAAAATGAAAACAATATATCTAGTTTTAATTTCCGCGAATATTAGTGGGTTGCAGGTATGCACCTCCCTCCCGCCCGCTATATTATGCACATGCAAGATTACTGGGCAAATGCAAGGATTTTAAGCACATGCAGGAAGGCAATGCAAAACCCAACACCATTACCGACACGTGTTTCGCCTCTCCACGAGGCATCCTCAGGGGACGTGTTGACTCGCTGACCGTTGAGTCGCCGACTCAACGGTCAGCGAGTCAACAGTGCCCAGTAATCTTGCATGTGCATAATATAGCGGGCGGGAGGGAGGTGCATACCTGCAACCCACTAATATTCGCGGAAATTAAAACTAGATATATTGTTTTCATTTTCAAATTTACAATACAGTTGTTTTTTTTTAAACCCTGCGAAATTGTTCATCTTGATTATAAAGGAACTAGACGAATATAATGTTTTATGATGTATTTATTATATCTGCTAGTCATCGAACTAAGTTTTTTTCTATAAATGCTTTAGCTGAGATTGCAAGTTCTGTGTCCACTTACACCCCTTTACGTAAGTTTAACGTTCACTTTAAATTGATTTAGTATAATCGTCACTAGTAAACATATTGCGTTTATTAGAGGAAACATGGACGGGACAATAGACAGCAACTTATTTTTTAACTGCCTATTCTTTGTTATCCTATTAATTGTTACAAACGTGTTGTCTGCAAGTAGCCTTTACAGACAAAGTATGTACATTTTTTTTTCATCAAATGACATTTTCTTCGAAGTATAGCGCCAATTATTGCGTCTGCCGTGTTCACGTTTCTTTCACCGGTTTTATTCTTTTTACATCCTTTGATAATGGTTTGGCACTTCATATCTTATGATACTACTTATCCAATCGTTGTACGAGCTAGTTGGTGTGATACCTACAGGGTCATAGAACGTAGTGTAGGGTTCCAAGTTACAGAATCTATAAACTTGCTTTGATACCACAGAGTTGATGCCAACCACGCCTGATTCATGGAGCACTGGTCCACCTGAGTCTCCTGAACAAGCAGAAGACAGCTTGTTACAGCGTCTCGCTAGACACATTGAGGGTTTAAGTACCCCAATATTATTGTCTGCATTACATCGTATGATCAAAGCATCTAAAAGTTGTAAAGGCTTCCCCAGTTCAGTAGCACCATTTGCTACTTGCTGCACTGTCGTATTTATGGTTTTGGTACCATTTGTTATACCGTAACCAACCACAGTGACTTCTTGTCCAATCATTGTTTTGTAATCCAGTCCGCTCAAGCGGGCGTATTGGTTCAGTCTGATTGGTTTATGTCTCACTAAAGCTACGTCATTATAACTCTCATATAATTGCTGAGAGCTGTATGCTGGGTGATTGATTATATCCATGACTAACGTAGCGTTCATGATTATGATTGGACCGTATACAATGACAAAAACGATTTCTTTCGTTTCTAAATCGAATAAATCTTCTAGATCTTCAGTGCCGGAGCAGTGCGCAGCTGTAAGTGACCAGATAGGAGTTAATACGGCAGCCGTACATCTAAAATAGATTTTGCGTTTCTCTTTTGTTGTAATATTAGCGCCAAGTCTCACGACATATTGATATTTAGTTTCGTCAGCATCTCTTCCACCAATAATTCTTCTTGCCTCTGAAGTTTCGGTCGGTAATGATTCGGATAATAGAAAACTCCAACAAAGTACGTAATAAACTACAGTACACAACATATTCGGCAAATGGTTTAAAAGGAAATAAACACTTAAATTATTTTACGAGAAGAAACTGATGGATTGAATGTCGAAATCACTGATAAAATTTTATTGTTGCAGAACGAATTGAATGAATGAACGAATTTAAAAAAGATTTGTATATATTTTTACTTACAATCCTGTGTCAAAGCAGTAGTGACGAAAGCCACGCACATTGTGTTTACAAAATGCCATACTATTGTAAAAGCTATTATGAATAGATCGCTTTCCGGAAGTAGTGGTTGCCATGTGATCTGGAGACAAAAAGTGTGAAATAACTGCACAAAGTAATATATTTTAATGCGAAACTATCTTTATAAATGTCGGTGTTTCCACGGCTTAGGTCCATATTCCAAAACGTGAACTCCAAGTCAACTCGATCTCCAAGTCCATCGGCGCTTGACACAAATTGAAGTGTTCGTGCTCGAGAGATGAGTTTTGGCTATGCAAGCGCGTTTATGCATTCGCTTAGTCATCTCTCGAGCACGAAAACGTCAATTAGACAAGCTTTAATTGTCGTGTTCATGCTCTTCTTGGAGATGGACATCGCATTGAGTTGCGAGTTTAGAAAGAAAGAAAGAAGAAAGAAAGAAAAATGACTTCTCCCGCTCCGGGCGGAGCGGAAGGGAGTGTCAGACTGTTACTGACTAAAACCCACCCGTGATCCTTCTTGTGCCCTTTGCGTTCCAGGGCCACCAGCCCGCAGCCGCACGCACCAGCCAGAGTTATTTTATCAACAGCCGAGTTAGTTACTAAGGCCCAAACAAGATAAATATCATTCAAGCCCCGCATGTATACAGCATAAAGCTCGCAAAAGAGGAGGGCTCAGTGCGAGGTGGTGGCCGCTAAATGACTTTGAACTAAAATGGTTAAAAAATACGGACTAAAATGCAACAATCTCACCTTTAGAAGCGTTGTGACGGCTGAAGAGTACAAGATGCCAACTAATAAAGCTTCCATGACATGTGAAAATCGCAGGACGTTGGAGTATATGCCTGAGTGTTTCATCAGCTCCTGAAATACAACAAGGATAGATGAGAAAATAAATTTCCGTTGATATTATAATCAGCCTTTTAATTTTCCCACTGCTGGGACACAGGCCTCCTCTCTAGGAGAGGGAATGGGCCCTAATCCACCACGCGGTCCCGGTGCGGGTTGGTGAATGTCACATGTCTTCGAGTTTTTGGTTCTAGGACATGCCGGTTTCCACACGATGTTTTCCTTCACCGTTTTGAGAGCAGTGGTGATGAAATTATTGACACAAAGTAATGCGCCTGACTGGGTTTGAACCCGCGACCTACAATTCGTAAGTCGGGGCGTTATTACTCGGTCACCACTGCTCCGTTGATATTAACGGACACTATTAAGCAAAGTCAACGGTGGTGACGGCTGTCAGCGTAGGGGGTTGTTCCCGTTCGTCCACACCCCGTCGTCCACACTGCGGACGACTGGGAAAGATGCGTTCTGTTCGTTCACAGTGTAGACGAACAGAACGCAACATTCCCAGTCGTCCGCACCTCGTTTCATGTCTAGTTTAAGAGTCAGTGTAAAGAAATTTTAAATTAAATGAATGATGTAATTAATTTAAAAACAACATAACTATTAAGTTTTTTTTTATTTTTATTTAAAATCATCAAATGTTAAAATAATTAACAACAATTCTAGTTTTTATCACAGATCAACATAATTTACAATAATTAAAAGGCAAGACCTCCATGAAGTAAAACAGTCCCGTGCTTTCCTTTTATATACACGAGCACAGTTTGGTCACTTGAACCACCAGCCGGTGCACTTAACCCCGACATGATCCCGACATGGTAGATTTTCGCGGCGCCCCCGCAAGGGGGCGCGGCGGCGGGCGTAGGCGAGGCCTTTGATCCCGCGGCGTCTGGGTGTTCGCGCCCGTTACTACGGGCGCGGCGTTGGGTGGCCGATATAGGCGCGGAATGTGACGCGCGCGGCAGTAGTGCCGCAGCGTGCCTAGATGTGTAGCTGTCATTGGTGTTTCAGCAGGAGCGCCCGGCACTGCCTCGCAGTGCCGTGTTTCACGGCCCTACGGCGGTCAGTCCCCGCCAGGTGAGACCCCCGGTTGCCCGAGGGAGGCCCAGCGAGAGACGACCAGCGACGTAGGGTCCGACTTTGGTGGCGCCCTCTGCTGAGAAGGTTGACCCCCGCTCGTTTCGCTTCCAGATCGAGCCGTCCACGCTCCGAGCTAAGGGGCCGATGGGTGAGTTGGGCCGGCATTGTATTGTGTAACACCGATACCCTGTAAGCGAACGATACGCGCGTCCGCGCCGCACGTTCGTCGCGTGAGTTCGTATGTTGTAGAGTCATGAATGTGTGGGGTTCGCAACGCTCTATGCCTATATTAACTTAGCACACAGAGCGCCGCGAGTGCGTGTTATGCATGTAGAGTCTTATTGTTTGAGAGAGTCGCGTGTCGGTGTCTGCGACTCACTCAGCGTCAAGTCCGGGGGGGGGGGCGTCATCGTCTGGCAGCAGATCGCGTGGGAAGCGCCTCGCGTCGGGTGGCCGCGCGTGCCAGGGCGCTATATCCTTGACATGCGGCCAAGCAGAAGCGTCGGCACGCGCGAACATGTTGGACGCGAGGCGGGCGCAGAACTCGTCCAGGCTCTCGATCTTGAGGTCGCGCTGTATTACGCTGTTCCTCACGAAGCGAGGGGCGGCAACGATCTTTCGCAGCGTCAGATTCTGTTGAGCGCGAAGCTGTTTTTTGCTTGTCTCGCTCGTGAGGGCGAGCCAAGCTGGGGCGGCATATGTGAGCAGCGGGCGGATGTACGTTTTGTATACGCCCAGCCTGGCTCGCAGCGGGATGCGTGACGAGAGCACTGGGTCGAGCAGCGCGCGGGCCACTCTGCCCTTGGCGGCGACCTGCTGGACGTGACGGCCCATGGAGAGTCGACGATCGATGGTGACTCCGAGGTACTTGACCCGGGTCGACCAATCAATGTCGACTCCGTGCAGTCGGAGAGGTGGTGGGAGGTGCGCGTACCCGACGAGCAGCGCTTGTGTCTTACCCACGTTCACCGACAACCTCCACTTCGACAGCCAGTCGGGAAGCAAATCCAACACGCGCTGCATCTTGACGGCCGCGTGCCTCGCATTCAGCGAGGTGACGATGTACGCGGCGTCGTCAGCATACAGCGCGAGGGTGCATTCCTGCGTCGTGGGGATGTCGTCGGTGTAACATGACACGTCGGTGTAGCAGAGCGGCGAGAGGCAGCTGCCCTGCGGCACGCCTGCTGCTATGGGTCGGGCACTAGACAGGGCACCATCGACCACCACCTTGAACGTCCTGTCCGTGAGGAAGGAGGAGACCACCTTGATTACGCGACGGGGCGCGTCGGTACGCGACATTTTGAAAAGGAGACCGGCATGCCAGACTCTATCAAACGCCTTTTCCATATCGAGAAGTACTGCAACTGCCTGCTCCTTCTTGTTCAGTGAAGCAGTAAGCAGGTGCAGTACTCTCGATAGCTGGAGCGTCGTGCTGTGCTCCGAGCGGAACCCGAACTGTTCCGGACGGGGGATCACGGCTGGGGTGAGGTGTCGCAGCAGGAGTTGCTCGAACACCTTGGAGATGGTTGGCAGTAGCGTGATGGGCCGATAGCTCTCCGGCTTCAGCACGTTCTTTTTCGCCTTGGGCAGCATGATGACGCGCCCTTCCTTCCAACAGCTCGGGAAGGTCCCTGTGCGGAGTATCCCCGTAAACAGGCGCGCCAATGCCGCTACCGTTCGGTATGGCAAGTGGCGCAACACTGTGTTGGTGATACCATCCGCCCCAGGGGCCTTTTTCGGCTTAGTTTTCAGGATGGCGCGTCTCACCGCCCCAGGCGAAAAGAAGATCGGGTTTTCATCGGGAGCTATCGGCGATGCGAAATAGTCCCCAAGGTGTTTCTCGACTGCTGCGACGTGTTCGTGATCGGCAGTCGGGTTCGGCTGGAACTGACGCTCCAGGTGCTCGGCAAAGATCTCCGCTCGGTCTGATGCGGCGTACCTTGGCGTCCCGTCGCTGTGCAGGAGCGGGCGCACCGGAGCTGGGGAGTTTGTGACCGTCCGGCACAGTCTGTATATCGCCGGCCAGTCGCCGGCGGTCGACTCTATGTAGGACTCCCAGCTCTCGGAGTTGTGCTCCTGGAGCTTGGCCCTAGTCCTTTCCGCAAGACGGTTTAACTCGGCTTTCATAGTCGGGCATTTGGTTATCAGCCACCGCTTGCGTAGGCGCCTTGTGCTGGCGACCATTTCGCGAAGGTGGCGTGGGAGGGGCCTACGGGTAAGCCCCTGGTTGGTGCTCAGTGTGTGAGTCGCCTCTTCGTAGGCGCGCTGAATGCAAGCGGTGATCTCACCTGCCATTCCGTCCACGTCTGCGGCTGTGACGATGGGCCAAGTCGGTGTGGTGGTCTCCAGCGCTTCCGTGAAGGAGCTCCAATCAGTCCTTCGACGTGGCGCTGGGGTAGAAAGTCGGGTCGGCATCCCGGAGAGGACGACGAGCACGGGCTGATGGTCTGACAGCAGCTCGTCGTCCAATACCTGTTGAGCGATCTGGCAGTTTAGGCCCCAGTGGACCGTGATGTCCAGCACGTCCGGCGAGTGGCTTTGATTGTCCGGAAAATGCGTCGGCACGTCCGGGCCGGACACCACGTACCCGTGGGCCTCTGCGTCAGCGAAGAGTCGTCTGCCCCCAGTGTTGGCCAGTCTAGAGTTCCACGCTGGGTGCTTGCAATTTAGGTCGCCGGCGAGGAGTGTTGGCCGTTGCGACCCAAGAAGTAGCGCCCGCAGCTCTACCACATCGAAGGGAGCGGTGGGCGGTATGTAGGCCGCGTAGACGTCTATGTCCTCGCCGGCGACATGCAGTTGAACACCCAGCGCGTAAAAAGAGTTTGGTGATGGAGTAAGGAGTGGCTGATGGACGACTCTTCGCTTCACCAGTATCGCCAGACCGCGATAACGGGTTCCGACAACCGACTTTTCGTCCTGCCTATAGGTGACGTAACCTGGGAAACGCGGTTTGTCCGCTGGGCCCAGGAACGTCTCACTAATAAGCGCCACGTCGATTTGCTGATCGCAAAGGAGGAGGCGGAGTGGCGTGGCCTTGCTCATGAGGCCGCGGGCATTCCAGTGTAAGATCCTCAACGACTCAGCCATTGTAGAGCGCAAGTAGCGCGGCCAAGCCGTCGAGGATCACTAGCTCCGCGTCCTGTCCCTGCCTGATGGCCTTGATCAGGTCCATCAGGAGTTTGATGGCGCAGGCGGTAAATTCTTTGTTGCGCTCGCGCCCCTCTTCAATCGGGACGCGAGGCGTTTGGGTGCGCTGTCGCTGCTGTGTGAGCGCGGCGCTGGCGTGTGTCTCGGCTGGGGCCGGAGCGCTATGAGCCTTTGGGGCAGCGCTCGAGTCTTCTATTATGCGCCGCGCTATAGACACTGCCTTCTTGGCTTGTGTCTTTTCGGCAGCGACAGCTGGTTTCGCCTGCGCCTGGGTTGGAGCAGGGTCCGCCTTGGGGTCCTCTGTGGTGGGGGGGGTAGTCGCCTTCTTCTTCTTTCTCCCCCCCCCCCCTCTTCCTCTTTCTCCGCCCCCCGGAGGTGGCAGCATCTTTGTTGGTCGGCCCATTAGCTGCCGCCATCAGTGTAGCGCTCGGCGCCTCGCTGTCGTTGGCACTTACGGGCCCAACGGTTGCAGAGGGCCGGCTCTGTCCACGCGTGATGGAGGCAGTGCCCGCTCTCTTGTTTTCCTTAATGAAGTCTCCTTAATGAAGACGGGGCATTTGTGGTCGCACGCCGGGTGGTCGCCCGCGCAGTTGGCGCAGGTGGCCGGCTCCGTGCGTGGCCGTGGGCAGTCTCTTGCGGCGTGGTTTGCCCCGCATCTGACACAAGTGAGCGGGCGGTGACACTGGCGCGAGCTGTGTCGAAACTGCTGGCACCGGTGGCACTGGGCAGGACCTTGCTTGCCCCTCCACGCCTCGACTTTGACACCACGCATGTACAGTAATGTCGTGATGTCATAGATCTTCCTGAAGTCGGGCGTCCTTTTTAGCACTGCATGGAAAATGCAGCCGGGTCGCCCCTCGCGCGCCTTAATATTGCGCACGAACTCCGGCTCAAAACCATGCAGGCGGAGCTCCTCCTCAATCTCATCCGGTGGGGTGTCCGCGGGCAGCCCGCGAATGGCCACTTTGACGCTGCGCTCCGCTGGCAGCGAATAGGCAAACCAGGCCAGGCCACTCGCCTTTTCGAGCTCGGTGAGGTACCGCTGGACCACCCGGTATTCCTCCTCGCTTTCGGGTAGGAACCGAATGCCACCCTGATACGGGCGGGCATTCGGTGGGTGGCCCAACTTGGCACTCACGGCTCTAAAGTGAGTGGTCCAGTCGGGCAGCTTCTCCACTATCAGCGGAGGATAGCGGGGCGCGCTCTTCTTAGGCGCGGGTTTCGCGGCGGTCGCGGGCGTAGCCGCGGACAAGTCACTGTTTGGTTCGGTAGCCGCAGTGGCGCCCTCTGTAATGGGGGCCTGTGGGCTGCGGCGCGAACACTCGACGCGGGCTGGGGCGCAGGCCCCGGTTTGGTCGCGGTACGAGCGGGCTGCGCCTCGGGGCGCGCGGTCGCGCGAGTTTTGCTTTCGGTCGGCGGGCACCCTACATGTGCTGCCGACTGGCGGATTTTTTCGTCAACTTTGTCCGAGGTGGCCACCTTGGGCACAGGTGCACCCGTTTTGACGTGTCTCGTGGCGTCGGGGGCTTCTTTGGCGGCACTCACTACCGGTGGTGCCGCCTGGCGGATATTCGCGGAGGCGACGGTAACGATGGCGGCGCTCCGTACTGGTGCTGCCGCCTGGCGGTCACTCGCGGAAACGCTCGCCCTCGGCGCTGCGGAGCGCACGACGGGGGCGGCGGCGCGCACTGAGTGTGCGCGGCTTGAGGCGGCGGCGGCGGGCCCCGGGGCCTGTATCGGCACGGGACGGAATGCCGGAGGACGGACCGGGACGGCCGGTTGCCGGCTCGACGACGAAGTCAGCGAAACGCGCGCAGTCGCTGATGCCGTCGGTGGGCCGGTGACGGCCGGTCTTGATCCTCCTCGGTTTGGGGCTTGATCGGCAGCTGGAGCACCAAGCGTCGTGTCCCCGATGTGCGGGAGCGACGACGCTCGGTCCCCCATCGGACGATCCGGCGGGGAGCCGGCGTCGCGGCCCAGTGAGCCGCGACTGCCGGCTTTCTTCGACATCTTCTTCGGTTAAAATTTGTTTTTTTTTTTTAATGTTCGCTGCAAGTAGCGGAGCCCCCGTGACCGCGACGGTGCGTTGCCGCACCGGGCAGAACGGGGGAAGACGCCCTCCGTGTGCTCCCCCGAGTATTTATTGCTAAACACCCGAGACAACACACGAAGAAAGTCTTGTAGGAGTTGCGGTCCGTACGGTGTAGGTAGCGCTGATGTAGGCACGTCCTTCCTCGGTGGCTCCGGGCTGTCCACATGATCCCGAATGCAAAAGCTCATCGTCACTTTATTGCCATATACCGTGGGCTTGCAATATGCAGCGAGCTGATTGGCTATTTCAAGGCCATGTATCTATTGTTCATTCCCGGAAGCGTCGTCAAAACTGATAAGCAAAGACTATCTTTTGTTGGAGGATCGACAGGGTGCAGTTATAATAGTTGAGTATATCCAGGCGATTGTAACTTTAAAACTTTTTACATATTAAATGTACTGAAACTGATATTGATACAATACCCAATGTGTAAAATTAAAATGTGAAATATTCCTATACCTATTATACATTTAGTATAAAATACGCAAAAAAAGCTTTAGATTTACTAGGTATGTACTTTTAAAGTATTTGCCTTACTAAAGTAATAAAGCTAAGTACATAATATTTTAAAAGTATGTTTATTATATAAGGAAATACTATCATCATATTTTCTTTACTAACTCTTAGACTAGACGTGAGATGACGGGGTGTGGACGACTGGGAATAATGCGTTCTGTTCGTCCACAGTGTAGACGAACAGAACGCAACATTCCCAGTCGTCCGCAGTGTGGACGACGGGGTGTGGACGGACGGGAATGACTCAGCGTAGGTTACCTCCCTATAATTTTAGCACTGTAGAAACAATTTTATGGTAGAAATACTCTTTATAAACTCTATCCTTCACCGGTCTAAATAAATGGGAATACATAAATTAAAATGGTGATAATTCTCAGGAAAATGTTTGTCCATTCACGCACAAAGAAGAAACTTTACAGTTTGCGACATAAATCAGGGAGTTAGGTACTTATTGGTGTGCCGTACAAAAGCAATAGGTACAAAATAATAATAACTTTGTCGACTTATGCAGGAAATGTTAAGAAAAATTATAAAGGCTGCAGAAGCACGAGAAAAAGAAAATCTTCTTTTGTCACTAAGGCCCGATTGCACAGACATATCTTGTAACTCGAATATATGGCGTAGCTTGCATGGGTCACACTCGGTGCAAATAATTATGGCCCCAACCCATAATTTATGGGTTGGGGCGACTTTTAGTAGTAAACTATTTTTCGGAAAGATTTTTTTCAGGAATGTTGTTACATCAGTGTAAAGATAATAATTATGGAGGTTACATCCGCTTTTTTATAGATTTTTTTTCGCAACTTCTGGGCCTCAAGTCTGCTATTAAAATAAAATAGTGTCAGAATGGTCTATTATTGATGTCAGAATTGTTGATTTTGACAAGTTTGGTAATCTACTAATAAAAAAGCGCCATTACGACTTTCCAGTGGTCAACCACTGACACTCTATTGAAAGAAATGGCATAGAGTGATAATCTCGTACATAATTACATTATGAATGACAGACGTAAGCGGTAACTTTAGATTGCATAGTAGACTAATAAATAATATTAAAAAAAAACTGGCATGGCTTAATGTTCAAATTTAGTAGTAGTTTTTCGAAAATCATTTCTACTAACGGGTTTTTTAATAATGGCAATACGGCAATATCATTTTATCACGATTCAATTACGAGACCATTGACCGACCAATTACCGACCATTATGAATTTAGCAGATTACGAACTTGTAGCAAAATGACAATTGGATCGTGTTGGAATGACGAATTTATAAAAAATAGCAGACTTGAGGCCCCAGTTGATGAAGCGTTGATGTGTGCACATAGTTCAAAACATTTTGCGCCCCGCCTCGGATAAGATTAATTTTCTTTTTAATGAATCATACTTAAATAGAAATAACTTTACTGACTTATTCTCAAAAGAACAGCCTCAAGTACTAATGAATGGAGAATGTCGAAATCTTTTGTAAACTAGTGTCTAGAACTTTTGTAACTAAGTAGAGCTATCCTTCATATCATCTTTGAAAGTCCTGCAATACGCTAGACTGCAATTTACAAAGTACAATTTCGGATTATTGGGAAAATGGCTCAAATTTGAAGTGCTATACCTCAATATCTTTTAAATCTACTAGAGTTACTTTACTGTTACTTACTGTAGAACATTTTGTCGACTTTAAAATACGTTGTATCTTTTTATGTTGAATTCACCGTTAAGAATTAAGCAAAAATCTGATAAATTACCGAAAACTTTGCAAAGTTCTCCGAGCACCAGGAAGTTAGCACAGAAGCACAGTTCTTTCGAAGTTGAAAAATTATGTAGGTGTACATTACTGACACCAATTCTAACAATATCCCAAAAAAAAACAGGACAGTGCAATTTATTGCCACCTCACGCTACGCTACTAATCTGTCTACTAGCGGTGACTGGCTTATAAATAATCGAATTCATAGAACCTACTCAAGTCAAAGATATATAAAGGTTTCAAAAAGCCACTCAGACAGCGACAGCACCCCACGCCCCCCTCTCGCGAAGGGGGTGAACGATCATCGAGGGCTGATGGTGGTCACCACCGCCCGCCTCACGCTCAGGGCGCCGCGCCACGTCTCATCAACGTGACTTGTGAGTAGGAGTGAGGCATATTTATCGTAACAGATAGAAGTAACAGATATTTACAAATAACAGATAACAATTGCTCCTAACAACTTATTTTATCTGTTATTTTAATAACAGACACTCAAACACTGTTACCACGGCTGTTACTGTTATACCAGTCCCCACACATACATACTGTTATTGTTATCACATTCAAATGTTACTTAATACGTACGGCTGTTACTGTGATACACATTCAATCTCGTTCTCTCTTTTTCTCATTACAGAATGACATTTGCTGAAAAGAAACACAGCTATTATCTATTTTTAAATAATAGGTGTGTCTCACTCTTACTACACCAGTTAAACTACGCTAAAAAGAGAAGCACTTAGTATTTATTAAAACCCTGAAATATAGTTGGTGGTCTCACAAGAACAATTAGTTACGAAAAAGTGACTCCTAAACTTAGCCCTATTACCTACCTGTTACTGGCCAGTGACCATTGTAAAAAAAAAGTATAATTTATTTTCTTCCTGGCTGCACGGCATTTTGAGATTCAGTTTTTTAAAAATGGGTCCATATTCTAGTAAATTGTTTTAAGCTTGCTAACGAAATGCAACGCGATTGCAGTAGAGAATTGAATTGAAATAGCAAGAAATAAGTGACATATTGATAGTACAATCGTATCTATCTTTAATAGTATGTAAATAATTTGGTTTAATAAAACTTACCTGGGATTTTTAGCAACCAGTATGTAAATCAAGTATATTGAGAGTAATTTGTCATAGTTGGTAAGTTTGAGAGAAATAATACCTATTATTTATTTTTCAATATTTTATTTTAGATTTGCGAAACCATTCCATTGATTGTGTTAGGACTCCCTTATTGTCTTTGGTTTGATATTTGACGGGATTGGTTGCAAAATGTTTCATTTATTGCGACTTTAATTAAAGTTGTATTAAAGATGATATTCAATTGAAAGTTAATTTTATTAGAACGAAAGTGGTGAATATTGAAAGTTAATTTTATTAGAACGAAAGTGGTGAATCGTAATTTTAAAAATTTCGTAGTGTCTCTGATTTTTTACATGCTGGTTAGTATATAAAAATCAAGTATGCTGAGAGACATTTTTCATAGTTAGTATGTTTTGACAGAAATAGTATTATTTATTAAAAAATAACAGCCTGTTATTTAATAACAGATATTTGGATCTGTTATTTTTATGTAACAGTAACAGTGGTAACAGGTATCGAGTTTTACCTGTTACAACCCATCTCTACTTGTGAGGACTCACATAGTGTGAAAGTCTCGCGAAGAGCTTACTATAGAAATGATCCTATGAAGTAAGGTCTTAGTTCGAAACGGACAAACCGCGGAGGGTCGTTCGGCCGCGGAGAATCTTAACACCGCGATTCAGAAACACGCGTCATCGGCACAGCGACATCTAGTGGCGTGTGAAGGAGTTGCGCATTTCATTCATGTCAATGAAGTTCACAAGGTATCATTATCAGGTCCTGTTGGTAAACAAATTGATTATTTCGTTTGAACAGGGTAAAAATAATACTGTTAGCGTTACTGAAATGTGCTTGAACGCGAGCGTTTTATGAATTGAAACGCACGCCATCTATCGTGGAACTAACGAAACTTTAAGAGATCTACATATGTATGACATGCGCACGCGCGATATTTGTTCCTAATATGTTAATTAAGTTTAGTCTGTTATTTTTATGTCTCGGTGTATAAAAGAACAAACGTATAGTCTTTAAACGGCCGCAAATCAAGGCTACCTACTGATTTTTTTTTTATGGAAAAACTTTTTTTTTTATAAAACCCACAACATGCTACTTGTTTATACCGTGGTAATATTATAAATAATAATATATCATTTATTTCGGGTGACAAAGACTCATAACATATTTATGAAAATATTAATAGTGTATTTTTTTTTATTATTAGGGCAAAAATTAGGCTCACTTATTGACGTTCCTGAAATGCCCTTTTTTACCTTTTTTTTCTGGATAGGAAATCATCAAATGACTTCTCCCGCTCTGGGTGGAGCGGGAGTGTCAGACTCTCACTGACTAAAACCCACCCTTTACGTTCCAGGGCTGCGGTGACTCGAACAAATTCCTGCACCCTAGCAGGCACTGACCCTATGGGGCCCCGTCTTCGTTGCTGACAGCTCTTTGAGGCATGCGTGGAAACGACGCGCCGTCGACCCGGACCTGGTTGCTATCGGACGGCGAGCCCTTACATCAGGGGCCTAAGTCTGCTATTTTTATAAATTTGTCATTCCAACACGATTCCATTGTCATTTTGCTAAAAGTTCGTAATCTGCTAAATTCATAATGGTCGATCACTGGTCGGTCAATGGTCTCGTAATACTTTTTGATAACCGAGCTATTAAAAACAATGACTGCACAATGACGTTCTAATGGTAGGTCACTGATTAAAGGAACTTTCAAAATTTTAGCAGACTACCGCATACGTCTGTAATTCATTTGTCATTATGTACGAGATTACCATTCTATGCCATATTTTTCAATGGAGTGTCAGTGGTTGACCACTGGAAAGTCATAGTGACGCTATTTTATTAGTAGATTACCAAACTTGTAAAAATGTACCATTATGAGATCAATGTTAGACCATTTTGACACTATTGTAATAGCAGACTCAGGGCCCAGCACTATCCAGGCATCCATGAGAACATAATGGATGCAATGCCGCTATAAACATGGCCAACTACTGGACACAAACTGTTTAAGGGTCACCATCGACTGGAAAAGGAGAAGAAAAATACCATTGACTCACCCTTATTCCGGTTCTCCGTTCCAGAGTCAGTCTCGACGAGTATACAATAAAGAAAGGCAGTGCGCCAAGTATAGTACACACTATAATGAATCTATGCAGAGTAATCAACTCTCCCTTTATGAATGTTGGTATTGAAGACATCATTATTTCCTGAAATCGTTTGTTACACAATACAAAGTTATTATGGATATGATAGTATAAAATATGTAAGTAAAATAAAAAAGACAAAAAACTACGTGCAGAGGTAAGTGTATTTTTTTAATTTAATCTACACTAATATTATAAAGAGGAAAGATTTGATTGTTGTTTTGTTTGTTTGCATTGAATAGGCTCCCAAACTACTTGACCGATTTGAAAAATTATTCACTGTTGGGAAGCTACACTATCTCCTGTGAACATAGGCTGAAACCGGGTGAAACCGCGGGGCGATGCTAGTCGATTATATAGATATGAATTTGCTATCGCATATTATATAACTACTAAGGTACCTAATACTTTTTAGCGATCATTGGGTTAATTTATTACAAAATTAAAGCGCTTTTTGATAGATTTTTTCATTTAAAAGTTATAATATTATTCCATTTTTGAATTTAGAATTCGACAGCACACGAACCATGAAAGAAAAAATACTTATGCCCAAATTCCATTACGAGACTTACATTTTAGGGCTTTTTTACGGTTCCGAAACTTTGTATGGGTAAACGAAACCCTTATAAGATCAACCTATATAGAACTCTAGTGTTAAAACAACATGATGTAACAAAATAAAATTCGTTCAGAATCCTTTGCATGCGAGTGCGCACTTATCCGGTAATAATAAAAAGTCACTTAAAAACCAACTTAAAATACACTTGAATTGCATGATACTAGCCAAAATGATACTAGACATTGTGCCTTTTTTTTTTTGGATGGGAAATCATCAAATGACCCCTCCCGCCCTGGGTGGAGCGGTAGGGAGTGTCAGACTTTTACTGACTAAAACCCACCCGTGATCCTTCTTGTGCCCTATGCGTTCCAGGGCCGCGGTAACTCTTTCGAACAAATTCCGCAACCCTAGCACCGACCCTATGGGGCCCCGTCCTCGGTGCTGACGGCTCCTTGAGGCGCGCGTGGAACACAACGCGTCGTCGACTCAAACTGGTGCGGATTGAAATTACCTTAAATTATAAAAGTCTACTGATATTATTTTCTGATAATAATTTAATGGTAGATACTTTAAAGCTAATAATTAATTGATAATAGTTAATACCTGTCCAATAGCCTGATTACTAAGGAGTTCCATAAAGGACTTGTCTATGGCCCATTGTAATTGCGCCAAAAAAGGAGGGGCTATTTCTTCTGCAAAAAGAGTTCCAAACATTTGAGATACTTTTTTAGGATTCCGCACCCAAATGCGGGACGGGACCCTATTACTAAGCCTCCACTGTCCGTCCGTCTATCTGTCAGCTGGCTGTATCGTAAGAACCATAATAGGTAGATAATACTTATCTATACTAATATTATAAAGCTGAAGAGTTTGTTTGTTTGTTTGTTTGAACGCGCTAATCTCAGGAACTACTGGTTCGAATTGAAAAATTATTTTTGGGTTGAATAAACCATTTATCGAGGAAGGCTTTAGCCTACCTATATATCATCACGCTTTAGCCAATATGAGCGGAGCAGCGATAAAGAATGTTTAAAATCGGGGATTCCACGGGGACGAAGTCGCGGGCAGCAGCTAGTACTTAATATGTAGTAGAAATCACAGTGTGTATTTTTGTAGCTATAACAACAAATAAATAAAACAAGATATAAATTAAAAATTAAAAGGGGCTCCCATACAATAAACGTGTTTATTTTTCGGTTTATGGTACGGACCCTTCGTGTCACAGTCTCACACTTAGCCGGTTTTTTTTTTCTTTCATCCAAACAATGACTGGCATTGAATAATTTACAAGTTTTGTTAACTTATTCCTATGTCGGATAAGCACACATCATCATGTTTTAACCAGATTTAAGGTTTCCGTCAAGTAGAAAATAAATCTGAACTGCGCCCGCGACTCTCCCCCTTCCCAGAGTCTTCAGCTAGGTACAACGCCCACAACTCCTCGTTCAGGTCTACGCTCTGTTTCTTTCAAGGGCGGAAAACACAGCACCACATATGTATCCTCCTTCTTTAGAGCTTGAATAAGATGCCATAAAAGTTGATAGGTACTGTTGAGGAGTCGACGACGTGCCTAAGGACGACCAGCAGCCCTATTATGACGTCTTAAATCCATCATGATTTCTGTGTCAGAGAGAGACGGAGTACGGACGTATAGCACTATCTCTTTCCCTCACACGAATCATGATAGCATTGGCACTTCGTAATACGGCCACAGGATAGAATTGAGAGCAGATTTGCGGGCTCTGTCTTTCTGGCGTCGCGCAACCCGATTTTAAAATACTAATAAAACGATTTAGATTTGATGTGAGTTAGAAGAGAGCGAAATGACACAAGATGGGCTTTCTGCTTTGCAGTTTTTTCATTTGAAAACTTCTTAGCCCACTGTGATTTATAAAACAAAAATTTAAGAGAAGTCCCGTGAATTCAGAAACACCTATACTCCATTCACAATAAGATTAGATATTGGAACAAAATTGTTTTAACAGTCCGTTCAACCGATTTTCACTTCTATTCCGTAGGCATAAGGATGGCATTAAAAACAAAAACCTGATTATAATACCAACTGTTTACTGCTACCATGTGTCACGCCGTCAACGTAAAATCGGTTGAACAGACCGTAAAACAGATGTTGTATTTCAATGTCTAAGCTTATCGTGAATGGGGTATAGGTATCAAAAAAAAAAAGAACAAGGAAGACATAAGTCTTTCGCCCAGTATAGGCCGCCGCTGCAACCTTATAATAGTGAGCCAACGTAATGTTGATAGAAGAAAATTATTTGATGGTTGAACTCACCTTTTGGAGTAATACTACGTAAAAGTCCATTAAATACCACGTTTAGATGATTTTCTGCCTCATTAGCAACTGCATACAAAGAATATTCTAAGTCAGTTTTAGGAGATACGTTATCCTGAAACATTTTTAAATTAAAATAGGTCCCTATTAGTGTATTGGCCTAATAGCTTTATTACGTAAATAAAGGAATAGTCTATGTATTATATATTATAAAGATATAATCGTCCGAACGTTTGCTTATAGGTACGCTAACACAAGGGCGTACCCAGCTTCTGGCCTAGGGGGAGGGATCTTCCGCGGCTGTTTCGTCCACACTACACAAAGACACCAACATGAAACATTAGGTGTCTTTAAGTAGTATGTAGTACAAACCGCCACAAAATATGATCCTGCTCTAAAGGTATTTAAATAAATAAAAGTAAATTTGAACATGCATTTTTTATTTTATTTAAATTATTTAATTCGTTTTTTTTTATGACAATTGCACCGTGCATTTTGCCAATGTTTACTGCGCGGTTTATTCAAAAGTTTGCACACATTAAGGCCATGGGACCTCGCCTAAAGACTAATCGAAGTGTAAATGGTTAGACTTCGATTAGTGATTAGGCGAGTTCATACATTTTCTGCTAGATTTCCAGGGGGGGGCAGCTGCCCGCCTCTGCCCCCCCTGGGTACGCCCATGCGCTTACACCATACAAAATACGCGCCAATATTCTGTGATGAGTTCGCTTCGGTCTAGACGAGTCAATTTGTAGCGCCAAGAAAACATGTGGCCAG
This sequence comes from Hecatera dysodea, assembly GCA_905332915.2. Lineage (NCBI taxonomy): Eukaryota > Metazoa > Arthropoda > Insecta > Lepidoptera > Noctuidae > Hecatera > Hecatera dysodea. The sequence continues at coordinate 16,705,878 of HG995303.1, forward strand.
TCAATAAGCCACAGTTTGTGTCTCACTCACTGCATAAGAGTCAGATCAAGCTATTTTGACCTGAAGGCACAATGCTGCGGTACCTATGCGATGTGCGTGCGCACTCAGGGTACTCTGTTTTCCTTTACTCACATAGCCCGGAAGGACAGCAACCCGACACGATCGGGGAGAAACCTAAACTGCAGGCTGCTATTGACAAAGCTAATGGAAAAAGTCAATTACTCTGCACGACCTGGAAATCGAGCCCCACACGCTCAACAGTCGCGATCTGCGACCACTAGGTACATTTAACGAGACGCATTTTAAATGTATGAAAAACATCGAGACCAGTCTTTTGTTCTATCGCAATAAGCGTCAGCGTGAGAAAAATTATGTAGTAGTGCACATAATCCTACAGTATCACATAACGCAATGTTGTGCATTCCAAATGAGATACCAAAGCTTTAGACAGAAAAGAGACGCAACGCTGGTCATACCTACCTACTTATAAAAATAGCAATTAAGTGTTGAACATTATTCTATATAGGTACTTGTATAAATAGGTACCTTAAACTTCACTTCAGCTACTCCGTCAAAAGATTCGAAGTTACTAGCGTGAAATGTTACAGGAAAGTCTACGCTCTCAAATAACCAGGCATATTTTGATTGAGTACCTAAAAAGTAGGTAAAGATTTCAATAAATCTATTCTTAAGTACCTACTTAAATAGTTTGAAACAAACTTAATTTTCGTCTTTGTCTACATGGCCACTTAGATCTTCTAAACTACACAATTTAAAAAAAGAACTCTTGAAAACTGAATGTGAAGCAGCAGCAACCCACTGGCAGTATAATATTAATAACTTCTTGCTTATGTTGTTTTGTTGTAGGCTTAGTTAGCAGAAGAAAAAAAAAATTGTTTATTAGCACTTCATTATTGTAATAGGCTTCCCGAGTCTACACATTTGGATTGCTGAAAAAAGGTACTGTTCAGGGCATCCAACCTCTTTATACTTACCCGAGTTTTTATACAAATTAGTCTCTGCTCTAGTCATCAGCTCATGTGTGAAATAGTTGAAAGGCGAATAGAATACTTTAACTGAAGTATAATTATCATCCATCATCTGAAAATTAATGGAAATTTAGAATTAATGGTGACCCAAGTTGCCATCATTTATGCTTAAATATATTTTTTACCAGCCCATGCTGTCCCACTGCTAGGCCAAGGTCCATTCTAATCTGATATTTCTTTATAAGAACTTAACTTTAATTAAGCCACTATAAGCTTTGCTAGAGAGTGCATTTATAAATTTAAACCCTCGTCGAATTTTAAATAGTTTTTGAATAGTCTTCAGGGAAATCTCAAGTATGGAAACATAAAAAAGAAACAGACAAAATAAACAAACTAAATGTAAAATTCATAATACAGACTGATTAATTTCTACTTTAAATTATTTATCTTTAATGTGGTATGAAGCCTTTCTCAACTTATCCTGAATACCTGTGACCATTGTCAGATATCCTCAACATATCTTGTGGGTTGATGTGGTTTACCAATAGAATGCCCAATTTTTTTATTTATTTTCCATAAGTTATCTATAATCCCCTTTAAAGCCACGACTACTAATTTTGGATATTGAATTACTATTTATGTACATACTGCGAGACAAATTTATATAAATGCAAATACTCACTCTCCGGGTGAGATCAGGATAGATAAATTTATTATTCAGTTTAAAGAGATTTATTACGTGAACTAAAAATAAAATAATAAACACAGAAACTCCGCCAAATGTTTCCCAAAAAGTGTGACAGTACCGACAATATCGAGTCTTCACATACTTCCACAGTAAAACCCAAAGCGCTCTCCAAATCATTCTGCATTAATTTGCTTGTTTTACAAATAAAAATCGTATGAACGCAAAATAAACCACGGATGTGATAATTTTATTGAAGAAAGAAATTAATTTGAATTTGTCAGTGTTCAAATTTGGCGGATATAATGACAAAGTCAAACTGGCTACCGAGGCTTTTACATAAAATCTTTAATTTTTGTATAAAATTGCTTTGCATTACAATGCGGATGTAAACACATTCTAATATTTGTTGGAGTAAGTATTTAATTGCAGAAAATAAATCGAGTTAGCCTTTTCAGTAAGCTTCATTGATACTTCAATAATACTCTACATTACCGAGATCACGCCCGTACTCGAAATAGGTATGGGCAAAAACTATCGATATATCGATATTCGATTTTTATTTTAGAGTATCAAATTCGTATCAATTTCGATTTTTTTTTCACGCAATTTTGGTTTTGGTTTTATTCTTATTAGATACTCTACATGAAATATAACCAGTGAGACTATTGGTAGCGTGCACGAAAATATTAATACTACTAAACCATCAGTGTGAGACGAATGTGACCCTGAAGTTAACAGACACATAACAATTTTCGGTTTTTGTTTCTTCTAAATTATGATAAGTAAGTATATTAAATTGTTTAGGCTCGAGCATTAATAAAAAATACTGTTTTCTTCTATTATTTTTTTACGAAGTTGAATGTTTTGGCAATATGTTGGTGTAAATAATCATGCTGATACGATATATCGATATTTTTCACTCGATAATTATCGATTCTGTTTAAAAATGTCGAAACGATAAATCTTGAAATATTTTTTTCACTTGCCCATCCCTAATTCGAAACCAGTTGCGTGCGTGGATACACTCCAAAATATTTACTAGAAATCAATATAAATAGTAGTCTATGCTAGAAATCAATTTGCAAACAAGGAACGTGCTTGACGTTGAATTGAATACTTGAAATTGATGCTTCTGTGCCACCTATACTGTCAATTTCCTCTTATATAAATCGCCACTAAATAAAAATTCCGCCAAGACCCTCAAATTTTTAATCAAAGTAACATTAGTTCAACGAGTACAAATAACAAATAAATGTAAATGCTCAAACCGTGCGAAGCTAAGAAGAAAATACTTGTATTTTCTTCTTAGCTTCGCACAAAAAATGTACTAAAGTTAGACATAATCAGCTAGAGCTAAATGTTCTCACAGTCATATAAAAAAGGCTCATAGGCTCTTGGTCTGCTCTTGACCCATCAGTGTGGGCCCAATTCTTCAGTATAAGTAGTATAGAAGTTTTACCAGAAAAATCTCCATAATTTTCTTATGAGATTTCATCCATAAATAAATCGAATAAAATTTAATTTTTGAAAAGATTTATATTATTCATATCAATTTTATTTTTGGTCACATCGTGAGTCGGCCATATTTAATTTTTTTAGTGATTCGGAAATTATCGTCTGCAATGGAGTCATATTTTTGCTTATCAAAATTTGATCATATTTTCGTTGAGTATTCGCCAAAATTATGTCATTTGTCTATCGTTTCTCAATCCGGTCGCGGTCATTGCAGAAAAACCTCGGTCGTTTGACAATATTCGCCTGAGAATAATATTGTTGTTATATTCACTGTCGACCCTGGAGACATCTTGTGATAAAAAACCATTATTGCGGCAAGTTACTTGGCTGTCTGATTTTGTCATCACGTAAAACGAGTAACAAAATTAGATTGGTGCTATTTAGTGGTCCGCAATCATGGATGTGTCGTGGGGTAAGTAGTTTTTATATCGGTGTAATAATTATTATCTATTATAACTTGTATTGTGATGTCCTTGCGTGGTTATTTCCAGACGCGGACAATTTTGAGCCTAAACTACCGACCACGTTGACTACTTCGAATAAATGGGAAGGCGAAGATGAGGAAGAGATCGTGAAGGTAACGTGTGCTTTGCCAAAAAGTTTATTTTTGTTAGCATCTGGTATTACGTTAGTGTTTAGTGAGTTTTTGCGAGATTTTAGTACCTACATAACCTCAATTCTGTGCATACGTGTTGACGTCAGTGATATTGCAGGAAAGTTGGGAAGACGAAGAGGAAGAAAAGAAAGATGAGGAGAAAACTGAGCTTCCCGCTCCTCCACCGGCAAAGCCGAAGAAGAGAATCCAGGACAAAATAGCCGAGAAAGAGGTGCGTACAGTGATATCAGCAAACATATGTCCTGAACTTTAAATCACAAGGTCACTGGAGAGTCACATCCTTGACGCAGGGCGTATGTTTTGATAACTTGATGTAATAATTATTATGGTTATTACAGGTATGGTCGTTTTTAACAAATCTCATGGTGTTGCACACTTAAAACTCCTTTGACTGGCTTTCCTGTGATTTCAAAGATTATAGTACCTTATAACACACAATTAATTATTCAAATTTACTACTATAGCACATGCATTCTGGTCTTGATCGATAAGAAATAGTGAAAGTTCTGAAACAACTCAAAACTAGAGCAAATGCCACAATAGAAAGTCACAATTTATTGAACCTGTTTAAAATTCTGAGTGTTGCATATATAGCAAGAATAATATCTGTAGCTTATTTCAATTAGCTAGGCACACCCTTAACACTTTTCGTGCACTGAAAGTGTTAACATGCAATACTATATTATATTCTTCAAATAATGCAATGACTGAATTTTAGTTTAGTAAACTTATGAAATTTCTTTGGAATCTGATAAAACTCAACAAACAGGTAGTCATGTCCTGGTTTAAAGCATTGACTTAAAAAAAAAAACAACATCAACAACAAATAGTATGTACCTTTGTATGTATCCAATAGTCTGCCCAAACTCATATAAGAAGAGACAGACCAAACTCTACTTAAAACAGTTGCCCTACACTTTCGTCAAGTTATGCAAAAACTAGCAGTTCCAGGCTGTTTCATTCACATTGTTCCCAATTCCATGTGAATATATTGATAAAATATATATTAAAATCGGTACAGGAGTTTAGGAGCTTTTGCGGTGCAAAGAAACCAACAAAAAAAAACTTTCGCACTAAAACTTTTCTTTTTGTAATATTAGTATAGATTATGGAAAATGCAAGAATCATAGATTTCTTTACTATTTGGCCCTTCAAAAGACATCATTTTAGTATCTGTACCTTTTATAAAATTGATTTTCAATTTGATAACTTTGTAAATTAATTATGTCAAAATGGTTGACACACTCAAGTTTATAACTCAAAACTAATAATAAATATTTAATTAAGAATGATTTAGATATTTCTCTAAAACAATGCAGGCATTGTTTCTAATAATCAGTACTTAATGAACACTAATAACTTGTTTAATTAATGATAAACATAGATGTATCTGATAAGCCCTTTAATTAATATAGATCCTAATTTCACTACAAGATAATGTGACATATACCCAATGGTTTCATTCATGTGTAATGTGGGCCCAATCTCTGGCTACATCCAAACTCATTGACTAATATGAAACATTCTCATTCATTCAGTCATTTTTTTTGTTCATGAAACATTTAAAACAGCTATATATACCACTTTGCTGAAGAAATTTTGAATGACTCTCAAAATATTGTGATATAATTGTTCAAAAATTTGTCACCTAAAAAGAAAAAAGTATATAAGATATATTCACAGAACTGATGTTATGTCGGTAACTTTCACAAAGGAGGAGCTTGTTGCTAAAACAGCTGCACTGATTGGTCCCTGGATCACCTATTATATTCCAAGTTTCCTCGATCCCTTAAAAAACATTTTAAATTGATGGCTTTTGCTGTCATTTGAAGATCTATGACAGACATTATGGTTAGTGAAAACCTAGAAAATCCAACATCATTCTTCAATACTCAATACTTTATTTCTTGTCAAGGTGTAGGTCATAACCCAGTTACTATTCCCTCTATTTAAAATACTAGTAATGCATTTTTAAAATACTAGTAATGCATGGTTAGTCTGGAAGGCAGTTCCAACATAGTAAGGAAAAGGCTGGGCTGATTTTGAACTTTAATATTTATTTTATAAAATCTACATAGCTTCTTTCCAACTATTTTAGGTTAAGAGCGTTCATGCCTAGCGCGGCACGTCAGGTTTAGGTAAATAGTTCGCAAATTTCACTCACACAGAAGCGTGGGTAACTGTGTGCGTAGACTAGCCGCGTGCGCTCTCTTTGTACTTCGACTAACCAACTTTGATCCGTTAGCTTTAGAGCAATAATAATGTATTGTTATAGAAAAATTAAACTGGAAGTTAAATACAAATTATTGTTATTCTGATGATTTGTAGATTTATGATTAATAAATAATTATATTTGAAACATTATTTTGCCTTTACACCTTTTCATATATGAAATCCTCTACAGACGAAATCTAGTTATTTTGGAGAAAAATAATATTAATAATTGTACCTACTTAAGTGTTGGTAATTAGTTCTAGTGGATTGTTGATAGCTTTTTTCATTTTATGGTTAGGATGAGTAGGTGGGTAATTAAATAAAGATTTATCATGTTATATTTAGTACTGTAAGGGATGGGTCGTCAGCACTTCCGGCACAAAGGAAAAGTCCAGTTTTCCAGGCAATAACTGTTTATTTTTCACACCGTACACTGGTTATATTAAAATATGTGTAGATTTAAAATAGGTAGGACGATCCCTTCAACCTTTTCCCAGAAGGGATGAAGGAGGAGAGGTTGTGTCCTAGCAGATCCAAAAAACTTGACCGTAGTCTAGATTAATTTAACTTAGTTAGCAGAGTCTCATGTGACCATTCCAAGTAGGACGTGGCCCACGAATGCACCACTAATTCAGTCTCACAAAAATCATAGGTTCAAAGGGAGGTCATTAGATCGCGGAGAATCTTAACACCGCGATTCAGAAAAGTGACGTCATGCGACAACGCCATCTAGTGTCGTATAGTGGAGTCTTGTAGCGTTTCTCCAATATAATATAATAGGTGGCGCTGGTGGTATGAAATAGGGTTTGTTACAGTACCTAAATCATTTATGATAAAAAAGCTGTATAAATCATAAAATAGTTTCCCTCAATTGCATTGATCGGCTATTTCTGGGATCAATTATTTCGGGAAGAACGCATACATAATAAAATTTTGTTAAACGAGAAATCATTTTTTCTTTACAAAATTGAAATTCTTTACAAAACTTTGTAAATTTTTACACCTTTTATTGGAAATTCAGGACTAGTGTACACCGCAAAAAGACACACATTTTTGTTTGAAATATTTTGGTAATACCAGTCATGTTTAACATTGAAAATTACGCTATCGCCATGAAATAAAAATAATATCCATCCATATAAAATAGATTTAACGAGTAGTGCTGAATTCAAATTCGGGCGTTGTTTACAAATTTTGGCAAAATTGGAAGCAGTTAAAATACTTCTTCTCAGCTCGAGTCACAAGGCACTCACAGCCTGAAGAACTGTATCCCTTTCAATGAAATGCCGTTTTAAGGTCAGTGTTTTTAAATTTTCAAGGAAAACTACATGTGCCTGCTTGAAATTGTCTGGGTTCATGACAGGCGTTTGACATGCATTTGCGTAATTGACTTTGTTCAGTAGCCCTGTGCTAAAGTTTATTTTTCGGCGAGGTATTTTGCGTTTCAGATTTTGATTTATAGAAAAACGGTTTTGCTCTAAATGTTTCAGGGATTGACCTGGACTTTTCTAGTAGGCACATTTATAAAGGGTAGTTTGAGGTTTATCTGTGTTTAAACTAACCAAGCGGCATGACAACGGACGGAATATGAATCTTTTAGGGAATTATGCGTTTCCCACCTACAGTCTTTGCTACTATGGTGTTGAACTGCTCTGCACGGTTTTTGGTAAAATCGTGGGGCAGACTTCGAGAAAGATAAGCCAGCTGCCAGACATTGCGTTGCAGTTTTAACATCAATGTTTTGGCTTCGAGAGTTTGGTTTGTTTCTTATTTCTCTCTTTGGTGCAGTAGCACAAGTCACATTCACTCTGATCTTCAAGGATGTGTTTGGCGCTGTTCAGAATATCTCTCAGTATTTTTATATTCTTTTCTGATTCGGTTAAAGTTTGTGTTTGCCAGTACCGTACCGAAAATCTTACTTCTGTTCTCAGCCGAATCAATAGTTCAGAAGTCAACAATTTACGCTCCGACAGAGGGATAGATGTATAAGTTTTAAGCAATATTTTTTTTTTCAGTTGCAATTGCGGAGGAGATGGTTGGTACATTAAATTTTTTGAATTAGAACGCCGGGATATGCTGGCATCACCATCAGCAATCAATGTATTATATTTAATTTCCGAGTTTCTACGGAGGACTTGAATCCTTCTACCAGTATTGTTGGTTCCATACTAGATGATGAACGTGATTTTTAGAACATGTGTGAGGAGCAGGCTGTTGTTCCTTTTTATTTGCGCGGGCACAAATTCCAGAATACTTATTCCGGACCCCAATGTAGAGAACTTTTCCTGTGTGATGTCCTATAATAGCTGCAACACACGGACAATGCATTATACCGGTTTTTATATGAGCGTTTGCTCCATCAACTGTCTGCTTCCACTGGTATCATCGGAATGTCACGAGTGTCACCTTATAATCGAGCAGCAGCTGTTTCCTCCTGAGCTGATGCAAACATACTTTCTTCAGCGGAATTTTTCCACATTTCAGCAACTTTATCATGACATTTACTATAAGTGAATAATGACATAACAGTAAGTCCATCGATGTAACAACTTCATTCAAATTTTTTAGGCCAATTCCTGAAATTATGGCATAATTAATTAGTGTGTTTCATCGTGACTACTCAGTTCGAATTTAGAATTGCACATATTACATTGAAAGAATTGTATTTTTTTAAATAAATAATAATAGTGGAAAATTATACCTAAAGATCGCATTCATTTGTCACATTTATTATTTCTGATTGCGATTCCAGTATTTCCAATTCTTTATCAACTCTTGTGGTAGCTGTGATTCTTCGGTATCATTCTCTTGTGACATACCCTCATTGACTTGCAGTTTTTGTATGGTTTAGAAAGAATAATAGAATAAGAAGAAATAATTAATTTCACAAAACTAGTTTCAGTACAGCGCAACTTGTTTCGTATAATAATTAGTGTCGTGAAATCTACAGTATCACCGAAATAATGGCCCCGTCAGCATCAAAGCTTTATTTTGCAATCTACAGTAATATTATAAAGAGGAAATATTTGTATGTTTGTAACAATCCTGTCAAATCCAAGTCCTAATATTGAAGAATGTGACCTTTTATTTTTTATCGGTTATTAAAATCCCCGTGTAAGAAAAATGCGAATTGGCTATAACCAGCTACGACATTAAAAGTAGGTAAGGTTACTCGGTTACGTACTTTTTAGCTTCATTAGCCTTGGCCAAATTTCCGTAACTTTTCCTTTTTGCCCCGTATAGCGCCTATTGCTACCCATAATTATCGGGAAAAAAAATGAAATCATACATAAAAAGAGTTATCTTCTTTCATGATTTGAACTCCGTTACTTTAAAATATGTAATCATCAAAGTTTTGTTTCGTTAAAAAAAAAAAAAAAAAAGTATCAATTCGTCCTAGTCGCTCTAAAAACTCGACAAACTATAATACAATTTTACGCAGCACGCGGCAACGGGAGCGACACACGTCCAACCTCTGAAAGGCCTCGGCCGGCACTGAGCGCTGGTGCGATTCCGCGTCGATTATATAGTAGTATTAAATAATTTATAGTAAAATTAATATAGAAGTTATTTTAAAAAAAAATGTACCATATTTTAGATCGTAAATGTCTTCATTTACTAGGTCTAAAAAACAACAAAAATACCTTTGATTTCATCCTAAAATAACACGTTTAAAAACTCGAAAAGTGGCTAAAAATGACACTTTTGAGTATACTTTTCTTGTATAAAAACTTACAATAATTACGTTTTTTTTTCAGCCAAGCACTAGTAAATGTTATTGTTTTTTTAATAGTAATATTTCTATAAGTTTGTCGTTTATGGTTTTACTATTATCTAGCATTTGCGTAGACCATCGACCGCTATTTTTAAAAAGGGATTGAGTAAAAACTGTTCTAATGAGAAAACTTTACGATCATTTGAAAATATTTTTCAGCCAAGCACTATATTATGAAATCCTCAATAATTTGACGTCAATATCTTATCTACGAATTAAATAGATTATCGTTTTATTGTCCGTCGGAAATCATCAATTTTGACTCCAGCGTGGTTTTTACGGATGAACGCTCTTAAAATGATATTTATTTTAATAGTAAAAACACATTACACTTTTACACATCAAATATATCTGGTAATTTTAAGCTAGAAGAAACCGGTGTTTCCTAGCTGACTGCCCTGAGAAGAAACACTGAAAAATATTTAGAGGTCAAAGTCTCTTTTAAAGTCCATAAAATCTGTACTGGTCAAATCATATGAGAACCATGTACGTTAATGTCTGAGGTGGCCTTTTGAGGAAAATTCCACACAGATTTGAGTGGACCTTGTCCAGACAGCGCAAGCATTTGTCAGTTATCATGAAGCTCAAACTTAAAACTTTAAGGAGCTCAACGATTTGACTAACAATACCAAAGTAAAGACATTTGGATAGGCTGCATAAATTACTCAAACTGCCAGACTAACTGCAATGAGACCCTAATATGGCGATCTACATAGTCCTCACATTCACAATGTTGTATGCAAAATTTCATTTGGAAATTGCTTCTGTATTCAATAAACCTTTATGTTGTCAAGAAGAAAACTTTTAAACATACTGAGCAATCAATCTGGAATTATTTTTGATCGTTAAAGACTGAGATTTTGAAATAAAGACATTCATTTGCTAGCTATCTTTACTTAACCAGCAGCTCAAGCTGAAGCATCATGTAAAGCAATAACAAATAAATATCATTTTCTGATTAAACATATTATTAAAAAAAAAATTATGTACAGTAGTGGTACATGGGCAGACAGACGGCAGGCATAACATTTGGTTTAAAAAGACTAGTGATTATATGTTTTCATCAAACTTCAGTAATACTTACCATATTCGCGTTACAGCGTCTGGAGCGCGAGAAGGCAGAACGAGTATCAGCGGAGAAGGTGGTAGAGGAGCTGACCCCTGAACAGAAGCTAGCAGAGAAGCTACGCGCGCAGAAACTACAGGAGGAGTCAGACTTGAGGCTCGCCATGGAAACCTTTGGTGAGTACACTTCTTTATTTTAAACCAGTGGCTTAGCCCAGGTGAATAGAATAGAATAGAAAAACTTTTATTCAGGACAGACACAGCACAACGGTTACAAACACAAATTACAGGAGAAGAAAAGTACAGAATGCGCCGAGCGTGTCCGAACCGAAAGGGTTACCACCTCAGCATTTAGCATTAAGCATTAAGTCTCTCTCTACCTGTATGCCAAGCTTTATTCAAATCTGTCTGTACTAATATTATAAAGAGGTAATGTTTGTGACGTTGCAAGCGGTAATCTCTGGATCTTCTGAACCGATTTTCAAAATTATTTCACCAATAGAAAGCTACGTTATTGTGGAGTGTCATAGGCTATATTTTGTCCCCTTATTGCCGCGGGAACGGGAACAACGCAGGTGAAACCGCGGGGCGCTGCTAGTCATGATATGAAGTGGTGGTAACAAACAAACAGACAGTCACTTAACAAACAAACAGACAGTCACTTTCGAACTTATCATATTAGTATGGACTGGACTTACTCTGCATGGAATCGGGAATAGAGAACTTTACCATAAATTTCCCAACTTCAACCAGAGTGACATTCCAAAATACATAGAGCATTTATTTAGATTCTAAAAGAATTTTTAAAATTGCATCGAAAGTTTCTACAAATTAGTAAGAACAAATAAATTACCTCTCTTTTGGATTTAATATCAGAGGGAAATTGAGGTTATATTCTAGTAATTGGACCAGGTAAAAAGATAGTCTTCCTTGAAGAGATCTAGTGGACAGCATCAGAAGAGGGAAATTTTGTTGTTGCTGGCATTATTTTATACAGGATTGACGAAAAGTCTTTGAATTTCTATTTCAGTTCCATGGTAATCATGTACAGGATGTACAGTTAGCGTACCTAGTAGGTTTGCTAAATTCGGTGGCTGTCTGTTGATCTGCAATGCAGTTAGAATGATTAAATTGATGTTGAACCAATCATAAGAAAACCCTATTTAATTTCTTTCAATTAAACTGCATTGTGCCTTTCATCAGTCTTCATAATATTAATCATGAAGGCTGATGAAAGGCACAATGAACACAACACACCAACAAATGTTACCGCTGATGGGCAAGAACCTCCTTCCATTCTTTCCAACAATCACAATCTTAATATGCCCCTTGTTATTCTTCAAGGAAGCCATTCAGATAGTCCTGCTGTCTTGTTTATGGTCTGCCACGGCCCAAGGAAAGTGTTCTTGTCTTAGGGCTTGACAAGCTGTGCAAGCTTGTCTGGCATGCAGCATATATGTCCTGCCCAGTCCCATTTAATTTGGACAGTTATTTTAGCCGCATCAACAATTATCATTTTTAGTTCAGTGCAGTTTCGAATGTGGCCTGTTAATATAACACCTAGTATACTGCGCTCCATTGTATGTTGGCAAACCTTGAGTTAAGTTCAAGTCTGTGTCAAGATAGGAAAATACATATAAAATAGGCGTAAGCATAAGCATAATCAGCCATTTTAATATACCTGGGAGGCCTGAGTCCCACTGCTGGGACTCAGGCCTACTCTCTAGGAGAGGGCTGTAATCCACCACGCGGGCCCAGTGCGGGTTGGTGAATGTCACATGTCTTCGAATTTTTGGTTCTAGGACATGCCGGTTTCCTCACGATGTTTTCCTTCACCGTTTTGAGAGCAGTGGTGATGAAATTATACACATACACAAAGTAATACGCCTGGTTGGGTTTGAACCCGTGACTTACAATTCGTAAGTCGGGGCCGGTACCACTCGGCCACAACTGTTCTCGCATAAAATAGGCAATCAAGTTTAAATTTAATCATATGTATTCCAGGTGTTACAAGTGAAACTGGCACCGGCAGAATCGACGGCTTCCAACCGACCACAAAGGCAGAATTCACAGAGTTCGCCGACATGCTCACCAAGAAAATATGCCTCTACAAGGCTAGGGATGAGTTCCCGACCTTCATCGATGAGTTCATCAGGAATATTGTGGTTCAATGTAAGTAATATTGAGAATTTTTTTAACGAAAATTACTCTGTAGGACGAGTATGAAATTTTGTATTTCAGTTAAAGTTTATATTGAAAAGGAGTCCAGAAAGCTATTTTTTATTTCTTTAATAATATATATAACAAATAACAATAATGTAGTTAGTAATGTTTCCTGAATAAAAAATATAATTCTATTCAGTCTGTCGGTTAAAAAATGTTGGATACGTATTTTTTTGTTTTATCAAATCTATAAAAATTAACGAAGATAAGCATCAAAGATCAGGAATGGGAGCTTGACGGGGGTGTGACGTCACGTCGTGGTAAAAATTGTAACGAGTAGTGACGTCACACGACTATTCAACACACTGTATCGTCTTCGTTTTTAATTTACGCGAAAAAAAGAAAAAGTACGTGTCTCACCTAAGGAATAAAACGACTAACATTTCAATTGAACAAACCATAATAACATTGCAATATGATCAAATGAAGTGTGAAGTTATAATCGCTAGGCTGTTTGTAACTAAGAAGGCCTCTCCTTGGTTGACACACTTCCCAGACAAGTTTAATAAATTCCACTAGTTAAAACTGGTTTTATGATTGTTCCGATTCTGGTATCTTCTAATACATAGACATAGCACACAGTATCCTTAACAACATTTATATGGACACCATTCTTGTTGTTATTAATAATTCAATGTGAATTCTCATAAATAACTTCTAGTCTTTTACTGACTAAACTTGGGTTCCAGTCGCAAGTAATTAAGTATTAAAATTAAAAGCAATACTGCCATATTTTTTTATGGGTATGCCCGTATTTAACATAGAGTTACTACCTATTTGACCTCTACAATTAATTATATAGATAACTAGCGACCTGCCCCGGCTTCGCACGGGTGCAATGCTGATACTAAATCTCTGCTATATTATGCATGTATTATACATATAAACCTTCCTCTTGAATTACTTTATCTATTAAAAAAACTGCATCAAAATCCGTTGCGTAGTTTTGAAGATCTAAGCATACATAGGGACAGACAGCGGAAGCGACTTTGTTTATACTAAGTAGTGGTAACTTAATAGTGTAGGGTTCCACTATGTTTTATCTCCTATACTGCCCCTCTGTGCCCCAAAACATTCAGTTACGGTGACTTTTTTATGGATGTGAAATCATCCAATGACTTCTCCTGCTCTGGGCGGAGCGGAAGGGAGTGTCAGACTCGTACTGACTGAAAGCCACCCGTGATGCCCTAGTGCCCTCTGCGGTGACACTTTCGAACAAATTCCGCATCCCTGGCAGAGCCAAAGTGACTTACCACTAACAATTCTCTGAAAGTGGCTATGTTTTGGGCCATTTAAATCTAATTAACTGTCGTGCCATCGACACGAAGAAGGAGATTTTATAATAATTCCGAATGTTTATTTTTCCAGTGCCATCAGCAGACATAAAAAGGATAAAGTTGACAGTAGACAACCTGTACATTGAGAAGCAGAAATCAGAGAAAATGGACAAGTCCAAGAAGCCAACCAAAGGCAAAGGAAAGGCTAAATTAAAAGTTGAAGGCGATAATGTAAGTATTAAGTTAACTATTATGCTTAATTTATTGTGAACTCGCTGATCCACGCAACTTCGTCTGCGTCACATTTTTCATGAATGCTCCGCTCCTTTTGGTCTTAGCGTGATGATATATATCATATATATTTCTCGATAAATGGGCTATCTTCAAATCGGACCAGCAGTTGCTGAGATTAGCGCGTTCAAGCAAACAAACACACAGTCAAATCTTTCCTCTTTATAATATTAGTATAGTTATCGGCGGGCATACCATAACGTCTTAAAACGCGAGTCTTCCGAGCGAGAAAAAGGGATGGAGCTATATAGGGTGTATAACTCTATCCCTCTTTCTCGCTCGGAAGACTCACGTTTTAACACCTCATGGTACGCCCGCGGGTGTCCTTAAAAAGCGACTTATGTGCGTTTCTTTGTGGGCAGTAATGTAGTAAAGATACTTCGGAAATTCCCTCCGTTTGTGATAGTCAGTCACACCAGGGAGTTACTGGCTATCCTTGAGGACCTGTAGCCCTAGCATAACATCTTAAATCCATCATGCTTCCTGTGTCAGAGAGAGATGGAGTTATACAAGACGAATAGCACTATAGGGAACGTGCACGGCGTAGACTATGCCATCTAGTGTTGCAAATCTGAAACTTTTACGTTGTAAGTAGTTGACCTGTGCTGCCACCTATACTTTCTGCACCCGCCGTTTAGGGGAACGTCTACGAAGTAGACTGTGCCATCTAGCGTTGCAAATTTAAAACTTATAAGTGAAATATACTTGACGTTGACGTGTCTGTGCTGCCATCAATAGTTTCTGCACGTTCCCTATAGGGAACGGCCGAATAGAAGGGCGTAGACTATGCCATCGACGGAATAGAAGGGCGTAGACTATGCCATCTAGTGTTGCAAATCTGAAACTTACTTTGTAAATATTTGACCTGTGCTGCCACCTTTACTTCCTGCACCCTCCGTTTAGGGGAACGTGCACGAAGTAGACTGTGCCATCTAGCGTTGCAAATTTGAAACTTATATACTTGACATTGACGCGACTGTGCTGCCGCCTATAGTTTCTGCACGTTCCCTGATATCATGATAGCATTGGCAGTTCGTGGTACGGCCCCTTTTTTTTGGATGGGAAATCATCAAATGACCCCTCCCGCCCTGGGTGGAGCGGTAGGGAGTGTCAGACTTTTACTGACTAAAACCCACCCGTGATTCTTCTTGTGCCCTATGCATTCCAGGGCCGCGGTAACTCTTTCGAACAAATACCGCAACGTGATACGGCCCCTGGCGTAGATCTAATGATGTTTGTCTCATACGTACGGAAAATACGTGCTTGGATATAGACTTTCGGACACCAGTAAGGCAAGGGAATGTAGAAAACATGACAGTATTCCACTGGAAAGTTTTACTGCACTGATATCCGCAAATTACTTGATACTGTACAATGTACACGGCGCAAGTCGACTTGCTGAAAATTCTTAGGCTCAATTTCCTCTCGCGGTAAATATTTTTTTACGTGTGGTTGTCCTATAATAACTTGCAAGTCGTTGGCTTATCAAAGTCAAAGTCAATTCATTTATTTCAACTAGACCATTAACGGCACTTTTGAACGTCAAAACATTTGAAAATAAAAATATTATAGTGACTCTAGTTGTCCATTCGCAAAAAGTAGATTCTTATGGAGAAGAACGGACAAGAAAATCCATAGTTACTCTTTTCAAATGCCAAATTGTATCATTATAAGGAACTATTTTACTAGTTTAGTACTGACTGTGAGGAACACTACAAGTTATTATATGAAGTGCCATCTGCATGGGGAGTTACGAAAATACACAAATACACAAGTGTGGGAGACATTTCTCGCAGAAGCCTGCTAATTTCGAAAATGTTGCATTGAAAAAGTCAGTATGCATGATGAAATTTAGAGGTTCTACTGTAGATTTTTCATCATACGTTACTCAAAAACATCTATCATAACTAAACTTACTAATCATGTTGTGTCATTCCTCCATGATAGGCGTATCTTGTATATTTTTCATTGTCAAAACGATAAGATAAAAACTACGTGTTTTATCAAGTCGTTATCACACGCCGCGAGAGATACGCTTATCATTTTACAATAGATAGTGATAATTTAATCACTTCTTATAGGTCAAGTTTGCTTCACTATAATAGTGGGGTGTGATTAAGTTATTTACAAACAATTTGGTAATCATGACAGCTTGTTAATTATAATTTAATGTCTGATTTCGTTTTAATGGATTGTTTCTTTGTAAGTGTCATTTGAACTTTCGAGTTCAAATATTCTCGTGATGTCACTCTCGTTCGTCTGTTCTCATGTTGTTCAAAGGTAGAGTTGGGTGCAGACTCCGTTTACGCACTCCCCTCGGGTTAGACATTTAGTTAGAATTATTATGGCTAGCCTGAAATGTCTCACTGCTGGGCAAAGGCCTCCCTCCACTCCTTCCACTTTTCCCGATCCTGTGCCACATCCTGCCAATTCCCAAGGAAGACATCCATTTAGTTAAGAATTGATTTATTGTTTTTGGTAAAGCTTTATACACGGATGGTTGTTATGGAGTGGAGTTCGCGGCTAAGTAATAATTGCCACATGAATCGATCTATAAGCAAAGCTTGCCAAGTTTTGTCTATAGCGGCATCAATGCTGCCACAAGAAAAACTCACGAAGCGAATTTTTTTACGACGATAAAAATAACCGCAACGCATCTAGCCCGCCAGTAGCGGACTACTAACAAAATCCTGCATCGCGGTATCAATTTCTCATTCGATTAGAACACGTACAACAGACCCGAATATCGGACCGAATATGGGACATTTGCCCACCGGACACAATAATCGTCCAGTCGCAGGATCCTCCCTTCTCAATGGAGGTTTGCTGGCCCGGCGTACCTCTACAGGGCCCCAAGTCTGCTATTTTTATAAATGTATCATTCCAACACGGTCCTACTGTCGTTTTGCTAAAAGTTCGTAATCTGCTAAATTCATAGTGGTCGGTCAATGGTCTCTTAATACTTTTTGATAACTAAGAATAAATAAGAATAAGAATAAAGTTTATTTGTTCATTGTAACATTAATAACCTTACAACTAAAACATAATTACTACTAAGCTATTAAAAGAAATTACTGCACAACGACGTTTTAAAGGTAGGTCACTGATCAAAGGAACTGTCAAAATTTTTGCAGATTACCGCATACGTCTGTCATTCATTTGTCATTATGTACGAGATTACCATTTTATGCCATTTCTTTCCATAGAGTGTCAGTGGTTGACCATTGGAAAGCCATAGTGACGCTTTTATATTAGTAGATTGCCAAACTTGTCAAAATCAACCATTATGAAATCAATGATAGACCATTCTGACACTATTGAAATAGCAGACTTGAGGCCCTGGTCCACGGACTGGTGACCATCCAGTGTGTTCAAAAAGTATGATGTGCCATTGGTCCCAGGCTCCCAGCTGATATTTCTAGATCTTTGACAGTTGTTATATAGCCAGTAGTTAGAAAATGTAATACCAGTCTTGCCAAGGGTGACACCTAGTTATTGGATCTTGGTAGTCATCCACCTCCACCAGCCACCTCGGGTTAACGGAGGGAGTGAAGTGTTTCACTCCCCCCGCGAAATCAAGAGAGGCGCACGAGAACACCGCGGCCACCTTTGGTCCGGCTGAATGGGGGACGACGGACATCCCCAAGTCCGCCGCATCTGGACCCAATTAGGAGGGTCGGAAGAGGCCAGCGTTAGCTCCTCCAGTATTTAGAAAGCAGCATAGAGTGCTAGAAAGAGACGGAGATTGCTCTGCCTAGCAAAATGGCAAATGCGTAAATTGACATCGTCATGTATGAACATTACTGATAGCACCGTCCCATTTTCGCAACGGAATCTGATGGCATTAAACTTCACAATACAGGTTCTGGAACCCGTCATTTTGGCTTTAGCAGTTTTGCAAAGCAATTTATCCACGCATTTTTCTAACATTGTCTTTTGTTTTGTTTGCAGGCTCATCTCAATCAATACGACGCATACGGCAACTTCGATGACGACTTTGACGACTTCATGTAAAACATCACACTCCTCTCGTTTCTAAGTCGGTACCTGGCGACACTAACGATACTCGCCTAGTTACACAAACCGTTTTGTGTCTTATTCTCCTTGTTATACGGCCGATTGTTGCTTGTACACTAATTTAATCGTGCAACGTCGAATAAATATGTACTGTCTTGAATATTATTTTACTCGTCTAGTTCTGTATGTAACATAAAACTATTTTTATATGTAAAGTGTAGTCCGTATTAGTCTACAAGCAATAATTTTAAAAATATATGAATTTATAATACATAGGTCATATGTATATTTTTGAATAAGGCGATCAAAATTCGAATGAAACAATAACTTTTTTTAGTTTTGTTGAGGCCCAGTATAACAAGGATATTTATGTATATTTAAATTATTGATAGCTATTTTGTCCACGCTTTTTGTTTTATTATTGTCACCAGGTACCCAGGCACGTTACATTAATATATTCAATGTTATAAAAAAGAAGATAAAATGACAAACATATTTTCACAAATAAAATGCAAAAATATAATGTAGAATTTCACGTGGAATGATTCATTAAGTCATTAGATTAAGATTTAGTACGACAATTTTATTTATTTAAACTTAAATATAATAAAGACTTAATCGTCATGAGTGATTCATTTTCAATAACAATCATGCTTATTGAAAAGAAAAAAAAAATGTAGCCATCTCATTATCCCATCAATGCATGAATGACTGTTTGAAAATATTTTAAAAGTTATACTAAGGACTGCAATTGTAACAAACTATGCTTCCATACAAGTTTTTTATATTATTAACTTAGTTTTAGTGAACAAACCTTTTTCTATGCTCAAACGTGTTTTTTTTTTAGAAACGAAATATACCAATTCTTTGCAATAAATGGGAACTTGGTAACAGATAAACTTGATATATTTTTTCATACATGTATAGGACATTGCTTGGTTATTGTAACGTGCCTCGCCATGTATAGCCTATATACATATATACAATGTAATATACAGTCGTTTCATTCTATGGTTATGGCCCGATGTTATGTTATATAGATAATAAATTTTTTATTGTGATAATTTATTGTTGTTTTCTTGGAAAAGGTTGTTTTTTTTTAACCCAGGACTCGTGTGACCTAACCTAAGTTTAAAGATATATTTGTCCAGAAAATCGCAAACTCTAATAATATAAAATATTTTGATAGTCTATATACATATAATGACTTCCAAAGATTTTATAGACTATCAAATTTTGATGCATAAAAAAGTGTTCCAATCGTTTAGTTTAAAATTTATCGAAAGTTTACAATCTCTAAAGATATTTTATAATCTTACGTATTTTACAATTATGCGGTGGCATAAAAATATTGTTTTCTTTGTGCAGCAAATTCTGTCACGTGCAGGAACAGCTAAAAAAAGATAAAATAAGGCTGAATTTTCATCTTCAAACTTTTCTCTCCATAAAAATGGTTTGACAACTTTGTTACCAATCGTAGATTTCCTTCCTCATAGAATTGATTCAGCGAGTGGTAAGAGAAGATCAGTAGTAGAAAGAAATCGTTGAAGAGGGAACAAAATGTCTCTTGACTATTACCACTCTTTTCATTTGATTTCCACTAAACTGCTGTAGCCCTGCACATTTTTACATACATTATTTTATGGTCCAGCAGCCCTACCATGACGTCTTAAATCCATCATGCTTCCTGTGTCAGAGAGAGACGGAGTTATACAAGACGAATAGCACTATCCCTTTTTCACACTGAATCATGGTAGCATTAGCACTTCGTAGTACGGCCACTGGTCGCCTACTTCTTCCAAATGATGTCATCGCCTTGAATCCACTTATCATCTTACAGTTGGTGTCAATCAAAATTGCGCAAAGAATCATGATGTTCTTCCTACACGCCTATATTATTTACCAAGTAAGGGCTGTGTGAACTACGTAGGTAGGCTCAAGTACACTGCATTACACGTAGTGTCAATATTTCATTGAATCGTTGAGCTCATTTTTTGGTTACTGAGTTGGAAGATCCATCGCTTTTTTATGTTTGAGTTTGAAAACTAAGATAAAGCAAAAATAAGCTCTTTTAGGGCCATCTTACATCAGAGGTGGCCAAACGAATATCGACCTTGCTTATTTCGAAATAAAATTAGAATTCTTATACTACCACAAGCCCACAATGCACAGGTTGCGATTTGCGACCTAGTTTTAATGCTGTTATAGTTGATATTTGGAAAAACGTTCTTTGGTGGGACTCGATTGACTAAACGACAAAAAATTGTCACAATGTAGGTACCCAGTGAAACCAGAAAAAATGTAAAAAAAATAGTCTCAATTAACAAATGTAGGTCAATACAAAAATAACAAGATGTGCCAGAAAAGGTATGGCAAGTAGTAGGTATCGTGCGGGATTCCTCACGTTTACCCGTCACCATCCGCCCACTACTTGTACCTTGAAGATTTGAACCAGCTCTTGCAGTTTTAAAACAATGAGGTAGGTATGTTGTAATATGTACCTACTTGTACCTCTACATAATAAACGAGGTCGCTTACAATGGACCTCATCAGAAGGCTCAGTCACCAAAATGGTAATGGAGAGGGCAATGCTCGGAGTTTCCTTGTGTGATCGAATCAGGAGCGATGATATCCGCAAGAGAACTAGGGTTACTGACAGCCCGAAGGATCGTCAAACTGAAATGGCAGTGGGCAGGGCACATTGCTCGCAGAACAAGATGTTCAATGGGGCGAAACAGTTGTGGAGTGGTGACTGCGTAAGTACCGGAAGACGCAGCGTTGGCACCGAAAGAAAGAAAATGGTTTATTCCACTCATATAGATGCACATGACATTAAATATTACAATCTAGGTACAAATAAACAAACAAAGTTACCTAATTAAAGTTAAGAATTACATGTTTGGATGAAACACATACACGTTGGCATGTTTGGATGTTTGGTGGCCCGATGACCTGGTGAGGGTCGCGGGATGCCGATGGATGCGTAGGACCGGCTGTTATGGGGACACTTGGGGGAGGCCTATGTCCAGCAGTGGACGTCTTTCGGCTGATGCGATGATGATGATGACCTCTACATACGATATTATGTTGTCTCTTGCACAATCGTGTGAATAAAGTCAATTTGTACAGGCTATAGCGGATGTATCCGAACGTCTCCCTGGTCGCAAGGGTAGAGGTAGGCCACCTGAGCGATATTCGCCGTAATTGCGTGTGCGTATCCGAACGCACCTTCACGCATGCGCCTCGCGCCGGCCAATAGTAGCCAAGGCCGCGATAATATCAGCCACTGATTGGCTGTTAAGTTGGTAAAACTGTTTTAGTTGTAAGGTCGCCATATTAATTATGATAAGTGTGGCGACATTGGGAATTCTGCTCTGCTAATGTTCAGACATGATTGTGATTCAAAGTTTTGATTAAAGTTTAAGTTTATGCCAATTACAAAACCCTTTCACTTAAACTGACTCACCCCGACTACATCTTGGCCCCCAACGTGTGTTTCAGTGGTTTTTGTAATGTGGATCAAACTTCGTTGCTAAAAGTGCTTCAAGTGAAACTTTAGGTACTTTGCAAAATGCCGCGGACGCGCAAATCGCTTTCCGCCGACTCAAACTTAGAAGAATCCGAACAATCAAGCAATATAACTATGACACAAGACGTCCTTACGACTTTGTTAACGTCGATACAACAGTCGCAAGCAGAATTTTTCAATCAAGTCCTTCACGAATTCCGTTCGTCGACGCCGCAGACATCGATGGATGTAGGTACGTCTGCCGCTGCCGAGGCCCTTGTGAAGTCAACAGCCAACTTCTCGAAATGTTCATCCAAGTTCAGCGGAAATCCTGAGGAATCCGTGGAAAACTTCATAGATGCCATCGAAGTTTACAAGTCATGCCTAAACATAAGCGACGAGAACGCTCTCTTAGGTATGTCGATGCTGCTCACTTCTTCAGCGGGAACATGGTGGCAGGGCGTTAAGGGCACTACAAAGACATGGGATGAAGCTATAACTAGACTCCGAAGTGCATATGGCGAACGTCGCCCGCCTTTCCGGATTTACCTAGAACTGTTCTCCCTAGTACAAGGCAAAGAAAATACAGATTTATTCATATCGAAAGTCCGAGCCACGTTTGCCAAGCTGCCACAAGAAGACTTATGCGAACGTGTCCAGTTGGATATGACCTTCGGATTGCTGGATCGCCGCATCCGCAAGCGTATCGACAGAACTGCAGTGTCAACATTCGACGAGTTGCTAAAAAAGGCGCGAGCTGTGGAGGATTCCCTAAACGAATCACAACATGGCCGCCTGCCGCAAAAGTCATCGTCTGACCGCGAAGAAGGATCACGCGCCGCCGCCGCCGTCGAGCCTGCGCGTACTGCCTCTTCGAGTTCTGTTTCCCGTTCTTCCTCTGCTTCGACCGGTAGTCGCACGAGCGACTCGTCACCGAAAAAGGCAGGGAATGTGAAGTCGTTCTGTGTTTACTGCAAACGTAGCGGTCACACAAAAGATACGTGCGAAAAATTAGTCAACAGTAACAAAAATAACGCAAAAAGTGAGGACATAAAAGAAATTAAGTGTTACGGTTGTGGTGCCGCGAATGTCCTTAAGTCGAAGTGCTCAAAGTGTAACCCTAATACTGCCGCGCTAGCGATATGAGCAGTAAGTATGTTTTGCATAGTTTTGAGTAATTGGCGCGCAAAGTTTTTTTTACAATTTTGTTTTTCCGGACTTCTTTTTTGAAGTTATATTAATTGTGATGGTTGAAACGTCTAGCCCAAATAAAGCGCTTTTATATTCTTCACTCAATGAAATTGTATATATATTAGAATAGTTTTAAATGACGAAAATCCTTTTATATTTAGTGTCAGTTGAAGCAACTGGAATATCAGTTGCTTAGAATAATAGCAGTAAGTAGTAAGTTACTGCTGTTATTATAAGCAACTCATACTATGTTTAGGTTATAGCTTAGGAATAAAAACAAAATATTAGGTAAAAAACGTTTATTAATATTTCTTTACCTACGTATTATTATCGTATTAAATAACGAGGTTTCACTAGTTTCACTATATGAGAATAATAAAATTCTAAGAAAATAAACTATTATACAAATTTAAATCAGTCTTGCTTACTTTGAAAGTCTTATAAAATAATTACTTATACTTTTTATTGAGCTCCATTCTACTCTCGTATATTATTACAAAAAACTTAAAAAATATATAAACATTGGCTAGTTAGCCATATATCAAAGTGACAAACAAAAAAATCAGCCTTTCTGCGTTCACAATTTGAGATCAAACTAAGTTAAAATACTAGAATTAAAAAAATTAAACATAATGTTAGAAATAAAATAACAAAACTTTTTTTGGGGTGTCATGAAATAATAAAACACATAAAACTATCTAACAAAACTTAATCTATGTCACTGACTCTATCTGAAACCGGTAAATTTAACCAAAACCTCTTTCTGTTATCTGGCATTAATTCTAACAGTTTCTTTAAAATCTCAGTCTTCGTATATTCTGGAATTCCTCTGGGTGTCAATTTTGAACTAAATTCAGGAAATGTTCTTGATTTCAGGTACTTTAACTGTAAAAAGTCTAAAGTTTGTACTTGTTCGTCAGCATGGTTAGTTTTGTATTGCAGAGTGAATTCGCCTCGATTTGCGACTAAAACCATAATATCTTTAAGGTAAACTCTAGGTTGTAATTTCTTCATTTTATGTTGCGAAGATAAGTCGATATAATTGAAAAAATTATCGATTTCCATTATTTTTACAAAGGTTTTTCTTGAGTTCGCTTGCTGCACTGCATCAACAAAATCGTTAAAATCATAAACCTTATTTTTTCTTTGTAAAGCCTGTTCCACCTGATGGTGAAAGCTGTCTGCGGACATAAAAGTATGACCAGATTCAAAATATTTCAAGGTGATTGTTTTCGCGTTTATTTCATTGCTGTTAATAATATACACTAGATAACTCAAAATAGCCCAGTTTTTATTTTGTGCAGAACAATTATCCATCCATAATACGATATGATCAGCATCACGTTTATGTAAAAGAAATGCATTTAGTGTCGAGATAATATCTTCCTGTTTTCTTCCAGTTATACTCTCATTCCAGACGGCTGCAAAAGGCACGTTATCTTTTTTAGACCTTCCTAAAGGTACAAAGCTTTCGTTGAAGGCAATGATTCGTGGACAAAATATTGCGCACTTAAATTGCTCCATTCGCGGTATCATTATCACTTTTTGTAAATCTACGGAGTAGTAGATGGAACCTGTTTCCTTTGTAGCTTCTTTAACATCATTTTTATAAGCCTTACGGGACTGTGTATATCTGGATTTATGGATTGCAAAACTGGTGCAAAGCTCACAATCATTGTTTTGTAATTCATGATTTTTATGCAATTTGAATTGGGCACATACTTCGCATTCCTCATTTCCCAAATGTGCAAAAGAAATATTCATTTCTTCCCTAACGACTTTCCTATATACCTCAAAGGAAACTACTTGTTCTGGAAAAGTATTACAAAAGGTTTGATGCATTAAAGTAATGGTTATGTCGCTTGGTAAATACAACCGAAGAGGGGCATGTTCACGCCTGTAATGTGAATTAAGAGGATTGTATGTATTAATAATATGTGTTTTTATAAGCTCTTTGTCATATTTACTCGTTCTCTCATACTTTCCTTTCTGGTAACATTGTTTATCTATAGGTCTTTGTAATGCCAACATCAGCCTCTTGTCATTTTTAGGATGATATCCTAAGGTTGTTAAAAAGAATGTTTTACAGACCTCGACTTTAGTTTTTTCTTCATAAAAGTAATAAAAATATGATACATTACGCTTAGGTTGTTCGGTAGTCATAGAAGTTCGTCTGCATGCAACATCTTTGGTATCTACCAGCGATTTAATATAGTATCCTTTCTTTTCCCAACTTAAAGAAACGTATTCATTATTGATTTGTTTTCTGCGAGTTTCGTTTATTTTTTCTGTGCATTTTTTTCTGCATTTTTTTGAACACGGATCTTTTAGCTGAAGTTTTTCAGTTTCCTCTTTCGACTTTTTCTCTCTCCTTTCTTCTAATGGTTCTTCGATTTGCCTTCTTTTTCTTAGTTGCCCTTTTTTTGTCAATCCTTTGTCTACCTGATTTATTTCGCCTCGTATTTTTGAAGTGTTACGTTTCTTCTGAATTTTATTTTTATTGCTTTGAACTTTACTGTTTCTGTTCTTTTTTGTAAGCATTAAAGAGGAAGAATGGTTTTGACAGTCATTGTAAGTATCTTCTGCTATGAAATGTGAATAACAAAGAAAACATAAGCATTTTGAGCAGGCACTAAACACTTCCTCGTTACACTGGACATATTCACATCTAGATTTGTATTTGTTCATATATTCCTTGTCAGGTGTAATTCTCATAACTGGGTAGTTTATTTGTGTTTCTGATGTAACATTGTTATCGTCGTGCTGGTGGCTAGTGGGTAGTGATTCTATATTAAGTAAATTTATGTAATTTATACTATTTTCTTTGTCCTCTATATTTCCTGGTAAATCACAAAATGTCGTAATTTCAGTTGAATAAGGATAATGTTTTTCACATGAAGAGAAGTTCATTTGATAGAGAAAGTGTTCTGAGCACAGGAGACACAAACATTTGTCACAGGTACTAAATACTTTCAATTTACATTGGGCAAACTCACAATGCTGATGAGGATTTGGTTTTGGAAGAAATTTGACATTCACATTGTCTTGTGTGTTATCGCTTATTACTACTGTATCATCAGATAGCGTGCTATTTAAATCTTCTTCCGGTACATAGTCTTTGTCCCTTTCATCATCAGACTCGAAAAATGGGTCTTGCGGTAGGTCAGACAAACCAATTTCCTGTTCAATAGATAAAGTTAACTCTTCATTACAGTATAAAGTTAACTCTTCATTACAGTATAAATCATCGATATTTAAAGAATTGCAGCTATTCAATGCATTATCGATTGGAACGTTCACCAGCTGTCGGCATCCTGCAGATTTATTTGTTTGCGTTAATGCAATCCGATACATAGGATCACTGTTATTTTTATGTTGTATATTGTCAAACCCGATTTCCATATGTTGTAAGTTGTACACTTGTGCAGCAATTTTGTAATTATTTTGGTATTCATGCTTAAAATCAAAAATTTCCCTATGTTCGTTATAGTCATACCAGCGGGCAAAAATTTGGTCGATATCTGTCTTTGTCGTATTTATTGCTGTTTTGCTGATGATTTTATCTTTTCTGGAAGCCATAATCTGAAAAAAGAAATAAAATTAAAGCACATGGACTATTACGTAGTATTTGATTAACTAAACCCCCCATAGAAAACAATGTTAGAATCTATGCTACTTTAAAGAAGCTTTATGCTTTGAACTAAACATATAAGTAGATGTGAAGTTAAATTAAAGCTTGTAAAACGTCATGTCATGGGACACTTTAATATCGTCACTACAATATTACATCAACTACCTATTAACTATGTCTACGTAAAAGCAATTACAATTTAGGCTCAAGCGTTTACTTATACTACACTTTTGATATTATCTACTTACGTGGGTTATGGCGCCAAACAACACGGAGCGTGGTGCGACCACGGGACTGCACAACCTCCTCGCGCGCGATCGCGGACGACACTGATAATTTCACTGTGTAACCCCGCGCCCGCGCCTCCCCCTACCGCGCACACCATTTGAATCCCAAGATAGTAGGCAAAATAGCTCTTAAATTAAAATAATTCTTGCATTATATCTGCGGCAATGGCATATCGAATTAAAAAAACTGATACTTTAAGTAAAATTGAACTCACAAATTCAATCATATACTCGTATTTTTCTTATTTTAGTCACAGTATAAGTTATTACTGTTCACAGTGTAAGTGAACAAGACTGAATGTGAAGTAGACCTTGTTAATATAACCACAGAATGATGAGTTACTGCAGATATTCTAAGTATTTAAAGAAGAATAAAAACATACATTACATAATATATCCACAGTATATTTAGATACTGCCGATATTCTAATCAATTAGGGCCTAGTTAAAAACAAAATCTACTTATTATATCTACAGTATGTTTAGTTACTGCTGTTCTCTTAAGCGATTAAGGCAAAATAAAAAAACGTGCTTTACTTATTATATCGACAGTATACATAGTTACTGCACATAACTTAAGTAAAGATAAAACCTAAATGATAGAGCTTTACTTGCTAACCCTGGGTAACTATACTTACTGTTGTTATATTTAGGAAGATTTGTCATTTATTAGACTTACTGCCTTTATCCTTAACGAAATTTGCTAGTTCCCGATAAGCTATTAAAACAGGTGTCAGCACATATGGTAGAGCTCATTCCGCTGATTCGGGATCAATATTTAACTCATTTTGTCAAAAAAATCACTTACTGCCGATATCGCTAGCGCGGCAGAATAGTGCTAATAACGTGAATGATAAAGAACATTCGTCGTTCTATTCGTTATCTTCGACTCGTGAATCTCGTGTGCCGACTGGTCGCATTGAGTCGCATCCCGCGCGCCCTGAGTGTGCAGGGCTGCATAGCGACAAACGCTGCGTGGTCAACGCGCCGCCCGCGCCACCGCAAGCGCCCACCCCGCCGCCGCCGCTGCGAGGTAGCGTGATGTTTGCCGGTGCGCGCGCGCTCGCGCCCCCTAGCGTCAACCAGTGCAAGTCTTATCACGAAACTCGAGGTAACCCCGCGCACCTCGCAGGGGATACTGTTTGTATTTGTAGCTGTGTTATTTGTTTTCCTAATTCTAATTTTGCCGCTGTAGGTACTTACTGTTCCAATGAAAGTGTACCTAAATGTTTAAATGTTTCTCTTTCTTGTGAAAATTGTGTTTTATCGTGTAATAATTTAAGATCACAAAAGATTTACGTTAATAATAGCGTTAATCCTCTTTCTGTGTCTTCAAATGATAATTTAGTTGATAATTGTGTTAGTGTTAATAATCGTTGTTCTAGTGTCAATGAACCTGTCGTATGTTTTAGTAATAATACAAAAATGTGTGTTTGTACTACTTGCGATCAGGGGGAGTTCGCGTTACCGTTACAGGTTACTGATAGTACGACGCGGTCGGTATTGTTCAATGGTTGTCAATCTTTTTCTGGTAATTTCGATGGATCAAAATCTTGCGCTCGCGATTTTATGCCTAATTCCAGTGATTATAAACCATTTTGTAAAATTGCCAGTGACTCTAAACATTTTTCTGATATTACAAGTAGTTGTCAACATTTTTTCGAGACCACACGAGGTTCTCAACTTTTTTCAAAAAACATATTCGATTTTAAAAACACTAACGGATCTCAACATTTTTGCGGAATTGCCAGTGGTTCTCAACCCTTTTCCGGTAATCGTAATAATGTTCGATCTTATCTTCGGCCCGTGCTAAAGATTAGTATTTTAGGTGAAAACGGTACTGCGTTGGCAGATTCGGCAGCGAAGAGCTGTGTTGCTGGCCATACGCTATACGCTCTCCTAAAGGCCAAAGGTCATCCTATGTCCTCTCGTTTGGAAAATGTAAAATTAGCAGACGGTATTAGTAGATTGTTGAATGTACTTACTACCGAGATAAATGTAACTCTTGAAGGCAGAACCAGGCTTGTAAATTTTTTAATTTTTCCAGACTCGGAGAATAACGAAAGTCTTTTAGGTATAGATTTTTTAGTACAATTTAATATTAGTATTGATTTTGGTAATGCTAAATGGCACTTTGCTGACAGTGTTGAGCAGTTCGATCTTCTCTTCGAAAAAGCACACCACGTTGCGATTGTGCCTATTAATAGTGTACTTAGGGACGAGGAAGCGTCACGTCTAAGCGACGATCAGCGTAAGGTTCTTGCTCAACTAGATGACTCTGAAATAAAAAAAATAATTAGTGGTCTTGAAAGTAATGATGCAGTAGAAGAAAAACGCTGGTCCGAACGCGGATACTTCATGCAGCAAGGAGTCCTTTATAGGTACAACCCCGATGTCGACGTTGAGGAACCACAGCTTGTTCTTCCTGTGAGTTTACGTCTGGACGTCTTGGGGGAATGTCATGATACTCCTATTGCTGGGCATCAAGGTATTGATCGGACTTTGCATAAGCTGTCACAGCGATTTTTCTTCCCTGGCATGAGACGATTCGTCGCCGATTTTGTTAAATCTTGCGCGACATGTCAACGATACAAGTCCTCAAACGTGAAGCCTTCAGGTCTTCTTCAGACCCCAGTGTTAAATCAAAGGGGAGAAGTCTTGGCAATCGACTTGTTTGGCCCGCTCCCACCTGGAGAGAAGGGGGAGAAGTACATTTTGCTGGTTGAAGATACATCTACTCGGTGGGTCGAACTTTTCGCTCTTGTAGACGCCACCTCAGTAGTCTGTGCTCGTACATTGATAGAGGAGTACTTCCTTAGATATGGTGTGCCTCGCCGCATCATATCCGACAACGGTGTACAATTTATTTCCTCTGTTATGCAACAGTGTGCGTATATACTTGGATTTAAACAGGACTTGCTACCTTTATATCACCCTGAGGCCAACCCGGCCGAGCGGAAAAATAGAGATCTTAAGGTGCAGCTAGCCCAATTGGTGGACACCCAGCATTGTTCGTGGCCTAACCACTTACCTTCTGTTCGGTTCGCCATGAACTCGGCATTATGCCAAACAACTGGTGTTTCTCCGGCTCACCTTAGCAAGAGAGCTCCGTTCACCTGTCGACGCTCACTATGATATCAGGGCCGTCCTAGAAAAAGATAATTTCGTTCCCCAAATCACGCCCTACCTTAAGAAGTTTTTAGATTCATTAGTTTCTATTAGGGACAAAGTAGAGAAGGAACAGGATAGACGTAAAGATTACGCAGATAAAGGTCGTAAACCTGAAGAATTTGATGTTGGTGATCAAGTTTTGGTAAAGTCGCATGTGTTGAGTAACGCTGCTAAAGGATTATCAGCTAAGTTTGTACCAAAAAGGGATGGTCCCTATATGGTTATTGAAAAAGCTAGTCCTACTACTTACCTTGTGTCGCATGTTAGGGATCCCAACGAGATCATAGGCAGGTTCCACGCGTCCCAACTTACGCGTTTTGTTAATAGAGACGATGCGCCTCTTTCTCCAGTTATGTCAAAGCGTAACCGAGGCCGCCCTCGTAATATTCAGCCTGTTTCTGAATTCGATGAGCGGGTTCTTGAGCGAGGACGCCTTCACGAACCCGAGGGGGAGTGTATAGCGGATGTATCCGAACGTCTCCCTGGTCGCAAGGGTAGAGGTAGGCCACCTGAGCGATATTCGCCGTAATTGCGTGTGCGTATCCGAACGCACCTTCACGCATGCGCCTCGCGCCGGCCAATAGTAGCCAAGGCCGCGATAATATCAGCCACTGATTGGCTGTTAAGTTGGTAAAACTGTTTTAGTTGTAAGGTCGCCATATTAATTATGATAAGTGTGGCGACATTGGGAATTCTGCTCTGCTAATGTTCAGACATGATTGTGATTCAAAGTTTTGATTAAAGTTTAAGTTTATGCCAATTACAAAACCCTTTCACTTAAACTGACTCACCCCGACTACAAGGCTGAATTATTAATTAAATTGATTAGCAATCTCAATCAAATCAAGACTCTATATTTTGAGTAATGTTATGTCAGATGCCGCACGCTTGGCACTGGGTACCAAAAAAACTTCCAACCTCCAGAAAGGTTTGGCTCTAAACGGGTTTCAAATATCGCCATCAATATGCTTGTGCGAGCGGTAGTGGGTTTGTTCTGTTAGTTTTGGCTATAATTGTGACGGATTTTTGAGGCTTTAACATCAGTGGAACCTACCGTAATTTTTTTTATGGGAAATCATCAAATGAATTTGCTCGCTCTGGGCGGACCGGGAGGGAGTGTCAGGCTCTTATACTGACTAAAAACTACCCTTGTTTGTTCAAATGCCCGATCTTTCGAAAATTTCTGCAACCCTGGCAGGCTCTCGCCTTAGCGGGTGCCGTCAATTGAGTAGTGGGCAATCACGAAAAAAAAATCAACAGTTTTGCGGATATAAATGTAGGTACAATTAGTTGGTACAACTGAGTTTTTGTCTTACCTAATTTTTCAGAGATATTATAGAAAATATAAAATAAATAAACTTTTACAATGGGTGCACCATTGTGAAAGTTTTTTTTTTTAATTTAATATTCTATTTAAAAGCAGATCGGTGGCGGCGATCTCTCGTGTCCGGCCCTGGTTCAATCCATAGTCCGGAGCGAGGAGGCATGTGAAGCAGTCACCTCCTGCGAAGCAATAGTGCTAGCGAAGGAGGAGACAGAATGCGTGCGGGAAAGTGAAACCTCACGCCCCGGCCGCCACAACAGAAGAAGATGCCCCAGGCGTCGGGAAACGGCCATTCCCGGCCACCGTAGGCGCGGGCCTGCGGATGGCGAGCTATGGGTGGATCGCTGTCCGATAGCAACCAGGCCCGGGTGTGTTCCAGGGGCGCCTCAAAGAGGTGTCAGCAAAGAAGACGGGGCCCCATAGGTTCAGTGCCTGTCAGGGGAATTTGTTCGAAGGATCAACCGCGGCCCTAGAACAGAAAGGGCATTAGAAGGATCATGGGTGGGTTTTAGTCAGTAAGAGTCTGACACTCCCTCCCGCTCCGTTCAGAGCGGGAGAAGTCATTTGACGATTTCCCATCCAGAAAAAAAAGGTCGTGAATCGGTTACTTTGATGACGGCAGCACAGTAGGTCCTACTAAAGTAGTTATTCAACTTTTTGCAAAAAAAAAGCAATTTTGCAATCCATTGTTATTTTATAAAAAGGTGAGAAAAAGTGGAAAATACCGAGACAAAGCGTTCAGGCATTATGATGTCCGTAGTAAATGTTAATAATAACAATATTGAAACAATAGTCCGATAGCTTCAGTCTTTCTTTTCCACAATAAATAAAAGCACTTTCTTCGCTGCATTGTGATCAAATATTCACATCTTATGACTTACCTGTTACCTACTTCTTATTAGCTAACTTTTTCTGAGCTGAAATTCGTTAAGCTTTTGTGCACAGGACCGGTCCCTGAATAAGTATTTGAAGTTCAGAATGTTTCAAACCCAAAGACCGTAGGTAAAGTTGAAAAATGCTTATCTTCAAATTCTTATTTCAGAAGTGAAATGGTTATATTTTTAATGCGGATATTGTTCGATAGAGTCATCGCGGTCCTGGAACGCAAAGGAGGAACACGTGTGGGTTTTCTTCAGTAAGAGTCTGACACTCCCTTCTGCTCCAACCAGAGCTGGAGAAGTCATTTGATTAAAAGGTTGCTTACTAAAAACAAAAAAAAAATTGATTGAGTCAGGCGTTACTTTGCGGAAATCCATTTTAAATTTGAAAATGAAAATAATATATCTAGTTTTAATTTCCGCGAATATTAGTGGGTTGCAGGTATGCACCTCCCTCCCGCCCGCTATATTATGCTCATGCAAGATTCCTTGCCTTGTAATCTTGCATGAGCATAATATAGCGGGCGGGAGGGAGGTGCATACCTGCAACCCACTAATATTCGCGGAAATTAAAACTAGATATATTATTTTCATTTTCAAATTTAGGTTGCTTACTACCAATTCGTGATTATTTAAGAACATTAAAAACGGATACGAATTTATCCACAAGAATAGGTACGAATCGAATGCGAGTTTGTACACAAACGGTTTTAGGTTTAGTTGACTTACCTCAAGTGGCTTAGTGGTAAAGCCGCGATTTCACTAATCTTACATGTCGCGCGTTCGATTACCCGGGGGGTAGAGATCAAAGAGTATATAATTATGAAATAATATAATACGGGAGGTATAGATTGCGAAAGCTGGGCAGTTAAGTAAGCTTCCTAAAAACTCTCGACAGAACACAATTTTAGTTTGTAACATCCGTTGTTTCAATAAAAATAATTTCATAATGAAATATAGACCTATATATCGTAGCTAAGTATTTTAGAATGCAACGGATATGGAAGTAATAAAAACATTATTGATTGCTCTTCACTCGTTATTTATGTGCGTTAAATGTCAAGTTTTTGCCTATAGGTAGATACCTACCTCATAAGTCTTATCTA
This sequence comes from Hecatera dysodea, assembly GCA_905332915.2. Lineage (NCBI taxonomy): Eukaryota > Metazoa > Arthropoda > Insecta > Lepidoptera > Noctuidae > Hecatera > Hecatera dysodea. The sequence continues at coordinate 16,739,644 of HG995303.1, forward strand.
ACATCCTATCAAGATGACAATCTCGAATAAAATCACTGTAGGTAGGTTACCTACCAATTTCGAAAAAAATAACTTGAATAAATATACCTGACTAGCTTCATCTCGCGGCTTTTGCTCGTTGCTTATTCTACAGCCCTGGGCACCTGTTAAGTATGCGGGTGCGGGGTGGGGGTACAACTGAAACGTTTGCTAGTAACGCACTGCTTTATAGCGAACTAGCTGACCCACGCAACTTCGTTTGTGTCACATTTTTCATGACTGCTCCGCTCCTATTGGTCTTAGCGTGATGATATGAGGTGGCCTAAGCCTTCTTCGATAAATGGGCTATCTAACAATGAAAGAATTTTTCAAATCAGAGCAGTAGTTCCTGAGATTAGTGCGTTCAAACAAACAAACAAACTCTTCAGCTTTATAATATTAGTATAGATTACGCGCGCTGTTACAATCGATGGCGCGCCTTGCACACATACATAATAGTAGGTACCTAAATTAAATTTCGGGATAAATAGCGTAGAACATTAGTTCCTAATGTTGTAGCTATACATAAAGTAAAGAAATGAATAGATCCCTTTTACAAATACCTTTGCACAAACAAACAACTTTGGGGTCTTTAAGTCAAGAGTGAACAGCCGGTCAATTCTGTGAATCACCGTGAAAACTATGAATTGAGCGCGAAGTAAACTGGTATTCCATCTTCTTTTCACACAACGGCGACAAGTGTACAGAATATGAATACATCAGCAAGCAGTTAATCGACTCTTCACGTGACCGGAGGGCTGGCCTTTGGTCAACGGATCAGTTTCCATTGCCTTTCAACGGACTTTTACGGCCAGTGTTCTGAGCACTTGATTCCCGTTGACAGCGATGGGGGCAAATTTTTCGATGCCGTACTCTCCTAGAGTTCTTCGCCTCCCCTTTTTACTGCGCTTGTACATTTATATATATTTGCTACTAGCATAATGCCTTTGAACGTTCCCACTGCTGGGACACAGGCCTCCTCTCTAGGAGAGGGAATGGGCCGTAATACACCACGCGGACCCAGTGCGGGTTGGTGAATGTCACATGTCTTCGAATTTTTGGTTCTAAGACATGCCGATTTCTACTAGCATGAATTAAATTAAAACTTCATCAATTATTGTTTATTTATCAGTGAGCTGTAGGTAAATTCATACAAACAATCTGTAATGACAATCCATTTATGCTCACACCTCCTGAGCTTACAAAGTGAGGTTACTTTTAGTTCTAAGGACGCGTTTTACGTCGTCGAATACATTACGCATTACCTATTCACCATTGGGTACAGCTGCGGGGGTGCTTCACCATTGGGTACAGCTGCGGGGGTGCTCAGTGCTGACGTAGACAATCGGACAGGGACTGCCTTCCGGGCGAAGGACGTAACTGAAGCCATAAGGCGTATATCGAGAGGTAAGTCTCCGGGTCATGATGGGCTCAGCATTGAGCACCTACAGCACGCTGGACCACACATTGGTAGGGTCCTGGCTTTGTTGTACTCGCTATGCGTGAGCCATTCCTACCTACCAGCTGACTTTATGAAAACAGTGGTAGTGCCTGTAGTGAAGAATAAAACGGGTGACCTTACTGATAAGAGTAACTACAGGCCTATTTCTCTTGCCACTATAACTGCTAAAGTGTTTGACGGTTTACTTAACGCACAGTTAAATAGAACGGTAACTCTGCACGACAACCAGTTCGGGTTTCGTCCCCGGCTGTCCACTGAAAGTGCTATATTGTGCCTTAAGCATACCGTCAAATACTACACCGATCGGAAAACACCTGTGTACGCGTGCTTCCTTGATTTGTCCAAGGCTTTTGACCTTGTAGCGTATGACCTACTGTGGAAGAAGCTGAAGAGCATAAATTTGCCGCCGGAACTCATCAGAATGTTCCAGTACTGGTATGCGCACCAGTCTAATAGTGTTAGGTGGGCGGGGGCAATGTCGGATGCGTATCAGCTTGAATGCGGAGTCAGGCAGGGTGGCTTAACATCTCCTACCCTTTTCAATTTGTATATTGACGGGCTGATCGTGGCGCTCAGCAGTCAGCATGTCGGTTGTCACATTGACGGTATATGTGTTAATAATTTAAGTTATGCTGACGATATGGTTTTGATGAGCGCTTCGGTCTGCGGCTTGAGGAAGCTGTTACAGATTTGCGAAGAATACGCTTGTGGCCACGGTTTATTGTACAATGTAAAGAAAAGCCAGTATATGATCTTTGAGACCGCCAGTGCAAAATGTCCGGGAAGTATTCCACCGATCAGACTCAATGGGGTTCCTTTGCAAAGGGTGGAAATGTTTACATACTTGGGGCATGTTTTGACTGTCGACCTCAAGGATCAGGCAGACATGGAACGGGAGCGGAGAGCGCTGTCTGTTAGAGCGAACATGATTGCCCGCAGATTTGCGCGGTGCTCAAATGAGGTTAAGGTTACGCTCTTTAGAGCGTACTGCACATCGCTGTACTCATGCAGTCTGTGGGCTCATTACTCTAATAAAAGTTACAGCGCTATCCGCGTCCAGTACAATAACGCGTTCAGGGCGGTGATGGGGTTGCCCCGATACTGCAGTGCCTCGGGTATGTTCGCGGAGGCTCGCACTGACTGCTTCCACGCGACCATGCGCAAGCGCGCCGCATCTTTGGTGCGCAGGGTTCGGGTCAGCCCTAACACCGTACTGGTGATGATTGCGGGAAGACTGGACTGCCCTTTCCTTCGACACTGTTGTGACAGACATGTTGCGCTACCAGTGTCGGAGAGAAGGTATTGATTTTAAATATTTTTAATTTAAGGGCTCTCGACCGGATCTAGGCACCAGCTGCGAAATGAAGAGTATTTTATTACCAAGCAGAGAGTTGTGAGCAGCTACGGCGCCTTATATAATTTGATTTTAAATATTTTTAAATAATTTGATTTTAATTTATTGATTTTAATTTATTTAATTTGATTTCAATTTATTTAATTTGATTTTAATTTATTTAATTTGATTTTAATTTATTTAATTTTTAATTTGTTTGTTTGTGTACTATTTATATTGTTTTAATTACTTTGTATCCATTTGTTTGTAATTTTGTATTTCGTTGTTGTCGTTTCGTTGTTCTAATATGGGTTATGGTACCTGAAATAAATAAATTAATAATAATAATAATAATTACATATTCTTTCCACCGAGAGATGCTGCTCAAACATGAGTCTGTCTATCAGCTGAACTGCATAAAAAAAAAAACAGTGGAACGCCGATTATCCCAATTAATTTGGACCGGGGCCGATTCGGATAATCGAAAATTCGGATAATCGGACATAGACTGGTAATAAAGAAAAAGGATCTGTCACACACGGAATAAAGTTTATTAGTCTTAACAAACACAGTTCTACAATAACTTAGTTAAATTTTGTAAAATTACTTGCTTTTAATTTTTTTATATTACGCATTATAGGACCGATTCGGATAATTGGCGGTTCGGATAATCGGCGTTCTCCTGTAATAATAAAACAATTTTACTTCGTTACATAATTATTTATTTTCATTTAAAATTTCAAACATTACCTAGGTAGGTTTAGCGTATCTAACTCATTAAAATAAATATTCACAGTAGGTGTGAAGTTAGATTCTAATAGGTAGGTACCTAGACCTATTAGAATCTAACTTCACATCAGACCAATTCCCCAGCAACCTAGTTCACTAACTAAATCACACACTTCAACATATTCTGCAATAATCCTTTTTCGTCTCATGATCTAATCTAAATCAAACATCTTTTTGGTAACACGTTGCTCCCAAATTCAGCAGCCAAATGATGTTCACACGACTTATAAAGATGTAGATTTACAAATTTTAGAATTACTTACTAGAATTTGGAGGCCCTACTCCAAAATTCTTAATTAAGAACGTGTCTATGCCAAATAAGGATGGTTGTTCAGCCTACTTTAAATTTTGTTGCAGTTGAATACTTGTATTGCTTAAATATTTATGAGATGCAGAGAATTTTGCTTATGTCCGGACTCATCTTTTATAGGTTTTTTTTATATTCATGCTTGTTTGGTGTTTCATCATCTGCTAAGAAATGCAGCTCGACGCTTGATGGCTGGTCTTTTACAAAAGGTGACAGCATAACTTGTCGCATTTACTTTAAATTTGTAGTCCTAGCATAAATTGTCGTATTGGATCTGGTCTGGATGATCCCTCTATTATGTCAATCAAATCGAATAAATAAAACCGCGGAAAAAATGTTAGATACGAGTTGCTTAGTGTATGAAGACCAGTTAGTTGCCGCGTCGAATAATTTCGAGAACTGCTGATGGAAAGTTTTGCTGAAAAGAGACCGTTCGACTGGAAGGCATCACAAGTGGTGTGTTTTATTTCAAGACGGGCGAGCAGAAGGGCCATCCCTTCTGCTCCGCCCAGAGTGAGAGAAGTTCAGGTATCAGACACTTACTGACTGAAACCCATCGGTGACTTTTTCGAACCAATGCCTCAGGCAGGTGTAAGATACCCTAAAACTAGGGTTTTTCTGGAAAAATAACTTACCTATTACTTAATTACTTAGGCCAGTCCTGGATTTATAAATAGGCCATATAGGCCGCGGCCTAGGGGCGGCAGCATCCTAGGGGCGGCAGATTTCAGAGGTCGGTCACTCGATTTCAGACGATAAAAGTCAAACACGTTCACTGGTTTTATCATGGTTTTTTATACTTTAAATAAATACCTTTAGAAGAAACTCATTCCTATCGAAACTCATTCCTAGTGAGTGATAGATGAGAGCAGTGCGGCGGGCGGCGAGCGGACAGCAGTGGCTCACCCCGCTTCCCGCCCGCACTCCGAACCGTCAAGCAATGCCCGCGCCCGCACCAGTGCAGCAGTGTTTTGATGCAAGCACCGATCGCATACGCACGCTACACTCTTGTCGTCTTGTCTTTAAAAACCTACTTTACTTACCAAAACAAAATACGTAACGACTAGGTACTGAATAAAAAATCACAGTGATATCTACTCAATATTCTTTGTTGTTAAGCTTCAGTTTTTATTGACATAGGTAAGTGGTAGGTACACAATAGTGTGCAATACTCTAAACTCTAATATACCTATTTTAATCATTAACACTCATTATATGAAAATGAAAATTGTCCTTCTTTAACACGATACTTTTACATTGGTGGTTTATTGATGCGTTTCTACATTTTAAATATTATTTTGAGTCCGACGTTTCGGTTGCCTTTTAACCGACTTTAAAAAAATGAGGAGGTTCTCAATTCGACTATATTTTTTTGTGTGTTACATCTTTGTACCGGGTGTACCGATTTTGATGATTATTTTTATATTCAAAAGCTGATGCTTGTTGTGTGGTCCCATTTAAATTTGATTGAGATCTGACGACTAGTATTTGAGTTATCCCTAATAATGCGTGGCTTAGTTTACATTGACGACGTTCTCATTCCCTCTTGTCGATGTAAAATGAAAAAATAAAATTGTGTACGATGGTTTGGAAGAGCATCTTAGTATTTCAGCGTGGTATCTTTCCAGTTACAAATCTTTCGGGATTGCTGAAATCGCATGTTTTTTTATTGTTTACATCAATTGCTATTGGTACGTTTAGGTGTGTTACCACTAAAAAGTGAAAAATAAAAAAAACTTTTTATAAAAGATGCGGAAGTCGGTGTTCAAAAACGAAAAAGCAACCAAAAACACCGAGTTCCGAAATTAAAGTTATTTTGTAGGTACTTTTTGGATTTTTTTTTGTGTAGAAGTCGGTTGAATTTTTTTATAAAAAGTTTTTTTTTTATGATTTACAATTTCCGTTGTCGCGGTTGACTCTGCGAAAAAATAAAATAAAAAAATGTAGAAATACTTATTATTTAGTTTCGTTTAGGTACACTTTATGCAAACCGCAATGTTTGGCCAGCCAAGCTAAAGAAATATACAACGTGTAACAAACGTAAGACCTGAAACTAGTTTACTCGGAATCGTTTACTAAATCCATTTCCTTTTTTATAGGTGTATATTTACACCGGAAAAAAACTTTTTACAAAAAATAAAAACCGACTTCTAAACAAAAAAAAAAAACAAAAATTACAAAATAACTTTAATTTCGGAACTCGGTGTTTTTGGTTGCTTTTTTGTTGTTGAACACACCGACTTCCGAAATTAAAGTTATTTTTTACTTTTTGGTTTTTTTTTTGTTTAGAAGTCGGTTTTATTTTTTGTAAAAAGTTTTTTTATTTTTCCCTTTTTAGTGGTTCACTCCCAGCTAAACATAACCATCACAGCGTACGTGGTATGAATTGGTGTAAATAATAAACAAACATGCGATTTCAGCTATCCCGACAGATTTGCTATCATTTATTGAAATTAACAAAAAACCACTTGTTCGATTTCGATAAAATTTTCATGGGACCATTTGGGATGTATACCCTTTCCAACAAAAAAAGAATTTTTCAAATCGGTTGGCAAGCGACGGAGTTATGCGCGAACAAACATTAAAAAAAACATACAAGCATCCGAATTGAGAACCTCCTCCTTTTTTAGAAGTCTGTTAAAAAACCATCTAGCTCTTCTCTACATAGAAGCAGACATAATGAGTACCATAAACTATGATGATATTATAGACTTTGCTATTAAAAAGTCCCGTAAAAAATTGTATTCTTGTTTCTTTTTGACACTCTTTCTTAATGACTAATTCATTCTTTTATTTAACTTTAAATATCTATAAGGCATTCTAAATGTAGTAAACTACAAATGGAAAAATATTATTTTAGAAAGGTGAACATGGGGCGGCGGGAAAAAGTGGCCTACACTCATAAAAAATATAAATCCGGCACTGACTTAGGCAGGAAAAAAATAAAGTATCTATTGGGAAGAAAAAAAAAATACTTTTCAGCACATCTTTTTTTGTTGTTATACTTGTACTTGGAAAAAGGCTTTGATCGCAAAGCGTTTATGCCAGCTTATTTGCTTATTGTTCTTTGTTGGTAGTCGATGATCCAATTAATCAGATTAGTACTTCCAGGAATTACCGCCTACAAACAAATAAATACATACTTAAAAAATCCTCTTTATATAGTATATATGTATAGTTTAGATTTTCTTTGGATTTCTACTACTCTTACTAACTTCGAACATGCCTCGTAATAAATGTATGTACTTATTAAATTTATTTAAAGCCATATTAACTCTACAAGACTGCCCTTTGTAAGTACCATTTCAAAATGTGTAAATTCAACTTAATTTTTCAAAGATATATTAGGAAATTCATATTAATAATAACAATAATAATTTTCTCGTATTTATCTACGTTCTGTTACCTTGCAGGTTTTGATAAATAGTTTATCATTATTCATAAGTATCTATGCCTATTTCGTTTTACGCATCACAGTACAGATTACAAATAAAGTATTTTCCTATACTTTATTTTAATGCAAAAGTATAAAGTAAGTATATTTATCCAAAATGAAGTAGGATACGTTTTTAAAAAGTACGGTTGGCAACTCTACCTAAAACTGCACATTAAGAATTTTGACGACCCAAAATTGGGATCTATTGACATACACTTGCCTGTCAAAGCTTCTACATGCGCAGTTAACTACTTATTTAATCCTCTTAGCTCTCTCTCGACCGAGAATTAATGCCAATTGGTACTGGCTGGCTAATCATAATCAGTCTTTTAATGTTCGCACTGCTGGGACACAAGCCTCCTCTCTAAGAGAGGGAATGGGCCGTAATCCACCACGCGGGCCCAGTGCGGGTTGGTGAATGTCACATGTCTTCGAATTTTTGGTTCTAGGACATGCCAGTTTCCTCACGATGTTTTTCTTGCTGGCTAATCAACTTGTCATCAAAATGAATAAGTAGTGCGTTCGAGGTAAACGCTCAAATTGTTCACTTTTGCACGTAACGTGTCATACTCGCACTTATTGCAACACTTCCAATTTACATCGCATAATAAGTTTATTACATCATTACTGTTGGCCTGTTGCTGTCATTTTGTGCTCATCTTATTGCGATATTATATGATTGTTAAACATTTGACGCTAACAAGATTATAACGATGTTATAAACCATGTTAATGCTTGGTCTATCAAAATTATTGATGTTATTATGATTGAGGTCGCAATTTTGTAATGTGTTGACTCAATTGTGATTAATTTTACACAAAGAGTTGCAAAAAGTTATTTTATTGATACTTCAAACATTAATTGTAAATAAGCAATTATTTTGTAAAACACTTCATTATTGTTAATAGATACGGTGTTCAATTTAGTGCCAGTTTCTCAATTGAATATCTATTTGGAGTTAAATGTCGAACCCTATAACAATTTATAAGATTGACATATTATCAGGCTAACTAAAGTAGCATTTGACAAATACTAAACTTCTACTTAATTCTTAATTCAGAAATTGGTAGTTAGCTAAACACTTAAAAGAATGTTGAGTACCTAAGTAAGACGATTGTAAGTGGAAGTAAAAGTGACTTAGTTCAACGGCCTGATGACCCGCTCAAATTCGTACATTTCGCGCCTAAACAGGTCTAGGAATGTGGTTTTGACCGTAAGCAAGGAAATGATCTAACTCTAAGAAGCTAAAACATTTCCTGCCTTTTGAGAGGCGTCACACTCGGGTAAAAGTTAGAACCAAACATAGTATAGGTATCTATGTAGGTACATCCATCGAAAAACATAATCCTCCATCAAGCGACGATTAAGAACGTATACCTACGCCGAACGGCATTTCATACAAATTTTCAAATCCTTATTTTCCGAAATTACTAAACCGATTTTAATGAAACTACACACATAAGCAGGATACATAGGTCTAAAAAGTTAGTTGAAAACATATTCGATAAATTATTATTATCATTTATTTTTCAGATAACAAAGATCCATTGGGTTAGTAACAATAGTCTTAACCTATGTTAGTACTTAACTAAAAACATCGACAATGTACAGGTGACAAGTGACCTCACCAATGGGCTGTCATGTCTCCCGGCTATAGCGCGTAGAATGCTGTTGGGGCTACCACGGAGTCTGCTTAGCAGTGAGGCCGCTTTCTTTCGCCGAACAGCATTGAAGCAGTCGGTACGTGCCTCAGCGAACATCGATGACGCGCTACAGAACCGTGGCAAACGCAACAGCGCCCTAAACGCGTTGTTATACTGGATACGCAGAGCATTGTAGGCCTTTTGGGTGTAGCTGAACCACAGGCTCCCCGAGTACAGCGACATGCAATATGCTTTGAACAACGTTATCTTGACCGCGGCCGTACATCGCAAGAACCGGCGGGCCAGCATATTAGCCCGAACCGACAATGCTCTGCGCTCCCTCTCGATATCCGCATCGTCTTTTAAATCGTCCGTCAACAGGTGACCCAAGTATTTAAAAGAGTACACCCTTTGCAACTCCACATCGTTCAGTAACACAGGCGGGACAGTGGAGGGACCCCTACTGTCGGACTTAAAGACCATGTATTTCGACTTGCCTCCATTGTATATAAGGCCATGAGAAGCAGCGTACGACTCGCATATACCAATAAGCTTTCGGAGCGCACCAAGCGAGGGGGCCAGCAACACCATGTCATCTGCATAGCTCAGATTATTGAAGCATACTCCATCAATAAAGCAGCCGACACGTGTACTGCTGAGTTGCTCGATCAATGCATTCACGTACAGACTAAACAACAAGGGTGAGGTCAGGCCACCCTGCCTGACGCCACACTCTGGCCTACTTGGCTCTGAGAGCTCTCCTGCCCATCGAACCCGATGCTCCTGACTCACGTACCAGTACCGCAGAAGTGAGACGAGCTCCGGCGGCACCGTGGTATCTGACAATTTCTGCCAGAGAACGTCGAAAGAGACGAGGTCAAACGCCTTGGACAGGTCTAAGAAGCATGCGTAAACAGGTGTTTTCCTGTCTGTGTAGTACCTGACAGCGTGCTTTAGACTAAGAATAGCGTGTTCTGTTGACAGCCCTGATCGAAACCCAAACTGGGCATCATGCAGTTTGATGTGGGTATACAGGTGAGAATTAAGCACACTGTCAAGTATTTTAGCCACGACGGTAGCCAAGGAAATCGGCCTATAGTTTGCTCTGTCCGAAACGTCTCCGGTCCTACTCTTGACCACCGGTACCACCAGAGCACGTAACATATCGGGAGGAAGGTATGAGTGACCCAGACACAGGTTAAACAGAAGAGCTAACACACGAGGCAAATGGTAACCGCCATACTGCAGATGCTCGATGCTGAGCCCATCGTGCCCGGGGGATTTTCCCCTCTTCATGTTTCTAATTTTCTTCTTGATATCTTTTGCTAGAATTACTGTAGTTATTTCTGTTGCACTGTCCCCAGCATCAATCTCCCGGCACGACGGACCCAATCGCGACCTCACATTGAAATGTACACTAAACAGATCAGCAATATCTTTGGCGTTGGAGACACTATCAACACTCACAGGAACGCTGGGTCTAGAATCAAGCTGTTTAGTGCTCTTCCAAAAACCCCCAAAATCTGAACTCGAATGGCGTTTAGCTAACAGATCCATTCGAATCTGATCCTGGTTGTTTTGGCACCATTTAAGCTTCCCTTTAAAAATCTTACGAGATTCTATCATGGCGTCCCCATATGGCACCACTAGCAGGTCTACCATACCACAGCCACGTATTGAATTTTATCTTAGCGTTCCTGTGAGCCTCGCTTACAAATTTGTTCCACCCCGCCAATGGTTTCTTATTCTTAGTTGATTTAAACACATATGTATAACTCGCATTATTACATAAAATATTAACAATGTCCCTATACATGCCATTTATTAAGCTACTATGACTAGGGTCCCTGCAATACCTACCACAACATTGTTGTAGCTCAACAGGCAAGTCGATATGTTTTAACTGTAGATTACACATATTTTATAAATAGTGTTACGGTTAAATTAGACCCATTTTAAATTTTCCATACCATAAATTTCCACTTATCTTTTTTCAAATATGTAAGACATTTCGAAAATGTTGTTAACTAACTTTTTAGACCTATGTATCCTGCTTATTTGTGTGAAGTTGCATTAAAATCGGTTCTGTTATTTCGCGAAATATTGAATTGACAATTTGTATGAAATGCCATATGGCGTACACGCTCTTAAAGGCTAGTTTATACGTACCTAATTATATCCGTAGAACAACTTTGTATCAGAAATAGTCGGTGTATCGTTTTCCAACTGTCCCGTCGCATTTGTCTGCGAGAGCTATATGAATGTTCATTGGCTCTACATATAAAATTCTAGGATAGATTAGATATATCGATACCGGAAATTTCAACTAACTTAAGAGACATATCGGCATTTAAAATAAATGTGCCCTATGCTAACAGTCATAAGGAATTAACATATCGGCTTTTTGGTTAAACGTCCCCTAAGTTAATTGATACTTCTGGCATCGATATGTCACTGAATAATTTTAAAATACGTAAGATTATAGAATACCTTGAGAGATTGTAAGCTCTCGAAAAATGTACGACTGAACATTTGAAATAGGTAGGTACTTTTTTACGCATAAGAATTTGATAGTCCATAATCTCTTGAAGTCATTTCGAGAAATTGTAGAATAGTAGTGATCGTTACTAGCAACGCAGGAGACAAAAAACATACGTTACTCACCTAAAAATAATAATAATAACATTTACATGACAAACACAATGCAGGTCATTGGCTGCACCTAAAATTGGATGGGTCACCCAATCCGGGTCTTGATGACACACTCAAAACATCCTCCGGAAAGAACGTGTGTCCCTCCGGTGAAAGTGTCACGCGAATATGCAGAGCAATTCTTGAGGTCAATGCTACCACACAGACCGACTTGTTATTGTGTCATTCTGTTGTGTTGTGAGTGTCTGGTATATATGTAGACGGTATTAAAAGATGTTTTTTTTTGGGTTTCATAAATATTTTATTTCCTGCTTTTAAAACAGTTTAAGCATTATTTTTAGTTACACGCTGTATGATTGTCAGTTGTCACAGATAATAAGTCGCCTGTATTTTAAGTTCCTTTCGGAGGAAACTTCTTCGTGATCGTGTTGAATAGAGTGGTGAAACTGACCAAAGAATATGACGTTAAAATGTTTTATTTTATGTTTTCTACGTCAAGAGACCTCTTTTTTTGGATGGGAAATCATCAAATGACTTCTCCCGCTCTGGGCGGAGCGGAAGGGTGTGTCAGACTTACGGACTAAAACCCACCCGTGATTCTTCTTGTGCCTTTTACGTTCCAGGGCCGCGGTGACTCTTTCGAACAAATTCCGTAACCCTAGCAGGCACTGACCCTATGGGGCCCCGTCTTCGTTGCTGACAGTTTTTTAGGCGCGCGTGGAACAGGGCCGCTGTCGACCCTGGCCTGGTTGGTACCCATAGCTCGCCGTCCGCAGGCCCGCGCCTACGGTGGCCGGGAATCTATAATGGCCCGGGGCGTCTTTTTCTGTTGCGGCGGCCGGGGCGTGAGGTCTCCCTCTCTCGCACGCGTTCTGCCTCCTCCTTCGCTAGCATTGTTGCTTCGCAGAAGTAGGTGGCCGCTTCCCATGCCTCTCGTTCCTGATCATGGAACCAGGTTCGGACACGAGAGCTCGCCGATCGTTTCTACGAGGACACGGCGTTGCTTCGCCCAAGCAGGGCAGACCTCCATCGTATGCTCCACCGTGTCCTACGGGCGATCCATAGTGGCCTTAAAACTGTTACGATTTCGGTGTGAGAGCGAGACGAAGCTATACCTACAGGACGAATAGCACTATCCCTGTCTTACAACGGAATCATGATGGTACACTTCATAGTACGGCCCTTGAATAAGACTTCCATTCGCTGTTACTTCAGAAAACATAACCAAATCTGTCGATTAGCCTGAATGCCTAAAATTAGCATTACAATGACCACTACAAACACACAATCTACTGACACACTTCCAAACATGGTATAATTAAAAAGAATAAACGGCTCCGGAAGGCCGGAAACACCCGAACAATGGCGACTGGAGACGAAGCGACGCGGTTGCGCAAGCGCCGTATTTAGCGCTATTATTCCACGCTTCCTAGATTATAATCTGAACCGCTGACCGTTGAGAAAGTCAACTGGTAATCCAATTAGCTTTTTTCATTGTTATCGGAGAGAGCTTCTTTGAGTTAATGTTTTAAAGCGTTTTGTCACAAGTTTATTACACTATCACTTTCTGTTACTTAATCATTTCAGTAAACAGCTAGCCGATTCTTCACTCGACCAGATGGTTCATCTGTCCGTGTCTGTCGGCCAAAGAATCATCAGAACATTACCATTCGACGTGGCAAACTCGAGTCTTCTAGGCATTTTTGCAATGGACAACTATGTGGAAGATTTTTTTGATGCCCAATGAGCTCTTTTTAAACTCATTTGCAGATACATACTTAATTTTTTTTTATTATAAAAGGAACATAAATAAAACAGTTTGCATTGATTTATGTGTAACATCTTTTCTCTCGCTTTTCTCCAATCTATGGGTGTGATTTCGTAAAATGGGACGGAAGTGTGTAACAGGTAGCCGGGGAAGCGCGGGCTATTTGTATTGACCAATCATGGAGCGCGGTGGTAGAGCTGGCCGTTAAATGGGACCAACCACTTTGGTCTGAATTTACAAAAAAAAAAAACTTTTTAAAAAGAATTGCATTGGGTAGTTGGGTACTCCAAGTGTACCTAATTTAAATCAAATATTTTTTTTCACTTCGAATGATTTTTCGTTACGAATAAATAATCAGTTCAAGTTAACATTTTATAGTCCTGCAAAAAAAGCTTCGCATGTTCAGTTGAAATTGAAAAATCTGACCATATACATATGTATATCATTGTATGTACTCCCAAATAATGATATTTGTAGCACATCAAGATATATTTTGTAAAAAATCTGTGACGCAGAATACATTGAGATGTCAATATAATATATTTTGCGTAAATCGTTCTTCGAAGACTATCGTAGGTAGGATTGTGCAATGTCGTGTAAGCACTCTATATCTTAAACTATGTCTAGCTAAGCAGTAAATTAACTCAGGACAATTAAAAATCCTTCACACAGATGACAACACACAAATTAAAATTTAACAAGCGATAGAGTAATTTAAAACAATCCAAACTTGCAAAATTGAATCTCTGGGATGTTTGATAACATCTTTAACAATTATACTTGGAGCCACAAAACACTCCACCAATATGTTTCAAATGTTACGAAAAGCAATACAACATGGCACCTGGTCATTACTAGTCTGATGCACGAAAACTGGAGCACGGTAACAATGGATTTCAAAAGAAATACGTTTAGCAGATCTCTCATCGCTCCACCGTGAATCACAGAATGTACGGCGGATCGCGATAAACCCGGATTCACACAATAAGTTACAGAAATATGTAACAAGGCCGTTTCGTAACTTCTTGGAAATTGGTAGACTCTCTAACAATACTGGGATCCTGGGTTATTGATTGTGGAGTCAGTGTTCAGGTCGATTAAATTCATTTTTCATTTGTAATTGCGGGGGCCATTTTTTTACTCGAGAATTTTCGGCTAAGAACTTGTCAAACACTACTTAGGTAGGTACTTGTGTATGTTGTATTCTCGAAAAGACTACGCAGGCAAAATTAGAGTTTGAAAAAATACACAACTTCAAAGGGGTAAGTCATAGGTACTTTGCATCAGCACTACTGCCGTAATAAACACGATTACTCACTACATGTATCAACGCTTGAGATTTTTTTAAGGATACGAACACATTGAAACGTGAGTCAACTTTACACAGGGAAACCCGACTTTGCAACTCTTCTATGGTAATTAATTTGCAGTTTGTTTATTGTAACGCACCAATTTCACAGTGTGCCCTTGCATTACCTGATGACCATCTCATTCGTGGTTTTATCATACAAAGTCTGAGTACGCCAGGTCGATAAGATAACTCTCGGTGGCGGCGACCTCTCTTTTCCGGCCCTGGTCTGGAGCGAAGAGGCATGGATAGTGGCAGTCTCCTTCTGCGAATCAGTAATGCTAGTGAAAGAGGAGGCAGGCCACACGAGGGATATAGCGCGAAACCTCGCGCCCCAACCGTCGCAACAAAAGAAGACGTCTCAGGCGTCGGGAGTCACATGGCGATTCCCGGCAACCGTAGGCGCGGGCCTGCGGATGGCGAGCTATGGGCGGCTCGCGGTCCGTAAACAACCAGGCCTGGGTCGACGGCGCGTCGTGTTGCACGCGCACCTCAAAGAAATGTCAGCAAACAAGACGAGGTCCCATAGGTACAGTGCCTACTAGGGTTGCGGAATTTATTCGAAAGAGTCACTGCGGCCCTGGAACTCAAAGGGCACAAGGAGGAACATGGGTGGGTTTTAGTCAGTAAGAGTCTGACACTCCCTTCCGCTCCGCCCAGAGCGGGAGAAGTCATTTGACAATATCCTATCCAGAAAAAAAGGTCGAATAACTCCGTGGTACATTTTATAATATTGCTTGTGAAATAGTTCTTTCAGAGATGTAAATCCAATCCTCAACTGTCTCTATAGTCTGGTTGCTAGCGCTACTACTAAGCGTGAGGTCATGGGTTTGATTCATGGGTTGGACAAAATTAGTGTTATTGGGCTTTGTTCATCTTAAATTTCTGGAGTTCCGTAAAATCCGTTCTTAACGGATGTCTACACCCTGTAAGGAACCAACCTGCCAAATTTTAAATTTGTAGGTGTTTTTGAAATTTCGTGATTAATCAGTGAGTGGTATAAGTAATGGCCTAAGCCGTTGAGGAATGCAGGCGTGAAGTTATGTTATAATGCTAACACTAAAGCTCTGTCACTAAGCAGCACTGTGTTTGTTCCGGTCTAAAAGTCATAGATGCCGACGAAATAACACATTCACTCGCGACGTTATTTCAACTTTATCTCAAATATTTTCAACTCAGACGGGATGGCCACTTCATCTTATTTACACACATTAGTTATATATTTGTTTTCTAGTTTTTATTAGTGGCTTTGCACGCGTTATGCTCACTACATGCATCTCTAGGGTCCCACCTCCAGCCAGGGGTCCGGAATTAATTCGAAAGAAAGGGCATTTGGAGAGCAGTGGTGGCCAAATGGTAACGGCCCCGACTTACGAATTGTAGGTCGCGGGTTCAAACCCAGCCAGGCGCATTACTTTGTGTAATTAATTTTATCACCACTGCTCTCAAAACGGCGAAGGAAAACATCGTGAGGAAACCGGCATGGCCTAGAACCAAAAATTCGAAGGCATGTGACATTCACCAACCCGCACTGGGCCCGCGTGGTGGATTACGGCCCATTCCCTCTCCTAGAGAGGAGGCCTGTGTCCCAGCAGTGGGAACGTTAAAAGGCTGATTATGCTTATGCTATGCTAAAGGGCATTTGGAGGAACACGGACGGGTTTGAGTCAGCAGTAAAAGTCTGACACTCCCTTCCGGTCCACCCAGATTGGAAAAAATCATTTGATGATATCCTCTCCTTAAAAAAAGTCTCATCGATTTGGTTATAGCTGTGAGAGCTAGGATTAGGTTAGGTTAATAGTTATTTATAAACCTAGTATAGTGAGATTTCCTTGGTGGTATGGTAGTCGATGAATCACGCTGGCTTCGAAGGAACCAGCTCCTAATTTAAAGACTCCCACGTATAGCTAGCAGGAGACACGGGAAATCCGTCCCATCGCCGTACGCACAATGAAAGTACTCCCAAAACGTTTCGTGCGTATGGATGGACTGTGCCATAGACCGATGACACGTTGACTTTTTTTTTTTGGATGGGAAATCATCAAATGATTTTCCCGCTCTGGGCGGACCGGAAGGGAGTGTCAGACTCTTACTAACTAAAACCCACCCGTGATCCTTCTTGTGCCCTTTGCGTTCCAGGGCCGCGGTGACTCTTTCGAACAAATTCCGCAACCCCAGCAGGTACTGACCCTATGAGGCCTCGTCTTCGTTGCTGACGGCTCTTTGAGGCACGCGTGGAACACGACGCGCCGTAGACTCGGGCCTGGTTGCTATCGGCCGGCGAGTCACCCATAGCTCGCCATCCGCAGGCCCGCGCCTACGGTGGCCGGGAATCACCCTGCGTTTCCCGACGCGCGGGGTGTCTTCCTCAATTGCGGCGGCTGGAGCGTGGAGTTTCCCTCTCTCGCACGCGTTCCGCCTCATGACACATCGTCTAACGTCCGATTATAGAACTGACAAAAACTAAAACATTACAGTAACAGTCGAATAACTATGTCATCATCATTAGCAATGATGTCAAAGAGAACATCAGAGGAGGTCATCTAAGCAGCATCTTATTACGGTCTTAGAAAGGTATTCCTCACTCAAACGGGCAAGGCCGTGTTTTAAAAGAGGCAAATGTACGCACAATATTGTCGTTTAGAGAGGAATTACAAAATAACTCAATGGCTCTTGAACTGTGAATCCATTAGTTGCAACATATTGCATGATGTTTTGAAGTCCGATGAATTGCGATGTAGTAGCTCTCACTTTTATCATGATTAAGTGTCTTGTTATTTGTGTGTTTGTGAACTATTGAACTATGGTGGTCAGTGGTCATTATTTTAGGTCTAAATGTCCACTTGTAAATAAGAGGTCCTAGAAACTAGAGTGATATTCTAACCGCGATCACGTACCGGCTGACTCTCTTTATTATGTACACCATATAAGTTACAGAAAATATGGATAAAGAAAACATTACATAGGGTGACACAGTGGGCGGCCTTATCGCTAAAAGCGAGCTTTTCAAGACAACCTTTGGATGGATTTTAAAGAGAAAAGGGAAATAGTACTGTAGGTAGTCTTAGGTGTACTAATTGTATATACAATAAATACATAATAGATGCCGATGCCGATGGTCGTGAGACGCACAGGACCGGTTATGGTGGTGACACGTGGGGAGGCCTATTTTCGGCAGTGGACGTCTTCAGCTGATATGATGAAGCTGTGGCGACACTTACAAAGCACACAAAGCCAAAATGTTAGCGATTCACCACATGACATTTTGGCAGCCCATGGCAATTGAGTAGATACTCCTATACTTCGGAATTTCGAATGTTATTGATGACAAACAGTCTCTTGTCTAGAGCAAGAGCCTCAGCAGCCCTACCATGACGTCTTAAATCCATCATGATTCCTGTGTCAGAGAGAGACGGAGTTCCGCAAGACGAATAGCACTATCCCTTTCCCTCACACTGAATCATGATAGCATTGGCACGCAGTACGGCCCCAGGTCCTCTTATGAGCTATGCTGTCGCTTTCACGGACATAAAGCGACAATGCGACAAAGCACTTTCGTAGAAGTTGCTCTATGTGTAGGTACCTACAGTGATTTTAGATTTTTTTTTTATAGAATTGTGAGGGCCTTCAAACAAAAATTTGACACGCATAATTTCGGCCGTTTGCTTCTCCAATTTATGCACAATATGAAACATTCAATTTGCTCCATCGTCGATACAGTAACGCTTTTGAGTCGTTCGATCATAATAAAAAATGTTTTTTTTTTTTCTGGAGCAGCAATGAAGCTTTTTCGCATCACAGTTTAGATTTATTTTTTATTTTTTTAATAATAATAATAAATTTATTCACAAACTTTTTACAAGAATCAAATGAAAACCCTGACTTCTGAGCTAGGTAAAAACCTGTATTACAGAAGTCAGAAATGACTTAGATTTGCCTACTTAATGACTTATTTCTTAATGCCGTGCAGTTTTTATGATATAAATTAAGCTAACGCCTCAGAAATTGCATTTCACGACGATAAAAAACTTAGAATATGGAGCAATGACGCAGGTCATGCAGTATTGCAGATGTTAGCAAATGTGTTTATGTTTAATACTAAATACTTAATATTACCTGCATTGCACGTTATGACATATTTCGGGTTATTGTTATACAGGGTTAAGACTTCCGCAGACAAAAGTGTATTTTACTGAAAAAATCTGATTAGTCTATCTCATAGATTATTAAAAAATAAAGACGATACAGTGCGTTGAAAATACGCGTGACGTCTCTTGCTACAATTTTATTTTTTTTGCGATTTGAAATGACAAAAAATACGTGCCCAATATTTTTTGAAAATCCAACGGGCGGTCTAAATAGAATTAGGTCTCAAAAATGTGACAACGTTTTTTCACAGAATTTGTGTTAGTTAAATCGGTATTTTATCATTTTAGAACAAGTTTTTATGATGCATCGACTCATCATCGCATATTCGCGTCAAATCTGTCTGCGTGTTTATCTAACACTAGCAGCGCGCCGCGGTTTTACCCGCGTAGTTTCCGTTCCCGTGGGAATATGGGGATAAAATATAGCCTACCTATAGCCTTCCTCGATAAATGGGCTATCTAACACTGAAAGATTTTTTCAAATCGGACCAGTAGTTCTTGAGATTAGCGCGTTCAAACAAACAAACAAACAAACAAACTCTTCAGCTTTATAATATTAGTATAGATGATACTTACTTACGGTGCAAAACTCAACAATACACACATTACACAAATAAGTTTGGCTGTCAGCGTCAGGCCTATTCAAACTAAAATATGCAAGAATAGACCATAAATGGACACATTTGTAAAAAGCCTACCTATTTCTCAAAAGTGTTAATGACCGAAAATATCCATAACAAAAACGCGCGAGTATTTGGAAACATTTTTTGACAAAAGTCTAAACATTTTTTTAATAGTTTCCACGAAGAGAATAGGAAACAATACACGTTTGGTAACCTATGCTGTCATTCTTTGACTGAACGATGAATTGATGATACAGGTTGACACTTTTTAGTTTCAGGGTGATGTACAACCCAATGGATAAATAGGCTAAATGATAACAGCCACAAGGAACGATCTTCGAGGTTAAGGAACGCTTGCTGAAGTCGGTTTGTGGATGGGAGGTCATCTTATCATACCGAGTCTCCTCCTTGCCTCGGAAAGCACGTTAAGCCGTTAACCCTGGTCGTCATTTTTAGATCTTTGGCAATAGTTACAGATTGTTAGTAGCCAGAAAATATGACAACAGATTTTCCAAAGAGTAGCTATCGTTTTACCCACTTACTGGGTTGTAGAAGTCAGTCAGGCAGTCCATGTAGAAAAAATCTCGAGGTAAAATACACACTCAGCTGCATCCAGTTATTCGGAAACCTACTTCAACATAGGTTAGAAAAATTTTGGTGGTACGAGGTCTGCTTAAAAGTAGCGCGAATGTTGAATTTCCGCGGGCTCGTATATTCGATTTTCGATTTTTGCCTATTCCAAAAAATGGATCGAAGAATCTGTATCATATTTGTGTGGAAAAGAAAAATAAGTGCGTGGACGCATTTCGAATGTTAACTGTGGCATATGTTGAAGCTACTTTGGAGCAAAGCAACATTTATCGATGATAAACGTTGCTTTGTGAAAAATTGTTCTCAGTGTTTCGAGATGATGTATCGTCTTTCACATCTTTTCTGCTTTCTGAGATTACTTAAGAACGTCGAAGAAGTGAAGAAAATCGTATTGGTCAATCGTCGAATTGCCATGCTTTACAAAGTTTAGTAGGTACTGAGTTTAGTAGCTAACAGTTTACTACTAAGATGCAGCCAGTTTGGCCCACACTCGTGACTTAGGATCGACTCGTGAAAGGCGACTGACGCAAGACGCAATCCTAACCAGTTTATCTGCAGAACTCGTCGATAAACCTACGTATCAATATAGAGATGAGCTTTAAATTGTGTTGATGTTTTGTGTGAATATCGTGGAAATCTATATTTAATGTAGTAGTAATATAATAAAGCTGAAGAGTTTGTTTGTTTGAAAAATGAAAATCTTTTTGTATATGATAGCTGCATTCATGAGGAAGGCTATACTGGAACGGGAAAAAACGGGCAAAAGCTATCTATATAAATACGAGTAGGTATGTTTATATAAATTGTTGTGCATAGTCTCATGCCTCGCAAAAACTCGAAAATGGATATTTCTTTTTGTTTTGTTCGCATCAAAACACGGCTGATTAAAAAAAAAAGTGAAAAAAGCAATTAATTATTTAATAAATTATATATTTAAAAAAATATATTTTATTATACTAATATTCAAGTGCCTATTATACTGCCTCACAAGATACAGGTCTTTTGCCTAGTTTGGGAGACAGCAGGCTATGCACTTCTATTAATAAATTGTCCTTGTTCTAGCTGTTAAGACTTAGTAATTTATGGTTGTGTTTCAAATAATAATTGTTATTATTATATTATATTATATAGGTAAGTATTTTGTCACGGGAGCACATGAAGTTGGCAGCCTTGTTTTATTGGTAGCTGAGTTCAATGACAAATGTGGGTGGCATTACATGAACACTCCAACATCCAAGTGTGAGTTTATTTGTTTGTTTGTTACCTCTTAACGGCTGAACGGATTTAGAAGAAACTTGGCTTGCGGATAGACTATATCCTGAAGAAGGATGTTATGGAAGCAGGCTATGATAATCATTTTTATCCTGAGAGTACTTTCCCTTGAGATAATAGTTGACTATCACGCAGCGGCGGCGACGGCCTGTATAATATGACGATATTACCGGAAAATCAAAGCAATAAAAGATCAAAGAAGAAGAAACAAATTAAAAACTCATTTAAAAAAAGAAATAACATACTTTATGTACTTATTATGTTAGTTTGCATGTAAAATTGTAAGCCCAAAGCCCGAAGTTATCACAGTTCAAAGTGGCATGAAAGAAAAAGCGGGCTATTGTAGGATGCATCAAGAAGATGGGCCAGACTCGTCACAAAGTAGGAGCCAGAGGACAAGCGTCGTCGCTGAGGAAGGCCTAAGAAACGCTATCGTGACGACTTGGAGGCGTTCATGATGGATTAGCCGGAGAGGACAACACAACGGGAAGAGTGGAAGGCTATTCGGGAGACCTTTGCCTAGCAGTGGGACAATACTGTGGCCGTATTACGAAGTGCCAATGCTATCATGATTCGTGTGAGGGAAAGAGATAGTGCTATTCGTCTTGTGTAAATCCGTCTCTCTCTGACACAGAAATCATAATGGATTTAAGACGTCATAATAGGGCTGCAGGTTGTTAAAAAAAAAAAAAATGTCATAGGTAAGGACCAAATATTTTGCCACCACCGCATTAGAAAACCAATTCTTGAAGTTACCTGGGAACTCAGGTTGGTACAGTAAAGGACAAAGTCGATGATCATTTTGTAATACAATATCTTCTAAAGTGGACGGCGTTAAGTCTCTGTCCCTTATTTATACTTTCTACACATAAGAACTTCTTCTCTTCTTTTTGGACGGGAAATCATTAAATGACCTTCTGTTCTAGGCGGAGCGGAAGGACAGGGCCGCAATGACTGTTTCACACAAATTCCGCAACCCTAGCAGCCACCGAGTCTAAGGGGCCCCGTCCCCTTTGCTGATATCTGTTTCAGGTGCGCGCGGAAGACGACGCGCCGTATTACCGTACGTACTGCAGTCGATTCTATAAACATCTCACCTTGCTTACTGAACTTAGGAGAAGTGAACACGAACAAGATGGAATGACAGTTCCCTACACGCTCACCTATCAGTGGCCGTACTACGAAGTGCCAATGCTATCGTGATTCAGTGTGAGGGAAAGGGATAGTGCTATTCGTCTTGTGTAACTCCGTCTCTCTCTGACACAGGAATCATGATGGATTTAAGACTTCATGGTAGGGCTGCTGATCTATATAGCGGTGAGACGTTTATAGAATAGACCGGTTGCTTAACTTCAAGTAAGGAAGTAACGTTATAAATAAACAATATGAATAGACAATCTTTTATTAACTACAACTTTCATAGTGAAAGTCTTCGGTCTCATTTTGTAAATTTATTGTAATGTGTTAAGGTCACTTCGGATGTAGGCGTAGGCAGTTCCTAAAGTGCTCATCTATTAAATATTTATATTTAATACGCCACATAACGTATCGTAGTTTATATATGTCTGTTTCCTCTATATCTAATTTAAATATTTCTCTGTACGTGTGAGTACGTTGTTCTCCTAAACTACTTTTATGCAGTTTTTTTATCTATGTACATACCTGTGACCAGTCGGCTGGTTTAGTCAGCCGTTTAGTTTTCTGCCTAGCTTTTTAGGATTTCCTACGCAAAGATCAACGGGACCCTATTACTTAGCCTCCGCTGTCCATCCCTCCGTCCGCCTGTCTGTCAGCGGGCTGTATCTCATGAACCTTTCTGTGATCTTCTCTAATTAAATCAAAAGCGAAATCGGAATCCAGCACTCAGCACTGTTTGATCCGCTTAGCATTTTTTTTTTCTGGATGGGAAATCATCAAATGACTTCTCCTGCTCTGGGCGGAGCGGATGGGAGTGTCAAACTCTTACAAACTGAAACTCACCCGTGATCCTTTCTAGTGCTCTTTGTGTTTCAGGGTCGCGGTGACTCTTATGAACAAATTCAGCAACCCTAGCAGGCACTGACCCTATGGGGTTCCGTCTTCTTTGCTGACAGTTCTTTGTGGCACGCGTGGAACACGACAACCCGGGATTCCTATCGGACGGCGAGTAACCCATAGCTCACCAATCCGCAAGCCCGCGCCTACGGTGGTGGCCGGGAATCACCCTGCAACTCCCGGCCACCGTGGCAGCGTGGCACCGGCGGGGCGTCTTCTTCTGATGCGCCGGGTGAAGCGTGAGGTTTCCCTCTCCCACACACACGCGGTCTGCCTCCTCCTTCGCTAGCATTACTGCTTCGCAGAAGGAGGTGACCGCTTCCCATGCCTCCTCGCTCCGGACCATGGCTTGAACCAGGGATCCGCCTAACCTTACAACTATATTGGCGTGGGCTTCCAGTTAAACCGTTTTCAGCTGAATACCAGTATTTTATGTGGAGCGACTGCCCATCTGGTCTCCACAACCGATTAACCGGGTAACACGGATCTTCTTGGCACGACTGCTGTCAGATTTTTGATACCTTTCAATAATTAATGTACTTACTATTTTCTATTTTTATTGTATTGCATTTTTTCATGTTATCTTCGCATAAATTCACTATCTAAATATTTCAGAAGCTTAGAACATTTTCAATCATTCTTCCGCTTCCGAACTCATTAAAGACCGGTCCATTTACAAATGCAAAAACAATAATTGTCTATAACAATCCGCATATCCACTGCAACCGGTAATACCTGCTCTCCTATGCATATTATTCAATTGGAATGTACAGTTACATAAACAGTTGTTATATCATTAAGTAGTCTCGTCTGATCACCGTATAGCTTTTATTTTTGGTAGAAAAACAATGTGAGAGTAATGATGGATAAATAGTCTTTCAAGTGTTGAAGGATAACTAATCTAGGGGAGATCATTTATCTAAAAACTAGCAGTAGTTGGGGAGTTTGTTGCGCCACTTCTTCTTCCCAGCTAAAACACTAGGAAGTGGTGACGGGTGGGCGTTTTGGGGACTGTCTCTATGTAAAATTTGACGTTCAAAAAGTGCTGTCTATCAGCCTAGTTTGAATAAATGACTTTTGAATTTTGATTTTTTTTTTGAATTTTGAACCACCCGCGTAGTTCCCGTTCCCGTGGGAACACGGGAATAAAATAGCCTATGTCATCCGTGGATAGTGTAGCTTCCCAACAGTGAAAGAATTTTTCAAATTGGTTCAGTAGTTTCGGAGCCTACAAACAAACAATCAAATTTTTCCTCTTTATAATATTAGTACCTATAAAAAACTAGCTTTTGCCCAGGTACAAGTTTTAGTCTCGCAAAAAATATCCAGGGTCCATTCAATCGGTTCAAAGCGAAACAAACAAACTCACGAGCGCACTTATAATATTCAGATATGGGTGTAAGTAGTAGTTATTCTAAAGAAGATAAAATACTAACAAACAAGTTCCAATTGGTAGCTCGGCCCTTTTGGGAACGCCTGTTTGTAGACCTGCCTTCTCGTGAAGGCATTCCTTATCAAAGTCAAAGTCAAAGTGTTATTTGCAGATAAATATGGTTACAAAAGTTCTTACAATGGTATTAGTAACTAAACATATTCAGTCATAACATAATGACATGCAAATTTTTAGTATCTACAGGTAACAGTTCGATTATTAATTGCATTTGAAATCAAGAAATTATTTTATACTATAGAAAGGATTCTCAATTAACCACCTATGTAAAGTCCTTTTGAAGCGAACCATTGGAAGTTCTTTAATTTGGTTAGGAATCTTGTTATAAACCCGAATACACATAGGATAACAGCTTCGCCTTTATAGTTCCGTTTTTATGCCTCATCTAGCTTAAAATAACCAAAAATAATGGACATGTAAAAGTGTTATGTTTAACCAGGCACTACCAAAATAAAAATCATTTATATCTTTCTTATTTACGAGCAGCGCCTCTTAATATTTCAAAGTACAATGTAATAAAAACCATTTCAGATACGTTACGTAAATTTTCAGGGAATTTGGAATTTACGTGTTATTTTAGAAGCCAATTATTAGTAGTCTTTTAGCGTCATCCTTTTGTTATACCAGGCCCAACGATAATCTTATCAGATGTCACATACACGCTCTATCAGATGGTTCATCGACTGATAAGCCTTTGTCTATACTTCTATACTAATATTATAAAGAGGTAACGTTTGTGAATTTGTGACGTTGTAAGGGGTAATCTCTGGATCTACTGAACCAAAACTATTTCGCCAATAGAAAGCTACGTTATTGTGGAGTGTCATTTTATCTCCGTATTGCCACGGGAACGGGAACAACGCGGGTGAAACCGCGGGCCGCTGCTAGTATTACATAAACATAAACAAAGTTCTAAAAAGTTTCTAATCATGTTATTCGCAAATGTCCTCATTTCAAGCAGGTAAGTTCGCGTGAGGATAAGTAAGTGAAACAAATAAACGAAAATAATGTTTAACTTTCAACAAAAGTATCACGAGTTATCTAACAGCATTCGATACGGATTCGACTGTTGTCTCATACATTCATTCATCGATTTTTTTAAACACGTAACCGTGAGATAATGGATGGTGCGGTTTTATGATGTCAGATAATATGCTGGACCGGACGGAAACAAAGTAAATAAGAAGATGTTACGTTAGCAGATCTGTAATTTGTTATCTTTTAGGGTTCGGTACCTCAGTCAGCAACAACGGAACCCTTATAGGATTACTAGCTTTGTTGTCCGTCTGTCAGTCTGTCAAGACCCTTTTTCTCAGGACCTTGTGGAATAAACACTCAGGTCTGCTACCCCTTGGAGCACTGAAAAATTAAAACTCTAAATCAACGCAATCTAAAGATAATGTAGTTTATGGCCCCGCTAGGGCTGCGGAATTTGTTCGAAAGAGTCACCGCGGCCCTGGAACGCAAAGGGCACAAGAAGGATCACGGGTGGATTTTAGTCAGTAAGAGTCTGACACTCCCTTCCGCTCCGCCCAGAGCGGGAGTAGTCATTTGATGATTTCCCATTCAGAAAAAAAGGTAGTTTGGCGCATGTTTTGACACTCGCTAGGGAATCAAAACCGTACTTCCCGTTGATCTGTAGTCATGAAATTTGTCAAAAGTATAGATCATGCAGTACAAGTACAGGAAAACGTCCAAAAATTGCGAACTTGTTATTTTATTACAAAACCATTTTTTGCGATTACAAACTTATATTCACGGTTGAAGAATTGACTGTGACGTACATTGATGTATAGGAGAACCTTTTTTCAACAACAAAGTTAAGTTTGTCCTTCAATCTTGCTAGCTATATTTTTGTCATTGTAATGACTGAGAGTGCTTTCATAGATTAAAACTTCCCTAAGTACTTGGAAAAATCAAGGTTTGATTGGAACCCTCGGTACGCGTGTTTGACTCGCTCTTGTCCGGGTTTTTTGAACAATGAAACATCTTGAGCATATTTATTATTTCTTATTTTATTCGTAACCACTGCGGAAGGAGAGCTCATAATCAGCCTTTTAATGTTCCCACTGCTGGGATACAGGCCTCCTCTCTAGGAGTTGCGGAATTTGTTCGAAAGAGTTACCGCGGCCCTGGAACGCAAAGGGCACAAGAAGGAGCACGGGTGGGTTTTAGTCAGTAAGAGTCTGGCACTCCCTACCGCTCCACCGAGGGCGGGAGGGGTCATTGGATGAATTTCAATCCAAAAAAAAAGGCCTCCTCTCTAGGAGAGGGAAGGAGTCCTCCAGCGTAACTAAATAATGGCAGCCATGCGGCTTCAATCTGCGAAGCTAAGCAGTACTTGCTGAGATCTGAGGCTGTACTACGAGGTGCCAATGCTGTCATGATTCAGTGTGAGGGAAAGGGATAGTGCTATTCGTTTTGTGTAACTCCGTCTCTTTCTGACACAGGAATCATGATGGATTTAAGACGTCATGGTAGGGCTGCTGTTCTTTAATTGGGTGACCGTTCCTTTCATGCCGAGACTCATCCGTGCTCCTTGGAAAGTACGTTAAGCCATCCCGGCTCTCATTTTAACATCTTTTAGTCGTAGCGAGCGGGTACTCAGAAGCGAGTTAATCTGATACCAGTCTTGTCAACTATGGCGTTGGTGAGTTTTGCATAATCTGTACCAGGATTGCGGAGTTTGTTCGAAAGTGTCACTGCGATCCTGGCACGCAAAGGGCACTAGGAGGATCACGTATGGGGTTTAGTCAGTAAGAATCTGACACTCTTCCGCTCCGCCCACAGTGGAAGAAGTCATTTGAAGATTTCCCAACCATTAACAAAAAAAATAATTGATGTCGGATAGGCAATCGCTCCATGTAATACGTACTCCATGTATTTATATAGTTGGGAAAAGACTGATTAATAGGTTTGTTACCATTATAAATGCAACAAGACTCCGCTTGCTGTACCCGCTATGTCAGTTGTGATCCTGAAAACGATATTCTGTATTAAAAGTTTTGCTACCAAGTTTAAACAAAGCCTTAAATTAGCCCTTGCCTAAATTATTTTTTAAGTACATATGCTACCTTCATAGGTCATTAATAAATATAATATTATATTCCTAATAATATATATTAATAGTATATTAGATTATAATTCCTCGATATTTTATGAAACAACGTTTTCTGACGTTTTGTGACCAATAATTTCCATCCGATTTTCCAATATCTATACATATAATTATGTGTCTTATAAGAAAAAAATTGTTTACAAAATCACGCGATATTTTATAATCGAACGGCCTTTGCAATTTTCCGGCGACATACCTACATAATTATAAAAATATCTTTATGTTTTTTTTTCTGTTATTTGAAATGATAAATAATCGATCATTCACGTCTCATTACGGTGACGCAAATGTTCCCGAAAATCATTAGTCTCCGTAATGCCATTTTCACGTTATTCTCAACACATAATTATCTTTTAGTCATTAAACGTATCGTTTAAACAGTTAGGTAAGATCGGTAACGAATATATTAAGTATTATTAGGTACTCAATATACACACTGACCGACTTTTGCAATTTAAAAGGAATTTGTCATATTCCGGAGTAGAGACTGTTGAACATTTTTTATGATACCTCAAACTCAGGCAATTTTGGTATTGCAAGGTCGGTCATTAAATGAGGTGAAGCTATTTGCACGTTCCAAAGCAGATCTCTATGGAGAAGAACGTGCAAGGAACTCCACGGACATTACGACAGTTGATAAACTCCTTATTATATTATTTTCTTCTCGAGATTTCGGGTAGGAGAATTATCAGAAAGAAGACTCTTTTCTTCTTTGAATTGAATTGAGAACCTCTTCCTTTTTTGGAAGTTGGTTGACAAGCTATAAGACAGATTAATAGTAGTAGACCTGATTCTTTAGTCTCTGGCGATTGATCCTACAAACATCAAACAGGTTAAAATTGAAACTCTGTTTAAACGGCTTTAAACATTCAGTTTAAACATTATAACAAAAGATTTAGCGTTGAACATTGTAGAAACGATAACAATTCATTCTATCATTTTGAACGATGTGAACTTGGCTACGAATTTTCTATTCGTTTGCTCTAACCACGTGACTTAACGTTGAGACGATTTCATTCTCATACATTTGATTCGTTTTCGACTAGCGTTAACGATTGCAGATTATCAACTTGGCTAGGGGGGCTGATCTAAAGAAAGCTACACTATTATCACTAGATGCCTTATAAAATACTCGATTCCTGTGCTGTGCCACGACGAGCTTTGTATTCGATTAAATATCATGCCCCACGAAACATAACTGCCAATTAACCATTAAGAGCGTGTACGCCGTATGGCATTTCATACAAATTTTCAAGTCACTATTTTGCAAAATGACTGAACCAATTTTAATGAAACTTTGCACACATAAGCAGGATACATCGGTCTAAAAAGTTAGTTAAAAATGTTCGAACCGTTTTATTTAAAAAAGATAACTGGATTTATGTATGTATGGATGGGTCTAATTTAACTGTAACACTATTTATCGAAAATGTTTTCAAGTAACTTTTTAGACCTATGTATTCTGCTTATGTGTGTAAAGTTTCATTAAAATCGGTTTAGTCATGTCGGAAAATAACGACATGAAAATTTGTATGAAATGCCATTTGGCGTATACGCTCTTAACTATAAAATTATTTACTCAACACCGAGTTACCGACATTACACATACGCGTGATCTTTGACCTAACACGTTACTGACCGCCTCTGTAGCTTCCTCCAGAACAGCTGTTGATCATGCTGTGCTAATCTCGATAGCCTTTTGAAGAAAAGGATTGGGTAAGTTTTGCATTAGAATTGCAACTCGGTAGTCTGATGACTTCTTGTGAAAGTGTTCATGTGAAGTAGCATCGTCTCATCGGTCGTCGGTTTTATTGTATGGGTACCGGTTTTCTTCAATAACATTAGATTTACAAGGTAAGGTCATGAATCTAGTGGGCAAATAAATAATTTACATTCTTAAAAACGTTTAAGTAATGGTTCATTCATGAATATATTCCTTCAAGCCTTTTAAGGTGAGCCAGAAAACTTGCCTGTTGCAAGTACTCAAGAGGTCGAGCCTACTTAAAAATAATTAGCTTAAATTAATTAGTTTGACATGTAAGATTTTTTGCGATAGAAAGCCTCTTACAAAGTGGACTACTTAAGGGTGGGAAGACTTTATTAAAGTTGCAGGAGTCCGCTGGACGTGAGAAACAATGGGGCCAACAACAGGACCTGTTGAAATGGTGACACCACAGAAATCTTAATAATAAGGCAATAGAAGTGGCAAAGGCGTGGCCTTGTCGCCGCGTATGAGTCTTCTAAAACACAAAGTTTACTTGTGTTGTTTGGGACGCGGAGCAGTAAACATGGTGTTTTGCAGCATATCCAACTGTGGAAACTCTTGCAAAATTTGTAACTTGACAAATAAAGGAATAACATTTCATTTGTAAGAACTTAATCTTTGAAATAATCTATTGTTTGTTTATGTGGTGGTAGCTGCGAACCGGCGACACGCGTCCCAGTATACAAGATAGTAGATAGCACTTCTATTGCCTTATTATTAAGATTTCTGTGTTTATAACTATAAATAATTAAATAATATTATTTATTTCTTAGTTCTTAAATAAAGCTTGAGTAAAGAAACAACATACCTAATATCAATAATCAAAATGTGCTGTAACCGATAATGTACCTATTATATTCATACGTTTAAACACGACGTTCCTTTTCCCATTAATACAATTGAAACGCAATTATCTCTGTTTCCCATTCAACTATCAATCATTTGTTTCAATTATCACCATTTGCAGCATTCAATTATCACCATTTCAACTGGTCCTGTTGTTGTTCGGTTCGGGAAAGGACGATGATCGGTACCTATAATTCTTCTCTTTTTTTTACAATGTGTTGCTATTCTGTTCTATTCTATAAGTAGAGAAGCCTTTTGTGTTATGGATGGGAAATCATCAAATGACTTCTCCCGCTCTGGGCGGAGCGGAGGGGAATGTCAGACTCTTACTGACTAAAACCCGCTCGTGATCCTTCTAGTGCCTTTTGCGTTCCAGGGCCGCGGTGACTTTTTCGAATAAATTCCGCAATCAAGTAGAGAAGTCTAGAAGTAAGCTATATAAGAAAACAATACGCTGTGTAGCAGGAAGCGCTAGATTCGTAGCAAGGACACGCTCGCTCGCTTTCACCGCACACGCCTTTCTATTCGGTGCGCGTCGCTCTATGCGGATTTGTTAGCGGATCGTGACACATGGCGGATGCGGTTGAACAGCAATTTCGTTTGCTAAAGACGTCCTCATTACCAAAGATATGTGATATCACTTTAAAAGTATATCTACCTAATACCATCTTCTGAACTATTTGATGGGTCAGTGCCCATTCGTCCCCTAAGATTCGCACCCTGTGCCCACTCGTCCCCTGGAACTTTTGAGGGGCCCATTCGTCCCCTGAAGAATATTTATTTTTATTCATTCTTCTAATATAAGTACATGTATATGTGTATGCTGCAGCTTGGTAGTCCTGGTACAGTCGCGCAGGAAAGGCTAAAATAAAAAATATAGTAATTCGGTAGATATCATGTTTATTTCAAACTAGCTTCTGCCAGCGACTTCGTCCGCGTGGAATAGTTACTTTACCCCCAAAAATTCGAACACATGTGACATTCACCAACACTCCTAAAGAGGAGGCCTGTGTCCCAGCAGTGGGAACGTTAAAAAGCTGATTATGCTTCAGCTAATTTTTTTTTTTCAGACCCTTATTAATTCTTACTTTTTATCTTTCTATGGAAGGCATTCAGGCCTATATTTTACGTCCTTTTGAAATCCACTGCATTAATCGCAGAAAATCTATACTTATGATAAAAAACAACAGTTTTTAGATTTTTTGTCTGTCTTTCTGTTTGAACGTGCCCCACGCAAAAACTACGGAATGACATGGATTTGAACGCAGTTTTCACCGCTCTACTGCTAAATGCCTTACTTAAAATGTAGACTATATTTTACTAGGTACTTAGAAATTCTAGATTCTAATTACCACGCATACAAAGTTGCGGGCAAAAGCTAGTCCTCAATAAATTTATGACTATACTAGCAGAGCCCCGCAGTTTCACCCGCATAAAAATTAACCTAAATGTTAATCCTGGTTATAAACCATCTGTGTGGCTAATTTCATCCAAATCCGTTCAGTAGTTTTTGCGTGAAAAATGCATCCTTACAAACGTTCGCGTTTATAATATTAGTAGGAAGTAGGATAAATTGGATTCAGTCGAACAGGCGCGAATAATAAGAGAAAAAATCTGGCGTCACATTTAAAACGTAATTTTTATTATTTCATACTACGGATTAGCATTGAGACTGCGTTACAAAAATCTCACTTGATTGTAAGCGATGTCGTACCTAAAGTAGAAGATTTGTCTGCTACTTTGTGCCCTTAAAAATATTGTTGCATCAGCATTTGTCGCATTGTCGCTTGGCGCCTTTCCGCAATGCTTCATTCTGCTTCTTCTGGCTACTAACAAACATCTTTTTGATAAATACAGAAGCAAGCGGCATAGTGATAAAATTTGTTGCAAACCTAACAAGACGGCCTTGTATACAAAAAGCATTTAAGGTTTTGTATTTCGAATCTTGATCATGTCAGAATAAGATTCAAATTACAAACCCTGGCTCAATGGTTTAAACCTGGTTTAAAGAAAAACCTTGTTTTGGAATAAGGCGGAATCTGACTAAAACCCGCTCGTGATCCTTCTAGTGCCTTTTGCGTTCCAGGGCCGCGGTGACTTTTTCGAATAAATTCCGCAATCAAGTAGAGAAGTCTAGAAGTAAGCTATATAAGAAAACAATACGCTGTGTAGCAGGAAGCGCTAGATTCGTAGCAAGGACACGCTCGCTCGCTTTCACCGCACACGCCTTTCTATTCGGTGCGCGTCGCTCTATGCGGATTTGTTAGCGGATCGTGACACATGGCGGATGCGGTTGAACAGCAATTTCGTTTGCTAAAGACGTCCTCATTACCAAAGATATGTGATATCACTTTAAAAGTATATCTACCTAATACCATCTTCTGAACTATTTGATGGGTCAGTGCCCATTCGTCCCCCAAGATTCGCACCCTGTGCCCACTCGTCCCCTGGAACTTTTGAGGGGCCCATTCGTCCCCTGAAGAATATTTATTTTTATTCATTCTTCTAATATAAGTACATGTATATGTGTATGCTGCAGCTTGGTAGTCCTGGTACAGTCGCGCAGGAAAGGCTAAAATAAAAAATATAGTAATTCGGTAGATATCATGTTTATTTCAAACTAGCTTCTGCCAGCGACTTCGTCCGCGTGGAATAGTTACTTTACCCCCGATTTTGAAACTCTCAGCCCGATCGGTTTAAAATTGACAAAAGATAGACATGCTGTTTCGGGATATTTTTTAGATCATTTTATGTAGAACATTTCCGTAATACATGATTTCTATGTAACTTTAACCATTAAGGCTACACACGCGACGGAAGCTTAAAAAATGGAGTAACTTCTTCCGTTTTCCCAACATTTTCCTTCACTGCTCTGCTCCTATTGATTGTAGCGTGATGAAAAGTATACTATAACCTGCCCAGGAGTATGAAGAATAATTGGACCAAGTTTCGTTAAAATCGGTCGAGTAGTTTTTGTTTCTATAAAGAACATACAGACAGACAGACAGACAGACAGACAGACAGATAGACAGAAAGACAGACAGACAGACAAAAATTTTACTGATTGCATTTTTGGCACCAGTATCGATCACTAATCACCCCCTGATAGTTATTTTGAAAATATATTCCTTGTACAGAATTGACCTCTCTACAGATTTATTATAATTTCAAATAAGATTAACACATACAAAATCACAATGTCCTAGAAACTAACAAAATACAACTCTTTTAAAAAAATCAGCCTTGATTGACCATCATATAAATCAACATTAAATATAAAATATGCAAAAAAATAGGACACATATCAACAGTAAATAATCGCTTCTTATTTTTTTGTATATTTACCAACTACATACATGCAAAATCATAATAATTACCCCTCCCGCTTTGGCATTCCACACCCCGCGCACATCTGGAGAGTACTTACCAATTTTAAACACCTTATCTATTATTTGTAACCCGTTTTTTTAACAAGCCATTCGTAGTGAGACAATTTTACATCGTAAGCCTATCGACAGGTTATATTATTATCATGACGGATTATCATTCATCATAGCTCTTTTTTCAATGATCTGTTATGATTTATTAAATTAATTCCGTTAATAAACTGTTCACAAGTGTACTATGTTAACCGTTTCTTATGTAAAATATAGCTAATTTTATCTCAGGGGACCAATAGGCACCTGAATAGGTGCCGAATCTTTAACTTATATTGTATATATATTAGAGGGGACGAATGGGTACCTTAAAAATAATATTTTTTATTAAAATATTAATTGGTCCCCTACCAGGAGACCAATGGGCACCTATATAGGGGCCGAATCTACAACTTTTATGCTGGGGGACGAATTTTAGGGGACGAATGGGCTCTGACCCTGATTATATCCGGAGAAGTTTTAGGTAGTTAAGATCTCCTTTTCTCTTTAAAATTCATCCAAATGTTGTCTTGAAAAGATCACTTTTATCGATAAGGCCGCCCATTGTGTCACCCTATGTAATGTTTTCTTTATCTATATTTATAATTATGGTGTATATAATTAAGAGTATTCTATTCTATTCTTACTTTAAATGTCCCAAATTCGGAAATGATTTCTGTATTTTTTTCCTATTAATTTATCTGCTCGATATGAGCTTTTAAAGCCGCTTTGCGTCAGGTTTGATCAGTAGCTAAGATTGATCTATTCTGTTCGAAACACTAGTATTAATAACTATAAATCTAACTTAAGGTTTTGGCGCAATATTTGGGCCTTATAGAGTCACTACGCGATTACTTTTCACAGTACAGAAATGCGAATATCTACAATATTGTCGCTAATCATAAAGATACCTAATTAATCTCAGCAAGGGAATCTTTTAATATCGAAAAAGAAAGGCTACGGGTGGGTATTCATGATGGACGTGTAAGAATACAGAGACAGTTTTCCATAAAGGTTTATTGCTGGTCATTCTTGAAACCCATATGCCACATTTGGCCAACATTCTACCGTATATACTGTCCTGTTGGAAGGTTAAGCATAACATTTATATAATAACATACAAACACAACTAAGTATATAGGCATTTGAATAATTTCTGCGTTTGGACGAGAAGGCATGCTGGAGAAATCCGCGAGTATATGTAAATATGTAGGTACTTTACTTATGTGACGTGTTTGTTTTTATGGTAATTATAGGGTTTTTTGAGACAAGTTGGCGCGGATACACTAACTGTATTTTACTCTTTGGTTGAATCCAGGATAATGAAAATATCTGACGATGTGCGTCTGGTTGGAGCCTTCCTTTGTAAAAGTGCCTCTTTAGGTGCTATCAATAAAAGGAGAAAATTATAATCATAAAAAATACATTTTTGACAACTGACTTCTAAATCGTATACAGTTTTTGTTATTATTATTTTACTGACGACAACAAACATGACATGACAAGTGAAAATGAGAACATCATCAATATAGTCGAAGCCAATTAAATACGCATTATTAGGGATATCTCAAATACAAAACATCGGATCTCAAATGAGACCACATGACAAGCACCAGCTGTCGAATATAAACAGAATCATCAAAATCGGTACACCCAGTAAAAAAAAATACAGCCGAATTGACCTTTTTTTTGAAGTCGGTTATCTACAGCTGTCATGAGTCTACCGCTTGTTTGCTACTGAACAGCCAAACATACGATTAGGTACCATTCTGCCATCACAAGAAAAAGGGAAAAAAGGACGTATCGACAAAAAATAAAGTAACCGATTTGCCGACCTTAAGTTATTACGTTAATGTCGAAAATCGTTTACTTCGGTTTGTGTGGATACGTCCCTTTTTCTTATGACAGCAACATACGAAATAGGAAGAGTTACTCATATTCAGGGGTAGGTACTATCATAACCATTATTTTAAAGATTGCTAATAGTTAAACAGTCATCTTCACTTCAATCTTTTGGATCTTCATTCTGTCTGCTAAGCTTTATCTGCAATTGTTTCCAAAATCAATTAACCAATTTCAAAGGAATTACTGAACGTTAAAATTTATCTACAATTAAAAAAAATAATAAAGCATCTCTTTCATTTCCGTATACTCTTGTATTTCAGTAGACGGATGATGTAATAATATGATCATATTATATCAAGTTTCTATGTCATAGATAAATAAAAAGTTTATATAGAGAGCAACTGTTTGTTTAAAAAAGCGGAAGCTTTTTTTTGGATTTTAATGACCTGTTCACTTGGACCTTTAAGTCAATAAAAAAGCGGTAGCAAAACCTCAAATGGAGAAGATAAGTTAATTCTTTTTTTTTTATAATAAAAAATTTGTTTCAGTTTAAAAAAAGAACACGATATAGACGATATGTTCAAATGACGTCAAACCAATATTACTCAATCCATATGAATTTGCAATCTTTAATTCGTAACAAACAAAAAGTTAAAAAAGAAGCGGGCTTTATAATAACAGCAGCACGGTTCGATCACCAAAGTTAAGCAATGCTTGCCGCGGATGGGTGACCGTCTTAAAATACAGAAATG
The DNA here is from genome assembly GCA_905332915.2 of Hecatera dysodea. NCBI lineage: Eukaryota > Metazoa > Arthropoda > Insecta > Lepidoptera > Noctuidae > Hecatera > Hecatera dysodea. Next base: position 16,776,260 of record HG995303.1, read on the forward strand.
CCTTCGTGACTTGGAAAACACGTTAATCTGTTGTTACTATGCCTAGTCAAACATCGGTCTTGCTAAGGGAAATCGTGTCACCCAGTTACTGGGTTGTGGAGATATCAGATCTCAGGCAGTTGATCCATGTAAAATCAGGGGCGTAGCTACCGCCGTATCAGCCGGATCAATGATACGGGGGCCCCAGGCTACAGGGGCCACGAAAGTGTGTAAGCAATAATTCCTAAATATTACCAACAATATTTTAAAGATAAATAACCTTTTTGAAAATAACTGCTGTGCCAACCATTTTATTTGAAAATCGCAATAGGTACACCGAATTAATATATAATTCAGATTATTTATCAAATAAAAAACGAAAGTTACCTACTATTTAATTTTCACATCTATACTTATATATCTATACTAATATTATAAAGCTGAAGAGTTTGTTTGTTTGTTTGTTTGAACGCGCTAATCTCAGGAACTACTGGTCCGATTTGAAACAATCTTTCAGTGTAAGATAGCCCATTTATCGAGGAAGGCTATAGGCTATATATCATCACGCTAAGACCAATAGGAGCGGAGCAGCGATAAATAATGTTTTAAAATCGGGGATTCCACGGGGACGAAGTCGCGGGCAGCAGCTAGTCAATATATAATTTATTCAAATTAAATTCGAACATTGTTTTTTATATTACTTTACCGTTCCTATGCCCCCCCCCAACTCATTTGATAGGTCCCATCAGGACAAGCTACGCCTCTGTTTTAAATACTGGTATTCAGCTGAATCCGGTTTGACTGGAAGCCGACCTCAATATGGTTGGGAAAGGGCTAGGCAGATTGATTGCACAAGCATAAGCATAATCCCTCCCATATTCCCTCTATAGAGGGAATGGATTGATTGATTAATTTTTAATTCGCAACAACCATTACTGTGAATCAGAAACATAACGAATTCTTTAAAAAACATCGTATTGTTACGTAACATTTTGATAAGTTTCACACGCAAATAAAATTTTGCTCACGCATCTCTACTGACAAGTCTAAAAATCTAGTTGTTGAATTCTTATTTAATAGATGGAACGAACATGTTTTCTTATGTAAGTAATACATATTTCTCATATCTCTTCTTTATATTACATTAGGATGAGTTGAACTAGAAAATATTGGTATTCAGTTGAAGCCGGTATGACTGGAAGCCGACCCCAATATAGTTGGGAAAAGGCTAGGCAGATGATGATGACATGGTTACTAATTATACGTATGTTTGTTCTAAAGTAGTGTTATGCTTATTCCTTTCTACTAATTATAGCATTTATACCTCTTCGAGTCATTAACGTTTTATTACTGTAAATTAATAGTACCTAATTCTACTACTCGTATTTATGTACATACTGACATAAGCATGTAACAAAAAAAAAAGATTAGAAAAAATCACACGCGATTCAAATAATTACGTTACACAATTACAATCTAATGTACAAGGCCGACATCTTCTTATCTTTACTAATATTATAAAGCTAAAGAGTTTGTTTGTTTGTTTGTTTGAACGCGCTAATCTCAGGAACTACTGGTCCGATTTGAAAAATCTTTCAGTGTTAGATAGCCAATTTATCGAGGAAGGCTATAGGCTATATCATCACGCTAAGACCAATAGGAGCGGAGCAGTCATGAAAAATGTGACACAAACGAAGTTGTGCGGACAGCTAGTAAATTATAACAGTCACTTATTGTGGATCCACACGATTCAGAGTTTCATAAACTATAGAACTTTGTCTATGCAACAAAGCAATGCAGACAAATGTCGCTGTGGTAGATATGTCTTAGTATGTAAGTAACTCTGCTTTATTGCCAAAATACTGATGGATGATTAAATAAATTAAAATTTTAAATGTTATTTTCATTAAAAAGCAAAGTCTGGACCAATAGAAAGTCTGCACAAATATTTTGTCGATATCTTTGCGTAAAATCATATTTAGACTTCATATTCGGTATTTATATTATACCTGTATCCGGCTTATACCTGTACCTACATTAAAACACAATCATACAAACAAAACACAAAAAAATAAAAATAAAAACAAAACAACAAAATTTTGTATCGTGCTAGACCTAAAGTAATTGGCCAACGGCAAAGTAAAAAAAATCTTCTCTTTGAAGAAATATACATCACTAGTTGCCGCTCGCAGCTCCGCCCGCGTGAATATCGAAAATTATCCCAAGGAAACATATTCCGTCGATAAAATGTCTTATTCCGCACTATAATTTACTTTTGTGCTAAATTTATTCAAGATATTCTGAAGTGATTGAGTAATAAACATCCATCCATCCAAACTTTCGCATGTATAATACCAGCAGAGCCCCGCGGTTTCACTCGCGTAGTTTCCGTTCCCGTGCGAATACGGGGATAAAATATAGCCTGTGTTACTCATCGATAATGTTTCTTTCCACTGGTGAAAAAAAAATTAAAATCGGTTTAGTGGTTTAGGCGTGAAAGCTTAACAAACAAACTCACATTTGTAAACCTTAATTATATTTAATTAATTCTTAAAGTAAAGATAAGTACGTGTAGTTGTATAACAGATTATTATGTTATTAGTTGACGTTATTCTTTTTATTTCGATGTGAAAAGATGTCTTTGTAGATAGAAAACCCTTTCTTTTTTATTTGGTATGCCGAATGCCGGTCACCTGTTCTTTAAGGCGAAGTCGTATTAAATTGTGACGATCTCTGGCGGTCACTGGTGGACAAGTTTGTCTATAGAACTTTGGAAGGGTTTGGCAAAAGAATATAGAGAGTTTTGAATTATGTTTATGATAAATTATGCTTTGTTTTATGTGACAGTAATGTAGTAGCGCTCTTTTACGAGCGTATACGCCGTGCGGCATTTCATACAAATTTTCAAGTCCTTATTTTCCGTAATGACTAAACCGATTTTAATGAAACTTTACACACATAAGCAGGATACATAGGTCTGAAAAGTTAGTTGAAAACATTTTCGATAAATAGTCTTACAGTTAAATTAGACCCATTTTAAATTTTCCATACAAACAAATGTTAAGTTATCTTTTTTTTTTAAATAAGATATTGCGAACAATTTTAACTAACTTTTCGCTACTACTACTAACTAACATCGTCTAAAGCTTGCAAAAATTATGAAATAAAAAACCAATGAATTAAAAAAAACTTTTTTTAATTTTTAAACATACCTGTTGCTGTTGATCTCTTGCAGCATACATAATGTCAAAAAAGTAGCTGTTTCGTTCGTCAGCAGCTAGTTCGTTGATCTTGTTGTAACTATGATAACTTCAGATATTTATTTATCATTTATTTACTGTATACATTTATAATTAGTACACCTAAGACTACCTACAGTACTGTATTTTCTTTTCTGTTTAAAATCCATCCAAAGGTTGTCTTGAAAAGATCGCTTTTAGCGATAAGGCCGCCTATTGTGTCACCCTATGTAATGTTTTCTTCATCTATATTTTCTGCAACTTATATGGTGTACATAATAAAGAGTATTCTATTCTATTCTATCCTTCACCTTAAACAAGTATGTTTAGATTTTGTCGCGGTACGTGTGAATCTGCTACAGCTATCATGTCCTCTCTATTACGTTACGTAACGACAATTTGGTACACCTCTAGTACACTCATACTTTTTAATGTTACGTCAATATTACTTATTTTGGACACTAGTTTGAGTAAGTTGCAAGATGGTATATAGTTTAAGTATTCTGATTTTAATCTAACATAAATAACTGAACGGTCCACTGCAATAATGATGAATGTTCATTTTTTATAAAAATATTAAGTAAGCACGTCTTTCAGCCACTGGATATCTGTAGATGGTAATCTCGTTAACAGACTTGGCAATATTCCTATTGTTTACCATCCTGATATTTTAGACAGTTCACGCTTTTACTAGATAAAAGGGCGGTGCTCAATTAAGTCCTGGTTTTTAAAAACTATAAATTATATATTTATTTTATTCTTAGTTCTTAAATAAAGCTTGAGTAAAGCAAACAACATAATATCAATAATCAAAATGTGCTGTAACCGATAATGTACCTATTATATTCATACGTTTAAACACGACTTTCCTTTTCCCATTAATACAAATGAAACGCAATTATCTCAAAACGAGGTAACAAAGACATTTATCGTTATTGCAGTGGACCCTTCAACTGTTCTTCCCATCGCTGGCATTGTGGATAAGTTGTCAACAGCCTCGGGCACAATGGCCTGTCATGCAGTTTTGTTTGTGGTCATAGGTTAACAAAGATGGAGCTTAATATTAATAAAAATTTTATTAATATTTAGCTCCATCTTTAGCAGGACATATCACTATGTCCTGCTAGTAAAGCGTACAAATATTAGGTTTAAGGATAATCTACATAAAAACATAAATCTACATAAAAAATAACCACAGGACAGAGGATAAACCATGCCATACAACGTGGCAATGCCGCCAGTCTTTTGGGCTCACTTCCAGTTGATAGCGATGCGGACGAATTTTTTTGATGTCATATCTTAGTTAGGAGTGTAGTTTATTTTTATTATGGTATCAGTTTTTCGGAAGTAGTTTTAGATTGAAAATATCTTGTGATAGCTATTTATAAAGACTAGAACCACGACGAATTTTTATCAATGTAGCCATGTAGCTGACTGTACACATATTATCCAGTAAAAATTTATCGGCACATCGCCAAGCCCATCAATTTCGTTCAATACCGGAATGGGCGAAGATGCGTCTCATTGTTTTTTTATAAATGACATAAAGAAATTACACTTTCTCTACCATAAATAAATATCTATGATTTAGTACCACGATACGTGTTTGATATTTCGTACTATAAGTTTAGTGTACCGTACCTATCAATGATATAAATTATTCTATGTGAAATTGCAGTATAATTTTTTTTTTTGAGAGCAATTGTGGCCAAGTGGTAACGGCCCCGACTTACGAATTGTAGGTCGCGGGTTCAAACCCAGTCAGGCGCATTACTTTGTTTAATTAATTTCATCACCACTGCTCTCAAAACGGTGAAGGAAAACATCGTGAAGAAACCGGCATGTCCTAGAACCAAAAATTCGAACACATGTGACATTCACCAACACTCCTAAAGAGGAGGCCTGTGTCCCAGCAGTGGGAACGTTAAAAAGCTGATTATGCTTCAGCTAATTTTTTTTTTTCAGACCCTTATTAATTCTTACTTTTTATCTTTCTATGGAAGGCATTCAGGCCTATATTTTACGTCCTTTTGAAATCCACTGCATTAATCGCAGAAAATCTATACTTATGATAAAAAACAACAGTTTTTAGATTTTTTGTCTGTCTTTCTGTTTGAACGTGCCCCACGCAAAAACTACGGAATGACATGGATTTGAACGCAGTTTTCACCGCTCTACTGCTAAATGCCTTACTTAAAATGTAGACTATATTTTACTAGGTACTTAGAAATTCTAGATTCTAATTACCACGCATACAAAGTTGCGGGCAAAAGCTAGTCCTCAATAAATTTATGACTATACTAGCAGAGCCCCGCAGTTTCACCCGCATAAAAATTAACCTAAATGTTAATCCTGGTTATAAACCATCTGTGTGGCTAATTTCATCCAAATCCGTTCAGTAGTTTTTGCGTGAAAAATGCATCCTTACAAACGTTCGCGTTTATAATATTAGTAGGAAGTAGGATAAATTGGATTCAGTCGAACAGGCGCGAATAATAAGAGAAAAAATCTGGCGTCACATTTAAAACGTAATTTTTATTATTTCATACTACGGATTAGCATTGAGACTGCGTTACAAAAATCTCACTTGATTGTAAGCGATGTCGTACCTAAAGTAGAAGATTTGTCTGCTACTTTGTGCCCTTAAAAATATTGTTGCATCAGCATTTGTCGCATTGTCGCTTGGCGCCTTTCCGCAATGCTTCATTCTGCTTCTTCTGGCTACTAACAAACATCTTTTTGATAAATACAGAAGCAAGCGGCATAGTGATAAAATTTGTTGCAAACCTAACAAGACGGCCTTGTATACAAAAAGCATTTTCAGTATGGCACCGCGTATATATAACCACTTACCAAAGTCTATATTAGAAACTCCATCCATCGATGAGTTTAAAAAGAAATTAAAGAAATTCTTGCTATCTAAATGTTATTATAGTATTCATGAATATTTGGCAGAGAGTGTAAGGACATATTGTTCCTAGTATTCTTGTTGTAAATGTGACATGAGATTGATGCACTAATTAATTATCTATTATTATTACTTTGACATTAATTTATAAATATATCTTGACATTCTAACTTAATACATGACATCTTAATCTTTAATTATTCTTATGACATTAATATTTGCTAATGACTCAATTATTTGCTGCGTTGGAAATGCCAAAATTGTTATTTATTAATCATTTGTTCTGGTGCATGTATTATTTTGTATAAAAATGTTGTGATACAGCAATAGCTAGTATTTGCATGCCTTTTTTTTTTTTTGGATGGGAAATCATCAAATGACCCCTCCCGCCCTGGGTGGAGCGGTAGGGAGTGTCAGACTTTTACTGACTAAAACCCACCCGTGATCCTTCTTGTGAGTATTTGCATGCCTCAAGGCGTAATATGGTTGGACTGTACTTTTTGTTTTTAAAAACTTTATGTAATTACCCATATTAGCAAATAAACGATTATGATTATGATTAAATTGACTTGCCGCAGAGTATACTTACCTCCCAGCCGGACCATACCCGAAGATCAATAACTTCTTAACTAAAGGGATTTATTGGACCATATTTGTCGTATGCAAGGTACTCTTTAGGTAGTTTTTTTCGGTATATTATTTTATTCATAGTTCATTATACTACATATAATTTGAGGTGGCGCGGCCAGAGAGCGCTGCCTGGCGGCCTGACCACATAAATTGTTAATTAAAAAGATATCTCTTGAGGTACTAAAAATATTTATATAACGAGGGTTCGTCAACAGTGGGTCGCCACATTGGAAATAACACTCACAAAACTTTCGTTAACACTTTTAATTACTTACTAACACACACTGAATACAAAATAATCAAGGATGCCTGAGATATGGCTCGATTAAGAATTTAGGAACGCGGGAAGTTTAGCGTGGAGTAACGAATGTCTACTCAGATCGCCGGACCGATTCAAAGTGACCGCGCTCAACTGTCGCCGCACACAGCCCTACCCCAGCTACAGGTTACTCAACCTACTTGTCAACGTCTGTACCTGTCAATGTCAAATATCCGATTATACTTCCGAATCGACTATGACTCGATTATTCACTTGGTGTTGTCATTACTCCACGCTAACCATCCCCAAGTTATTACTTGACGTTCCCAAACGTAAGCTGTCAAATCTAACTACATAGTTTCTTCAGTGAGTGATAGATGGTGCTGATCCAAATCGATTGATATGCGTTGACGCTTCGACACGGCCGTCCTGATAATCACACGTCCTCGTGTGGAGTACCTGGAAAGAAAATTCTCGAACAGTACTCATTCTAGTCGTTCGGCCATTCCTGGCTCAAGTAGAAAAGGTATTCTGATCAAAATTATTACAGGTTCTAATGAAGAACACAACAAACTCTTTCTCTCAAAGCTGACATGTCAAACAACACCCATACTCATTCAAATAATAGGAAACTCATTAAACTATTACAATGCTCATACTCTGACCTCCATCCGGTCTTCATCATCACACTTATAACCTCCATCCGGCCATAAGCATCAAACCAATCGACCTCCATCCGGTCTTTAACACGTAACCTCTATCCGGTCACTAACACAATCAGGCAACCTCTATCCGGTCACCACCACATGTAACCTCCATCCGGTTACAAACACAACAGGCAACCTCTATCCGGTCACCTCCACAAGTAACCTCCATCCGGTTACAAACACAACACCATCAAGATAATCATTTCGAGCCTTTATCAAGATAATTCTTAAAGTAGGTTTGTTCAACATGTTACATTATTTTTCCTATAACGTTACAGATTATAAGAAAACTCATACTATGCCATGTACTCTAAATGTTAAGTTGACTACTTACGGCCGAAACCAATAACCGATCTATCACATACTGGAGATAGAAAAACAAATGAAACAACAGAAAAATCAAAAAAAATTATATAGGTTTTCTGTTGTTTCATTTGTTTTTCTATCTCCAGTATGTGATAGATCGGTTATTGGGTTCGGCCGTTAGTATTCAACTAGTCTTGTCAGCGTCATTATTTTCGGCATGGCTAGTCTCGTCATCGTCACCTACGTGCACGTCAACGTCAGTTATTTTTCGCAGTCAGTCATGTGCGTACTTGTACGTCCGGGCGGAAGAAAGGGACTTCAAAACGTAACGGTCACCATCAAGAACCTCGATTACCCTAAACGGTCCCCTGTATTTCGAGTCAAGTTTCGTCTGGTTTCGCTCCTCATTTTGCAGCAAAATAAAGTCACCTACAGAGAATGATTGAACCTTAGCCTTTGTAGAGTCAAACCGTTTCTTGTCATAGGCAGAAGCTCTCTCTATGTTCTCTACAGCCATCTCCCTCACCTCAACGATGTCAACCTGAGGCTCTTCATCATTTGCCGTCATAATATCAATGGGTCTAGCAGTCTTACCAATCAGCAGCTCAAGAGGACTAGCTTTCGTTACTCTACTTACAGTGCAGTTGAGAGCAAGCTGAACGTCGGGCAACGCATCTTGCCACGAACGATTGCTTGTCTCCACAGTAGTGAGCATGTTTTTGAGCGTGCTCATTACTCGCTCAACCTGTCCGTTGGCACGAGAACTACCCGCAGCGATCAAGTGCAGCTTGATATTAACTGAGGCACAGTACTCCCTGAACTCCTTACTGGCAAAGCAGCGTCCTTGGTCCGCGATCAAGCGCGATGGAGCACCGAAGATAGCGACACTCGCCTTCAGCGCTTTGATGCTGCTTGCTGTATCAATGTGCAGGGTGTGATGCAGCATAACGAACTTGGTGAAGGCGTCTATCAGAACAAAAACGTACTCCTTTTTGTCGTTTTTGCCACTCAGCTTCCCGGTAGCATCGACGTGCAGTGTGTGCCATGGTATAGCTACCTTTGGAATTGGGTGCATCTCCGCCTGGATCTTACCTGAGTGTGACTTTGAGATCTTACAGGTCACGCAGTTCTCTACAAATTTCCTCACAAACTTCGACATGTTCTCGAACCAATAGAGGTCGTAGTTTTTCCAGCGTTTTCTCCCATCCCAAATGCAGTAATCCCTCATGGACGTTATTAACCACGTACCAGCGAAATTAACGGGGAACAATAGGTAACCAACGATTCTTACCATTTCGTTGCACTTTTCGGTGCAGGACACCAGATCGTCGCTCGTAAGTTTTGGCAACATCAGCAGGGAGCTCATTGTTATCGAGGTCAGTCAAGAGCTTTAAAATTTCAGGGTCCCGTTGCTGTTCCATCATCAGCCAATTTTTTGAAAGCTCTGCGAGGTTTACCTCCTTTTGTACTACCGTCTCACTAACCTTATTTTTAGTTTCAGGTTGCGGTAACGGGTTCCTGGAGAAGAAGTCAGCTTGGCACATGTGCTTACCTTCACGATGGACAATGTCAAAATCGAACCTTGCAGAAAGGCCCACCATCGGTGAACACGCGGAGTCAGGTCCAACTTTTTGCGCGTGGACTGCAGAGAATTACAATCAGTGACTACTCTAAACTTGCGACCATGGAGATAACGCCTGAAATGCTTTACAGCATTGACCACCGCGAGGGTCTCAAGTTCATATGAGTGGTACCTCGATTCAGCGTCAGACGTTCGTTTACATTTGTAATAGGCAACTGGATGTAGCTTACCTGCTTTTCTTTGCAGTAAGACCGCACCGTAACCAATGGCACTGGCATCCGTGTGGACGTCAGTTTCAGCATCGGGGTCGTGAATCATGAGCACAGGCTCATTTGTGAGAGCGGCTACAATCTTCTGCCTCACTTCCTCGTGTTCCGGCTTCTAGGCCACCTTACCATTCCCAGAAGTCAGAGCATATAACGGGGCCATCACCTGTGAGAACCGTGCCACAAACTGGCGAAAATAAGATGCCAAACCAATAAATTGCCGTACCTGTGTCACCGTCTCAGGCGGTGGTAGAGCCGTCAATGCTTCGATCTTACGCGGGTTAGGACGAATCTTCATCGGTTACGTGTCGGCTGACGCGGTAGGTATACCTGTAGTGAAAGACTTCTCGAAGGATTGTAAGATACTAACTCTGCTCTACGATCCGCCGGTACGTCAGTATCGATAGAGCTCCAGTCAATTTCAGTTCGCTCTACCTCACAAGAAGCAATAAAAGGATACCTAAAGATCTTAATTCGGTCAGTAGTCATTTGAACAGTCAAACCATGTTCCAGAATCTCACGTCCAATCATAATACCATAACGTAGAAAATGATCAGGCAATACATGAAAACGAATCTCAATACTAATGTCATCGATCTCTACCAAAGCCAAAATCTGTAACGTAGAGTTAATGGAAGTCTGCCCTATCCCAGTCATAGTCACAGTCTCATCAATACGCTTTCCTTTAAATTTACAGGCTACAGATTCTTTAATTAAGGAACACTCGGCACCAGAGTCATAATGAAATGAAAATTGCTCACCGGAGTGACGTAGAGTCCCAGTCGGCGCGTTCAGGAGGCACAGGTCAACCCTCTTTTCATTGACAGGCTTGGAAGACCCGGAGTCGGCGCTGCTCTTCTCATTGCGCCGTGGGCAGCTCGATGCGTAGTGACCTTGCGCGTGGCAGTGGAAGCAGGTGATCCCGGATGCATGAGACTTCGCAGTCGATGAACCCCTCCCGTTGCCATTGCTGTGGTTGTGGTGCTTCTGCGATGCTTGAATATCCTTTTTCACGTTCTTGCGGTAGCGTGCACAGATTTGTGACCCGGCTTGCCGCAAATATAACACTTCAGAGGCTTCACAGTACTATGCGCTTTGTACCGCTTTTCAGGGGCATCGCGGTCATCGCTAGGTAGCTTTCTCTTCATAAAAGAAACCGCTTGCAGCTCTTGCTGTAGCTGGCCACGTGTCTTGCAATAAAAAGTCGCTTAAAATCGGTCCACGTCATCCCAGGATACGACACGGTAGATAGCCAGGTAGCAGCGCCTCCCTTCAAGGTGCGGCTTAGAGTGACCATAAGCGGGGCGCCATGTTGTTCTTGGTCCGTCAAGCACATCTCTGCAGTCGTCACCCAAGCACGTGCATCCACAACTTGTTTTTCAGGATCGAAATCCGGTAAACGAAAGCCATGTGACGACGAAGTAGGTGTTTTCATAGCTTAAATCAACGTCACAAAATTGCGGTTTTGTTGTTCCAACAAACGCATCCATTTTTCGTCGCTAGCGTCTTCATTTTGAACACGTGGGCCGTCGTGGTCCAATCCCATTTCTGATAACGAGGGTTCGTCAACAGTGGGTCGTCACATTGGAAATAACACTCACAAAACTTTCGTTAACACTTTTAATTACTTACTAACACACACTGAATACAAAATAATCAAGGATGCCTGAGATATGGCTCGATTAAGAATTTAGGAACGCGGGAAGTTTAGCGTGGAGTAACGAATGTCTACTCAGATCGCCGGACCGATTCAAAGTGACCGCGCTCAACTGTCGCCGCACACAGCCCTACCCCAGCTACAGGTTACTCAACCTACTTGTCAACGTCTGTACCTGTCAATGTCAAATATCCGATTATACTTCCGAATCGACTATGACTCGATTATTCACTTGGTGTTGTCATTACTCCACGCTAACCATCCCCAAGTTATTACTTGTCGTTCCCAAACGTAAGCTGTCAAATCTAACTACATAGTTTCTTCAGTGAGTGATAGATGGTGCTGATCCAAATCGATTGATATGCGTTGACGCTTCGACATATATATTCCGATGAAAGTAGACTTTAGGTAGGTATTATTTCGACCTATAGCATCTGAGTACTAAACTGTGGTCCGGCCACAGAAGAAACACAACCAAAAAGCCTAACAGCTGTGTCCGGCTTTATCCGGACGTCTGGCAACGCTACCCACAGATGGTACAATAAAATAATGGTCTCTCTAATAGAGCTCTTATCTAAGTTATATCAAAGCACTATACATTCTACACAGTGGTGCAGTTACGAAATACGCTTGTCAAGTGGAAATCTATCGGAAGAGGTGGCAATGGATTGTACACGGACGGTGAAAGGAAGCCCAACTAATAACTATGTTAGCTTCGCGACTGCACTCGTGTTATTGTTAGTGTTAGTTATTTTAATATATATTGTAAGTATTACTTGCATAATACTTACTGCAAGAGTGGGTATTCTCAGTTGGTCTTGCTTGAGCGTGATGTCCTGCGTTCAATAACTGGATCAGACCAAATATTATCTGGAATCATTGTTCCTGGCTTGAAGTTTGGATTTGTGGTCAAAAGACTTTGGATAAAACTGGCGTAAAACTCTGCCTAACCCTTACAGACCCGTAGATTGCTTCATTAGAGAGTATTTACTTGATAAACTAGCACGTTAGCACGTTTGTTTCATTACTCTGAGCAACTCAGTCCGAGTTCACAAACACTGGCAAAACGGCAAGGCATGGACGAGGAGGTAATGAGAATACTACCACCTCAAAAAAAAACACTAGCGTATATTACCCGAGATAACTCAATACTTCTAATGATACCACATACATTGATATCGGCTAAGCCGTTATGAAGTTATGGTGGAATAAAGAAACTCACAAACATACATACATACATGAACCCTAAAAACATAACACTCCTTTTTTGGACAGTCGTGTAAAAACTAGGAAAGGTCTCCCCAAAAAACCTGTAGAAATGTCAGTGCCGAGCATTGTTGCTTGGGAGAGTATCTATTATATCATAATCAGCCTTTTAATGTTCCCACTGCTGGGAAACAGGCCTCCTCTCTAGGAGAGGGAATGGGCCGTAATCCACCATGCGGGCCCAGTGCGGGTTGGTGAATGTCACATGTCTTCGAATTTTTGGTTCTAGGAGACATGCCGGTTTCCTCACGATGTTTTCCTTCACCGTTTTGAGCAGTGGTGATGAAATAACGAGTATCTTACCTTTATCACTTTATCATGTAGCCCTCTAATGTAGTGTAGTAGTACCAGTGAGTGACAATCTCACCGCGATAGATTAAGTGAAGTGAACTGTCAATCAAATACAAAACTACAAATACAATCCTTTATTTAACACTTTACGCACACAAATGTACAGAGACGGACTTAATACCTTAGGCATTTTCTACCAGTCAACCTTTGGGTAATGCAGAGAATAATTTAGATAGGTGCAGTACGAAAAAACAAAAAAACAGAAACGCGATTAATATTACATACAATACTATAATAAATACTCAAATTAATAAACTTATACACGAAAATACTTCAGTTGATACAAACATTTTAATGAATCCTTCTTTCATGGAATCCATTACAATGGAACTCGCTCCAAGCTCAGAGGTCTTATTGTGAGTTTTTTTTTCGTTCTCGATCGCGTTAGCGTAAACGTTAGCGTATGTTAAATTGTAGAAAAAAAAAAGGTTTCCCGTTATTGTCACCAGCTGGCGCTTATTCCGTTAAAAACTCGAACTAAGGCCACTGTTCACTTAAGTTGAGCAGTTTCACGAAATCGACAGGCAGGTGCTGGCATAAGTTCGTGTTGCGGAATTTATTCGAAAGAGTCACCGCGGCCCTGGAACGCAAAGTGTATTAGTTGGAACACGGATCGTTTTTTAGTCAGTAAGAGACTGACACTCCCTTCCGCTCTACCCAGAGCGGGAAAAGTCATTTGATGACTTCACATCCTTAAAAAAAAAAAGATTTGTGTCATAGTTCAATCTAAATACTATCTATCTACGTTCACACGAGCCACATAATAAGACAAAGTCCCTTTAACGAGCTATCATTGCTATTCCAAAACCACCATAAAATGAACCCACAAAAATATTACAAAACCAAAACCGAGCCATTATATCATTGCCACCGAACCTCATGTCATTGTTAAGTAGCTATAACTGTTTAATAAAACATATCATATTATTATAGTGACCAAACATACATGACGTAACGCTTACGTGACGCGTCAGGAAATGCAAGACGCTTTGGGTCAACTTTCCCCGCGTCCTTGGCAGAAGCAGTAGTATCTGTGCTAAACTGTTTGGCTATTTTGAGATGGCCTAAGAATAGACTACTTGATAAATTATATTTATTTTGTAAGTAGGTTGTAAATAACACTTTTACACGTCAATCTTTTTGGTCGTTAGACTAGATGAGGCCGGTGTTTCCTAGCTGACTACCCTGAGAAGAAACACCGAAACAAACTCAGAGATCTGTCTCTTTTGAAGTCCATACAATTGTATTGGTCAAATCATATGTATGTATATATATGTCATATATAACGGGAAATCGAGGGTCTTGCCCATTGCATCTGACTGCTGATTCGCGACCACGAGGTCGCGAATCAGCAGTCATAGATACCCGTGCTGACGACAGCACGGGTATCTATGGTGGGCGTTGAACTTCAGGAAACGTTGAAATAAATATAGTGTAAACGTTGCTTGTGCACTATTTTAATTATACAGACTTAAATATTGGTTGCAGCAATAAGTAGTGATTTAAAACCAATGGGTTTGCGAGTGACCATCACGTGCAACGGCTGACCAAAAGAAAAGAATTTTGTACCAATTGATACAACGTTCGCCCGCCTTGACAGGCGCAACTCCAATCGGTGTTACCCGATCTTAATTTAAATTACCAAATCAATTAATCGTTAAAAAAAACACAACAATTACTAAAAAATAACAAAATAAATAAAAAATGATAAATAAATGATATTTATTTTGTGAGTAGGTTAAACATAACACTTTTACACGTCAATTATTTGTGGTCATTTTAAGCTAGATGAAGCCGGTGTTTCCTAGCCGACTCTCTGACAACAAAATAAATTAACTAATTTTCATTATTTAGTAATGTCACGAGCCGTCATATACATATACTTAGTTAATGAATCTTGTTATGATATAGAAGCATCAACACGCAGTTTATTGATGAATCTTGTACGAACTAAAACTCTTCAGGGTTCCGTATTATAACATAACCCTTTCGCCATGTTCGTCTATTTCCGCGGTTTAACTCAGAGGCTATATATTGATGCTCTGAAGCTGTAATTTGGTTATAACTGTCACTGGAAAATTACAAAAGCCGTAAGATTGTGAAATATAACGTGAAATAGTAAATTACTTTTAAAATTATTGATTTTGGATGGGATTTATTGTATACAAAACGAAAAGAAGCACTCAATTGTAAATAACCACCTAGGCCTTTTCCTGATTATAATGAGGTTTAATTTTACCAGATCTCTACGTTTCAATAACTGAATAATATAAGCTAAACTTTTTTTCTGGATAGGAAGTCATCAAATGACTTCTCCCGCTCTGGGCGGAAGGGAGTGTTAGACTCTTACCGTCTAAAACCCACCTGTGATCCTTCTAGTGCCCTTTGCGTTCCAGGGCCGCGGTGACTCTTTCGAATAACTTCCCTAGCAACTCTAGCAATATTAGCAAGATTGGCGTCAGATTTTCTGCCTTCTGGGTGTTAGTACCGACCAAAGATCTTCTAATGATACCCTGGACCAACGGCTTACCGTGCTTTCCAAGTCACGAAGGACTTTCGGTATGTAATGGATGAACATCCATCCACGGATTGACCTTGGCAAGCGTTGCTTAACTTCGAAGATTTATACGTGCGGCTGTTACTATTTAGCCACGAATTCCTCATTATAAATAACCAATTACACAGTAACATTACAAAATCTATTCTATTCTATTTTTTTTTAATGGCAAAAATGCCGATGTCGACAATTCTGCAAATTTCAACTGTGTTATGGAACTGACGTGTCAGACTAAAGACAACAAATGAAGATTTTCATAATTTTGGGGAATAAAACCTTGTTATTGAGTTTTAACAAGTTATAAAATGTACAAACCAAAAAAACGGATATGAATAAAGAAAATCTTTTAAATAAGTCGAGTAAAATATGTATAACTATAATTTAATGTCATTAATTCGAGTAAAAACTATCAAAGCACTAAGTAACTTTGCTGAGAAGTGAGTTAAAAGAGCCGGAAAGTAGTAGCATCCAGCTGTCATCTTGAAGGGCTTCCAACAAAGGGCCAAGTGAACGGTCTGTAGACCAGTTTGTTACGAACGGACATCACAATAGATTCATTTATATGATGGTGCCAACATATTCATTATGGCGGCCACACTCGGGTCATTTGTTAATTAGTGTTGTAACCTATTAGTAATTACTGTAGAGTATTGGTAATGTGTGGTGTGGTTATGAAAAGGTCGTGAGGTTAATTTTTTAATAGGTACCTTGATTTGTTATGTGGTCATATGCGAAGATGTTTGTAGGCAAACTTATTTGGGTTTGTTGATTTGGCTGAAATTTTTCCAATCAACAGAATTTTCTCTGCAAAAATTGGTGAGTCGCAGCTGGTTGATAGGTGTGTTGGTCTCTGTGAAGGTCTAGCAGGGTTGCAGAGCTACCACAATTGCGGAATTTGCTCGAATTTGTCACAGCGGCCCTGGAATGTAAACGGCATTTGGAAGAGCATTGATTTAGTCAATAAGAATCTGACTGTCTTTTCTACTTCGCCCAGAGCGGTAGAAGACAATGCATACTTAAAAATTGATTTATAATTATAGTTACCCACACGGTAAATCTATGACCAAATTCGACGGAATCAGCTGGATGTGAGAAGCATAGTACCGGTCTATATAGTCACGTTTGGAAAAGACTTCTCAAACAAAAAAAATGTATTTTATGTATTTGTTGTACACCTACCACAGTGCTGTCTTTTTAACCCAAAGGTTGACTGGTAGAGAATGCCTTGTTTGCATTAAGTCCGCCCATGTACCACTATTGTACATAAATTTAAAATAAATAAAAGTCGAGCAGTGGAATTCTTTCAACTGACATAATGTTGGTGAACATTATAATAATCAGCCGTGAAAGTTCATGAGGTAAAATTTATTTACGTACCTTTGTTTAAGCAATCCCACACATCTTCGTTGAAAACTTTACCGCTGGCAGTCTAACTATGTTACAATCCCATAATAGAATGTAAAACATTATTTACGTAACAAAACTTCGCAACTCATGATGGTACTGTATCTATGTGTTTCATATGTTTTGCTTCATTAGCATGTACTCGGGTTTATGGGATCAACCAATTTGGCACAGGTTCGTTTCCATAGATTCGTACGTTACGTCGTTTAAGGTTTTGAATGGGACCCGTTTGTTCGTATGGATTGCTCGGAGGACACGGTAGAGCATACGGTGTAGATCTGCCCTACATGGACAGAGCAACGCTGTGTCAACCCCCTCTCGCTTCCAGCTCTGGTTCAATGGGGATGTTGCCTGAGTAAAAAATATATGATTATGTTTAGTCCATCAGTTAGATTATAGAAAAATATTGGACACGTATTTTTTCCTTTATCAAATCTATAAAAACTGACGAAGATACAAAGCATCAAAGATCAGGAGTGGGGGCTTGTGACGTCACGGCTCGCTAAAAATTGTAGCGAGTAGTGACGTCACACGAGTATTCAACGCACTGTATCGTCTTCATTTTTTGTTTACGTGAAAAAAGAAAAAATACGTGTCCAATATTTTTTGGAAATCTATCCGACGGACTAATTAGATGTTTTTAGTTAACTACCCTATTCATAGTCTTCTGCGAAGCAGTAATGGTAGCGAAGGAGGAGGTGGACTGCGTGAAGGGGGCTTCTCACGCCCCAGCCGGCGCAAAACGCGTTTATGCAATATAAATTATCAAATGACTTCCTTCTGAACAGAGACGCAACTCCTGGCCTCCGTAGACACGAGCCTGTGAGGGTTGGGCGGCTCGTCTTCCGATAACAACTAGGCCCGGTTCGACGGCGCGTTGTGTTCCAAGCTCCTCAATGGGATGAAAACGATCTCCAAACTCAGATTGATGTGTTTACATGTTGTTTCGGTGAATTCGCAAGCTTTACTATGCTACTAGCTATTACTTCATATATTTAAGTTACAGACGAAATAATATCCAATTTTAACTTTATTTGTGAACTATGTTTAGGTTATACTATGTTTGATAAATCGTTTTTAAATAATGTCATATTAATATTTTCTAATTTGGTTACAATTAACTGTATGGTTTAAGTTTAGTTTAAGTTCCTAGCTGTCGCATTAGGGTAAATCCTGTAATTATAGTAAAGGCGTTATAAATAAATAGTACCCATAGGGCAAATGTCTGCTAGGGTTGCAGAATTTGTTTGAAAGAGTTACCGCGGCCCAGGGACGTAAAGAGTAAATGATCTTTACGGTCCTGGGCCGCGGTAACTCTTCGTAACGCGAGAAACACGGATAGGTTTCAACCAGTAATAGTCTGACTCTTCGAGTCTCACACTGTCGAGTGAAGTAAATGAATAAAGAATATAGTTTTTTTTTTATAGAATGGAAAAAAATCTTCTGCTCTGAACGGAGCGGATTTTTTTAAATATATATATTTTATAATGGAAACGCGCATTTATAACATATGCAAAGCTACAACAATGATTAAGAACACATGATAGATAACGCACCTCACAGCATCTCTCGCAGTTCGTGTTAAAATCGTTAATTATTTTCTTGTTTGAAACATCTCGCCTGTAGGTTAATGCGAGATTAATTAGAAGGCTTGAGAATATACGGGAGATTGTTTCGGACGGTAACTTAGAGACCGGTGTGGCTTTTTCTATAGTCTAATTCAGCCAACCTCAACGGGAAAGACATACCTACAGCGATGCGCCACCAGTACATAGTAGACAATAGAGATGTTTCTTAAGTAAAAATAATATGATTCTATTTAGTCCGTCGGTTAGATTATCGAAAAATATTGGATACGTACTTTTTTCTTTTTCAAATCTATATAAGTTGATGAAGACATAAAGCATCAAAGATCAGGAGAGGGGGCTTGTGTCGTCACGCCGTGGAAAAATTGTAGCACCTAGTGACGTCAAACGAGTTTTCAACGCACAGTATCGTCTTCGTTTTATTTATGTGAAAAAAGGGAAAATACGTTCGTGTTCAATATTTTTTGGAAATCTATCTGACGGACTAATTAGATTTTTTGAATCCTTACCCTATTGTACATCCCGCTCTTACACACAAAAGTTTGGGAATACTTTCAATGTCCGTGCAGCTGAGGAGCAGAATTCCCTGCCGGAGTCTGATTCCTGATAGCTAAATTTTGGGGGTCTTTAATTCAAGTAAACCTTTTCAAGGTTACTTCTAGGTACGCGTGCTTCATCTGCGGATGGGGAGCTATGGGTGGCTCGCCGTCCGATAACAATCAGACCCGGGTCGATGGCGCTTCGTGTTCCACGCACGCCTCAAAGAGATGTCAGTAAAGATGACGATAGTGTCAGCCAAAAAATAAAAATTAAGTCAAACGAAAAATTACAAGTTTTCAAAGGGTGCATAATAAATCAAATACTGTTGAAAAACTTCACGAGATTTACCAGCGGTGGGATTTTGTAAACCTGTCACCGTGCAGTAATAGGTGAAGTGATCATGAACTGAGCTGTCAATCTATCACAAGACTGAATGACAGTTTACTTCAGGCTCGTGGAGTGAGCGTGAAGTAAACTAAGTGTACACGGTGAGATGACGGCATAGACCGGGAATTCCCAGCCCAATAAGTACTAGAATGAGAATTATCAGCGACTCTGCTGCACTCTGCACTTACGGAACCAAAACATTAAACCTCCTTCTGGCGCAAAAATAAAATAGACGGAAGAGACAATGACCCGTATGTTTCCACGTAACCTTCTTTTAGTTCATAGTTATCAATCGTTAAACGTTATGTTAAGTTATTGCGCGTTAACCTTCGTTTACCTAATCCTTATGTAAGTGAAACTTAATGAATTGATATTTTTTTACAAAATATTTCGTTGTGTATGGTATAAGATGATTATGTAGGTAATGAGGACATTGCAGCAATGGAAAAATTTATAGTTAATGCATATAAGTTAGTTGTCTAAAATGTCTCAGAAATCTGGGAGAGCAATAACTATTATTGACTTAAATATGTAGGGGAAAACAGACCTTCATAGTTCTTTATATTTATACCTTCAATGTGAATAAATATGTAGATATAAGGAAATATAATATATATAAAAAAAACATTGTGTGAACCACGGTTGCGCCAAAGAGGTCCAGATCAGTAAAATACTAGGCAAATAGGAGTTGCCTGATGCTAGTTTTGAAACTGATCTCTCGGTAAGTGTACGGATGTAAAAAGACAGTACTAGCTTGTCCCAGAGGTTTCGCTCGCGTTAAAGTCAGAACTCACCCCAGCCTGCTAGCAGCATAAGCATAATCAGCCTTTAAACGTTCCCACTGCAGGGACACAGGCCTCCTCTCTAGGAGAGGGAATGGGCCGTCATAATCCACCACGCGGGACCAGTGCGGGTTGGTGAATTTCACATGTCTTCGAGTTTTTGGTTCTAGGACATACCGGTTTCCTCACGATGTTTTCCTTCACCGTTATGAGAACAGTGGTGATAAAATTAATTACACAAAGTAATGCGCCTGGCTGGGTTTGATCCCGCGACCTACAATTCGTAAGTCGGGGCCGTTACCACTCGGCCAATACTGCTCTGCCTGCTTGCAAATCCCGGGTCTACACTGAGGACATAGTTTAACCGTGTGCCGTGTTTTATTCAAATTCGTTCAGCAGTTACGACGTGAAAAGGTAGCTGACAGACAGAGTAACTTTCGGATATGAAATTCTATAAATTGAATCCACAACTCTTCTTTTTCGAGCTGATTGTATACTCCATAGATTGTTTGGATCAAGTAGGTGGCTGTGTTAAATCTACAATTGTCTTTAAAAAAAAAAAACTTGCCCCACACTAGGAATTTCATTTCTTTTTTTTTACAATATCGGTGGCATTCATCATTCATCCCCCAAAGAGCTGGGCCCCAAGTCTGCTATTTTTGTAAATTTGTCATTCCAACACGATCCCATTGTCATTTACGACTAAATTCATAATGATCGATCATTGGTCGGCCAATGGTTTCGTAATACATTTTGATAACAGAGCTATTAAAAGAAATGGCTGCACAATACGTCTGTCATTCATTTGACACTGTACGAGATTACCATTCTATGCCTATTTCTTTCAATGGCGTATCAGTGGTTGACCATTGGAAACTCATAATGACGCTTTTATCTTAGTAGATTAACAAACTTGTCAAAATCAACCATTATGGAATCAGTGATAGACCATTCTGACACTATTGTAATAGCAGACCTGGGGCCCTGGTATGAGGCTATTTGAGGAACTCCGATGTGTGACTCATGTTCTGAACACTTTACTTACGGGCACCGCACTCCCATTAAGTATCCAACGGGTCTATAAAACTATATTTCTCCAAGTTGTGTCTGCAGCGGGCTTGTGTATACCTGACCTGACACCGAGAAGTAGACAATCATTTGAGATTATCAAATAGTTGACCGTCTCAAACGCAACGTATGTATATTATATCAACCAGTCCGAACATAATAACTGTATTTTCTTTTACGTCACTTAATAACTGAGACACGCGATACAATCAGTGCACCGTTACATTACAAATATGTGTATAATTTACGTAATGATACGGGGATCTTGTGTCGGAGGAAGATGATTGTAAGACAAGCCATCTGGCGGTATTGGCCAATGTGGTATGCTGCGGGAGCGATAGCACTGATTGCCAAGTTATTTGATCCGTAGTGCGAACTAAAGAACTGAGTTTGAGACATCGTAGTGAAAGGATTAGTCTGCTAGACTCTGCATGGTGTTTGGAAGGTGCGCCGGGAGTTTGGAATCGTTAAACGTTATTAACCGACTTCTAAAAAAGGAGAAGGTTCTCAATTCGGATGTTCGTATGTTTTTTTTTATTTATTTTTTTAATTGTTTGTTCGCGCATAACTCCGTCGCTTGCCAACCGATTTGAAAAATTCTTTTTTTGTTGCAAAAGAATATACTTCCCAAATGGTCCCATGAAAATTTTATCGAAATCGAACAAGCGGTTTTTGAAAAATCAACAAAAATCTAAAAAAAAAATCTACATTGTCTACATTGACGACCTTTTAGTTTACTCTGCATTGGAGCAGTGCGTTTTTTTACACTAATGTAATTGGTTCGTTTAGGTGGGGGGAGGGGAGGGGGTTTAGGTACCACTAAAAAGTGAAAAATAAAAAACTTTTTACAAAAAAATACAACCGACTTTTCCACAAAAATCAAAAAAGTACAAAATAACTTTAATTTCGGAAGTCGGTGTTCGCGCCATCCGCCCCGACCAAGGGCAAGAGGTCTGTCACCGCCGCCGCCTCTGCCGCCGCCGCGGCTTCCGTCGCCGCTTCTGCCGCTACTGCTGTGGGTGCTGCGACTCCTGGTTCTCGGGAAGGGGCCGAGATGGAGTGCCAGTAATGGTCCCATCGTGGCCTCCTCCAGAGACAAGTCGGCCGCTGTGCTACTGCGCAGTGGCTGATGCCTGGGGACGGTGAGCGTGGGTGGCTCGCCGTCCGATACCAGGCTGAGTCGACGACGCGTTGTGCTTCACGCGCACCTCAAGGAGCCGTCAGCACCAGAGACGGGGCCCCATAGGGTCGGTGCCTGCTAGGGTTGCGGAATTTGTTCGAAAGAGTTACCGCGGCCCTGGAACGCAAAGGGCACATGGAGGAGCACGGGTGGGTTTTAGTCAGTAAAAGTCTGACACTCCCTACCGCTCCACCCAGGGCGGGAGGGGTCATTTGATGATTTCCCATCCAAAAAAAAAAAAAAAAAGGCTCCTTATGTATGAAAATCGGGCTAATATCCGCAACTCAACGACTAAGCTCGTATTCGATCCATCCCAGCTCCCCACGAACGGCAAGCAACGCCTTAGTTTTACTATCTAACAGAGGGTACCTGAGTTGTCGAAGTACTTAGCCCTGCGGGCGTTCCATGACGTCTTAAAACGTGAGTCTTCCGAGCGAGAAAAAGGGATGGAGCTATATAGGGTGTATAACTCTATCCATCTTTCGCGCTCGGAAGACTCACGTTTTAACACGTCATGGTACGCCCGCTGTACTCCGCGACTACCGGTCGGCTGAGGATGATGCTGTCAGACGTGCTGCTGTCTCATCCTACCTGGCATCTTGTATGGGCTCTGCAAAGTGGCTGTCAGTGACTCCTATAACATAGAGGTGTTTATTATGAGACCCGTAGCCAGTTGTGACAGCTGTGACTGTACGCAACTGTTGTTTAGTCAGTCCTAGGGCTTGTTTCGTGAAATGACCATAAATAGAGGGAAGTGCCTCTTTGGCCTGCCTACGCTCATCATGGTCAGCCCATAGGTGTCTCTGGTGTGTTTCCTTACCAGGTTGCGTAAGTGACTGAAAGGGAGTGGCTCGACGAGTTCAGGTCCCATCTTTAACATAATCGGCCCCCTTTTGACGAGTTCGCCCACTGCATCGTTGCCTGGGCATTCGCTGTGTCCTTTGAGAACCCAAGATGCACTGGGAAGTTGGAATCGATTAACATTTTAACACCTCTCGGGGAGGCTCCTTGCATGCACTTCTTTCCAGCCCTTTATGCCTCTGCTGCGCAAGTTTGAATCTACCTAATCGATAAGGGCTACCAAAAATATGGGTTATCGTTAATATAGGTTTTACATCCTTTCCTTAAGAATATTTACTTAACAAATTAATCTAAATATCTGGAAACTTCACACTGTTTGCAGTCAATGAGAATTGCACAAACGTCTACAACGTGTACATACGTATCTCGGTTTCATCAAGAGTTGAATGTTTTCAACACAAATATATGTATGTACTTACTTCTACATATCTATACTAATATTATAAAGAGAAAAGATTTGTATTTTTGTATGTAACGAATAAACTCAAAAACTACTGGACCGATTACAAAAATTATTTCACCATTAGAAAGCTACATTCACCCTGAGTAACATAGGCTATATTTTTTCCCCGTATTCCCACGGGAACGGGAACTACGCCGGTGAAACTGCTTGGTGTTGCTAAGTACACTATATACACCAACTGTAGACGCATGTGATGCATTGCGCCAACTATTAAACGTTTTGTTTTATTTGCGACAAATTACTTAATTGCTAGTTATTAGAGCGAGAAGGAGTTCTGTTATTATTCTCTATAAAAAGTCCAATTAGTGTTTATGAAATTATATACAGGGTGTTTCAGAAATGCGTAGTCATGTTCAGTATCTGATATGTACAGTAAATATACAATTATTGCAAAAAAAAAATGGCGTACCTAACAAAAATCAGACTGGCAAAAAAAACGACCAAAAAGATGACATGACACTAAAATATTATGTTAATGTCATAATGCTACAATCGTTTTAATTGCTTTAGACGGTTACATGTGACGCGTTGGAAGTTTTTAATCGTCACTTAAATATGATCAGTTTGCTGAACGCCCTGATTGCTCAGGAATCGGAGGTCGAATATTTACGAACACTCAAAGAACAACGCACAAAAATTGTTTCATTTTTTATTTAGTTTATAAAACTACTTATTTTGTCTTGTTGGTCTTGCACATTGGTGCAAACTGTTAGTTTAGCAAGCAATTCATTTATACCATACTAATATAAATTACTCGTATAAAGAGGAAAGATTTTGTTTGTTTGTTAGTACCGAATAAGCTTCGAAACTGCTAGATCGATTTTAACATTTTTTTCACCAATGGAAAGCTACATTATCAGCAAGTAACATAGGCTATTTTATCCTCGTATTCCCAGAGGAACGGGAACTACGCGGGTGAAGAAAACGCGGGGCGCTGCTAGTACTAAATAAATAAACAATCACGAACTTCTGAAACACTCTGTATTACAACTTGTGTGGATATGTTCTCGCGTGTTGCTGTATTGTCATGATTGATGTAATACAGTGGACGCTGGTGAATGTCTTTATTATTTCCGTGTTGGCTTGAACATTTTAAAGTCAAGTATGTAAACTAATTCAATCAACGTTACCCAGAGTGGTCGAACTCGGGCGTGCTTTTATTACCAACAAGCTTCTGCCTGCGACTTCGTCCGCGTGGAATAGTTACTTAACCCCCGGTTTTGAAACTCTCAGCCCGATCGGTTTAAAATTGACAAATTTTATCTCCTTGGGGGTAGAATTAATCAAAATTCTCTCTTAGCGGATGCCTACGTTATAACATCTACCTGCATGCCAAATTTCAGCCCGATCCGTTCAGTGGTTTGGGCTGTGTGTTGATAGATCACTATATCAGTCAGTCAGTCACTTTTGAGTTATATATTTAGAAGACTTTGAAGTAACCGCCAAATTAGGCCAGCTTGGCGACCACTGGTTCAGCTCGAGGCGGTGAAGGGGTCGACTACCGACCGTAAAGTCAGCCATCACTCTCGTAGGTGTTCCTGTTTCCAGGATATTTATCTGGTAAAATGAAATGAGAGCCTAACTAAGCCTGTATTTTCAGTTTCAATGGCCTGAAGGTACGTAAACCATTTTACTATTAAGTAAGTACTTACGTAGTTTATTTTGATTGGGCTAAATTAATTAGGTTAAGTTAGTTAGGATCCAAAATTGAAGACTGAAAAATACATATTGTAGTAACGATGATATATTGATCAATTCAAATTAGTTTGCGTCTTTGTAAAGTAAAACCAAAAAAAACAACAAAATGTACAAAGACCAAACAACATACATTAAAAAAAAAAAACATTAAAAATAAACAAAATCTATAAGATAAGATCATTTATTTGTATAAACATGTGTATGTTAATATGGAGATAAAGTCAATACAATTCAACATGTTTTGCCGTAACTGGCGTACAAAATTATTAAAAAAAAGCATTAAAAATTCAGTCTAATCAATAATAGTCAATACATAAAATAGTCAATATTCAATCAATTACAGTCAATAAATAGAAATAGAATAGTAAAATCGAATGAAATATTAAATAGTCAAGATTCAATTTTTTTCGTTTAAAAACTCCGCAACATTATAATAACCCTTACTAAGTAGCATTTAGATAACTATACACACTTAGTTCGGAACTCATTGTATCAGCGACACCAAGTGTAAATGTGTGTTGCATACGCATGCAAATATAAACCTTAGCACCTTACTATGTATAGATCCTTGTTATTGGATTTGAACCTTTGACCTAGCTAGGGAAATCGAAACCAAACCAGTCGATCAGGTTCAAGAGTGCTAACCTTGGACCTACAGATTTTGTCATTACTGTAAAGCCTCGTTCACATTTAATAAGGACCGTTGATCGTTTGTGAGAAACGATAAGGCCGCCCATTGTGTCACCTTATGCTATGTTTTCTTCATCTATATTTTCTGTAACTTATATGGTGTACATAATAAAGAGTATTCTATATCTATCAAATATAAATGTCCATGCATTCCGTGTTGCAAAAATCGTTTGGCAAGTTTTGTAAAAATTGCATAGATTGTGATTATGTTTCACTAGCTTCTGCCCGAGTTTTCGACCGCGTTAAAAAGTGACCTCTTACCGGCCCCAATCTATCTCTGTACGAAAATTCATAAAAATCCGTCCAGCGATTTAGGAGCGACAGCGTAACAAACAAACAAACTCAGTTTCGCAGGTTAGTTAGGATAAATAATAAGATAGATTAGTTAGGACAGATAATAAGTATTTAGATAAGGTTAAAAGTTAAATATTGCCTTTGTCTTTTCCCAATAACATTTCAAGTCCAATGGGATGCAGTTGAATATCAGTATATGTATCTTAATAATATATATAAAGCCGAAGAGTTTGTTTGTTGACTTGAACGCGATAATCTCAGGAAATATTAGTCCTATTTGAAAAATTATTTCAGTGTTAGATAGCCCACTTATCGAGGAAGGCTATAGGTTATACTTATATCATCACGCTAAGACCAACAAGAGCGGAGCAGCAATGAAGAATTTTGCAAAATCGGGGAGTTAGTAACTATTCCACGTGGACAAAGTTGCAGGCAGAAGCTAGTTTCATATGAAGCGACTAATCATCTGCCTAAATAACTTACAGGGTAACACGAGACCTTCTGGTATGACTACTGTCAGATTTCTGGCTTCTGACTGTCAACAACGAATGACTTTCGTATACACAGCCTCGTCTTTCGCTGAAAACTCTCTGCCTGCGTCTGTGTTTTCGAACGCCTTCAACCCTAATCTCTTCAAAGTTAGAGTGAATAGTCTTCTTCTGGGTAAGCTCATTCCATCGTAGACTTTGTCTCTGTCACCTGTGACCTAGACTATAGTCAAGAACAAACCCAATTCACAATAAAAAAAAACTGTCGACTAACTAGTCTCGTGTGAACGACGCTTAAATGTGTACAACAAAATGTGATAAGCCGGTATATAACCGGATGGTGATGACTGGTGTTAAAGGTGATTGAATTAAATGAGTCATTCGTTTGACATACTTACTTTATATGCTTATCGTCTTTGTAGGATCGATAGCTGCAGTTTCACGAGAGTAATTGATAGCTTATACTCCTTTTTGTGGATGGCAAATCATCTTCCGTTCCGAGCGGAGCGGAAGAGGGTCACAGACTCTTACTAAAAAATATTCCGTGTTTCTCCTAATGCTCTGCGTTCCGCGGTGACTATTTCGAACAAAGTCCGCATCGCGGGCTGATAGAGACGGCTAGGCAGAGAATTTTTATAGCAATAACGACGCTTAGGCCTACCTACTGACATGAACCAGGGTTATCTAATAATAATACAATAATAAGAAAGCCTTTTTATTTTCTAACAAAACAATCTTATTTACTGTATTCTTGGTTTAGTGTTAGTACGTACTTATTTCTAATGTTAGTTCGAGATTATAAATAATAACATTTTTTATATATAGAAACCCCTTTGTTAGGGTAAAGGCCTCCTCCAATTTCTTCCATTTCTCTCTATCCCGTGCTGTTCTGTAACCAGTTTCTCCCCGCCACCGATATTATATCGTCCACCCATCGTTTTCGTGGTCTGCCTACGTTTCTCTTTCCTTGTGGGCCGGTCCAGTTAGTAGACCTGAGAGTCCATCGCCCGTCGGGGTTCTCTAACCAGGGTTATCTAACAGAGGTTAATAAATAACAAATGAAGGGCCCTCTGCAATAATGATGAAAGTCCATTTTTGTAAAAATTCTAAGTAGGCACGTTATTTATTCACTGGATATTTATAGTTGTTAATCTCGTTACCAAACTCAGCAATATATTACTTACGTTCGAGATTTTCGAAAGTGAACGCTTATATTAGATAAAAGGATAGTACTTAATAAAGTCCTGGTTTTTAGGACTTTTTTTAATTACTTAAAATAATACCACTTTTTTTCTAGTAAGTACATAAAGCTTGAATAAAGAAATAAGCTAAATAAAAATGTGCTGTAACAAAAAATGTATTATGTTAATACCTTTAAACACTTCATTTTTCATTTTCATTTACTTTGAGTGTTCCATGATGTACTTGTATGTGCTAAATAAATTTTATTCTATCTTTTCTTTGATTTGGCATATCGACCGTTCTCTCGATCGTTTAATCGGGCAATTTCATAACCCTTTTTTTTTTTTTTTTTTTTTTTTTTTTTGGATGGGAAATCATCAAATGACTTCTCCCGCTCTGGGCGGAGCGGAAGGGAGTGTCAGACTCTTACTGACTAAAACCCACCCGTGTTCCTGCTTGTGCCCTTTGCGTTCCAGGGCCGCGGTGACTCTTTCGAACAAATTCCGCAACCCTAGCAGGCACTGACCCTATGGGGCCCCGTCTTCTTTGCTGACGGCTCTTTGAGGCGCGCGTGGAACACGACGCGCCGTCGACTCGGGCCTGGTTGCTATCGGACGGCGAGCCACCCATAGCTCGCCATCCGCAGGCCCGCGCCTACGGTGGCCGGGAATCGCCCTGCGTTTCCCGACGCCCGGGGCGTCTTCTCCTGTTGCGGCGGCTGGACAGAGGGGCTTCCCTCTCTCGCACGCGCTCCGCCTCCTCCTTCGCTAGCATTACTGCTTCGCAGAAGGAGGCGGCCGCCTCCCATGCCTCCTCGCTCCCGACCATGGCTTGAACCAGGGCCGGACGCGAGAGGTCGCCGCCGCCGATCGCCTCGATGAGGACACGGCGGTGCTCCGCCCAGGCAGGGCAGACCTCCACCGTGTGCTCCACCGTGTCCTCCGGGCGATCCACACAGTGATGACACCCGGACGTGTCCTCCCGCTGGATCCGACACAGGTACTTCCCGAAACAGCCGTGTCCGGTGAGCACCTGTGTCAGGCGGAAGGTGAGGACGCCGTGGCGTCTCTCTAACCACTCCTCAAAGAGGGGACTTATCGCCGCAATGGCGGCGTGCCCAAATTTCATAACCCTAAAAACCGAACTAGGCATAGAAAATAAATCTTTGGTAATGAAGTAAATAGTGGGTAATTCCACAAAACAGATGAAAGCCAGCAATTACCGGTGAGTTAAACTAACGAGATAAAATCAAGAACACAACCGCAAATGATAAAGCTATAACTTTAGAAAAGTATTATTTCTAATGAATTAGGTAAGTAATTGTTGCTATTTAATCCGATTTGATTTCTATTATAACAGTGTATCTACCACGCCTATGTATATTTCACAAAAAGTTAATCAGAGGTGCCACGCATTGTCCTATAAAAGGAGCATATTGCCATCTATTGGATATAAATCCAGATTCCGACCAGCTACTGAGAAATTCACCCTTTGAAAACCCCTTTTCCGAGCCCGCTGTGAATCAAACCCAGAATCTGTGACCAGTTTGGCGATTCTGTAAAAAATCTCATTTACATTTTATGTTAATACGGTGTGATT
This sequence comes from Hecatera dysodea, assembly GCA_905332915.2. Classification (NCBI taxonomy): domain Eukaryota; kingdom Metazoa; phylum Arthropoda; class Insecta; order Lepidoptera; family Noctuidae; genus Hecatera; species Hecatera dysodea. The sequence goes on from HG995303.1 coordinate 16,806,189, forward strand.
TTTACAGAGCAATACTACACGACGATAATCAGCACTCAACTGCAGTGACTATTACCAGCGAGGCAGTCTATCATTTAATATTTATTTAAATACTAGCATCGGTCCGCGGTTTCACCCGCGTATTCACGGGAACGGTCCCGTGGGAATATGGGTATATAATATAGCTTATATTCACCGGAGATAGTGTAGCTTCCCAGCAGTAAAAGAATTTTTCAAATCGGTCAAGTAGTTTTGGAGCCTATTCAATGCAAACAAACAACTTTATACTCGTAATATTAGTGTAGATTAAAATAAAAACGGAATCAAACTTTAGTAGTTCCACTGTAAGGCAAATTAATGTTGTTTTCCAGGAAATGAGCAAAGATTTCGTTGAAAATAAATGAAAAAAAAAAAAGAAATAATTTATTGTCGAGTCGAGAGTTATGTTTCGGCGGTCGGGGATTTAGTTAAAAAAATATTTATTTATTACAATATTAATTTAATTATAAAATACAGGATATTGAGCTGATGGTTGATACAAGACTGAATATAATGCAAAGAAAAATAATTGTATCTAATTTCCGGTAAATGCATAGTTGCAATACAACACATGCTGACGGAGACTGCGTACTCAGCGTAAACGTCTGTTACGATGAGTTAACTCGAGACACAGAAAAATAACGTAGTAAAGAGTCAATGGCTAAGTGAAAGTTTATACAATACGAAGGACTAATAGAACTTGCTGGTTTTACCCGTCCAATGAGCCGAAACCATAACGTCTGATTTCAAAAACAAAACCATGAATAACTTAAAATATTTTGAAACGATCTCAAACAATATAGATACGAGCGATTTAAATAAGTTATGAATGAGGAAGTGACGCAACATTTCCAAACATTCCCTTAGTTAAATCATTTATGTGATGGTGTTGCCAGCCGTAACAACAGTAGGACGATTGGCTCACCAATGTTTCTTTTGGATATTATGATATTGCTCTCGATGGCATAGAGTAAGTTGTAATATAGACAGCGTAATTCAATGACTTCGTAATATGCAGATACTGTGTCTCTGGGCATTGTTTTGTATAGTTTGGAAATCCTCAAATGAGTTTTGCGAGCGGAAGGGAGTGCCAGACTCCTACTAACTAAAAGTCACCCGTGTTCCTCCGAATGCCATTTGCATTCCAGGACCGCTGTTACTCTTTCGAACAAATTCCACAACCCTAGCAGGCACTGACCCTATGGCCGGAAGCGGGAGGCACCTCCCGCTTCCGGCCCTCCGATCTCTTCGACGAAGACACGGCGTTGCTCCGCCCAAGCAGAGCAGACCCCCACCGTATGCTCTAGGCGATCCGGGCAGACAAATCCGGATATCAACACTGTGTAGTTGATACCCGGATTTGTCCTCCCGCCGAATCTGTAACAGGTACCTCCCGAAACGTCCGTGTCCACTAAGTACCTGCGTTAGGCGGAAACTCTTTGAGTCCAATCTTTGAGGCAAGGCAAGTCATACTTGCCACATGTTGAACGAATTATGGGCCAAACCTACCTCATTGCAATTTGGGTTTAGGACGCATAATTTATTTCCCTAAACCTCTACGTAGAGGTTTAGAGAGCTCATGTTATCTTGTAAATTATAGGTACGGGGACGTCCCCGTACCTATAATTTACAAGATAACATGGGCTCTAAAATAACTAAGGCTGGTACGAGTGAAAGAGTTCACTTGGAACAACTCAAGAGGCAACATACGGAAGTGTTGCTCAATAGAAAGTAAATCTTTAGGAAGCAGACAAATAATCTAGTTCATCTCGGCAACCCACCGTGGGTCATGTACCTTGGTGTTTTTCTTCTAAATGTCACTCTTGCATCAATACACTTGACCTTTCTTAAGAGCAAGTAAAAGGTTATGTAAATAATATTTGAATAAAACATTTAATAATGCAAAATAGTATTATGAATGTTGAAGAGTGTTTTCGTTTATGCAACTTTATGCATCCGTTTAATTTTGCACAAATTAAACAGATGCAGACCTTACGCGTTATAGCAAGAAACACGATAGATTTGTATATTTACTTAGCATTGGTAGAGGAGGAACTTTATAATTACTCCTCTTACCAATTCTTTTATTGCCGTTCTATTTTTTGTTGTTTTGGATTACTCGCATAGCCAATAAATATTCGTAAAAATATAGGTCTGTAACTGGCGAGACGTACTTAACTGTGACAGGCGACAGTGACAAGCGATAGCAACACAACGACAAGGGACAAACGACAGCGATAAGCGACAAGCGACAGCGACAGCGACAAGCTACATCGATAAGCGACACGCGACAGCGACAGCGACAAGCTACATCGATAAGCGACACGCGACAGCGACAGCGACAAGCGACTAGCGACAGCGACAAACGACAGCCACAAGCGACAGTGACAAGTGACAGCGACAAGCGGCAGCCACAAGCGACAGTGACAAGCGACAGCGATAATCGAGAGACAACTTGTAACTCAGTTAGTGGGTTGCGGAAGTCAGATAGGCCGTCGCCCCATGTAAAAGACTCGATCTCAACGGGATCCGTTTCGAAAAGAAGCAGACCCCAATTTAGTTGAAAAAAGTCAAAGCAGATTAAACGATTGACTGTTAATAGAAGTTTGGCACATCTGTACTGTAAACCTTATAATAATCTATGGATCACCGAATATGTTAAATACGACTACTATTTTATGCGATACTGGTCCCTTCACTATGAACTAGTGAACTCGATCGGGTTCATAGCACCGCGGTTTATATGTCGCCGTCAAATTGTCTCAGTCGTCAATGCATAAACACTCATAAATTTAGCGTAGTACTGAGTGCAGTGTGAGTTGTACTATGCAGTTTATGTATTGATGCCAGTTTTTAACCGACTTCTAAAAAGGAGGAGGTTCTCAATTCGGATGTTTGTATGTTTTTTTATTAGGCTTAAAATGGGTAAGGTATCCTAGAAATAGGGAAATAGATAAAAGCATAGGTAAGGTTGAAAGATTTCGGCAAAGTTGACATTGCAGGTGTGTTTCTAAATGTTTTCATTATTTATTTATATATGTCACCGGATAATTGTAAAATGAGTAACACATTCATTGTGCGTACAGCTAAGGAACTTTTCCCGAGAATTTTTTCAGTGACACATAATATGTAGGTACACAGATATTTGTATGTTGATATTTTAGGCAATTTAAACTAATATTATAAAGAGGAAAGATTTGTATTTTTGTATGTAACGAATAAACTCAAAAACTACTGGACTGATTTAAAAAAATATTTCACGATTAGAATGCTACATTCACCCTGAGTAACATAGGCTATATTTATCCCCATATTCCCACGGGAACGGGAACTATGCGGGTAAAACCGCGGGGCGCTGCTAGTAAATAATAAATCGCTCCGAAGAATTACATTTGCGGAGCATAGCAAGCGTATTTACTTTTTTATGTTTTATTATTTTTTGGATAGATGTTTTACACCGATAAATTAGTAAAATATGTGTTTTGTATTTTTTTTTTCCTTTTATGGCAACTTAGCCGAATCCGACATCCACAGAGGCACGCCGTCGAAATTTTACTTCGCGGTAGTTAGTGCAGCAATTAAAATTATAAATTTAAATGTATCCAAAATGTAAATTAATTTAGGAGAGAAGTGGGTGAGACTAGACTAACTTATTTCCAATTCAAAAATACAACTCTCAATTTTATTACAGTGTACCCGTCCAGTTTGCCGTAATGCTGCACGCCTCTGATTAATCCAAACTCTCTTTGGTCCAATCAATTCTATTTCGTAATACATCAATCAATCAATTGTGCCTACCACAGTCCAATTAAAGTATAGGCCTCTCAAATTGCACCACAATAGCATCTACGAGAACTCCGACAAATCAAATCAATAGACAGAATAATACTATACACAGAAGTCCAGAGGCCCAGAGGTCTGAGGTCAAAAGATCTCTATGCTTGCTATGTGTCACATGCGTTGTTTTGAACTTTGACCTCTATGAGAAATACAGTGTGACCGGTATCTCTTGGCGGATCATTGCGGCATCGTTGACTTACAGGTATGTCGAATTAGGTTTACTGTATTTTAGCTACCTATTTAAATCTTTATTCTATACTATAATTTATATATAAAGCTGAAGAGTTTGTATCTTTTTATTTTAGTTTAATAAGTACAGTGACAGACTAAGACAATTTAAGCACAATTATGACAATGTACAGTACGTTTTTTTTTGTGTATACAGTACATAAATCTGAAGTCCAATTATTACTGTACACAGCATTCAATGTCTAATATGCTTCATTAGTGACAGTTAAGGATAAATAATATGGAAAAGTTGCTAAATGATAGTGTTGTTATTACACTTTATACAAAGAATTTCTAAATTGGTTAAAACTGCTTAAAAACAAGTCTACCTTAGAGTATATTGCATTATATTGACTGCATATTCTGGACAACGGATTATTTTCAGAAACATTATTGTTACTACTGGGAATACCTAATAAATAGTTTTGGAGTGCGCACAGATGGAGCTGGTATTTTAAAGTTTATCTGGCCAAGTGATTGGATATCATAGGAGCCATTAGCATTTTTATGTAAAATGTTATGTATGTATGAACGCGATAATCTCAGGAACTACTAGCCCGATTTGAATTTCAGTGTTAGATAGCCCATTTATCGAGGAAGGCTATAGTCGGCTATAAATATCATCACGCTAAGACCAATAGGAGCGGGACACCAATGAAAAACGTTACAAAGACGGTTTTTTTTTTCTCCCTGTTATGTGACACAGCCGAATTTGCGCGGGTCAGTTAGTATAATTATAAAGCTAAAAAGTTTGTTTGTTTGAACGCACTACTCTTAGGAACTAGGTACTAGTTAAAAATGAAAATTCATTTGAGTGTTGGATGGCCTATTTATCGAGAAAGGCTTATATCGAGGCTTTAAATGCTTACAAAGAGCAGAGCATCAATGGAAAATGTTGTAAAAGCGCGTTTTCATGATAATTCAATTTGAATGAAAAGATGTCCAGCACTGGCCATCTTTCAGCTCAAATGATGTCAATAAAGAAGTATTAGGATTATATTTTGGTTCAATGAGATTGGTAAGACAACTTTTGTTAACCTTGTACAGCATATCGATTGATCCCAGTATTCATAAATTGTAATTTTGATTCATTAAAATATTAACTTATTAAAACATACATGAATCATCTCCTTGGAACTTAATGAAGTATCTGTTCCGTTCACTTATTTGTTACAACACAGTCTTAAGTGGTAAGCGTCCGATATAATCTGTATTACATTTCAATATTACAAGATATTAATAATACATAACAATATAAGTGAGCGCGCGCTGAGCTAAATACCGACGTTAATCTTTTGATCGTCGGATGAAATTTATTTTAAGTAGGTATTCTTTTATTTACAAGGTGTCCCGTTTCACCACCTCAATGAATCCGCAGACTATCCGTAAATGTAAAAATGTAGATACCTAATGTGCCTGCTAGGGTTGCGGAATTTATTCGAAAGAGTCACCGCAGCCCTGGAACGCAAAGGGTACAAGAAAGATCACGGGTGGGTTTTAGTCAGCAAGAGTCTGACAATCCCTTCCGCTCCACCCAGAGCGGGAGAAGTCATTTGATGATTTCCCATCCTAAAAAAAGGTACCTAATGTTAAATTAATCTGCGTAATCTCATTTTCCTACATCATTATTATGCCTACCATCCTACCATCTTACCCTTACCTACCTATGTTATTGGTTATTATATTTTCCAGCCGTTTTGGCTCGAGCCGTGGGGCCCTTGAGCTCACAACCTTTTCAAAGAATTTTGAAAACGGCTGCTTAATATTTCCCGTTACCGAAGAGCTGGCTTTTACTTTGGCCAGAGGCTAAGCATTACTATTCAACGTGGCAATGCCTCTTGGGCATATTACCAGCTGACAGCATTGAGAAGGAAATTATTGATGCTATATTTTAGTTTTTATAACAATAAAGTGAGAAATGAGTGCATTAGAGGTAGTTTAAAAGTGGCGCCAGTGACGGAAACGTTGAAAGGGAACCGCTTGTCTTGGTATGGTCATGTGAAGAGGAGGGATGAAACGCAAGCGAATAAAAGAGTTATGAATATAAAAGTGGATGGATGGAGAGGTAGAGGTAAGCTAAAGAACAGATGGATGGATTGTGTGAGGAGTGATATGAAAGAAAAGGGAGTTACTGATAGCGTGACGGCTGACAGGACAGAATGGAAGAAAAAAACGTGTTGCGCCGACCCCAAGTAACATGGGATAAGGGCAGGAAGACGATGATGATTTTAGTTGTTATAAGTTTCGTTTATTTGTTAATATTAGTTATCTACTATTGTTAATGTTTGACAAATAAAATGTGTTTATTTGGTAGATATTTTTTTTATATAGGTATTCAGTTAACACTGGAGATTGTGACCTGCCGACGTCGGTTTGTAGATGTCCGTCCATGGAATACTGAAACTTCTCCGTGGCTCGGAAAGTATGTCAAACCGTTGTTCCTGGGCGGTCATAATATTATGATCTTTGGCAGTCGTTACCGATACTCAGAGCCAGATAAACTTTTTTTTATTTTTATTTTTTTAATAATGATAGGCACGCATTTGGCCACTATCTCACCTGATGGTAAGCAATGACATGGTCGAAGATGAAGCACGCTTGCCTAGAAGTACAACATACACACACAGACTTTGGCATTTGAATTCCACTCCTTAGCTGTACGCACAGCGACACCAGTTTTGCTAAGGAGTATCGTGTTACCCAGTTTCTGGGTTGTGGACGTCAAATATTGGTGCAGCCGTGGAGCACACAATGTTATTGTTTTAAAATTAAGTTTCCTTTTATTTATATCTAAATTGTGTTTATCAGTGTGTGCCAAATACATTTATTTTCCTTCTTTCTTTCTTTAGATACTGAATACTGTTACTCAGATCCGGTTAAACTGTACGCCGACCCATCTAAAATGGGAAAAAGCCAGAAATTCATTGCAGGCTGGATATTTTTGGAAAAAATTGGTGGAAGGGTCTATGCCTATTATCCAGCTGTGATCATCTTATAGCTGACATTTTTAGTTATGATAATGATGACCAAAAATGCTAGCATCAACATTTGCGTGAATATGAACGCTAGTTCAGTATATTTTTAAAAACGGTATGTAAACTTAAAAAAAAAATAGTAGGTTCTCAATTCGATTGTACTTTTTTTTTACTTCATAAGTCCGTAATTTATGAAACGATTTGAAAAAAAATATATACACTTTAACCAAAATCGGTTGCTGGAAAAAATATGTCATTCAAGTAAACGAAATTTGGTATTTTGACATTCCAGTGGTGTTGTTAGTTGTCCCAAAAGTAAAAAGTGAAAAAAAACTTCCTACATTAAAGTTATTTTATACTTTTTAGCGTTTCTAATTTGGAAGTCGGTTGATTTTTTATGAACAATGTATATTGTCGTAAAACAAGAGCGAACTCATAAATACTCACAAAAAAATAACCACTTATAAAAAACAAATAAAACTCGTCTCAGTCTTTTAATAATTGTGTCAAGGTGTGAAAGTAAAAAAAATAATCGGAAGCTGCAATTATTTAATTATAGTAGTGTATTAGGTACATAACTGATACGAGATAAAAATTGTATGGTTGTTTGCTTATTGTAAGAAGATAATCTCTGGAAGAACTGCGGGCGTACCATGAGGTGTTAAAACGTGAGTCTTCCGAGCGAGAAAGAGGGATAGAGTTATACACCCTATATAGCTCCATCCCTTTTTCTCGCTCGGAAGACTCACGTTTTAACACCTCTAGTACGCCCGCAGATCCGATATCGAGTTATTACAGTCACTATGAGTTTCAAAGGCTAGACATACCTAGCTATTGGAGGTTTGCGGAATTTGTTCGAAAGAGTCACCGCGGCCCTGGTACGCAAAGGGCACTAGGGGGAACACGGGTGGGTTTCAGTCAGTAAGAGTCTGACACTCCCTTCCGCTCCGCCCAGAGCGGGAGAAGTCATTTGATGATTTCCTATACAGAAAAAAGGCATACCTAGCCCCGTATCCCGGAAAAAGCTCGAACAGGTCTTGATGAAATTTGGCACAGTGATAGATTATAGTCTTTTTATGCCTTTGACATAATTTTTGACAGTAACGTGAGCGAAGTCGCTGGCAGAAGCTAGTAATATATACAATAAGTACATAATAAAACATCTTCGTTATTTACATTCCAATGGCACAAGATGTTTCGCAAGGTCATTTTTCAATACTTGAAACAAATTAAATTAAAAATTAGATAGTGCTGCGTCCTTGTTTAAATATTGTTATTATATTGATATTCAACTTCAATATGAATGTTTAATATACCTACTTACATGTATATTTTTTTATGATTTATTAATACATTAGATATTGTACACCTCATTACAAGAACAGGACAAAAATTTATAAAAACACAATAATGACTATTGGACCATTGGTATAGTGGTTGATAGCCCGTCTGTGGAGTGTGAGTCAGGCAAAATGTGGGTTTTCAGAAATTTTAAAATATTACAGTAGCTCGACGTCTCGAGTTTTGTGAACAGTAAAGCAGTTTGGCAAAAGTCTTAAATTCTAGATATACCAACGCCTAGAAAAGGACATAGAATACTTACTTTATTTTTGGATAATTTCCTCCTCTATGTTACAAATTATGCTTTGCATAAAAAAATACAAGAAACTACTGATGATACTCCGAGGCTATTGACGAAGATATTTACTGTTTACGTTATTTTAAGAACTACAATAAATTCTAAAAAAAAAATTCCACATCTTTACGTAAAGCATTACGTGAATCAAAATAAAGAAATCGATTGATTCATCACGTCGAGATTTAATCGATGGTTAGGAAAATCGATAATCGAATAGTTTAGGTAAAAATAGAAGTCAGTGTAAATACCAATTGTAATAACCGTTGCGCGTTGTGGTACCTACCTTTTTTATCTTGATCGGAAATCATCAAATGACTTTTCCGCTCTGGTCAGAGTGGAATTTGATTCATTTAGCGGCCGATGGTTGTCGCTTGTAAGCTAAGCGTCGTCGGCGTACAAAGGGTCAAGGAACTGGGATGCATCAAATGAAGCACTTGACCCATCTGTACGCAAATTCATCATAACGGACAACTTTTAATGTGGGACTAACACTGAACATATGAAATAAATCGATACATTTTTCGATAACTGTTTTTCTTTAGAGAATCTGTCCGGAAAATATTAAATTCAAAACGTCACTATTGAAGCTCGAAAATAAGGATGGCGAGGGCGCGAATGGAAGATTATTCCAAACTAGTGACGTGACTATTTTGTGGTGCGGACGTGGAGTTGCGTACACCGGCCCAACATACATATTATGTACATAGGTATAGTACGCGTCACGTAAAAAGAACGCTGGCAGTCAAGCTGCGCATAGGCTATTTATCGGTCTATTTGGCGGGGCGCGGAGCGGGTGAGCCACGCACTGCAGGTTTGCCTGTGCGCTATTGGTTCGTCAGTTGAGCATTGCTTCCCGCGCAGACTAACTTTCGTGCGAGACTGTACCCATGCGCAAACACACCCCCACCACTTTCTTCCAGCGTTCTTTTTACGTGACGCGTACTATACATACATACATACCTACATACACACCTACATACATATCTACATACATATCTACATACATATGTACATACGTGAACCATGCAAGGGCAAGTTCTAATAGTCGACAAATATAGCATCTTTGATTCTACCAAAATTATCTAGATAGGTAGCACTGGCATAAAATTTTACGTAATGCAGAATTAGAAAGTATTGCGTCCAAATATTATAGAACCTGTTTATCGATACAAAACGTTGTATTTTATGAATGAGCATTTTAATCGATATATCGTCTAAGGCCTTGCGACTAAACTGAAAGGTAAGTAGTATTAGTCCAATATCCCAAAACCGCCCGTCGTTACTTATTTTCTTACTAACAATAGATGAGAATCGTGTTAATACGAGTATGTACTTTGAAAGTACGCATAGGTACTTTCAGCGACAACGTTCATTGAACATCTAAAGTTGATAAAATACTTCACACAGTCCTTCACTCACTTACAAACTCACCAACATGTCGGGTTGCACTATCCTTTCCTTTCTTATAGCATTAACCCAGGGGCGTAGCTACCGCCGTATCAATTATACGGGCCCCCAGGCTACTGGGGCCCCGAATGTGTGTATGCAAAAATTCCTAAAGCCATAATGTTTTATACCTATATTATTAACATTTTTTAACATAACTGCTGTGTGCTGTGCAAAAATTTAGTTTAAAAATCACAATACACAGAATTTTAATAATTTATATAATTCAGATTAGTTTAAAAAAAAAACTACTTCATTAACAGCCTTTTAATGTTCCCACTGCTGGGACACAGGCCTCCTCTCTAGGACTGGGAATGGGCCGTAATTCATTCGTTCTAGGACATACCGGTTTCCTCAAGATGTTTTCCTTCACCGTTTTGAGAGCAGTGGTGATGAAATTAAAAACACAAAGTAATGCGCCTGGCTGGTTTTGATCCCGCGACTTACTATTTGTAAGTCAGAGTCGTTACCACTCGGCCACCACTGCTCAACACAGCATCCCCCCCCCCGGAGGTATGATGTGTTGAGGGGGCCCCTCAACACATCTTGATACAGGGCCCATCTAGGGCAAGCTACGCCACTGCATTAACTCTTCACCAATTCCCCTCAAACCTATGGTAGACCGACACACTCCACAAGTTTTGTACTTGTTTGTATAAATAAACTTGATAGCTGATCACTGTCTCTTAAGACACAGGATAATCCTAGTTTAAGAGGCAGAGCTCACCAATTTTGTACAGATCTTGTTCGCTGGATACGTCTAGTACCACTCTACCAGCCGTATTTATGTACTTTGACATCACTTTGTATCTTATTAATTTTGTTTCCTATATTTTTCATTTAAACCATATCTATTGTATCTGTTAAGTTCTTGGAGCAAATAAATTATTATTTCCTTTATCCATTTAACTTACATACTAATTTACATTTTTAAATATTTCTTAAAAACAAATACTTAAAACAAAAAAAACATTTAAAAATATAAAAAGTAGTGATCCGCCGGTGTCGGGAGCAGGGTCCAAGCTACCGGTGGTTAGGGCTCCAGAGAAAGGAACCTCCTCACAATACGAGCCGTATCGAGGAGTACTGCCTTCTGTATCAGGCCCTTTAACCAACCGTGTAACGCCAGCTTCGACAGATGGTCGTCGAAGCTTTTGGCCATTAGGCCATTGGCCGTAACGACAATTAATTGGCCGTAACGACAAAATTATTATTATTATATTATTGAACTTTTCACTAAATCCATTCAACTTCACTTATTCGCATGAGACACGAGCATGTCGGTGACGCGAACCCATAAGATTTGCCCCTACCTGCGGGCGTACCATGAGGTGTTAAAACGTGAGTCTTTCGAGCGAGAAAGAGGGATAGAGTTATACACCCTATATAGCTCCATCCCTTTTTCTCACTCGGAAGATTCACGTTTTAAGACGTCATGGTACGCCCGCAGGAAGTGCCCAACGCGGCTAAAGAAGTTTTCACTTCAAAAAGCAAAATGACAATACCGAATTTTGTGACATTGACGTATTCAGAACTCTTTTGTTTTCATGTCTGATCACCGAAATTTGTTACCTTGATCAGATTACCGCATTTTGTGGCCAAAGTGAAGATGATGTTTTAGAAAGAAAGAAAGAAAGAAGAAAGAAAGAAGAAAGAAAATTCATTTATTTGCCACAGTTGGGGCACACAGCAAAAACGATAAAAAACAAACAAAAATAAACAAGAAAAGTAAAAAAAAGGTGCGTGCCCCACGGCTGCGCCAAATAGTTGACAAGTTTTAGATGTTGACAAGTTTAGGAACTTTGTACTTGCTCATCAAACATTGTCGCTGACTGTACCTCTTAGCTTGGACCCCTGCACTGGTCTGATAAAAGCACGATGTTCTCTTAAATCGTAACTTCAGTCTAAAGATATCCACGGCTGGTGAAAGACTCCCCCAAATCGTCTGCATCGCCTCAAATGTGGTCCTGTTCTTCTATACATATAAATAAACTTGGAGCGCCTGTTTGTAATATTGAAATAACTGCTTTTTATAAATAATATTTTTTTTTTAATTTTTGTCTATCGGTCTGTTTGTACCGGCTAATCTCTGAAATGGCTGAATGGAAGTTACCTAATGTAATGTAAGAAGTAACTAAGGCTACACTTATTTAAAAAAAAAATCTTTTATTTTATAAAAATAAATTAATGTTGCAATGTTCAAGTACTGTCCAGTACATCACGCAGCTCACGCGCATGCCACCACTGCTGTGCCGTCACGTCGGGCACCTCCCACCAACGAGTCAATATCACAAAGAATAGGGGGATTAGTAACTCCACGCGGACGAAGTCGCGGGCAGAAGCTAGTCTAGCAATATATGACGAATATGATTGTTTTTTTTTAATGCATTTAATACAAACCAGTAACAAAAATATTTTCAAACTCAAACTTTAGTTAGTTGCAGAACAATTAAATTCAAAATGGTCCACTTTTCTACTTGCAAACTGATTTTTTGGGCTCACACTTTTTTGGCGGACATGGATCGGGTTTTTCGCCGCCCTTTTTTGGCTCACATTGCTTTGGTGGGTCACACTTCTTCGGTTGCGGTTCACACTTTTTCGGTCCACATACGTCACTAAGTGATCGAGCCGTGATAGTGACCCATTTTCGTGAAGCTAGCCGTCTTGGCTTGGGTTCACACGGCTTCTTCAAACTTCTGGTCAGAACTGAACTCGTAGAATAAAATCTGCAGTTATTTAGTAGAAGAGGAGTTTTCATCCATTGTGTAATCTTAGCACACGGATCCGATTTCTTTGGCGGTTTGCAAGGGTAGCAACTGGGCTTCACGGGACATGGTGGACATACCGGTGGTGGCGGTATTGGCTTCAGAGGAGGCTCTTTGCAGTCTGATCGGGATTTAGGTGAACAAGGCGGGCACTGAGGGTTCTTTCGGTCATAGTAGAAGCTGTATGGTGACTCCCAAGGTAATCCACCTGGAATGGCGATCGGAAAGGTTCGGAGCTGAAAATAAATTAAGAATTTGTTGTTGACTTAAGCTTGCAATTCAATTTGTAACAAAATGGATAGGAAGATAAGTTTTGAAAAGGATGGATCAACCTTTTCAAAACTTGTTTTCCTATCCATTTTACGTTAGACCCAGGGACTAACACACTGCTAATGTATCTCGCGGTAGCTCGTGCACGTATTCTGCACCATTACTGTGCTAGGGCACCATTTGCGAGCTATGGGTGGTTCGCCGTCCGATAGCAACCAAGCTTGAGTCGACGGCGCGTCGTGTTCCACGCGCGCTTCAAAGAGCCGTCAGCAAAGAAGACGGGGTCCCATAGGGTCAGTGCCTGCTAGGGTTGCGGAATTAGTTCGAAAGAGTCACCGCGGCCCTGAACGCAAAGGGCACAAGAAGGATCAGGGGTGGGTTTTAGTCAGTAAGAGTCTGACACTCCCTTCCGCTCCGCCCAGAGCGGGAGAAGTCATTTGATGATTTCCCACCCAAAAAAAAAGGGGCACCATACATAATGGTGCTGAAGTACTTGCACGATTATGTACGACTTTGAAACACACTGCAAGTACAGTCGGTGATAGCAATTAACTGACCCCCCTAAAAATTACTCGATTTTACACCCTATGCTCATAACATTAAACGTTATTCAATATGGTATGAGTTTATCAGACTAACACTACTCGATGAACAGAAACAATAAATAATTTTGATACGCAAACTTGAGCTTTAAGAGGTTGGTATTAGGTCATTTATTTAATAACTTTTTACCTTTTTTAATAAGTGGGTAGTTAGACGTCAATATGCGTATTCAACAAAAACTGCTATAAATATGACATAAGGACTATGGGGTAGAAGAATAAATTGAACAAGATATTCTATGCACAAATAGCAGTGAATACGCGCGAACATTTTTACCTTGCCTTACTAAATTGGCTTTTTTCCTTTTTATTAATTGTTATCAGTTTTGATAGTTTAATCGTCATGTCTCAGTTGAGTGATTATTTAAAATACAAAATAATCTATTTGCATGAGGAGAATGTTGGTATTAAAGCGATTGCTAGGAAACTTAATATAGCGGTAAGTGTATTATTTTATGCTTCATTTATAATTATACTTTTTCCTTAATTCGTTAGTCTGCTTAAAAGCCGGTGAATGTAGAATAATAGACAATTAACTGTGTTTCATTATGAGTCTAATTTGAGATCATTTATAGGTCTAATTTGATTTTTATAATCTAACTAGCTGCTGCCCGCGACTTCGTCCCCGTGGAATCCCCGATTTTAAAACATTCTTTATCGCTGCTCCGCTCCTATTGGCTTAAGCGTGATGATATATAGCCTAAAGCCTTCCTCGATAAATGGTCTATTCAACCCAAAAATAATTTTTCAATTCGAACCAGTAGTTCCTGAGATTAGCGCGTTCAAACAAACAAACAAACAAACAAACAAACAAACAAACAAACAAACAAACAAACAAACAAACTCTTCAGCTTTATAATATTAGTATAGATTAGTATAGATTTGATAAACGTATTTTTTCAAACTTAATCGATAAATTATGTTTACCTATTCGTTACTAAAATTATGCTTATTGTGTTGTTTCAGAGAAATACAGTCAGATTGTCGCTAAGACGTTTTGAAGAGGCAGGGAATATTCAAAAAGATCGTCCTGGACCAAAACCTACTATGTTACATACTCCAGTGTCAGAACGTCATCAAGCAATTGTTAGAAGGCATACTGAACAGCCATTTTTGCCTACTCATTCAACTGCAAGTGGAAGTGATCGTTGTTGGAATATGGTGCGCGGTATGCGGGACCGCTTGCAACAAGCAATAGAAAAAATGGTGCTCCACTTCGCTATTAAAAGCATGAATAACTTGAGTAACCAGTGTTGGTCACAAACAATACTAACGTATGTCAGTGTGTGTGTTAAATTAACTATTGTTATAATTTGTAACGAAGTATTTCGAATACCTAGTTTTTTGTCAAAACCTTATTTTATAACTAAAATAACTATTCATGAAACAAATTGATATAGTAGACCAGGTAGAACTTCAACGTATAATGCCGTTTTATTTAGTTCAATGATATTTAATGTAGTGATGTTATTGTTATGAAATAGAAATACATACCTATATTTCTAAATAAACACATCAAAAGTATCTAGGGATCAACATATATTTTTGCAATAACTTTTCTCCTGATTGATATTAATTAAAATTTTCTTTAAGGATTCATCAAATAAAGTGTTTTCGTTTGTCACAGTAACGATAAACCAAGTCACCTTTGCATTAATAAAGAAATTTGCCATTTTCCTAATAAAGGGATTTTTGACATTTGAACCACTAACATTAAAGTTCGAAAAAAAGACTGAAATAACAGTTTTCTTTAAAATTTTATTGGGTAACTTAAACAATTAATAATCCGTGTTTCTACCGCGAACACTAACAACACAAGAACATCGGTTTGGCATACTCAAAATGAGTTCATCCAAATCACGCTGTGGAATGGCCGCCCATGTTCGTTGCAACAACAAAAAAAGGTCTTCTTGCGACTGGATACCCTCCATATTCGGCAGAGCTCTTCTCTGTAGCATATCCCATGCATGCTCAATCGGGTTCAAGTCTGGCGACTGAGCAGGCCAGGGCAGGACATTGATGTTAGCTGCGGCGAGAGTCTGTCTTACAACTCTTGCGGTGTGCGGTCGTGCATTATCATGCATTAACTGAAATAAGGGACCGATTTGCACTTGTAGAGGAACGATGACGTCTGATACAATCGTCTCAGCATAAATTTGAGCGTTGAGGTTGCCTCTGATCCAAATCAACTCAGTTCTTCCGCCGATCCAAATACCCGCCCATACTATGATGGTTCCACCACTATAAGGATGGACTTCCTGGCAGGATTTTAATCGCTGTTGGCGTCCAGGGGTTCTCCAGTGTCGTATACGTCTTGTATCCGGTCTCATACCAAAACGAGACTCATCAGAAAAGCACACGAAACGCCATTGTTCTTCTGCCCAATTTCTGTGTTCAAGAGCCCATTGATATCGAATCCTACGATTGTGCATTGCTATAGGTGGTACCCGTAGCGGTCTTCGGGAATGAAGGTTCACTTCATGCAAGCGGTTTCTGACTGTTTGGTCGCTAATTAAGTTCCCTGAAGAGTGATGAAGCCTCACGGCTAACATCATGGCGGTTATTGTTGGAGCTCTTCGAGTTAAGATTTGAATGTATCGGTCTTGTCTCCGTGTGGTGCAGCGATACCGTCCTCCATGGCGCTCAGCCAAGGTAAGCGAAGAGCTCTGCCGAATATGGAGGGTATCCAGTCGCAAGAAGACCTTTTTTTGTTGTTGCAACGAACATGGGCGGCCATTCCACAGCGTGATTTGGATGAACTCATTTTGAGTATGCCAAACCGATGTTCTTGTGTTGTTAGTGTTCGCGGTAGAAACACGGATTATTAATTGTTTAAGTTACCCAATAAAATTTTAAAGAAAACTGTTATTTCAGTCTTTTTTTCGAACTTTAATGTTAGTGGTTCAAATGTCAAAAATCCCTTTATTAGGAAAATGGCAAATTTCTTTATTAATGCAAAGGTGACTTGGTTTATCGTTACTGTGACAAACGAAAACACTTTATTTGATGAATCCTTAAAGAAAATTTTAATTAATATCAATCAGGAGGAAAGTTATTGCAAAAATATATGTTGATCCCTAGATACTTTTGATGTGTTTATTATAACATGCTGATTCACTACATTAAACTCAGTGCAGTTAACAACGTTATTAGTAAGCAGGTAAATATTATCATCTTCGTGTCGTCATCAATATCATTTATGTTATTCTTATAATATTTTTTTTTATAAAATAAAATCGTTTTTACCACCATTTTGGTTTTTTATTTCTGTTCATTTTTTTTGTTGTTGTTGCTAAAGTTATAATTTATTATTTATAACTTAAAATAAATATACAAAACAGAAACAAACGCGTCAATTACGCTGGTTACGAACTCGCAACCACGATTTGTCAGCTCACTACAGTCACCACTAGACCACTCAAAACATATTCAACGTGATCGAAATTACGTATTATATTACAAGTTAAAATAATATTCAAGAACATACCTACCTTAACACTGCGTATTAAAGATCAAATTCGAATAACTATTTTATTGATCGTAGACGTTGAACCAGTTCCAACGTTGTTCTAGTTCGATCGTTCGTAACAAGCAAAAGGTTCAAATTCGTTTAATTTTTAGGGGGTCAGTTAATTGCTATCACCGACTGTACATGCATTGCGTTTCAAAGTCGAAAGCGATTTTATTTTGTATCTGGGCTATACATAAATAAAACAAAAAAAAAGAACGATGTATAAGTATAATATATATGTACATAAATGAATTGTGTGTATACTCTCGCTAAAACTCAAAAAAGGCATCACCTATTTGAATAAAAATATAAATATCATAAGTCTGATATGATAAGTAGGTAAATATCATAATTATGAAGAGGACGTGTATACCTAAAGTATTATATTGAAGTTTGTCGCTCACTGGATCAAGACACATCTCTCACCAAAATGATGCGTTGAACACTGATGCAGGGTGAGCAGCTGTGCGGTATTTACAGCATTGTACTGCAGTTCACTAAAATACCAAACAATAGACGCTGGTTTTTAGCTGAACCTTTTTTTATTCCTGGATGAGAAATCATCCAACGACTTCTCCCGCTCTGAGTGTCAGATTCTTACCGACTAAAACTGTTTCAGGGCCGCGGTGACTCTTTCAAACAAATTCCGCAACCCTAGCAGGCACTGACCCTATGGAGTACGTTTTCTTTGCTGACGGCTCTTTGAGGCGCGCGTGGAACACGATGCGCCGTCGACCCGGGCCTGGTTGTTATCCGACGGCGAGCCACCCATAATAGCTCGCCGTCCACAAGCCCGCGTCTATGGTGGCCGGGAATCGCCCTGCGTTTCCCGACGCCTGGAGCATCTTCTTCTGTTACGGTGGCTGGAGCGTGAGGTTTCCCTCTCCCACAAGCGGTCCGCCTCCTCCTTTGCTAGCATTACTGCTTCGCATAAAGAAGTGACCGCTTCCCATGCCTCCTCGCTCCGGACCATGGATTGCACCAGTGCCGGACGCGAGAGGCCGCCGCCGCCACCGATTGTCTCGACGAGGATACGGCGTTGCTCCGCCCAAGCAGGGCAGCCACCGTATGCACCATCGTGTCCTAACTGTGCAAACCTGCGAGTGAGAGTTAGAGCAACAGCAGCAGGTTGCTAGATGAAATATTTTTTGCCCGAAAACATGAGAACAATTTGAACACAATGAATTATGTTTCGTTGAATCCAAATGCTCTTTTTTTTCAATTAAATAGAACAACCTATCCATATTATGCAGGTTAAACAGTGACATAAAACTTGTAAATGAATGGTAAACCGCAGATCCTTTCCAGCGAATAAGCGATCCTTTCCAGTGATTAATTTAAAGCGAATAAATTACGATCTAGACATAATAAACATGCATTTTATTCAAACAAAGAAACAAAAATATTCCAAACTCAATTCATTTGCACTTGGAAGGTGGGCAAACGGGTCCTTTTTTGCTTCCTGAGCCTTTAGAGCCAGACCCATAACAATCCCTTTTTACTTCTCTCGTCCCCCCAGCGCATGGGTCCCCTCCCGGACTACTGGAACCAGAACTTTTGCCCACAATAATTTTCGGTGTACATCTTTTGGGTCCGCTACCGCAATCTTTCGCATGGAGGATAGGTCTTGTGTGTGGCATCGGTCTACATTTGGGCACGGGCCTGTTCAATGCCTGTTGTGGTCTACAAGGGAAAGGTTTGGAAGGTCCCGCGGTTTTTATCTTTTTAGGGGGCTTAGGCTGGCATGGACTGGCGCAGTAAAATCTACAGTTGTTTAATAAAGCAGTTTTGGCAGCGCACATTGTACTATTTGCGCAAGGATTGGATTTTTCTGGCTTCAGAGCTCGAGGGCATAGTGGTGATAGACATATTGGCTTCAAAGGAGCCTTGTCACAGTGTAATTCTGTTTTAAGTCCCGTTGGCGGAGATTTAGGGTTCTTTGGGTCATAATAGAAACTCTCTGATAAAGGTAACCACCAAACAGGAGCACGCTTTGGGCAGAAAAGTACCTGAAAGAAAAAAATTGAGTATTTAGTTCCTATGACTCTCGACACGATAGAAAGTACGAACAGCTTCGTCAACAAGACATTAGTAAGTGAGTTCTGAGAACGCCATTATTTTAAAGAGTTATTGACATCTTGAGTAAGTAAAGATGTGGTTTAATGGCATGAGATACCCGTATGAGTGAGACAAGAGTCGTAAATCCCATTTCTGTTATACTTTTCTAAGTCAGTATGTTACACGAATAAGAAACTTTTCACTATGCACGAAAAGCGTATATTTATGCACTAAAGGCTTGTTCTCATTGGATTCAATGTGAAAAAGTTTCTGATGCTTTTGGACTTCGATTGCTGATTAAGGTCAAATTCTTATAACACAAAACAGATCAAGATTTTAGTCTATTCAGAGTCTAAATAGACTAGTAGCATTTGGACTGCACGTCAGCTGAAAAGTCGCAGTCTGAATGCCAGTTTATTTTAATAACACAATAGTTTACTATACTGAAAGAAAAAAAAAGCAAATTGGTCCGTCAGAAAGATTTTCAAATATTGGATAAGTATTTTTTCTTTTTGCATGTAAACAAACACGCGTGACGTCACTACGTGCCACAATTTTTACTAGCGACGTGACGTCACCAGCCGGCTCTTGAATTATGAAGCGCTCTATCTTTATATTTTTTTACGATTTGAAATGACAAAAAATACGTGTCCAATATTTTTTGAAAATATAACAGAATTATGACTTTTATAATTATAATACCCAATTGCATCAAAACTACCAAACACAGCTGACTCGCAATTCATTGCAGTCCTGTGGCCGTACTCCGAAGTGCCAATGCTATCATGATTCAGTGTGAGGGAAAGGGATAGTACTATTCGTCTTGTATAACTCCGTCTCTCTCTGACACAGGAATCATGATGGATTTAAGACGTCATGGTAGGGATGCTGTTTAGAGTAGGTAATCCCCAGGCACCAATTCCGAGCTCATTTTGATGCAGCCAACACGATGATTGTACCCTGCGCATATGCTTCAACTTGCTTATATTATACGCATTGTGTATTGAAACACCTTTAGTGTTATAAAGCAAAAATTGAATCTTATAAGTAAAATGCAGATGTTAATAACTCTTAAAACAATGGTCGTACTGTGTTAACGACTACACAATATAATTTATCTAAGATATATAAAAAGGTTTTTCATAAATCACAAAAAGCCTTACGCACCTTTATTCGGTCCGTATTGCAAAAAATCTCTTCTGTAACTTTCGTATCACATTTATAAACTAACTAACGAAAATATCCAGACACGACTAGTCTGTAGTATGCGATATACTACTGACTTGGCCTGTCTGGATATTTTCGTATTGAAAACATTTCGATGCGGCAATAATATCTATCAGCTTGCCTTTAAGCTATCGTACAAAATTGGGAATCTCATAATCCTTACTAATATTATAAACTCGAAATTTTCTAAGTATGGATGGATGGATGTTTGTGACTCTCGCGCAAAAACTACTGAACGTTTTTGGATGAAATTTGGCACTAGATGGTTTATAACCAGGATTAACATATAGGATAATTTTTACCCCGATATTCCCATGGGACCGAAACTTATGTGGGTGAAACCGCGGGGCGCTGCTAGTCATTACTAATATTATAAACGTGAAAGTTTGTATTTATGCATGTATCGATGTTTGCTGCATGCTCTTTCAGGAAAAAACTACTAAATGGATATTGGTGAAATTTGGCACAGAGGTAGATTGTAGTCTGGAATAACACGTAGGATATATATATTATCCCGGGAGTATGTCGAAAATTCATAATATAATTTAATAAAATATATGTAATTTTTGACATTCACCCACCCGAGCGGAGCAACGGGCGGTAGCTAGTCTTTCATAATGTTATATTAAGTACAGTAAACACAATAAATTAGGTAAATTATCATTTAAACATTCGCATTTAATAAAAATTAAACCACGAGCAAATATAATTAGAACTCACTTTTGTTACAGAACATTGATGAATGAAATGTCTTCCTATGTTTCAGCAGTTCGGCTACCCCTTATCTGGGTTTGGACACTTAACTCTGGGAGGTTTTGGGCCAGTCAATTTACGAGATTTGCATTCTTTTTTCTTTTGCGGCGCACAAAACTGCGGTTTCATCAAAGGCTTGCATTGTGGAGATCGGGGTGGACATTTTTTGGCATTACACACTTCTCTTCTCTTTTTAAGGCTTTTAGATCGACATGGATATGACGAATAAAATCTACTGATATTTACAGTAAGACTATGGAAATTACACGTTGTACTCTCAGTGCATGGATTTGATTTTATTGGGTCTTTGTGAGTAAAGCGTTTAGGCTTCAGGGGACAAAGGAGACATGATGTATAAGAGGGATATATTAGCAGAGGTTTCTCAGACTCATCGCACACTGATTGTGGAGCCAAATGTAGCCGTTGAAGGTCTTTTTGGTCAATACTGTAATAGTGTGTCGACCTCCGAAGGAACCCGCAGTTAGAGGCGAGGATTGGGCTGGTACCTACCTGAAAAAAAAACTACGAATTTATAAACGTCATTATGTATATCTCAGATAATTTATGTACCACTAGATATAAAGGATAAAAGCAAAAACAAGCTTCTAAACGATACATTACTGAAAAAAGTGGCTGTCAAAAAAGACGTATTGTACCGTATTAAAAATTTGGTAATCTACGAAAAACACAAAAAAAGTAAGAAGTATGATATCAAATATTTTAGTATAATGGAAACATGTATCTTTTTACCGTTTAATAGAATATAACTCACGATTTTCGATGACACCGTACTGCAACTGCTCACTTTTTATTGTCACTTTAAAATAATTGAGCTGATGCATTTAGGTATACCGTTTTTGCTTTCCCGCGCCTTTAGAATTTTGACCAATAAAATAGGGTATTTTACTGTAAAAATCTAATTAGTCCGTCTGATAGATTTACAAAAAATATTGGACACTTATTTTTTCTTTTTTCACGTAAACAAAAACGGAAGACGATACAGTGCGTTGAAAACTCACGTGACGTCACTACGTTGCTACAATTTTTACCAGCGACGTGACGTCACGTGAGTTTTCAACGCACTGTATCGTCTTCATTTTTTGCTTACGTGACAAAAGAAAAAATACGTGTCCAATATTTTTTGTAAATCTATCAGACGGACTAATTAGATTTTTACAGTAAAATACCCTATTAATTATGTCACTTTTTCAAATCAATTTTTGATTTACATAAATTATCCGAGATTAAAAAAAATATGGGTTTAAATATGACCATTATCATAAGAGTTATTTACATCTGCATTATTCTGTATTTGAATAAACAAAATACTTTTATTCACTAGTGCTTATATCGTGGTGCATTGAATATACACAAAACTGAAGACATGCGCATGTTATAGACATAATGGAAAGGGCCGCGTCAAAATGTGTGTAGGACTATAGATTGGTGGCCAATATCAGAACCAAATAATGTCCCATCAAGCCCATCTGTCAATGTACATCGAAAATTTAAGATCCACGTAGCACAATACTTGAACATGTTCATGTGTGAGATACATACGCGAGCTACCAGCGTGGGATACACACTTATTTTTTCATTCTAATTTTACGTTGATGTGTATTGCAGCCTGTGGTTCAGGTTTACTCAGCCAGCATACGGCGACCTATATCATCTGCCTAGCCTTTTCCAACCATATTGGGGTCGGCTTCCAGTCATACCGGATTCAGCTGAATACCAGTATTTAACGTGGAGTGGCTGCCTACCAGACCTCCACAACCTAATAACTGGGGAACACGGTACTTCTTTGCAAGACTGGTGTCAGATTTTCTGGCTTCTGACAATCCGTAGCGACTTCCAAAGATCTACAAATGACAGCCGGGACCAATTTAACGGCTTAGCGTGCTATCCGAGGCACGGAGAAAACTCGGTATGTTAAGATGGTCACCCATCCACAGACCAACCTGGGCAAGTGTTGCTTAACCTTGAAGATCGATCTGTGCGGCTGTTATTCTTTAGCCACGAGCTCCTCGGTGACCTATGCGTACAATATAATAATGCGCTGAGAGTACTGTTGATGTTGCCGTAGCGTTGCAGTGCATCAGAGATGTTTGCTCTTTGATTTTATAAATAAATTATTGGATTAAGTAACAATAATTACTCGGATAACACAAAACTGTATCCACGAGAACACTGTCAACACCTATTATTTTTTTATGTAGGTAAGTATTCTTGAACTACCAGTGCACCGCGGATTCACCCGCTTAGTTCCCATTCCCGTGAGAATATGAGGATAAAATATAGCCTAAGTATGCCACTCGGGGATAGTGTAGCTTCCCAACAGTGAAAGAATTTTTCAAATCAGTTCAGTAGTTTCGGAGCCTATACAATGCAAACAAACAATCAAATCTTTCCTATTTATAATATTAGTATAGATAAATAAACACATGTGTGGAAGTAGATGGAATTGGCGCAGGTCACTCGTGCAAGTAGGTATCTCGTATAGTCCATGCTCAAGTTACTTGCTTCGATGAAGAGTCTCAAATGATTCAGCGGTGGTAAGGGCGGATCTTACCATATCTAAACCTACAAATGTCTGTTACAGAACAATATATATACCTACAAATGTCTCTTACAGAACAATATCTTTACCTACAAATGTCTGTTACAAAATTAAAATTAATATTGCGCTTTGTTTTTTTTATTAGTAGTTCTTTTGTCACACAAACCAAATAAATAATATTCTTACCTCGTTAAGCCATTTGCTAATAGCTGGTATGTCAGAAGATGCGCGTTTCAAACATATTATGTTGTCTAGTTTTCGAGGAAAGGCAGCTTCTACAAGATTTAATTTACTTGTTTTTACATAATCCTGCTTACAGAAGTCACATTTGGGTTTATTGGGTGGTATTGCACTCGGAACCACCGTTGGAGTAAAACCCGTAAGGAATCTATAATTGTTTCTTGCTAGTATATCACTCAAATTATGACATCCTAGTATTACATTTTTCACATTTAATTTTAATCTTCTAGACATATTTAAAGTAAAGTTTTGAAAATTTTTTTGAACTGTCAATGCATTTTTTTTCAGTGTTTTTTCTTGAATACGAAAATGTCTGTCAATTGAAAAAGTAGAAAAAATATTAAGCTAAATCAAAATTCACGAAAAGTATTTATGCGTTTGTCTACTGCCAGTATTTAATTGTGTAAACTTTAAAAAAAAAATACTGCTATGGCATTAAAAAGTGCAGGCATGTTAATTTGTTTAATTATACCCCACTAGCTGCTGCCCGCGACTTCGTCCCCGTGGAATCCCCGATTTTAAAACATTCTTTATCGCTGCTCCGCTCCTATTGGCTTAAGCGTGATGATATATAGCCTAAAGCCTTCCTCAATAAATGGTCTATTCAACCCAAAAAGAATTTTTCAATTCGAACCAGTAGTTCCTGAGATTAGCGCGTTCAAACAAACAAACAAACAAACAAACAAACAAACAAACAAACAAACTCTTCAGCTTTATAATATTAGTATAGATTCACGATAAGATTAGACATTGAAATACATCTTTTTTACAGTCCGTTCAACCGATTTGACTTCTATTGTGTTTGCGGCATGACACATGGTAGCTGCAGTAAACAGTTGGAGTTAAAATCAGGTTTTTGCTTTTAATGCCATCCTTATGCCTACGGAATAGAAGTAAAAATCGGTTGAATGGACTGTAAACAATTTTGCTCCAATGTCTAATCTTATTGTGAATGGAGTATAGATATTTTGTTCAGGAAGATTTAACCCGGGAACCCGCTCCACGTAAAATACTGATATTCAACTGAATCCGGTTTGACTGGTAGCCAAACACAATATAGTGGGGAACAGGCTAGGCAGATGATGATCATTAAAATACAGGAAGAAATATAATCCAAATGTCAAAACCAAACAATAACAGCCGCACCACAGACATATGTCTGTGAGCCGCACGGATCGATCTTCAAGGTAAAGCAACGCTTGCCGAGTTTGGTCTATGGATGGATGACCATCTTAACATATCGATAATCCTCCGTGCCTCAAAAAGCATGCTAAGACGCTAATTCCGGCTGTCATTTCTAGATGTTTCATACTATTGTAAATCCAAGTTCTGAAAACGCAACAGACAGATTTGCTGCTGGGGAGTTTGTTGCGTCACTTCTTCCAAACTACAACACTAGGAAGTGGTGACGGGGCGTTTGGGGCATTTTGGGGGACTGTCTTTATGTAAAATTTTAATTTAAAAAAGTGCTGGCTCTCTGCGTAGTTTGAACAAATGACTTTTGATTTTGATTTCAGATCTTTGGCATTCAATATCAGTTCTGATTAACGGATAATCAGAACTGAATTCAGCTGAATCCGGTTTGACTGGAAGTCGACCTCAATATAGTTAGGAAAAGGCTAGGCAGATGATGATCACCGGGGCGGGACTCTATAATAATAGACTACAATAAACAATACTATAAAAAAATCTTCTCATAGCCATAATGCACTTGCGCTTTTTCAAGTTTACATAACATATAATGTGAAGGTTGTAGAGCGCTGGGCGGGGAGGCTTCGCCGGCGGCCGGCGCGGGCAGTCGCAGGAGCCGCGCGCACGCTCGCGCATGTGTAGTGACAGTTACTCCACTTTTTAAACTTTCTTATAGTGCTGTGTGCATGGATAAAATGAGGCTTATATTTTGGGTAAGTTCTTATTCAGTGTATATTTTCACCTATACATTTTTTTGGACATTTTTTTTTCTTCTTAGTGAAAGTTGAAGAGGATTTTCGTGTTCAAGTGATTTTGATTTAAATGTAAAAGTGGGAAATTTTTGTGTCAAATTTTTTGTAGGTTTGGATTGAGTGTGACCCCGTGCGTCGGTGTGTTTATGGGTGATAAAAAATCTAAAATTATACGCTTTTTCCTGGAAGTTCTTTCTATAATTCGGCTGTGGATGCTGTGTTGTGAGAAATAATTAATTAGTTAATTATGACATGATTGTCAAATTAAAATATTGTACCTGTTCAGCCAACATCATTATGTCTTTATTTGTAAATATTTCTTGGAGAATAAAAAATATTGCTTTTAAGTGTTATAAATTAAATCAGCTAGATAACTACACAAGAATAAAAATATTATAATTTTAAGAAGAACAAAACAGGTGAAAATAATTAGAAAACCTCAAGACTGCGTTATTTAAAAATCACGCTTGACCGTACAATTTCTCTCTATACATAGACTTCTATTTATAAAGCAGTCACCGCCGAACAGCTTTCAATTAAATGAATTTGAACATTAATGGAGAACTATAATTAATTTAATAGACTGACATAATCTATACTTGAAAATCAAAAACATAAACTAAACATTCAAATAAAAACCCATAAAAATATTAACATAAAGTTTTATAACCGAACATTCGGATTTTAAGAGAATGTGCGAGTAAATCATCGAAGTCGAAGAGAATTTCACCTGCATAATGATGTAAAAAATGTATATATGTATAATTTCTATACACTACATCCTCTTTGATGATTACGTAAAATTTGCAGAATGTCTGCCAAAAGTAGGTCGACTCGTCGTTCGGTCAGATTCGCGGACGGAACTCCTCCGAGTAAAAGACATCGACGCGCGCGCTCTCGATGTGCTCAGTTTTCCCTAGTTACTTTTTCTGTATAATACAAGTATTATACAATCTACAATGTCCACTCTCTATATTTATGTATTTAGCTAAAGGGTGTCTGGTTCTGCTTGTTAATGACATAGTCCATCCGTGTATTATGCACGGATGGACTATGTATACATCATTTTAGAAGTGCGTATTTGAGTTATTAATGATGGTAGAGTTATCTTTTACATGTTTTTAACAGAAATGAAGCTGGTATCACTACGAATATCATGTAAATAAAGAAGATTATTAAACGTTTTTCGTGTGACTACTTCGCATCACTCTAAGATAATCTTGACTGTATCAAACCAATTTGCCAATCAGTTAATCACAGTCATGTGATCACTGCTCTAAAACTCCCATTTTCTACATAATCTGGCACGAACTCGAGCATTAACCTCTAAGCATCCCCTCGTCTCGTGAGATAAGTCATTAATTACAGCTTCAGACTTCCGGAACACAAGACGCCGTTATGCCTTATGCAACAGAAATGCATAAGCTCACAGTTAGCACAAATATAATTACGTTAATTGACTTTTATTATTTAACGGAACGAAATGTGAGTGCATTCTGCGATTCAATTTATTTATTGAAATAGAATATTTAAATTTCACGGAATTTTAGTTTAAATAATTAAGAAAGTCTTTTTTTTGTACACTGTAGTGAAATCACAAAATTGAAATCGTACTATGACTATTATGACTGGGAAATTAACAACATACTATTTATTCTAGTGACCTCTCGGAATGTTTCTTAAAATTATGTAATACATGAATCAATAACTATAGAATGCATTACTTAACACACACTTAAAAAAAAAACTACTTAATATTGAGTAATACGTGAATATCGTCCAGCCAGGGAATCGCATTCGAGACCTTGAACAGCGTAAACAAGTAAAAGTAAGTAAAGCAATATATACGAAAGTTGCTAAATTTTGCCCGAAGTAATTGTATGTATTATTTTTTTTTTTTTATAATTAATGAAATGCCAAGGTCGTCGGCAGATGTACGCAACGCTTCAGAAACCATCTCTGTCTTATGAAATTATATTTTGTGGATCTTCTAACGTAATGGTGCAGCGAATGTAGATTTGATTATTTGAGGCTATTCAAATTAATATTTACTTAATTAAATTTATTATTATTAATGAAATTAAATAATTATATTATGCACTAGCAGCGTCTCGTGGTTTCACCCGCGTAGTTCCCGTTCCCGTGAGAATAAGGGGATAAAATATAAAAGCCTATGTTACTCAGGGTGAATGTAGCTTTCTAATGGTGTAAGAATTTTTGAAATCGGTCCAGTAGTTTTTGAGTTTATTCGTTACATACAAAAATACAAATCTTTCCTCTTTATAATATTAGTATAGATGTAGCAGCCATTCACTACTATGTTTTTACACAAATAATCAAAAACAAAACAGAAGCAGTTGTCATTAATGATATGGCCTCATGACATAATGTTGTCTTTGAACAAAACCGCAATTTTACTAATAAAAAAAATACGAACACTAATTACAGAATCACACACATTTACAAAGTTCAAACTATTAAAATGATGTAACGTCACAGCAGAGAAAGTATAATTCCAAATTAACATCAGTCATTTTTGCATCTAACAGACGTACGAGTATACAATTATATCATAATTGCACAAAAAAGTAATTAAGAACATTTTCAAATGTATTCTAAATTATACAAGTTAAAATTAAATGTATACTAGTATATGCAATGTCAAAGTAATACGTAATTATAGGTGTGTTATGAAGGGTATATATATAATGTTTTTGTGCAAATAATTTGCAGTTTCCGTTAAATTCAAAATAAGATTAAATCTTATTTTTGATTATTTTGGTTTAAATTTAAACATAACTTCAATACATGAACTTTCTTTCAATAAATAAAGTGTTGCTGTAATGATGTTAAATAAACCAAATAGAGTGTGAAGGTTTAAGTTTACAGGCAAAGTACTTACTAAAAAATAAAATAAACTTTTCTACTCATCGAACTTGCATTTTGTAGTCAGCTATAACAAAAAAAATCTGATTAAATCCATGTTTTGTACCTATCTAAATTACTTTTCCCTCGACAATATTAGAGAAATGTAGACTAAACCGGTGTTTCTCACAGTTACATTTGGTTAAAAAACTGTCCAAAGAAATGACACTATCATCCGTATTAATGAGACTACCTGAGTGACATGGCGACAGGAACTAACAGGTGCGAGTCGTGACCGCCGAGCCGTGGCCCTGGGTCAATATGTAGGCTACACAGAAGTATCACTCCGATACGAGTATCCAAACAGGTATCAAGGTTTTACGTCAATCTAATCATATGATTAATAAACACGTGGGTCTGGTTGTTGATGAAATAATCACTATAGTGAACATGTAAGAGTGTTTTTATCACAATTTAAAACATCCTGGAAGTCAATACGTAGGAAATCGTAGTTCATACTAAGATTCCCTAGGTATATCGTGCGTTACCCGATATAGGAACAGTGAATTTAAATACAACTTTTTACTACCTTTTAATCTTACGAAAAATCCACACAGAGTGTTTCTTTATGTTTATTGAATTGGGCTAGTCGACTATGACCTTATAACCGAGGTCAAATCCAACTAAGTTCAATGCTCTGTCAGATATCAAGACTAAAGTTTTGGAACAATAAGGAGTTTTTAAGCAAATATAAGATAAGTAACTAAAGGACATGTGACTGTAAGCTTTTTACCTTAATTCAAGGCATTTCGGAACTATTTAATTCACCTTTCATTTACTATAATACTTATGAAGGACTGAAACTTCTGATCTTTGTTGTCGCGTATTATACCGTGAGTCGAAAGTTACGCACGATTAGCTGCAGTGAATGGGACGACTCGCCAGATGCCGAGTTTGTTTTGTAAAGCGTCAGTGAAAACAGTATGGTTATAGATTAGAATAACGACAAATACTTTGACAGATATGAGACTAAAAGAGTTTTTGAGTTTGACGATGATACGGGAAATTGGATGAGATTAGACAGTTGGAATGAACGAGTAGTATGAGAACGATTTTTTTTTTTCAAATTATTGTTTCCTAATGACGCTGATTTAAAAGAATGATAGAGGAATAAGTTTGGAATACATTGGTCTTTGAAATGGGTAATAGGAAGAGACTACGATTGATTGTTGGATTTTAAAGACGATGTTATACAGATAATTGATCTCATATAGCACTCGCAAATAAGTGTAACAATGCCAGTTGTCTCTCGCTCTAAGTAAAATATTGAGCGGATTTCAAAAAGAATTGCCGTAAAAAAATAAACAAGAGACCGAAGCAAGTACCTACAGTTTTAGCTCATCAAATCGTAAACATGCCTCAAGTAAAAACCATAGAAAACCTGTGTACATATTTAAATACCCATTCCAAAGATTTCTTCTTATTGTGGGTACATATTTCTATATTATACTAATATTATAAAGAGGAAAGATTTGAATTTTTGTATGTAACGAATACACTCAAAAACTGCTGTACCGATTTCAAAAATTCTTTCATCATTAGAAAGCTACATTCACCTTGATTAACATAGGCTATATTTTATCCCCGTATTCCCACGGGAACGGGAACTACGCGGGTGAAACCGCGGGGCGCTGCTAGTAAATTATAAAAAGGCATGCGTTTCCACATGTAAATATAAATCCTGTAGATTTAAATCGGGCAGTGTGTTAGTGAAATCTGTTTGTTTTACCCACCAATGAGGTTGTACATGCTTGCAATGTTAAGCAGTCCACCTTAACCTAACACTATTAAAGGACTTGCACGTATGTATAAAAATGTGTTATACACGAATATGTCTGTGTGTACAGTTAGTATACAGGGTGTGTGTGTGTTGTATTTGAGATTTTCTGTAATTCTAGGACCGAACATTCAAGTAAGAGAGAATCGGGCCGTAGCTTCATAAAAAAAAAAACGTATATCATATTTAATAAAATATTTTTGAGCAAAAGTACAACAATTTTAAAAAGAAAAATACTCTGCAGAGCCACCGGAGGTCCCTAAACATTTAACCGTTTTGAGGCCATTTAGAGCGAGTTTGAAAGTTATCAATGTCATCAGGAAGTTAGTGCAGATTTTTTCTCTCTGTTTACTAGGAATTTAATAACATGTTAATTCAAAGTCAAAGTCAAGTCAAAATCAAAACGTTTATTTCAATTAGGCCATTAGGTCGCCACTTTTGAACATTATCATTGGAAGTTACCATAATTAAGTGACTCTAGCATCCATTCGCAAAGGTCGATTCTTATGGAGAAGAACGGACAAAAAACTCCAAATTTACTCTTTTCAAATAAATGTTTTACAATATTTAGTATACAAAAAATACTTCATATAAGTGAGGATGATGCACCAAGTATACTAGTTATAGAACCAAGTATTACCAGCGGATGTAAACTTCTAAATAAGCTCATGGTACTTAATATTTACAAATATTGAAACAGTAATTGCTTCCTAAAAACCTCTTCAATATTTTGACACGCTGTATATGAGTGTATGTATGTCATTACCGTCCCTTTTACTTTGGAACTGTAACTGGTTCCGTTGTCAAAATTCGCTCGAATTTAAGGTGACATTTTATAATTCAATGTTGAAATATTTTTGTATTGGAGGTCGTAAGTAATTAAAAGCGTAGGTTGGTCTTTAAGAGTTTGCCCAATATTCTTAAAAAATAGCAATTATTATGCCAACTAGTCATAGTCCATAGAAAGGCTGTCTGGTAGATATTCCAGTTATTCTTTCAGAGTTTCGTACCTCTCTTTGGTAAAACAGAACCCTTATTGGGTCGCTCGGCTGTATGTCTGCCACTTTTTATCCGAATTCACTGGAGCGATTTAGTTGAAAATTGGTATATAATCTTCTGTGACCCGAACACAGACGAGTAACGAACTTAATTTTTCTATTTTTTTTGAAAATGGAGTCAATTTTCTGGGGGCAAATGAGAGAATAAAAAAAATCTCCAATTGTGCCATGAGACCAAACGAGGAGTATTTTGAGGCTTTGATGAGATAGGCGTGGGCCTGCGGACAGCGAACTATGGGTGGCTTCTCATCCGATAACAACCAGGCCCGGTTCGACGGCGCGTCGTGTTCCACGCGCGCCTCAAAGAGCTGTCAGCAACGAAGACGGGGCCCCATAGGGTCAGTGCCTGCTAGGGTTGCGGAATTAGTTCGAAAGAATCACCGCGGCCTTGAAACGTAAAGGGCACAAGAAGGATCACGGGTGGATTTTAGTAATTAAGAGCTGACACTCCCTTCCGCTCCATCTAGAGCGGTAGAAGTCATTTGATGATTTCCCATACAGAAAAAAAGGACTTTGATGAGATTCATTCGGAACCTATGCATGCGAGTCCAACTCGCACTTGACTGTTTATTTTTTGTGAAATTGTTAACGAAAATAAACAATGTAATTTACTCTCTACTCAAGAAGCCTTTCATTTTCTACCCTGAAATCTCTCAATAATAATAATTATTATTATAGCTAGCCGAAATGTCCCACTGCTGGGCAAAGACCTCCCTCCACTCCTTCCACTGTTCCCGATCCTGTGCCACATCCTGCCAATTCCCAAGGAAAACAACCAAGTCGTCCCGCCATCTCCTTCGTGGTCTCAATAACTACTCAAAGTAAATAACATAATGTAATACGTCTATTACGTATAACTAACTAATCCATAACGTAAGCAAGGGTTAACAGTACGCCACGGTTGGCTGGTTGCAACCTTGACTTTGCGTTTAATGGACCGTGGCAACCGTGAACACGTGGTCTAGCACAAGCCGGCTGGTTTTAAATACACGTGCTTTTACCCGACTGCTTAGTACATGTAGTGGGGTTCTGAGTTGAAGTCTATGTCATGTGCGTATGTGAATGATGGGTTTTATTTTTAACACTACTGATGTGAATTTGACTGAGGAGGAGCGAGATTATCGTTGAATAATGTTATAAATTACCGTAGTTGTTGTGAAAGTACTTTTGCTAGACAAGATTTCTTTTTTTGGAATTTCTTCCGCTCTAGGCGAAGTGGAAGGGAGTGTCAGACTGTTACTGATTAAAACCCACCCGTGATCCTTCCTGTGCCTGTTGTGTTCTAGGGACGCTGTGAATCTTTCGAACAAATTCATAACAACCATTTAGCATTGACCCGATATTCGATGAATCTTCAAACATTTGATATATTTTTCATAGAGACTCAAAGTACCTACTAAGATAGTCTTGAACCTTTTATTTTAAACTAGCAGACCCACGCAACTTCGTCTGCGTCACTTTTTTCATGACTGCTCCATTGTTCTTAGCGTAATGAATGGGATATCTAACACTGCGAGAATTTCTCAAATCGGACCAGTAGTTCCTGAGATTAGCGCGTTCAAGCAAACAAACAAATTCTTCAGCTTTATAGATTAGTGTAGATATCACCGGAGAATTGCAGACTCCGCAAGATTGTAATAAATCTTTATTAGATTATAATTTCTCGATATATTATGAAAAATATTACAAACAACAACAACATTATTATTTCAAACAACATTATTATTATATTATTCAAATTCAATAGTTTCCGTGCCTTATGTAAAAATAGTTTTCGATTTCACGCGATATTTTACAATCTTTGTTCGCAATTTTCCATTGACACATAATTATGTATTAAGGCTTACCAAAAGGTTTATATCTGTAGTATCTACGGTATCTGTGTATGTACCTGTATGTACGGTATACCATTCGGTTTCTCTGCCAACTTTCACTTAAAACCTCATTTGGTCATCATCAAATTATTACTTGCTTTAGAAAAAGCTATTACCCAGATGTTTATAGCTGTTACGAAATTAATTAAATATTACCTACAGATATTTCCTTCTCTTTTAATCAGTGTTCTTTTCTAATACCTACTAAATACTGTAATCTGCTATCTAAAGATTCATTTATTAAAATGTTTTGTAGCCTTTAATTAATCATACATGTTTAAATTAATTAATAGATAGACGTTGACATAAATAACATGGTAAAATTTTAATAGCAAAGTATGCAAAAAGAGATATTTTTATCTAGCGTTTTCCATAGTTTATCTTTTACAAATATATAAACACACTGACAATTTTACCACTTAGTTAAAACATTAATTAATTTTCAAATATCCTTTAAACATTCTACCCCAAAGCAGAATCAACAAAATATTTCCCAAACGACAAACTTTCTCTGTATAATGTTCTATTATACATTTAACATTTCCTTGTATAAAATAAAACGGGTTACATCACTACACCTTTTGCTTAACACTTCCGATGTTGTAAAATTTTATAAAATAGTAATCAGTGATATGGTTGATTTTATGCTAATGTTTGTAAGACAAGAATTTACTGTGCTTGACTAAATGGCTATAGGGAACGTGCACGGCGTAGACTATGCCATCTAGTGTTGCAAATCTGAAACTTTTACGTTGTAAATATTTGACCTGTGCTGCCACCTATACTTCCTGCACCCTCCGTTTAGGGGAACGTGCACGAAGTAGACTGTGCCATCTAGCAGTGGCGTGCAGTGGTTCGAGTTAGGGTAGGCCAGAAAATAATGTAAAAAAGAAAACACACCACATTATTCAGGGTTGAAATTTGGTCTCATTTTTTTTGTTTTTTTTTTTAAATAGGCAATTAAAAAAAAAAATTAAAAAAACTCATTTCATTAAAAATCAACCCTGAATAATGTGGTTATTTTTTAAAATTTATTTGGACATTTTCTCTGGCCTACCCTGACTCGAACCACTGCACGCCACTGCCATCTAGCGTCGCAAATTTAAAACTTATAAGTGAAATATACTTGACATTGACGCGTCTGTGCTGCCACCTATAGTTTCTGCACGCTCCCTATGCTTGTGGTGGCTTGGCTCGAAAGGAGGTCGATTATCATGTGACATCTCTTCTGCACCCTGAGTGTGTTATGTAACTTGGAAAATTTATATTTTACAAATTTAAAAATTTTTGAATATATTTTTGATTCTTTTTTTGTTCTAGACTTATTCGCTAGCCTCTATTTTCTTCATCCTAGGTAGCTCTCGAAGGCGAAGAAAATATTAATTAGTGTGCTCAGACTCTTGGTCGAGCAATTCACCGCTGAGCATGTACTTAAATACGGACGTATACTCGTATAATCAAAACTCGATCTGGCCCGTCCCTAACTGTCTCTCCTGCGACGACGTCGCGCTGATGCCTTTGCGTGTAGCCGTCTGGAGGCTTTAATTTATACTAGCTTCTGTTCGCGACTTCGTCCCCGTGGAATCCCCGATTTTAAAACATTATTTATCGCTGCTCCGCTCCTATTGGCTTAAGCGTGATGATATATAGCCTAAAGCCTTCCTCGATAAATGGTTTATTCAACCCAAAAAGAATTTTTCAATTCGAACCAGTAGTTCCTGAGATTAGCGCGTTCAAACAAACTCTTTAGCTTTATAATATTAGTATAGATTAAGTCAGGCAAAGGCTAAAGCTAAGAGGTTCAATTTATTCAATAGTGAATACACTAATGAATCCATTAAGCTATTTATATAAAACTAGCAGCGCCTCGCGGTTTCACCTGCATAGTTCCCGTTCCCGTGGGAATTTGGGATAAAATATAGCCTATGTTACTCAGGGTAAATGTAGCTTTCTAATGGTGAAAGAATACAAAACTACAAATCTTTCCTCTTTATAATATTAGTATAGATAATCCAAAGAGCCTTGTTTTTAGTGTTTACTTTGCTAAAACCCACCCTCGGCTCCACAAACTACATAATAATCCTGGATCTGCCACTGCTCACACCGTGTGACCAGCAAACAGTGCGCATATCTAATCATAATAATTAATATCTCAACAACATACACACAGATAGTAGCACAATAACAGCCGTGAATAATCAATGGTACGGCCAATAAGTAGATTTGTTCAGCCAATTGGATAATGGCTGATATTACTGTATTACGTTACGAAGCTATTGTTACTCGATAAATATGTGAATGGCTTCTAGTTCCCACAAGAAGCTCTTCAAAACGAGAGGTGTGAGTGTAAGAAAAAGTGCCGTTTTTTTTTCTTCAACAGCAAATTTTGCGTTTGTGTACAACCTTTTATGGTCAGTTTTGTTTGACAAGGTGTACCTAATGTACAGTCGCTGAATAAAATGGTTAATCAATGTAAGATCAAGATTTTAAGTCAGAAACGGGCATGCGTTGCTGAATTTTTATGTTGTCAATTCCTTAAGCTTTTATATTTAACCGACTTCCAAAAAAGGAGGAGGTTCTGAAGTCGACTATATTTTTTTTTTGTGTTACTTCATAACTTTGTATTGGGTGTCCCGATTTTGATGATTCTTTTTGTATTCGAAAGCTGGTGCTTGTCGTGTGGTCCCATTTAAATTTGATTGAGATCAGACAACTGGTATTTGAACGACAAAACTCACTGACAGGCAACTCACAGGCATCACAGACAGAATGTCACTTTGTCTCAGCCCTCTTGACATGGGCCCTAACAACGAGAAAAAAAGTTCTACGAGTGTATAATTGCTGTTGGATAATGTAAAAATCCCTTAAGTTCTTATGAATTTCTTCTTTAAAATTCTTCTTTTCCTTAGCTTTAATAACGTGTTTTAAGATGTGCATTATTTCATTCTTCAAAAATGCTATGAAAAATATTAGATAATATTGATGGTTTCTCCAATAAACAAACATAAAATGAGCCATAAAATCTTAAGGTACTCTTAGGCTACTTATTAATCACAATTTAAAATTTCCAAAAGCGCTAAAAACAGACCATTAACGCTAATTAAATTAAACAAAGTACGACAGATTACGTAAAACAAACAATAAAAGTTTTAGTAGCAATACCGTCTCCACGCGTTTTCGTGTGACCTTCAGTGAAAGTTCGAAGGTGTACAATTGACACATACAACGTAACAGAAAATTGCCATTTCGGCACCAAACTGCCATTCAATTATGAACCGTATATTTTTAATGTTAAGTGTCATCGTTACTTTAACTTTTACTTTTTCGTATATCGCTAAAAAGAACGCAAATAGTTGAAGATTTTGAGATTCACTTTCGTTTATTTTTTGTCGGTTTGTTATGAACGAAGAAATACGTCATTTATTAGTGCTATGATCACCAAACACTTTTTGAATATAATACGATGATTTTTTGATAATAGCATTAGTATAAGCATAATCAGCCTTTTAATGTTCCCACTGCTGTGACACAGGCCTTCTCTCTGGGAGAGGGAATGGGCCGTAATCCACCACGCGGCCCCAGTGCGGGTTGGTGAATGTTAGTGTTCTTCGAATTTTTGGTTCTAGGACTTGCCGGTTTCCACACCATGTTTTCCTTCACCGTTTTGAGAGACCGTGATGAAATAAATTAAACAAAGTAATGCGCCTGGCTGGGTTTGAATCCGCGACCTACAATTCGTAAGTCGGGGCCGTTACCACTTGGCCACCACTGCCCTATGTTCTCTCTTTTTCTCTTAAAAAAATTACCTACTTAATCAAGTTGTACAAATCAGTGACCATACAACACATTCTTTAAAATTGAATAAACGGTTGAATAAATGAGCACCTTACTGACTAATCTCAGATATTATGTTTCATAACTCCAACATATATCTTTTACTCAACATTTAAATAGTCTTATCACATTAAACATAATCTCTATTACACAATCCATTTTATCCGCCATTAAAAAGACGCTTAAATTTTTTATATCACTCGCATAGCTCGTCGTTATGCCGAACCACAGATTCATAATAGTAATTTCTTGACATAACATACGTTCCTGATTCATCTTAACGACTTCAAAAAAGAAGGATGGCTGAGATATCAAGTGATAGTGATGTGATTTGTGCTTGTAGGATTTTAAATATCGATAAAGTTGTCATGTAATATATAATAAGTTATACTTAATCTTGTCCGTTATCTAAGATGGCATCAGCCGCATGGCATCAGCGGCATGGCATCAGCGGCATGGCATCAGTATTTCTTTCGAATTACTAAGTTAACGACTTAATTTTTGAAGTTGAAGACTTTAATAAAAAAGAGCTTTTACAAATTATTCGAAACCATTATTTATACATTTTAATGTGCAACAAAAATCGTCAGCGCACCTTTGTACGACCTTTCACCTGCCATGGTTTTCCATTAACATGTCAATAAAATAGAAATTATCGATACTACTTTAACCTCAACACAATCGAATATCGATATAATAAACTAAATTATGACCATATGGCTATCTCTAGGCGGTATCTATGATAAATGCACATGGTTTATGGTTTAATATGTCCATTCGAATTAGAAAGTTCTTAGAAGGCCGCCATAGGTTAAGGAAAATGGTGACAAAACTGGATGTTTACTTCTTGTTCATTGGTATGTGTAATGTAAATTGTGATGTACGAGTATATGTCGTTTCATTTCGTAAGCGAGATTTTGTCGATAAAATATTTAAATTACTCGCATCACTATTCTCAAATGGAAAGAGAATGGTTTGAGTCTAAAGACATAATAAATATAACTTATGTGTATGTACAATTTATTCAAGTTGCCAAGATATTGAAAGGAGAATTATTATGTAGGGGCTTATTCTTTATTCATCACCATAATATATTAATGTATTCTTCCACTATCAATTGACAATGCTGCTGTCGTTAGTTAATTTCTTTCATAAAACCTTATGTACACTAGATGGTAACAATGGCATCTATCAAAAGGCCTTATAAGTATTTTAATAATATATATAAAAAATGCAATGTTCAGCTCGGTATGTACCTATTACTTTATTATAAACTATGTTCACCGGAGATAATGTAGCTTCCCAACAGTGAAAGAATTTTTCAAATCGGTCAAGTAGTTTCGGAGCCAATTCAATGCAAACAAAAAAACAATCAAATCTTTCCTCTTAATAATATTAGTGTAGATTTTACCCTAGCTCTCTAAATTAATTTACAAAAATTAGGCAACTTCTTTTTTCTTGAGTGAGAGATTTTCAATTGACTTGGAGGAGCGGAAGGGAGTGTCAGACTCTTGCTGACTAAAACCCACCCGTGTTCCTTCTTGTGCCCTTTGCGTTCCAGAGCCGTGTTGACTCTTTCGAACAAATTCCGCAACAAAAATGTGGTAACTTTGGCTTTAAACTGGGGTTTGACACGTTATTTTCTTCAATCACCATATAACTCGTACATGGCCGGCTCTTCAAAGAATAGCCTAAAAAATTGAATTACCACATAATTCTGGCCATAACCATAACATTTTCCACAATACTTATGACACCACTAAGGCTACCATGAATTTCCATAACATATCTTACATAACATTACAACTCCATAAACAAACATTCAACATGATAATCTGAACGATATTACAAAATATAATGGCTCTTTTAAACTATGGCCCATATTGCCCACTGATTGCGTTTCTGATGTTGGTAATATGTAAATTTGATGTGATCGTCGTTGATGGTTGTGTTTTTTTTTTGTATTATAGTAATGTAAGGCCTATGATGTTTTTTTGAAAGATGGTATTGTATATTATAATTGGTAATCGTCTGTACTTACCCATCCGCTAAATCATGTGGATGCATTATGAGGTATCTACTACAGGCGATTTCACCCAGGTGGTCTGAAAAGTCTTAAATAGTGTCACGGTGTTTGTGGTTGAACTCCTCCGAAACGGCTCGAGCGATTTTCGTGAATCTTAGCGTGCATATTGGCTAGGTTGGTGAATCGGACAACATCTATTTTTCATACCCCTAAATGATATGGGGACCCCCCACCCCTAAATATATTTTTTTTATTTTATATGGCAAAACAACGTTTGCTGGGTCAGCTAGTTTATTTATATAATTATCTAAATTTTGATTTAGTCCTACATTTATAATATGTTTTAAGTGCTAGTAAAAAACCAAGATTAAAACAAGCAGGCCAGAAGTCCTAACGCAAACAGTTCTAGCACTTTTAAACGCTGCTAAACAATTTACTTCTTTGACTGTGCTTGTCTGAGAACATACTCACACATGAAACCCACCTACGAATTCTCAACGAGTTCAACGACCCTTTAATCGAGAATTCGTAATTTTTTTTTCATAGTTTAAATTAACAAAAGTATAAAAAACCATGTAGGCGTTACATATTCTCTACAATGTAACTCAAAAACAAGTAAAGTCGAAGACTACCAATTAAATCGCTTAGCAGCAAAACGATAATTATACGGAATGTGCGATAGGCACTGTCATTACATGTGTAATTACCAATCAACCAATACACACACCGGGGCCGTAGTTAGCAGTAACTTAGCCAGTAATACACGATTTCCTCTCAACCACCGATAATTGTAAGTCTCAATGATCTCTTAAACCACTGAGCCAATTTTGATAAACGAACCGTTTCGATAGGCGTTGTAGAAAGTCGGTATAGCGATTAAACTTTTCCTTTTACGAGGTTAAGATAAGGCCAATTGAGCTACTTCGGCTAGGAGGCTGTTTTGGAAATGATGGTGTACTATGAATAAAGTAGTTCCGGGTGTAAAACAGCATAATCATAATCAGCCTATTAACGTTCCCACTACTGGGACACAGGCCTCCTCTCTAGGAAAGGGAATGGGCCATAATCCATCACGCGGGCCCAGTGCGGTTGGTGAATGTCACATGTCTTCGAATATTTGGTTCTAGGACTTGCCGGTTTCCTCACGATGTTTTTCTTCACCGTTTTGAGAGCAGTGGTGAAGAAATGAATTCGTAAGTCGGGGCCTTTACCACTCGGCCACCACTGCTCTGTGTAAAACAGAGATCACGTAAAACTAGACAAACTTACATTGTACCAACAATTGATATTGACAATATTTCAAATAAATGTAAACAGGACTATGATGACTGACGCAGCGTATAGCTGAATTCA
This sequence comes from Hecatera dysodea, assembly GCA_905332915.2. Lineage (NCBI taxonomy): Eukaryota > Metazoa > Arthropoda > Insecta > Lepidoptera > Noctuidae > Hecatera > Hecatera dysodea. The sequence continues at coordinate 16,847,111 of HG995303.1, forward strand.
CTGGGACTAGGAACACTTTCATGACGTAAATGCACATGAAGATTTTTGGAAATACAACCTTTAAGGGGGTGGAAAAAGTCAGTCAGTGTTACTAAATCTGTGTCTTGTCGCCAGTTGATTGCAAACATCGTAATCAATTGTTAACTCTTTCGTCTCTATGAGACTTCTTGTGACCTATAGAAATTAAATGGGATTTATTGTACCTATTCGATGGAAGATGAGTAGGCCTTTAGTGTGGGACGCTACTTGTGTCGATACTCTTGCGCCGTCACATCTTCCTAACTCTTCGTGTTGTGCTGGTGCTACTGCTGCGGCTGCTGAGAATCTCAAACGGCGGGAATATAAAAACCTAGTCGGCAATTATATGTTTGAGCCGTTTGGGGTTGAAACTCTTGGACCGTAAGTAGGGTCCGAGTGCTCATGCGTTATTTAAAGAACTTGCTAAACGTTTGGTTTACACTTCGCGTTACCTAAGAGCTGGCTTTTACTTCGGACAGAGGATAAGTATTGCCATACAATAGTCTATTGGGTTCACTCCCAGTCGATAGCGATGCGGACGAGTTTTTTATGCCATTTTGTAATAAGGAGGATTTTATTTTTAGATTAAGTGTATATATATGTAGTTAGATTTAAGGTTTATTTATTGGTGGTTTGTATTCGAAATTATTAATGACTAGCAGCCCGTCCTGGCTCTGCACGGATATTTATTCATTTTGAATAGCTTATATTACTCAGGAATAATGTAGCATTATGTAAAGATGAGTATATTTGAACGTTTTTACATTCAGGACTGTGTAGATTGAATCAAGATTTATTACTATCCCACGGTGTTAGCAACAAATTGGTAACTATGCCAATTCCGTAGGCAGAAAGTCTGGAACTTAAGAAATCTTACTTACCGAATAAATATAAATTTAAGCAATATAATTCGATGCTTCAATTATGAAATCAATAACGCCATATTAATTTGTTTCTAGGTTACACATATCTAAACAGATTACCTGCTGGGATCGCAACGATTTTGTAACTTGGAAGTGTTGTAACTAAAAAATCGGCATTCGCTACGTTTAGCGGTAGCCAACACACTTTCTGAGAATCATCTTCACTTTCCAAGGTCGTCTGTCAGTTCAATAAACAAATATAATATTGCAGTAGCTTGGATGATAAATTAACTTTTGGTACTAGGTTTCGGTGCTAAAGGTCGTGTCTTCACTCATTCAACTGTCTTCAAGCTGGTCATAATTCCTTCTTAGGATTGTGGCCTTGTTGTTTTACCAGTATGCAGGATTCTTTTTTTTAACGTTGAGAATTTATCAATTGACTTCTGCTCTGGGTGGTGCGGAAGAGTAAGGAGTGTCAGACTCTTACTGACACTCCTTACTCTTGAATGCCTTGGCGTTCCAGGGCCGTAGTGACTCTTTTGTGCATATTCCGCAACTTTGACTGTATGTCGAGATTAGGAAATTGAATAGAAAGAAATTTTGGTATCGTGCAATATTTGAGAATAACTTATTTATTTTCAAATACTGTAACATTACAAAATTTCACAACTCAACGAATTCATTGTCTCTGTTTTTTTCTAATGATCGTCGGTTCGACATTGTAGATTCTGTCATATCGAAGTATATAGGTTGAAATGTGTGATAGCTTTAACTCTTTACCCGAGTTTAATATGATGGTAGGCACTTCTTATTTACCGTTCCCATCAAGTAAATACCTATTTAAAGTGAAACCATCGATCTGTAGCCACTTAATTATGATCCGGTGTCGATGTAGACTAACTGCTCAGGCACTAGGCGACATTGCATCCTTCCCCCAGCGCTGGGTTCCCACGCAGACCCGGTTAGAGTGAAAACTGTGAAACTACTACTTACCGTTCGTTAATCCGCTGTGGTTAACTTAAACCTGCTGGTTTGCGTTATGTAATGTTGTGTTTATGCGGTTTGTTTGTGTGACGAGTGTAAGTAAAGTGTTTTGTTTGGTTGTCGTGTGGTTTACAGGTGTTGCGATGTTTGATGGGAGTGGAACAAGGGCTGAAGATAATGATATGTTAGGTCCGAAAACCAAAATCGGGTCCCTTACCTTCTTAATTAAGAATTAGAAGTTTAGTAGGTATCTGCCAAACTTGCCTGAAATTCTGTAAAAAATTAACAATAACTTATTAGATTTGTCAAGACGCTTAGTTGACACTTCGCGTGACCCACGGGCTGGTCTTGTGTCACGCGACCTTGGACAAAGGATAAGCTTTGCCATACAGCGTGGTAATGCTGCCAGCTTTTTGGGTACATTACCAGTGGCCAGCGAGTGGAGGAATTTTTCGACGCCATCTTTTGACTATTTTTATTTTTAGTCAGTTAAGAGCTTTTTGTTTAAGTGTACCTATGTATAGTAATACTTATACTTAGTTCTAATAAAAATTAGTGTTCAATGTATTAGTCTTTATTGTAGTTGTTTTTAAGGAGCGATCGCAGTCAGAAACTGTCTTAAACAACACTACATTGCCCTTTTAAAAAAAAATTCGAGCAGATGACATTGCGACACGAATTTTAACGCTTTTTAATTACGAATGTTTTCACCTCCTCGGCCGTTGTTTAGACATCGATTCGCAACAAAACTTACTGCAAAATATATGCTGATTTATGTAGAAATCGAATTGCTTAAAGTGTATTTACTATATGGTTTCACAAATTGGTTTTAGACAGTTGCTTGATTAAAATCTTAAGCATGTATGATATAAGTACAAGTATTTATTTCCATGGTAAATGGCGTGTACTTCTTTGGTTAACTTTACAAGCCTGAGGCAAACAACTGCCTATGTAAAACCAGACAAGCAGATCACTTAACTGACAGAACGCTTTCTAAATACCAACCAGTTTTAGACGCCAAAAGATTTGGCAATGTCTATCAAACTCTGACGTCATCGTTTGAGCATAAAAGCAGTTAAAGGTACTTATCTAAATTCTGACAGATTTATCTGTCACTCAATCTGTGGCGTTCTGCATAGCACATGATGGATATCCTAACCATTTTTTTTTAAGGATACGAAATCATTGACTTCTTCCGCTCTGGGCAGGCAAAAACCCATCCATGTTCCGTTCCTAATGCTCTATGCGTTCCAGGGCCGCGGTGACTCTTCGAATAAATTCGGCAACCCTGGTAGGCACTGTCCCTATTTCATCGGTATATCACACCCATACATACAAAACGTTTTGGGATTACTTAATTGTGCGTACAGCTACAGAGTGGAATTCCCTATCAAAATCTGTGTTTCCTCGTAGCTTCAACGTGGGAGTCTTCAATAGGGTAGTTGCGAAAAAAATTCAAATTAGTCCGTAAGATAGACTTCCCAAAAATATTGGACACGTATTCTTTATTTTTTCACGTAAACAAAAAACGAAGAAGATATAGTGCGTTGAAAATTCGTGTGACGTCACTCCGTGCGACGATTTTTACCACGCCGTGAAGTCACAAGCCCACATCATCAGCCAGCATCGTCAGCATCTTTGAAGCTTTTTATCTTCGTCAATTTTAATACGTGTCCAATATGTTTCGTTGATCTAACTGACGGACTAAATAGGATCATATTTTTATTCCTCAGGAAACATCCCTATTCAAGAGTGAATAGGTAGGTAGCTATTAGGCAAGCGTGCCTCATCGTCAGCCATATCATCGCTTTCTATCAGGTGGAATCGAACGCGAGCCTATTCAAAATAATTTAAAAAAAACTACTCGGTCTGTCAGTTCTCATCTAAAGAAAGAAAGAAAGAAAGAAAAATGTTTATTTAGGACTCGCACAAAACAAATAAAAAAAACATAATTAAAAGCTTAATATTAAATTTAAACTGTGCGAGGTCAAAAAAGGTCCCTATCTCAGCATATGCTGCGATATTTAATCAATTGATGAATCCCACAGCGCTGGTGGCATCTGGCCTCGCTCTTAAGTTCTCACAGGTGATTTAACAATATGATGCATAAATCATACTAAGCTTGAGTCATAAAAAAATAGATTTAGTCCTGTTTTGCATACGGTTGATGAAAATATACTAGCCCCCAATTACCTATATGGTCCCCCAATCACACACATCACCTATTTAATCACAAAACTAATGTTTCAAGAGTCGTCTGTATGGTTTTGGTTGTCTTTTTCTCATTTCTTTTCGATTTCGATTTTAATTGATGCCTCATATTGAACTATTTCCTTATTCCCTTAGGACTAAAGCCTAAACTCAGATGCACAGTTACATTTACATACAGATACTTAAGGATAGTCGAACTTACAAAATAGTACACCAATAACTGGCCACCCTCTTCACTGTACACAGATAGAGAGCACAGCGATCACCAAAACCGCTTGATTACGATGCGCCTGCGCACGCCGCGCTGTCAGCTTTCTACATTCCCGCCCGACCGGTGCGGGGCTGGCCACAGTTATGTCTGCAATATCACCGGCCGCTCGAAATATCTGCAAGTTGGCAGAAATACTGGACGAATGGAACTGATGAGAATTAGTATAAAAACGTGCCTAATTAATTGTTCAAAACGACGGACTATAAATGCAGCCGTCGTCGGTCGTACGACGCGACGGCTGCATTTGATCTTAAACAATGAAATTTAATCTCAAATCTGCTCTCAAAACGGTGAAGGAAAACATTCCAAAGAACCAAAAATTCGAAGACATGTGACATTCACCAACCCGCACTGGGCCCGTGTGGTGGATTACGACCCATTCCCCCTCCTAGAGAGGAGGCCTGTGTCCCAGCATTGGGAACATTAAAAGGCTGATTATGCTTATGCTATGCTAATGAAATTTAATAGGGTGACAGGTTTCTTAAAACCAATTACCACTAATAATATCATCGAATAATAATGGGTCTGAACTCTTTAGTCAAAAGAAATGACATAGGGTTTGACCTTGACAGAATATTAATATAGACAATAACGATGGTAAGACTAACATTGAAAATATTATCAGTTATTTCACATTTACTAAGCACTTTTCAGATCACTAAGCAATTTTCTTTTTTACCTAAATCGTTCATTATTTTGTTTCTATTGAAGTTTTCTACTAATTTTTAAACAACATAACACACAAAAAAAGACTCATTTTTGACTCGAAGATAATTCTATTTGACTTGTATCTTTTTCTGAACAGATACATCAATTCATAAAACAAACAAAAAATAATCATCAGACAAAGTAGGCATCAGATCAAATTAATCTTTCGAATTAATTCCGACCTCAATAAACCTTTTACCTTTTCTACGCAACTGTCACATGTACACAAGTATCAAGTGTGGATGCGTACGCGCAGCTCGTTAGAAAGCCGATCATCTGTCGTCATAACGTATTTGCATTCACTTTTGGTACTTCAGTGATGGATGTGCATGCGAAAATTATTCTCTCTTTAAATTAATGCTAATTGAATTGAAGGGTCGGTAGAGTGGTTGCGGAATTTGTTCGAAAGAGTCACCGCGGCCCTGGAAGGAACAGGAAACTAGGAGGAACACAGATGGGTTTTATTTAGTCAGTAAGAGTCTGACGCTCCCTTCCGCTCCTCCCAGAGCGGGAGAAGTCATTTGATGATTTCCCATCAAGAAAAAAATGGTCGGTAGAGTACTAAGTGACTATGAAAAAAACTTGTTAATGAATCAGCTGTACTGCGAACTACTTACTTTTATCTAAAGAGCTACTGACTGTTCGGTAAAGGCGATGAATTGATAAGACTATTTAATAAATAAAAACCAAGTCAGCATCCACGTATTTAGCTAGATATTCGTCATATATTAAAATTATATCTTGCTGTTCCTTAAGGCACTCTTTTGATCAGTGAATGGACTAGACGATGTCTGTCAATCTATGGAAGCATGCTTCGGGCTCATACGTACCTGAATTCAGGGAAATTTAAGCAACCAGTTGGCGCCACATAAGCGAGAGGTCCTCTTCCTTGAAAAAGCGACTTTGAGTTGACTATGACGTTGATTTCAATTAACAAATGTCAGAAAACATTACCGTTTTGACAGGTGTCAGGACCTTTGCCTCACTGCTGCCACCTGGTGCTCGTTATTTCAGAAAACCCTCATTAAACTAAATTCTAACCTGCCAAGCTCTCTTTCTTTCACATATTATCAACTCTTTAACCTACATAGCGCCTGCATCCATAAAACTGTCACAAATAAACTCAACACGACAGTAAACGTCAACTTGACAGTTGACAGCCATTCTAACCTCAAATTTAACGGTTGATTCGTGATCGTTTCGATAGTCACTTAGTATACTTTTATTGCTGTACGTGATCTATTGTGAAGCTCCAATGGAAGTGGATCGGTGACAGCCGTAGCGATCGATACAATGCGTTGACCTACTGCTCTGTTACAATTTACTGTGTCCTTGACTTTGTTCGCCTGTGCGTGAAAGAGGAAAATTGTTTTTTAGTCTTTCTAGGAAGGGAAAATTGATACAAAAGTGTCAAAAATGTTCTAGTTTAATAACTTCTCATTTCAAATATTTCGTAATAAAATAGGATCAAAATCGAGAAATTCAACTCAGAGATGATGTAAAATGTGATCATTGTGACACGTGAAATGTACCAGATATCAGTGACAATGGCGACTGTATCGCTAACGCTACAATGAGTTGACCTACTGCTCTATAAGTTTAACTGTGGCCTTGAGCTTGAACGTTTCATCACGTCAAGGTAGGTTTATTTGTAAAGACAGTTTTCGAAGTCATGTGTTTTGAGTCTAAATTTTGACTTTATTTATGGGTAGATATTATTTGCGAAATTGCCATGGCCATCATCCTCATCCTGTCCTTGTTACTTTTCTAACTATTGATAGGCAGGCATTTGACCACTGTCTCTCCTGATGGTAAGCAATGATGTGGTCGAAGATGAAGCACTTGTCTAGAGCTAACCTATTCACTCTTGACTTAAAGACAGACTCTAGTAGGGAATTCCACTCCTTAGCTGTACGCACAATGATGCTTGATGATGATGCAATGATGTTTTTTTTTATTTTTTATTTTTTACCAATTGTTTTATATTTTTTATATTTGTTTGTTTATTTGTATCTCTGTGTGTGTGTATGTATGGGGGGAATAAACTATTTTTCTTTCTTTCTTTTCTTTCTTATATATTGTACTTGGGGTCGACACAATACATTTTCAATTTTCCTGTTCATTTATGTCATTCTTCAAACTATCCGCCATTTTGTCTTTGGTCTCCCTCTTTATCTCCAACTGTATCAGTTGAAAGTCCATTCGCCAATGTGGAGGCGGAAATTAAATAAAGATTTACTACGTTCGAAATTTAATTTTGAAATCCAATAACTTCTGACTGAGAACGCTTTATTCAATAATTAAGATAAATTGCACGATTGCACTTGTTCATACGAACAGATTATATCATACTTTCTAACTTCTTGTAAATATTCCTTCCGCACTGTATTATATAACCAATCTATTTAGTTAAATAAATTCAGTCACATAGTGCAAGTTTCAAAGAAATTCAGTAATAGTGTTTCTAGAAAGTTTATTCTCTTTTTATGAAACATAGTCTTCCCTCTCCGTTCATAATTTTGACGAAGGTCGAAGCCCGAAGGAGTTCGTGGTTAAACAATCCGCACAGATCGGTCTCCAAAGTCTCTATCTATACTAATATTATAAAGAGGAGAGATTCGTATTTTTGTATGTAACGAATAAACTCATAAACTACTGGACCGATTTCAAAAATTCTTTCACCATTAGAAAGCTACATTCACCCTGAGTAACATAGCCTATATTTTATCCCCATATTCCCACGGGAAAACCGCGGGGCGCTGCTAGTAACTAATATTACTTATATAATAATGACTAATATTATTTTCTCAACCAGTATCCAATCAGATGCTAGCCAGTTGTTATGCAAAACTCAGAAATTACATTTCGCTGTCGTCTTGTGGAGTAGTAGAGTAAAATTGAGCTGTCAAATGTGTAGCTAACGAGAGTGAGTCCAAACAATCATTTATCTTTTCTAAACCTGATCTGAACAATCGCTATGTACCTACCCATGTATGTAGGGCGAGGTGTTACCGCGAGCGGCGAGCTCCGCAAATTAATATTTTGATTTCTGCTGTCATTTTTAGTTAGATCTTTTATTGACGTTACAGGTAACCTGTACAATCCCATAACCTAACCTATTATGTCATGTATCCTCTTTTAATATTAAAAATGCGAATGTGAATATTTATTTGTTTGTTACGCTTTCACACTAAAACAGCAGAATGGATTTGGATGAAATTTAGCACATTGGTAGACCATGACCTGGAATAGAAGATATACGATACTTTTTAATCCTGTGGGATAACTTCCGACCTTCACATGGGCGAAACCGCGGGCAAAAGCTAGTCTTATAAAGGACCAAAACCAATTGTGCTACCAATGGGCTATGGAAGCCAGGGCACTACTTATTACGACGTGTTAATGTTAGGCTTGCCTTCTATAGCTCTCTCTCTCTCTCTCAAACAGCAACCATTTTAACTTTAACAGGCAATTGTAAGCCTAGATTTCGCTGCATCTAATTAGATTTGAAGCTGACAAAATAGATGGCAAAAAGCTGGCCAAATGATAACATAACATGATCACGGTCTTTAAATCAATCAGTAGTATAGTTTCCGTCACGTAAGTTGGCAACGATTTTCGTAGTAGGGGAAGTTCGCGCATGTAAAATTGTGTGAAGTAGTGCGTGCGCGAACTTCCCCCACTATGAAAATCTTTGCCAACTTACGTGCCGGTAACCATGCGCAAGTAGTAAATCTGCGAATTCGTAAATTGCAAAAGAAGAATTTCCAAGTTCCCATTCGTCCGAGTCTACTACAAAAGATTTAACGCCTCTCACCGCCAACACTATAACCTAGTCCTGTCGCGGATGTACTAGCAACTCGCACTCTGAATGCGTAGGCGCTCATTATACGTCCGTATTGATAAATAAAACATGGCGCCTGCCATACCGGCGGAGAAAGTGTCATGAACTTGATCTTCGGATCATTTCGGAAGGTAGGTGACTACACTACTGACAAACGTGAATGGATTTTTTGTAAAGGCCGTTGCAAATGGCGACATCGATTAGGTTTTCGCTTTGTAGTATTTCTGAAGCAGTTGCAAAGCGTTTTGACATTTACAAGTATTAAAACAAGAATATGACGTTAATAACTACGTTTTTTGAGACTGCAGATAATTGCAGGTGTACCGATGACCAGGCGGGAGATTCTCATATTTTTAAAGAGCTTTTCATTCGTATCGTAGCCCCAAACTGACACAAAAAGCCTCAAATTTCCCTATATTTTTGGAGTTTTAAATTGATTGAATTTGAATACTTTTCGTGATGTTTGAAGTTGTTTAGCTGCATCAATCTATGATGAAAGCTTCTAAATATTGTTATTGTTATTAGCAAGCTTAGGTACATATTGCATTAAACATATTCAAAGTGTTTTCGTATTCTTTAGACGCTATTGACTAAGGACCTCATACCGCAAAAGTATACTAAGGTTAATACAATTCACTTCAAACCAACTTAGATGTTTACTATTCTCGTTGCATTTCCATGATTTGGAAAACCAAGGAAAAACAAATGAAGTGTCGAGAAAGTCAAAGAGAGATGGGCGAAATTGATGGACATAAGTGTGGACGATGGCCTATCGCGTCTACACAGTGGGTCATTACTATGCAAACTGCGACACAGGCGGTGTTGTGGTGGTGGTCACGTCGACTTAATGTGTTTGCTTTTATTGATACTAGGTTAGTTACGGGACAGGTCGTTGGCACCTTTATTTAGTGGCGGCCTTTGGGGGTGAGCAGGGCAACCGGGGCCTCGCTCTGTCAGGGGCCTCGCGCAAACCGAGTTCAAAGTACCACACATTGTTACACTGTTTAGATGTTTTTAATAAATCGTTATTCCATAGTAAATTCGATTTTGAAGTGAGTGACAAGAGAGAGAAGTGACATAAGATGGACTTTCTGCTTTACAATTTTTTCATTAGACAATTTCTTAGCTCTATTTGATTTTATTTAAAACTAGCGTTTCGCCCGGGCTTCGCACCAGTGCAATGTAGATACTAATGTTCTTCTTCTAATGTCCTCTTCTATAATATGCATATATTATATCCTCTTCAATCACTCTATCTATTTAAAAAAACCGCATCAAAATCCATTACGCAGTTTTAAAGATTTAAGCATACCTACATATGGATATAGGGACAGAGAAAGCGACTTTGTTTTATACTATGTTGTGATTTTAATATTAAGGGTATTCCCAAAAAAACTAAAATACGTATTTATTTATTTAAAAAAGAACAAGGGCCTCACAAAGGTGTTTTGCCCGGGGCCTCGCAAATATCTACCGCCTGTGGCCTCGCGACCGCGACGGCAAAGGCCGCCGCTGTCTTTATTGCTAATGTAAAAATCTCACCGTAAAACTAAGTTTTCGGAAAGTCGTGTAAATCTTTTGTTTCAGTTTTAAATACGATGATATTTTCAGTCAGTCGCCTTTAGTGGTGCGGATTTAGCTAATTCATTTGAGACCTTTGACCCACAAATTGTTAATCACAGCATGGGCCAATAAAAAGTTTACCTTGAATTTCTATTAATGGGCCTGTCGCTATTAGCTTTTTTTACGTAACACTCGTAACAAGCTGACTCCACATGATACGAGAAAAACTCCAATATATTTGCATAACACCTATAAGTGAAATGTATTTAACATAATATTCTCATTAGAATATCCCATTTCAACATGATTTGCCAATTTCAACCATATCTCATTATCATAAAGAACACAGATTTAAATGAAAGTGGATCTCGGAAAGTGAGGTAATCGAATGTATTGTTTATTTTTTTTATTCTCACGATGAAGGCAGAATGTTTATTGTTGGCAACACCGATTGAAATTTTGCTTTTTTTTTTGCTCTGGCAACTCATGCATTTGCATACGTTACCAGAGCAAAAGCATTTATGTCGTAACTCGCACGTCTTTATTCAGATGCTGTCAGATGATTCCATTATGTTCAATTTACATTGCGTTTTTTGTTCTGATGGTGCATAGTTTTATTAGTATTAATACAAAGATGAACAGAAAACAAGATGGTGTTTTCTCGACTGTTGGCGGTTGCAAGAACAATAACGGTTGATGTCAAAGATTATAATTAATTGCAGTAATAAGATGAAAGTGAAAGAGGCTGCTAATATACCTAATAGACTAATTACTTGCTTGCTATGCAATTTGTGTCAGTTAGGCCTTTGAAACGTTAATGACATTTTACAATCAATGATCTAACTTCTCTTAAATAACCTACATTAGAAGTTTTTAATACGATAATAAGATGTAATCAAACAATTTCTCTCTTTTCTCGCTTTAAGAGCGTATACGCCGAACGGCATTTCATACAAATTTTCAAGTCGTTATTTTCCGAAATGACTAAACCGATTTTAATGAAACTTTACACACATAAGCAGGATACATAGGTCTAAAAGTTAATTGAAAACATTTTCGATAAATAGTGTTACAGTTAAATTAGACCCATTTTAAATTTTCCATACAAACATATCTTTCCAGTTATCTTTTTTTAAATAAGACATTTCGAAAATGTTTTAACTAACTTTTTAGACCTATTTATCCTGCTTATGTGTGAAGTTTCATTAAAATCGGTTCAGTCATTTCGCAAAATAGTGACTTGACAATTTGTATGAAATGCCATACGGAATACACGCTCTTAAATGGCTGTTTTCTGTTGGGAGGGACACTAGATACTTATCTCCTGCCACGGTAGCGGAATTTGTATCACCGCGGCCTTAGAACGCAAAGGGCACTTGGAGGAACGTTGAGTTTTTGTCTGTAAGAGTGACACTCTCTTCCGCTCCGTTCCCCGCGGAAGAATTCATTTAATGACTTCTCATCCTTAAAAATTATGCTACTTACCTTAAGTTATTAAAGAAAAAGGAACCTAGATAAATTAATTTTGTCGCTGAAAAAAAAAAACGAGCGAGCCCCGCAGCGACAATTGCCGAAATTAAAACAGTAATTAATTTAACAATCTCATTCGAAACACCCACACATAATTTAAGAACACATCCCACACAAAAATAACAATAAAAGAAAAGTAATTACAATTATTACGGCACTTTCTGCTTGATGACGGAACAAATATTATGTCAAAACGTCACGGCCACTCTGCTGTCATTATCAAGTCAAGTTTAGCATCGAACTGTCAATCAAATTGATGCACTAGTCAATCAAATGTTTCGGTCAGTCGGACCATTATGATCTTTGTTAGTTACAGGCCTGTCAAGACAATTATCTGGATGTACCCAGAGGAATTTCGAATGATCGTTTGAATGAGGAACACAGCGTGGTATTGATTGATTCGTTTTTATTATTTTTAATTGAGTTAGAATTCATTGGCCTACTCTTTTTGGTCTGTGATCTCTGTTACAATATCCGAATTGACGAACTCCCTTGCTTAATCTCAATATTACGAAAGTGCACCTTTTAAGCAGATTGACTTCTGTTCTGTGTTACCCAATATAACCTAATCTGTCAATCTTTCATTCAGAAATCGTATGACAGATATCGCTGTCAGCGATAAGACCGTTATTGTGCCCATGGAATAAAGTTTGTGTAACTATTTTTGGTGTACAATAAACTATATTTCACCTAGCCATTCGACCTATTTCCTGTTTCCATTTTAGCATGCTCTCTATCTCACTGTATCTTCCTTTACACTTCGTTTCATCTTCCAAATCCTTTTATTCATCTACATCCATCAGTATTTTTCTACCACCTGTCAAACCATCAGCTATTCCCAGCAAACCGCTCATCGTTCAATGATATACCCATCACACATCAAGACTACAAACTTGACTTTCATTTTCGTGACTTATGATTTGATTATCATTCATTTTAAAAACGTTCAGATGGCTGTGCGATAGAGATAGTGTAATGGAATTAATGCGATGGGCATTACTGTTATGTTATTCAATTTTAAGACATAAACTCATGTCTTTTTTCATGAGTAAAACTACACAACGCCAAATGTGTGTCCAATTTTGTAAACATCTCGCCTTGTAAATTTAGGTGAAGTGAATATGACGTTAGCTGTCAATCCAGACAAACAAGCTGTCCACTTCGCGTTCACACATGTTGATAGAATAGAACGTTGGTCACACACACTCGCCGATTCTGAGTCAGGACTTTCCGAAGGCCTGTATATCTTGACCTGTCCTTATCAAAGACACTCAAAGCTCCATGATTATAATTATATAACAAGTCGAATTTTAAGGTTATATAGTCTCATCAGTCTACCTTCGAGGTTAACTTTTCATTCAACTATGGAACTCTAAAGCATCCGAACTTAGTTTCATCACTTTCTTCGCTACGGCACTTGATCAAACCTTCATCGTCCTCCACCCCTATCATCCCATGCCAATTAGACCTTTGCGGGTGTCAGAACAGCATGGAAACTTATTTCATTGCCCTGTAGTGCTATTTTGTAAATGGTAAATCACTTCGATAGCCATCTCGCAAATCATCTCGAAAGTCACACTTACTTCGCTTCTCATCTCGCCTGTACAAGTTTCGGTATTCACATGTCAAGATCAAAGCCAAGTGAAGTGAAGTGAGACTCTATGGAAGTGAGTTCCGAGAACCCAAGTGACATTGCTCTATGGTCGTACGCTGAATTGTGTCTTGATAAGATTTACAACAACTCACTAAATTTATATGTGTAACAACTTTATTTGTATAACAAAATCCTATAGACAAACGTCAAAATTTTCACCCGTTTTAGTTCCTCTCACTTTGATCATCACTTGGTGGCGCCAGTGTCGAACTCACTCCATTTAAGAATATGAAACTTTACTTTCACATGATTTCACTGCGGATTCAGAAGTGATTTCGCAAATAAACTTTTCAGAATAGCACGGCTGTACCCAGTAAAACGAAAAAAACCCGCCGCTTGTCACTTGACCCACACCCAAACGTAGGTGGGCGTGAAAATTACCGTGACCATAGTCAAAGGCGCCAGAACCATGTCCGAGGCATCCATTACACGGCGCGGCGGTGCATTGACGCCGGCAGCTGACCTTTCGTATCCTTTGATGTTAGAGTACAGCCTTTATGGGATACAGATCAGATCCGAAATGGTTCAAAAGGTCATGTCTGTGGAGGAAATCTCGTTGGTGGAGTATTTTTAGTGTTTGTTGTCTTTAAATAGATTATCTTTAATATTTTTATCTGTTAGACTTAGGCTGAGTGATTTTCAAATGTAGCTGGTAACCTAAAGCTGCAAGTGTTACCCTCGCGGGTAACATTGCCATAGACAATATTGGGTGAAGACTTGTACTCAAAGGTAATACGTAAAAATGTTGGAAGTTTTTGAGCGTGACTGAGGAATCGTTTATGGTTATTAGAGAAAAGGAAGACCAAAACCCTTTCCGAGGCACGGAGAAGTCTCGTTATGATAAGATGGTCACCCACCCACAGATCAACCTCGGCAAACGCTGCTTAACCTAGAAGATCGACCCGTGCGGTTGTTATAATTTAGCCACGACGCGACGGATGGAATGTGAAAATATAAATGGAATTTAGTAGAAAGGGGGTGACTACTGAAAAGGTGACTAACGGAGAAATATGAAAGAAAAACCTACCCCAAATAAATAAGAGCAGTGGTGGCCGAGTGGTAACGGCCGCGACTTACGAATTGTAGGTCGCGGGTTCAAACCCAGCCAGGTAATTAATTTCATCACCGCTGCTCTCAAAACGGTGAAGGAAAACATCGTGAGAAAACCGGCATGTCCTAGAACCAAAAATTCGAAGACATGTGACATTCACCAACCCGCACTGGGCCCGCGTGGTGGATTACGGCCCATTCTCTCTCCTAGAGGGAGACCTGTGTCCCAGCAGTGGGAACATTAAGCGACTGATTATGAAATAAATTTCGATAAAGGTAAAATATTGATAAAGACAAAAACAGGAAAGAAGAGACATTAGAAGAGATATTCGGACTTACTTATTAAATTATCGTCAAAACCGAATATCAGATTGATATGAAAATGATTTATCAACAGAGATGACAACCGAAAGAAGACGTAACTAAATGATTTAACCACTGTCAAGACCGGATGCCAGATGTAAAAGATTCATCAACGGAAATAACAATAAGAAGGAACGGAACAAAATTTTATCATCTCAATAAACAAGAGAAAACTTACAAAAAGGAAGGAAGCTACCATCATTAAACAATGAATTGATGTTAGTTATCAGTTCCTAGTGAAGATGCTATTGTGTCATTGTGGCCGATTTAGGTTTTTGTGAGATTTTAACTAACGTGTCCCACAGTCTGATAATAATCTTAATTAGATTTGAATAATTAATAATTTCTGTAGATAGATTTGCATCTTATGTTATGAACTATGAATGATGGTCGTAGTTTTGATAAGCTGTGGTAACAATTTATTTTCTATTTTACTGTGTATTTATCAAGCTTTTTCTTTTCTTAAAATAAGTAGCATCTAATTACCAAGTAGATGAAATAGCTATAGTACTAAAACTATATTATTAACTAGCTGCTGCCCGCGACTTCGACCCCGTGGAATCCCCGATTTTAAAACATTCTTTATCGCTGCTCCGCTCCTATTGGTTTAAGCGTGATGTTATATAGCCTAAAGCCTTCCTCGATAAATGGTCTATTCAACCCAAAAAGATTTTTTCAATTCGAACCAGTAGTTCCTGAGATTAGCGCGTTCAAACAAACAAACAAACTCTTCAGCTTTATAATATTAGTATAGATATATACTAATACTTAATCTACTATCGTGGAACACTGAAAAGGGGTCTTAGTACTTATGATTCTGAACTACCTTTTTTATAGGACAAATCCGGACCTCGCGAAAAAGAAAACCAGCAGTTTAGTACATTTTGTGGAGTTATGCGAATGTATGGAGCAGTCGATTTTTTTTCGCGATGTCGATTTATAGGTAACGTCTTTTTTTGAGGAAAATTATGTCAAAATTGATATATAAAGAATACTACGTTACAGTAGTTTGCAATACCTACACGTTTTGATTTAAAACGTCAACAAAATCGATCTAAAATTGCAAGCTTCGGAACAAAGACAAACAAAGAAACACTTACAAAATGAAGGCAACTAAAGCAATCTACTTCCCATAGATCCGCAGCCAATAATCAGCTAACTACAGGTTACTAGTCACCAATGCTGTACTAACCCGCTTCCCCTTAAACCCGTGTAAACAAGATCACTACACAATTAAGTTTGCCACATTTTTTCCCATCCCTCCCATTCTCACGATCTGGCAAATTGCCACAAATGTCTAACTTCAAGTCTATGTTAGGGGCATTACACATTGACAAATATGCAAGTTGTCAACAACTCGCGGATTGATGATGCTTCGTCAAAGTCAAAGTATTTTATTTGTTGAACATAGGTAGTATGGTACATGTTGCGGAATTTGTTCGAAAGAGTCACCGCGGCCCTGGAATGCAAAGGGCATAAGAAGAAAGAAAGAAGAAAGAAAGAAAGAAAAACTGTTTATTTGCGCCAAGCATGACGCACACCAAAGAATTTAAAATAGGTACAGCTTAAAAGAAGGATCACGGGTGGGTTTTAGTCAGTAAAAGTTAGACACTCCCTTCCCGCTCCGCGCTTCAATTAAGTCATTTGATGATTTCCCACCCAAAAAAAAAATACATGGTATAAAATCTGCGTTGTATCACTACGTTTTGCCTTGCAAGGCGTACAAATTAGGCGTAAAAAACTACAAACTAAATAAAACTGTTTCAAACAAGTAACGTCGTAAACAAGATAGAATCACAAGCGGATCGGACAATTTTTTATTTTATGCTTCTATCATCTAAAAACTCATTGATAGAATAGTAAGCCTTTTCAATCAAGAATTTTTAAGTCGTTAAGTTGCAATTTGCACTATGGCAAGGCTTACCACATGTAAATTCTGTATGTAAAGCAGAAACCTCAGAATCTAGTCTACCAATAAGTGACGTGATTTTGATTTACTGTAGAGCTTGTCAAAAACTCAAATAATCCGGGGGTAAGCCGTTATGGAAAAAACATATCACGATGTTTTTAATATCATTGTATAATCTTCAAGTTATCAGTCTTCAGTAATAATATTTCTGTGGTCCAAGCAAAAGACTTAACAATAACAGAATACACACTCAAGAAAACTCCCAAGCAACTTGCGTGTCTAAAACTGCGTGCGTGCAAGTATAGCACGCGAGTGTATACGCACCCTAGTATTGCCTAGTAGTACGACTATGCGAACAGTACAGACTACGATTAGTGGCCGACTAGGAAGCCATTACGCTAAAATGATGGTTACGTTATGATGATGTTATGGAAAGTATATAGATCTGATTTATTAGAGTATACAGTGACAGGTTGGATTGAGGAAATGAGGTCCAGACAGATTCCATTAATTCTGTCCTCGTTAAAGTGTCTGTTGATGACATACCTTTTAACGGACTTCATAAAAGAAGGAGGTTCTTAATTCGAATAGAATGAAAAAAAAATTGTCTTTGTTCAGCGATCGATATCTTCGCCAATTGTCAACTTTGATGATTCTTCTTTTGTTTGAAAGGGTACGGTACTTTTTAAAAGTTCGATGAAGAACGCGAAGTAAAATGCATGGATTGTGTGAAGAGCCACGTGTTAGAAAAACGTGCTGACCATAAGTAACATGTGACATCGGCAGGGAAATGATAATGGAATAATATCGAAAGTTCTTAAACCTTAGATTTTGGTCCTTATAGTAACTAATATAAGATGGAGATAGGGAGATTTAGTAGGTACCTTATTTACTCATTGAAAGTCATTTAATAGATACGAGCGAAATACAACATTAAATGATTTGTTAAAACGTTGCTAATACCACAATCACTTATTGTTAAATGACCATTCTGCAAGCTTTTAACAAGAATAAAATTAATCTTACCAATTGCCACACTAGCCACCTTTAATTAAACATTAAATAAAATTAACGAACACATTACGAAACTATCATTCGCATTGAGAAAGCTGCAAAACAATATTTGCTGTAACATTTACCGTAAGAACAACTGAAATGTAAAGTTTCGTCATCTGAGTATAAAATGGCGAACGACTTTCAATTTCAAGAGTTTACACAAATACTCAACGTTATGCAATGCGCACGCGCAGTGTTTGAGGTGGTCTTCAGCTTCTGTAGATCAACGAGAATTGAACCAGGTCATGCACTTAATGTTGGCTTGAAAAAATGAGTAGGTGCAATATGAGAGCGAGAAACTGAAAAGCGATAGAAGGATAGGGAATTAACGCGCACGGCGTAGACTATGCCATCTAGTGTTGCAAATCTGAAACTTGTACGATGTAAATATTTGACCTGTGCTGCCACCTATATACTTCCTGCATCTTCCGTGTAGGGGAACGTGCACGAAGTAGACTGTGCCATCTAGCGTAGCAAATTTGAAACTTATTAGAAAAATATACTTGCCATTGACGCGACTGTGCTGCCACCTATAGTTTCTCCACGTTCTCTATTGACAGATCACAGGAGATAATGAAAGAAAGAAACGGGCTTTTGCCCCTTGCCCCGATGCAATGTCACATAGGACAAGTGCAGGAAGATGATGACTAGGTACCTATATGAGAATGTGCGTTGACCGACATTCTGGTGACAATGACGTAAACCTTTTAGATGCGTGCATCACTGTCCCAGTACTTGTAGCAATGCTTGCGGGAGGATTAAGACCAGCAATGGACATCTTTTGACTGAACTGAACGTATTAGTACGACCGTTTCACATTGTACTGCCCTATTTTGGTCTGTGGAGACTTTAGTTGTATTGATAGGTCTCGACCACAAAAAAACTTAAAGTTCTCCCACAATTTCTTGCGTATCAAAGCACCCCAAACTGGAACAGAACCAACGCATTCTAAATTGAGAATTCGACAGTAATCCATTAACCTTTAACCTGAGGTACCGTGACACACTCGTTGCGAATCAACCGGGGCGTAACTAATCGGTTGATGAATCTAAAGACTCGGTGCTGCGCGGGCGCATGCCTCAGGGTTTTGACGCAGAGTTTCACAGTAGTGAGGAAAATTGGCTTCAGGGCTATCACATACTAGACTAGACTAAATTGTGTTATAGGTACATACATTCATATATGTTACAGGACAAACCACAGTTGCTCAATGGTTCCTTTTAAAAGTCGGGGTGGCATAGACGAAATAATGCTTTGGCCTCAAACAAATAATAAAAAAAACGGCCAAGTGCGTGTCGGACCACGCATAATGAAGGGTTCCGTAGTTCACTGTTAAAATCTCATATCTCTAAAAGTATATAAGCTGTAATGTTAAAGAGCTATCCAATGATACCCCACACGATGAAGTTTGTTGGTATTTATTTTTTCATCCCTCAGTTACATGTATGGAGTGCCACCCCTAAAATTATTTTTTTTCTATAATATTACAGCATTATTGAATAGCGGTTAACAGGTTGCACCTACCTATCAATTTTCATTTACGTAGCTTTAATAGTCTCCGAGTAAAACGGCTGTGACATACGGACGGACAGACAGACAGACATGACGAATCCATAAGGGATCCGTTTTTTGCCATTTGGCTACGGAACCCTGAAAACGCCTGTTAAGCAGTAGAGCCCCAGTTTAACGCAATACTTGAACAAAAAGTTCCTCGTGGTCTTTTTTTAAACATGCAAAAGCATGACCATTCTACACACAATAAAAGCATAAATATACATCATTATATCTACTTACCTCTCCACCTACATACACATTTTTATACACCCATTTACGCTAACATAACACTTACTTAAGCTAAATTCTATAAAGTATTTCAAATTTAGCATCAAAGTAGGTGCCCTAGATGTCAAATAGTGACCCTAAGTACAGCCACATTCTAAATTGCCCCGTCATTTCGCTGAGCACTCCAATATAGGCCATTCGTATTACGTGTCTGGCCTAATGACTGTCTAATATGAAGTAGATGTGCGCGGACGCAATCCATGTAACGATGTTACGCGATTCAGGTGCTTCTATAAAAAGAAAAGTTGATTTGTAATTTCAGTTGTTAAGTAGTGCTTTATTTAATGTCGTGTTTTGCGGATGTGGGTGTTAAGAGATCATTATTTAACTAACGGAAAATAAAAGTGGAGGCTAAGAGCCGTGATTAAGAGCGTATACGCCGAGCAGCATTTTCAAAATTTCAAGTCCTTATTTCCGAAATGATTAAACCGATTTTAATGAAACACACACAAGCAGGATACATAGATCTAAAAAGTTAGTTAAAAACATTTTCGATAAATAGTGTTACAGTTAAATTAGAATCATTTTAAATTTTCCATACAAACATAAATTTCAATTTATCTTTTTTTTTACAAACAAAAGAAAGCACTTTCAAATTGTTTAATCAATAGGAAATATTAAACTCTTAAGTTACTGAGTGAATGAAAGACAACGCATTGCCGAAAGAAAGAAAGAAATAAACTCCTGGTCGTAGAGAGCTGAAATAAGAGAGGATTTCCGTAAGTTCCTACGAGATCGGGAAAAACGGGTTATGATATGAAATTGTGTACAAAAGCTAATCTGGCTACTGATACTTAAATAATTAATTTTCATTGACATGCCAGATTTATACTGGGAGCGACTTAAAAAAGTCATATAAAGCACCAGTTCCCTATATTTTCCTGAGTTTTAAGAGCAAATGTTTAGCTGGTCATTGATATGACTCTACATCAAAAAATCTTTTGCTTTTTTTTATTCACCTTAGAAACACTTGGAATAAGTTTACGCTTTTGGAAAGCTAGTTCCCGTTCAAAAGGTTAACGCTAAATCTTCTTGCCTATTGAAAACGTGAGCACACGGATTATCTTCAGCTAATCTCACAAAACTGAAGATGCAAAGCTTATAAAATGTAGGTCGAGTGCCCTATGCAATCTCCTTCGACTTTCAATTTTAGTCATACTAACTGGTCTCGTAAAATTGGGTAAGCAGGCTGAGTACTACTAGTTCAACAGACGTACTATAAAATCACAAATTAGTTTTGATAGTGCTAACCAGAGATTATCAAATAACTCGTTGGCCAATGGCAGCTGTGGTGGAAAATCTATCTTTAACTATCAGATTAAAAAGGCATACCTTTACTCCTTTTTTTTGGGTGGGAAATCATCACCTTCAAATGAGTAACTTGATTACGATCTACTTATGGCTAGTCACCAATTTCTAGGGAACGTGCAGAAACTATAGGTGGTAGCACAGAAGCGTCAATGTTAAGTATATTTTACTTATAAGTTTCAATATTGCAACGCTAGATGGCACAGTTTACTTCGTGCACGTTCCCCTAAACGGAGGGTTTAGGAAGTATAGGTGGCAGCACAGGTCAAATATTTACAACGTTAAAGTTTCAGATTTGCAACACTAGATGGCATAGTCTACGCTATGCACGCTCCCTATATGTTTCATATAGTACACCTGCCTATTAAGGAATAGGTACCTACTTAACAGCTGCTTAAGATCGAGTACTTTGTCTTTAGTAGATACCTAATTGGGACGCACGTGTTCATGAGAACAATAGTTCCGGGTTTGGTCATAAGTTTCATCATGGACCGGCTCTTACTTAGTATCTAAGATCCTTAAATAAATTTGTCTGTTGATGAAGGAAGAGCTCGTGGCTTAATGATAACAACCGCACGAGTCAATTTTTACGGTTAAGCACGTTTGCTGAGGTCGGTCCGTGGATGGGTGGGGTGACTGACCATAGAAAACATATTGAGATGCCTCGTAAAGCTTTGATTCCAGCTGTCATTTGTAGTTAATTGATAGTCGTTACGGATACTCGAGGACCCACGAAATCTGCAAAATACCCTAGGTAGTCTAGAGTACCCAGTTACTGGTTGCGGCAGTGAGATATGGTTCGATTAGCTTCTAGTACTCTAAAAATGAAGTTTTTAGTAACAGGAACCGGACAATAGTCACGTTCTCACTGTATTAAGTCCAAACTAAAATTTTGCAAGACATCACAAAGTTCCCAAGGCGCTAAATAACAGCACGGTATGGGAAAACATTAAAATAATACACAAAGTGATGTAAAGCTAGGAGAGTGGTCAGATTTATTGCGCAAGCGCAGCGTCAAGCGTAAAGGTTAACGCAGCAATTATACACAAAGGAACAGAGAAACGTACTTTCTTAGGCTCTGGTTTGTAGTATTCATGTATTTTGCAAAGTTTTAAGACATTGGCATCTTCGGTTGTAGTTTTCCTGGGTACTAATAGTGAGGATCTTGAAGCTCTTTTGAGTTCTGCGCTGCGTCGTTGGCATAGTCGTCGCAAGCGCTGCAGCCGAGCAAGAGGTCCTAATTCCAATTCCAGGATCTGGTTGCTAAGAAGGAAGAACCAAGTGTTCTTCCTTCTAAAATTTCTCAGCAACTGATGTGAGCACATCAGTTGCTGAGTCGTTTGTAGTCGACTGCAACAATTGTCTGTGCCTTTACGGGTAGGTACATAATTGAAATCGTGATTCGCGAAGATCGTGTGCCTTTCCATCATTCGTTATACATCCAACCGATACCTACAAAAAATATTCATATCTATTGCCAGTCACATTATTATTATAGCTAGCCTGAAATGTCCCACTGCTGGGCAAAGGTCTCCCTCCACTCCTTCCACTTTTCCCGATCCTGAGCCACATCCTGCCAATTCCCAAGGAAGAAATCCAAGTCGTCCCGACATTTTCTTCGTGGGCTGCCGCGGCCCCGTATCGCGATTGCCAGTCACATTAATATTACAAATATCTACCTAATAACCGGAACTGGCTGTCAAATGTTGTTGTGTACATGAAGCGTCTAAAACTAAAGATGTGAAGGAAGAGAGTGGTCCAGACAAGCTAGCTCTATTGTCTACCTCATCTCTGCTTCTCACCAGGTCACATACTTGTCAAAAGTGGACCTATTCATTAAAAAACTGCTTATCTGATTTCTTTCAACTACTTGCATAGAGATCTGTTGTAAGTTTACAAGTATGGATACAATTTAGTGTAAATTATACTATGCCCTATAATGACAGTTGTTTGACTCAATTTTGCGAGAATGTGCACTGCCCACGCTAAAAGAAATATTAACGTCCATTATTCCACTTTTGGGATGGCGGCCGCGGGTTCGGCCAAAACGGTAACGTTTACTTTTTTTTTTTCAGTTTGGCAACACCGTTCACAATGTCTTTGTTTGTGTATCTCGCAATACAAAATTTGCAAAGTGCATTAGGTATGATTTTTTCGTGAATACCTAAAGATAAGTAAGTGACTCACGATCAGTGTTTTCGTTCCAGTCAGTCTTTGAATCGATTTGCATGTAGCATAATAAGAAGAACAATTAATTGACCTAAATTGAGGACACCTTTCTTGTACCTTACATATGTTTAAATATTTGTATTGACATAGTTTAACGACATTATATAATCAAAGAGTTTAACAGGTTATCGTACCTACAGAGCAACGACCATAAGCCAAAGCAAAAATTTACATAGGTACCTTGATGGAAACTAAATTTAATTTAAATACTGTACATGGCCCAATAAACTCGGATGAAGAGGTAGCACAAGAATTTGAAAACTTCTTTGCTAATATTCCTCTTAAAACAACAGAAGTTCTCAACTCGTCACCCGAGCTCTCTGCTTCCTTACTTAGAAAGAATGTAAAGGTATGTCAATCGGAGTTTAACTTTCAACACACAAACCCCCAGGCCATTATAAAAGCTTTTAAAGATCTTAAAATTAAACCAACAGAAGATCTTTGGGGTATATCTGTAAAAGTTTGTAGGTCTGTCATTGAAACTATTGCCCCCTACTTAGCTGTCATATTTAATACTAGTGTAGACCAAGGAGTATTTCCGGATCTCATGAAACACAGTAAAGTTGTCCCGTTGTTCAAATCGGGTGATTGTCAAGAACCTAACAATTATAGGCCTGTGTCAATTCTGCCAGTTCTCAGTAAGGTGTTTGAAAAGCTAATGCTTAGTCAGATGTTACGTCACTTTAAAGAAAATTCCATCTTTCATGAACAACAGTATGGTTTCACCAAAGGGCGTTGTACAACAGACGCCGGTGTCACACTAATAAAGAACATCTTTAACGCCTGGGAAGAGTCGCAAGACGCCATTGGAATATTCTGCGACCTCTCGAAAGCGTTCGACTGCGTTAACCATGAGACGCTTTTATTGAAACTGGAGCACTATGGGATTAGGAATAGAGCCCTTGATTTACTTAGTTCATACTTGGCAGACAGACAGGTTAAAGTTCAGGTAAACGGTGTAAACTCACAAGGGTCGAAAGTGATGATGGGCGTTCCGCAAGGCTCAATATTGGGTCCATTCCTTTTTTTAGTTTATATTAATGATTTGCCCCATTTAATTCCAAACCAGCCAAACATGGTATTATTTGCGGATGACACTTCATTAATTTTTAAAATAGACCGACGGTCACAAAATTTTGACGAAGTCAATAGCGCAGTTAGTCAGGTCCAAAATTGGTTTACGGCAAACAACTTAGTACTAAATGAAAAGAAAACCAAATGTATTAAATTCACTTTACCAAATGTTAAAAGTAGCAAATGCGACATTATATTGAATGGAGAAAAACTGGAGATCATTAATGAGACGGTTTTCCTGGGAATTACTTTAGATGAGAAATTACAATGGGGACCTCATATAAAATCTCTTGCTGGTCGTCTAAGCTCAGCCGCTTATGCTGTTAGAAAGATAAGACAGTTAACAGACGTAGAAACCGCACGTTTGGTCTACTTTAGTTACTTTCACAGCATTATGTCATACGGTATTTTGTTGTGGGGTCGGGCTGCTGACATTGAATCCATATTTATTTTACAAAAGAGAGCTGTCAGGGCCCTTTATAATTTGCGTCCCCGCGATTCTCTTAGAGAAATTTTTAAAAAGATCAATATTATGACAGTCCCTTGCCAATTCATCTATGAAAATATTATGTATGTACGGAAAAATCGACATCTTTTTAGTAAAATTAGTGATAGACACAATTTTAATACTAGAAATAAAGACAAATTAGACCAACCATTTTATAGATTAGCTAAAGTACATACATCTTTTATGGGGTACTGTGTTAAATGTTACAACAAAATACCTTGTAACATATTAGAATTAAATGAAAGAAAATTTAAAACTTTTAAAACCACCCTTTGTAAACAAGCATATTACAAATTAGAAGATTACATTCAGGATAAGAATGCTTGGAAACATGCTGGTCTTGCTCCATAGGGCAATCAAGGGTGTAGACAAAATCAAACTGGTTGATAATTTATGAGTGAATTATATTTATGAATGCATTTTTTTTGTGTCTTGTACTTTTTTTTTCTTTTTATTATTTCAATATTTGTAAATATGTGAGTACCATGGGCATGAGATATTTAGAAGTTTACCTCTGCTGGTAATACTTTGTTCTATAACTAGTATACTTGGTGCATCGTCCTCACATATATGAAGTATTTATTGTATTACCAAATATTGTAAAACATTGATTTCAAAAGAGTAACTATGGAGTTTCTTGTCCGTTCTTCTCCATAAGAATCTACCTTTGCGAATGGACGCTAGAGTCACTTAATTTATGATATTTTTTATTGATGACGTTCAAAAGTGCCGTTAATGGCCTAATTGAAATAAACGTTTTGAGTTTGAGTTTGAGTTTGAGTTTGATAGAAATAGAAACCTGACTTCCGAAAATCTTGTACACCTTTATAACGCATCTCTTGAATGAAACAAAAATAGGAAATGATGAAATGAAATGAAATGACAGTCAAAATTTCGAGGTCCCGTCAAAGGGAGTGTCGGAATCCAAAGTGGACGCTGGCTTTCCGTAGTATACTTTTAATCTCACTGGAATGCCGACCGACGGGTCAACTGGACAGCTCACCAAATTTCGTTGAGGCTACCGGCGCAAGGGCATACGAGTAGCGGATTTTGAAAGACTGTCATTATAATAGGGATGTTGCCTGAGTAAAAAATATATGATTATGTTTAGTCCGTCAGTTAGATTATAGAAAAATATTGGACACGTATTTTTTCCTTTATCAAATCTACAAAAACTGACAAAGATAAAAAGCATCAAAGATCAGGAGTGGGAGCGTATGACGTCACTGCCCGGTAAAAATTGTAGCGAGTAGTGACGTCACACGAGTTTTTTACGCACTGTATCGTCTTCATTTTTTGTTTATGTGAAAAAAGAAAAAATACGTGTCCAATATTTTTTGGAAATCTATCAGACGGACTAATCAGATTTTTTTAGTAAACTACCCTATTAGATCTCATCTTCCTACGTGCTTTTTAGTTAAATTGTTAGGCCGTTAGTCGGCTTAGGTACTGCGGCAATTAATTGAAGAAGTAGAGCATGAGTACCTTTTTTTTTTTTTTACGGGGGGAAATCCTCATGGATTTCCTCCACCCTGGGGCGGGCGGAGGGGTCTGTCAGACTCTTACTGACTAAAACCACCCCGGTGTTCCATCTCTCACCTACGCCGGGGATCGCGGGAACGTATACCACATCCGTAATCCCCGGCTGGTCGCCGGCCCGCCAGAGCATGAGTACCTACTCTAACCAATTCTTGCGATCTTGATAAAACTGACAGGGCATAAATTATTATACCTTGCAGTATAATATTTTCGCCTATGAAAATATATTGCGCAGCACATTGCAAAGCACTTCTGCCTCTAAGCTACATAGTTCAAATGGTTCGGCTGCTTAGTCAAGCAAGAGACACGTCTTAGACTGCTGCTGCTACTCTGCGGTAGCCGTATCTATCCAAGATATGGCTACCGAAGAGCAATCGTACATACCTACTTAATTATATATCAAGCCACCAACCTCGAGACACAAAAACTTCCCTAAAACGATTTCTACACAAACAAAGTGCGTTGACATCACATTCACAAATCACTTCTGCGCCTTAGTGTGCGCACCAACCAGCAGTGGATCCAGAATTGTTGTTTGGGGGAGGTCTTGACACCGCTGAGGGTAGGTTTAGCAAAGTAAAACACTAAAAAAGCACAAAATTTTTTTGAGCACCTGTATGCGCCAGTGGCATAGACTCATTGGCAGGCGGGTGGTCCCAAAGTGGGTGAACACGAGCCTTTTCACATCAAAACACTTTCTCCGTCGTTACGTCGTCGCGAGTGTGTGTGTTTGTTTGAATCTTCCTCGTAATAATGACGTGTTTGAATATTGCATTGCTTTCTTTGTTTTCTTGCCGTCTTGATGATTTAACGATGTGTTAGATTTCGTGCCTCGAGACATCAGGAGCAATACGATGCATGTGAGATCACTTATGTTGGATAAGCAAAAACTGCAAGCAACATTAGGGTATTATACTGAAAAAAAAACTAATTCATTAGTCCGTCGGTTGGATTAAAAAAAAAATTGGAGAGGTATTTTTTTTATATTACTTAGGTACTCATTTTTACTACCGTTGTGACGACACCAGCCCCCACTCTAGTTTGATGCGCTTTATTTATCTTTATAATCATTTTTTACGATTTGAATTGACAAAAAAAATGTCCAATATTTTTTGAAAATCCAACGCCCGAACTAAATAGAATCATGATTTTTATCTAGAAAAATACCCAATTTCTCACAATAATTACCCTAGATGATTATGTTTTTTTTTCAGACTAATTGTATAGGAAAACGTCGTTTAATACACGTGGGCGTGGCGTATATTCCGCCCCATCTACATGGCAGCTTGGCCACTTGCATCCAAATGTACCTCCACTATTTCAACAAAAGACGTAAAACAACTAGAAAGCCATTCACCATTCGTATCATGGGATAGACAGAACTAGATACGTAACTATAGATGCTAATAACATCACCTTCCGAACATTAAACCACAATTACTTACATAATTAATCGAACCACTTCTGTAATCTTGTCAATAACTTTTATTTTCTACTATAAATTGATACAGCTAGACGGAAATCAATCGATATTTTAATTCACTAAGGACGTAATAACAAGAACATAAATTACTCAACATAATTCTTTTATTGGGACTCATGTTAGATAACAACATCATAAAATCACGTAAACATAGTCTATGAGACAAACGTAAACAATTTAAAAACATGGTTTCCCACTCAAGCGATTCACCATGAAATCGATTCTATTCACTGAATAAACACACATGGATCATGGTGTCTGGTACAAGTACAACACTATGAATGAGAGGCGGAGGCGACTTTGTCTATAGACACAACAATGAGTTTTGTTTTGTTATTGTTTGCATAACAACTTTAACAAGTTGTTACGGCTGTAAAAGAATAAAACTTTCTTTGAATTTAAGCGTATGAGAATGCGAGCTGTGCCTATCCATGAGATCATTTAAAGATATCTGATTTAATCTCTACACGATACTTAAAATGTTTAATAAGTACCTACTGTATACTTTTAATAATTTTATCATTATTAGGTACTAGCTGCTGCCCGCAGCTTCGCCCGCGTGAATGTCGGAAATTATCCCAAGGGAAAATAATCCCGAGATAAATAGTCTTTTTTTTTTTAAACGTGTTGGGCAACACTAGGATTTACTCCTGTATCGTGGGTGCGTTCACAAACATGTAAACTCACATACACAAGACACCCAGACCCGGAGCAATTATCTGTAGGCCATACAAACATTTGTTCCGTGAGGGATCGAACCCGCGACACGTAGCGCAGCAGCTGAACGCTCAACCACTGCGCCAACAGTGTCGTTACTTCTAATACCTCCAAGAATATGTGTATAAAGTTTCATGATGATCGGTTGAGTAGTTTTCGCGTGAAAGCGTCAACTAACTAACTAAGCGTAAACAAACAAACTAACATTCACATTTATATATTTAAAAAAGTATTAGATTATCAGATCTCTGTTCGAATACCCATTACTCCCCCAATAAGTCATTGTTATTTTAAAAAGTTGCCCCACGAAAAAAATATTATGTCGATTAAAACATTCGATTTTGCAATCGATTAACATATTTTTTTGTCTTGTTTCAGGTCACAGCCTTGGCTGTGCTCAGCATAGCAACGGCAAAGAATTCGACGGCAAAAACGAAACCGAAACGACAATTAGACAGCATAAGAACGCATGAAAACTTACAATACTCACTCGTACTCCCACATTCAAGGGTTCAGCACTACAGAGCTCTGGGCAACAACCGACGCATTTCTCATGGACCAACGAAAGGAAAGTTGCCACCATACGCCGTTCAGATGGAGCCAGTCGTGCAGTATTCGCAAAAGGATCCCCTGTATGACCCCAACCATGAAAACTTGGAAGAAACTGTTGTAAACAAGAACGAGATCTACGCTCAGTCCAAAATTCTGAACTTACAAGACCAGTCCAGTGCTGAGAGCTATGGTCCTACCTACGGCACTTTACCTACCGCTCCTTTGTATAGTCAGCATCCTCATTACTACGAAGAACCTGAACCTATTATTGAAATCATTATCAAGGAATCCAATGAGACGCTGCCAGCTCCACCTCCACCTCCAGTTCAAAAGAAAAAGAAGGAACCTGTGCATGTCTTCTATGTAAAATACAGTAAAGACCCTCATTCTAAGGACAAGGTCATTTATGAGAAACCAATCCCCGCTATCACTCCCCCAACTAATGATGAAGACGAACACCATGAACATGAAGATGAATATGTAACGGTGACTCCAGAACCTTACCTACCTCCTAAAACCACCACATTACGAGCCATTATCAAGCCAGAATCTGAAGTGTACCACAGTGACAGCAGTGTAAAGGTTACTTTCGGTAGTGAAGGCCGTCATTACAGTGACAGGCGTGAAAGCCACAGTCACTCTGAACGCCATGAAGAAACGGCACCAAAGCCGGCTATCGCTTTTCCCAATTCACCTCCACCGCAACCCTCCCCGCAGAGCCACCATACCGTCCAGATTCATCAAAGTCACCCGCAATTAGAGCGTTCAGCATCCCCCAAACCACAGTTTTTAGAATCCAGTACCCGACCATCTTTCTTACAACACCAACATCAGCACCAGCAACAATCACAGTACTTCAGGTCTGGACCCCCTCAAGCTCAAAGCCGAATCCAATTCCAACCACAACAAGTGCCCAATGAACAACAGCTGCCAAGACAAGGACCATCGGTCTCACCGTTCAGACCCCAGCAACAGCCTCAAACCTCCAGAATTCCATTCGGACCTACTCCTACTTTCAACGCAGCTTTCTCTAACGGTCCCATTGGTCCTCATTTTGGTAGCCCAACCGCTTCTAGCCCAGTCACTGTTTTCCCTACAGCCTCATTCCCCAGAGCAAACAATGGACCTAACTTCCATTCACGTATAAATAGTCCACCTTCTTTTGTACCAAGACCGCAATTCAATGGACCCCCAAGAACTAGCTTCCACTCCGGACCACAGAGGCCTTTCCCACCCAAACCTAATACTTATTTCGACGATCCTAAATACCTACAAGAGAATTATCACACTATCACCACCGAACAAGTTGATCCACCAAAACAGCAACAGTTGCCTAGCAGACCACTGCAGCCTTTCAGTCATCCAAGTCCCAGCCCAAGTCCAGCTCAATTCCAAGAACATCGTCGTCCTCCTATTGTTCCTCTTAACCAACAACTTCCCCAGCAGAGACCAGCTCAACAATTCGACTCAATCCACAATAAGCCTTCTCTCTCTATAAATCCCAGCGCTTCGCCATTCTTTAACCTGAAACCTTCTCCACCACTGATTGAAGATAATCGCCCACCTTTCCACCAACTTTCCCTACAGCCTCAGCCCCAACAACAATTTAGTTTCCACCAAGGACCCCAGGGACTTCCTAGGCCATCTCCTCAGATTCCTTTCCAACATTCATTCCCCGCACCGTCTCCCACTCCACAGAATCAGTTTGTACCATCGCCTTCAGCTGCCCCTTTATACAATTTCCATCCTCAACCGTCACCAACACCTGATGTTTTCCACCAAGGCTCACCATCGGAAAGACCTTTTAACCACCAATCAAACATTGACCATCAACAAAACATTGGCGGTCTTGTTCCTGGGGGAGGTGAACTGGTACCAGCTATATCTAAATATGAACAGCACATAACTGTTAATGGACCTACGCCTCAACCCTTCAGTGGCCTTGGAGAGTCTAGCCCTAGTCAGCCTACACCAACACCTAGTCAACAACAACAGTACCACCAGCTGCAGCAACAGCATAATCAACAACAACAGGACTACCAACATGAACAGCAACAGCGACAGGAACAACAACAGCGACAGGAACAACAGCAGCGTCAGGAACAACATCATCGTCAACAACAACAAGAACAACAACAGCGTCACCAACAACAAGAACAACAGCAACGTCATCAACAACATGAACAGCAACAACGTCAACAACAGGAACAACAGCAGCGTCACCAGCAAGCACAACAACATCGTCAACAACAACAGCAACAACAGCAATATCAACAGCAGCAGCAACAGTTAGATGCTGAGCAGGAACAAGTTAGGTTACAGCTAGCGCATAACGTTCAAAAGCAACAAGAAGAAATCCAGCGACTACAAGCGCAACTGTTGCATTCACAACATCAACAGCAGCAACAACAAGAACAATACCAGAGCAATTATCAGCAGCAAGTTCAAGCTACATCGCCAAGGTCGCAATACATCCAAGAAAGGTCACGACCACATCCTACGTTCGCCACAAGCACAGCATCTCCTCCTTACTATCAATCAACATCCAGAACGGTAGAAATTAAACCAACAACATCAAAATATGTATCTTCTACACAGAACTCAGTAACTTCTGCACCAGAAACTAAAAAGGAAGAGAAGAAAAAGAAGCCTAGTATTGAACTTCCCGATGAAGTACCAGATGACCTTCGTCAACAGCTGTTGTCTTCGGGCATTTTAGATAACGCTGACATTAGTGTATTGGATTACGATAAAGTAGGAGACACACCTTTAGATTCTCTGCCTCCAGACCAGCTGGCTAACTTCTTTAGCGCTGGTGGTGGTCAACAAATTGCTTCTAGTGAAAATAGACCCGTCTATGTCAAGCCTAACGGAGATTCTATTCAATCTAGAATTGATGAAGACCTTGAAGATGACCAGGAATTCGCTGCTTCAGAGAATGTTCCCAGTTACGTTTCTCCTCCGCCAAATAGTCAAGCTGTTGAAATGAAAGTTGTTCACTTTAACCCTGATACTGCCGAAGGACAGCAACTGGCTGAGAAATATATAAAAGAAAATGCCACGCAAGTTGATCCCGTAGCATTAAACGACAAAAGGTACAACAGATATTTGCCATTGAAAGTAAGTGGCAATCAATTTCCGCTACCAGATGTCCTAAAGGGCAGAAAAGTAACGTCAGTCGTTGTTCTGGCTCCCGTTGAGACTGAGGCTTTGGGTGCCCATTCAAGAACAGAGCGAGCAGCTGAAGAAAACTTGAAAGGAATTAAGTTTGTCGCTGGTGAGACTTTGCAAGAAGTACTAAAACGACCAACAAAGGACAATTTCCAGAAGTGGTTGGAGGTTGAGAAGAAAACCGCCACTGACTTGCAATCTGTCGTCTTACTTGTGACTGGGTAAGAAAAGATAGTGACCATTTTACTTAAAACTTTAAACCAAATCAATCTGTTTTATATATTTTAACTATACATGTTTGTTTACAGGGATGATGAAGCTGCCGATGGAAAAGAAATCTTCATGTACGACATCGCTTCTGGAAGCGTGAACAAACTGGACGGTGACCTATCAAACGCATTTGTTGAGGCTGCAGAAAACAACTCTCTTAGCAAAGACATTGAATCTCTAGCTATTGAGGGAGAGGGTACTCCAGAAAACTTCAACAAGGTCAAAAGCGACGACGTGGCGGCGGAAGGTTCAGAAAATGTGCCATTATATGTAGACTTATCAGGTTTAAACTTAGATCAGGGAAACACAAACCAAGTGTCAATATCATCAGGTTACAGTAAAACGAAAACTGGCAGGTCGTTTAGGAGACATTGATTTGCAAATGCTGAATGGTGTCTGATTTTGTAAATAGTCTAGTATTAGTATTACTAAATTAAATTCAACGCGATTGTTGCGTGTAGTCGTAATTGTTTTTTTACAAAAGTGATAATGGTTGTACAATATAAAATAACTGCCTATTAAACTTGCTTTCATTTTTATCCCTATTTACCTCATAGATATACCATGTGATTTTCAGATTACCTGACAACTCACTTTAAAAATCCAATAAGAATCCACATAGAATAGCTTTGAGTCAAGTTTCTATAAAAGTATGAATTGTTTCTATAAAAGTATGAATTATTTCATAAAAATGCTCATACCAATTATAATTAATACAGTTTAACATCTTATCTATTATACATATATTTTAAATTTAGTTGCTGTTCATTTGCATGCGAACCGATGATTATAAAAATAAATAATCGAATTAAATCGATTCCTCCGCAATCGAATCTTAATTTTTAAAGCTGGCAACCCAGTTTCGAACTGTCAAACATATGGATTATTTATGGTGGATGAAGTTCATACCGCAGTGTTAAATTCACAGTCTTTATTTATTTTCATGTATTTTGCTATAATTTTTGACTTGTAATCATGATGGAGGGTTCTCTGAGTAAATGGACAAATGTGATGAAGGGGTGGCAGTACCGCTGGTTCGTGCTGGACGAGAATGCTGGCTTGCTTTCTTATTACACGGTAAGTGACGTTTCATACTAACCGTATTACCAAATTATTCGGCGTTAAATCTGTCATTTCTACTGAAGTTTTTCACATAATTATCAAATATTATTAAAATGCGTAAGTTCATTGCGACGTCCACGAAATTTCAATTTAAAATGATTAATTGATTATCCTAATGAGAAAAACAGCACAAACTCTTTAATTATATTAAAATACACATTAAATTGGACACTGTTCAATACCGTGACCTAGTAAACAAACTTAGAATTAATACAAAATTTGAGATTTCAGAATAAAAATAATTGTAAAATAAGTGTTTAGAACTTTTTAGTGCCAATGTCAAGGTTGGGAGTTGTTTATTTATTTTGTACTATAGATGCCAAGGTGAGGCAAAGGCCGTGGGTATACAGCCTATACAAAGACTTCTTGATGATAATGATGGAAAAGAGGTTAACAATAGTTTGATAGGAAGCAAACTAGATTAAATAGAAATTAATAGGTTTCACCATAAGCCTTCTAGAGACGTTGTGGTCATATAACTATGATTTAACTCAATTTTGATGTATATCATCTAAATTCTAGTAGTTGCTTAACACTTTCAGTGCCCAGAACTCGGTACATCAGTACATGTGATTGTTCAACCCATGTGCTGAGTTCTGGGCACTGAAATTGTTAATACCTACCCTTTTCAACCTAAAATTTTACACAATTACCATTTTAGAATTACAATTATGAATGTGTACCATAGCTGAGAATACCTTTACATTTAAACCCTTCTAATGTTATGTCAGTATGTTTAAATTCATCACGTTTTTCAAAGTTAGAGTGAACAGGCTTCTTCTGGGTAAGCTCATTCCATCATCGAAGTCAAGAGAATGTCCATCAGAAAAAAAAACATTGGAAGATGCCATAATCTTATAATAAACATAAAATGAATGATACTGACAATTAGACCATTGTTATACATTAGTAGAACTTACAATACATATTTTAAATTCTTATATAATCCTTTGTTCATTAGTTTTCATTGTAAGGAATTTGAATAAACTTGCTTCATTGTCTTTAATTGAAAAAAAAAAAATTGATATGTATTTGATAGGATAATGCAAGTGATTTTATGAATCTAACATTTTTATCTATTCAAGTTTATCACTGAATATTGTTAAGACATTTCAACATGATAGGTTGTCTTTCGTTTTCATTTTTCCTCAACACAATATTTAGATTCAGTAATTCTGCCAAAACACAGATTCGCATGCTCGGCAAATTATAGCTTACTGTCTGTCACTGCAAAAAAGCCTAACTACTTGCAAACATTATTGCAATAATTACTCAGAAAATCAAAAGAAAAGGCAAAATAAAAATCTAATCACAGTTATAAATACTTATCATAATGAAATAAAACCTAAATAGTTTTATTAACACCATTTTTAACTTGACTTTGCGCTTTCTTTTCTTTCAAATAGTTTTGTCTGAAGAAATCATAGAACATGTAATAAACAAATATGACATTAGGGAAGTATAGGAAGGTGATGCCTAGTGGTGCGGGACAGCTCGGCAAGAAAACTTGTGCGGAGTAGATTAACATGAATGTGAACTGGATCTGAAAACAGAAAACATTACTTATTAACATTTTTTGTTAATGCACACGGTTTATAGATTGTTGGACATTTTTATTAGTGTTGTTAGCAACTTGAGTCTTTTAGTTTTCATTTCAAGACTTGAGTAGCTTTTCAAGACTGGGAGTCACATGAGTCCTAGTCCTTCGAGTCTTTTAAGTTCTTTGAGCTAGACTGAGTCATGAACTTGAGTTGTTGTATTATAATAGGTAATACTGGGTGATTTTATATCGTCATCCAAATTTATTTACTGATTGAAAATAAATTGTCCAAAATTGATTGAGTCAGGGAGTCAGGCGTTACTTTGCGGAAATCCATTTTAATTTGAAATTGAAAACAATATATCTAGTTTTAGTCAGTCAGGTTCAGTCGCAACTCAACGGTCAGCGAGTCAACACGTGGGTGAGGATGCCTCGTGGAGAGGCGAAACACGTGTCGGTAATGGTGTTGGGTATTGCTTTGCCTTCCTGCATGTGCATAAAATCCTTGCATTTGCCTTGTAATCCTGCATGTGCATAATATAGCGGGCGGGAGGGAGGTGCATACCTGCAACCCACTAATATTCGCGGAAATTAAAACTAGATATATTGTTTTCAATTTCAAAATAAATTGTCCAATAAAAAGTTGTAATGATTAAATTGCATTAAATGCAAATAACGTAATCAAAAGTATCCACCTGAAGACTGGCGATTTGCTGGATTTAGAATACTCAGTCATGAGTTCTTTTAAAAAGACTCAGCCGTTGAGTTATTTTTGCCAGGTCAAGTCTTTTTACAAGACTCCAAATTGTGAAGGATTTGAGGTATGTTTTATTTATAAGACTTGAGTCTTCAAAAATATTATAATAAATCTGTAGAGAGGTCAATTCTGTACAAGGAATATATTTTCAAAATAACTATCAGGGGGTGATTAGTGATCGATACTGGTGCCAAAAATGCAATCAGTAAAATTTTTGTCTGTCTGTCTGTCTGTCTGTATGTTCTTTATAGAAACAAAAACTACTCGACCGATTTTAACGAAACTTGGTGCAATTATTCTTCATACTCCTGGGCAGGTTATAGTATACTTTTCATCACGCTACAATCAATAGGAGCAGAGCAGTGAAGGAAAATGTTGGGAAAACGGGAGAAGTTACTCCATTTTTTGAGCTTCCGTCGCGTGTGTAGCCTTAATGGTTAAAGTTACATAGAAATCATGTATTACGGAAATGTTCTACATAAAATTATCTAAAAAATATCCCGAAACAGCATGTCTATCTTTTGTCAATTTTAAACCGATCGGGCTGAGAGTTTCAAAATCGGGGGTAAAGTAACTATTCCACGCGGACGAAGTCGCTGGCAGAAGCTAGTATTAAATAAAACTCCAAGACTCGAGTACTATAATTTTTATCTTTTTGTATTGCTTTTTCTTTTTTTTTCTGGATCGGAAATCTTCAAACGACATCTCCCGCGCTGGGCGGAGCGGAAGGAAGTGTCAGACTCTTACTGACTAAAACACTAATGCCCTTTGCATTCTAGAATTTCGCAACCTCATCTTTCTCATTGAATCTCACACGGTGGAAAGCTATGGTGTGGAGTGGGATGCATGGAGCATGCTTGCCAAAAAGTAAGAAATTAATCGAACCGCCAAGATCAAGAAAAGTCGCAGAGTCGTCTGTTAAAACATGAAAGTTAGAGAGAGAGACCACAGATAAAGT
The DNA here is from genome assembly GCA_905332915.2 of Hecatera dysodea. NCBI lineage: Eukaryota > Metazoa > Arthropoda > Insecta > Lepidoptera > Noctuidae > Hecatera > Hecatera dysodea. Next base: position 16,884,205 of record HG995303.1, read on the forward strand.
AGAACCAAAATGTCATCTAAAAACTCAACAGACTTGTTATACTTTACATATTTCTATGGTATCACAAATCAGGTACCTATACGAATGAAATGTTTTTGTTTTAGAGATCCCCAGTTAAATTTACCTAAAGGCATGCAAAATTGCAAAAACAAAAATGCCAGAAATATAATTAAAGCACTTAAACATTTCTTATCAGCAAAGTTACATTTTAAGAGCTTAACATACCTTTGATCTTTTCTTGTGATTCGTACATGTTACACTTACTGTCAGTTCTAAAACTTCAACCCCACATCTCTAAATACTACATTAGCATAATTAACCTTCCCACCATCAAATTAATTGCCAATCTAATCTCCCTCAATCAGATGTGCAAATGAGTTTTATAAACGTCAGTACATTCAGTTTAACTAATTCAAAGGCATTGATAATTAAATGCAAATGAATCAAGCCCGTCCTTGGAGGAATGGTTAATTTATCTTGAGTACTCTAATATAAACTATAGATGTGCTTCGCAATAAAAAATGAAAACAACTGCCGCGATCTTGTACCCCGCGCTTAGGGCTGTGACGTGTGTGCCTGACGCATCTATACATGTATCTACAGAATATTGTTTTTTGTAATAGTGTACGTGAATTGCCAAGTCTGAAACGTATGTGAAATAGCGCAAAACACTAAAAGGAGTCTCACTATTATTCAATTTTTAACCCACTTCTAAAAAAGGAGGAGGTTCTCAATTCGGATGTTTGTACTTTTTTTATGTTTGTTCGCGCATAACTCCGTCGCTTGTCAACCGATTTGAAAAATTCTTTTTTTTTGTTGGAAATATGTATACTTCCCAAATGGTCCCATGAAAATTTTATCGAAATCGACCAAGCGGTTCTCGAAAAATCTAAAAAAAATATCTACATTATCTACATTGACGACCTCCTAGTTTACTCTGCAAAGTAGCAGTAGGTACCTACATACGTTTTTTTTACACCAATGTGATTGGTTCGTTTAGGTGGGGGAAGGGGAGGGGATGTAGGTACCACTAAAAAGTGAAAAATAAAAAACTTTTTACGACCGACTTTTACACAAAAAATCAAAAAAGCGCAAAATAACTTAAATTTCGGAAGTCGGTGTTCAAAAACGAAAAAGCAACCACAAACACCGAGTTCCGAAATTTAAGTCATTTTGCACTTTTTTGTTTTTTTGTGTAAAAGTCGGTTGTATTTTTTTGTAAAAAGTTTTTAGTATTCATGAAAATCAGGCTGGATACTTCTTTCAGTGTTCCTCATAGTTTCGAATTTGGCCGTCCACGCATACTTGAAAAGTTCACGCTGTAATACGTCATTAGAGCACTCACATGTCATTGGCCAGAGATTCTAGAGCTGTGCCACGTTTGGATCATAAATGGGCACACCATACAGCCCCACTTCGTTTTTAGGCAATTATTGTACATTCCAGGGTTCTTGAAAAAGTTTACGGAATGCGATAAGGCCGCCCATTGTATGTCACGTATTTGTGTTTAAGTTTCGAGGCGATCCTAGTTAACAGATATAGTGTTTAATGTTTTCCAAACCGGAGATCTATTCGATAGAGCCTATGCGTACTTTATGCGTTTCTAAACACTCGATCATAAGAACTTCGCTTCTTCTTTTTGTTCCTGCCCTTATCCCATGTTACTTGGGGTCGGCGCAACACGTTTTTTTCTTCCATTCTGTCCTGTCAGCCGTCACGCTATCACTAACTCCCTTTTCTTTCATATCACTCCTCACACAATCCATCCATCGTTTCTTTGGCCTACCTCTCCCTTTCCATCCATCCACATTTATATTTATAACCTTCGAACTTCGCTTATATACCTCTAATAAATAACTGTTGTAATGTATAATCTTCGGTTGTAATAAAATTCGTAGGTAAACAAGAAACTAATTCTATATTTTGTATAAAGCAATGGACACGTCTATACATTTAAAGGGCCACAGGCCATCTGTCAATTGCGAAATATATGTACAAAGTTAAACCTGTAATTACACCTTTATAATCTGTATAAATCAAGATGTCCTTTAACTCGTACGATCCTAAAGACAAATCAGTTTATTAATGTGGTCACGTATCTAACGTATCATTGATTACTAAGTAATGTATTGCACTCCTAAATACAGAGACCAAGCACGCTAAAATTCACTGAGTCAATACAATACAAAACATTTGTTTCAATTAAACAAATGACAGGCATTTTTAAACTGTCCTGCGTGCGTACCATGAGGTGTTAAAATGGGAGTCATCCGAGCGAGAAAGAGGGATAGAGTTATACACCCTATATAGCTCCATCCCTTTTTCTCGCTCGGAAGACTCACGTTTTAAGACGTCATGGTACGCCCGTAGGAAACGGTCAGTGGAAGTTGTCCGTTGACCGCGCAGATCTCTATAGAAAAGATCACTTATGAAAGTCCATGGCCATTCTTTTAGTGAAGCGAAGAGAATGAAGTGACTCGTGAAGGATCAATCCTTAGATCCAAGCTGAACTCAGTCTTGGGAGCGCTTTGAAGGGTCGTTAATTGCATACCACATAAAGCACAACAATACAACTCACTCATAAAAACACACCTAGAATACTTGATCGAAATATGAGGCTCAGCTTCAAAAACTAACTTGAGACAACTACAAACTACACAAAACAAAATTATTAAAACGCTATTTGACTACAATCACTTAACACCTACAAAGGAAGTACATATACTCAAAGACATGCCAAACGAAATTAAAGAATGTAATATTTAAGCATTTATAAAAATAAATTAAAATCACATATTGCAAGTACCTACTGTTCCTATGACAGTTTATTGATATTATTCTAAACTAGAGCAACAAATAAGTGTATGTAAGTAAATGTATAAATCTCATTTTAAGCGAACTATATTGTTCTTTTGAGAAATAAAGCTCTTTAAACCTAAGGAATCGTCTGAGAAACACCATCTGTAGATTTGGTGCTACGAAACACGAAAAGGCATTAAAATCGTACGATATCAAATTTGAAAATGAAAATAATATATCTAGTTTAAAAAAACTAGATAAAACTAGATAAATATTATTTTCATTTTCAAATTTAAAATGAATATCCGCAAAGTAACGCCTGACTCAATCAATTTTTTTTTTTTTTTTTTTTCGTACGATATCGCCCACCGGTGCTCCAAAAGTGTCAGTACACGTTTTAACCTTGCTACGAGTATTTCTGCTACCCGTTTGGCAGGAAATTGGGTTTTCGACTTCCCTACGGATATATCAGTATGAATTCAAATAGCAGCCTTAATACTGTAGGAAAGATTTTCTGCTTGAAATCTATACTAATATTATAAAGCTGAAGAGTTTGTTTGTTTGTTTGTTTGTTTGAACGCGCTAATCTCAGGAACTACTGGTTCGAATTGAAAAATTCTTTTTGGGTTGAATAGATCATTTATCGAGGAAGGCTTTAGGCTATATATCATCACGCTTAAGCCAATAGGAGCGGAGCAGCGATAAAGAATGTTTTAAAATCGGGGATTCCACGGGGACGAAGTCGCGGGCAGCAGCTAGTGGTACTTAAATGAAACTAGCTAAAAGGCTCCAAGGCTTAAACGTAAAGTGTTGTTTTACAACTTTACCACTCAATCATCAATAAATATAACTCTTCTGTTGCTAACTGACTGATAAATATCGCACAGCGGAAACTACAGGTCGTAGAAAGCTGAAGTTTGGCATGTAGCTTCCGTACACTCCGTACTCGTACACAGAGAACGGAAAATACAGGATATGTGCTTACGAAATCGCGGGCTAAAAGTAGTTAAATGTAAAACCAATGTCAAGACAAACCAGCATTCTATCGGCGATAACGACTGTCAAAAATGACGGGATCGAACAAAATACAGGTCCATATAGGTCCAAAGCTGTATGTCAATCTCAAACTCAAACATTTTGAACTGTATGACATCGCTATCGCTGATAAAATATCACTTTGTCTGTGATATGGCCTAGCTGACGGTAAGTGTTGCGGAATTAATTCGAAAGGGTCACCGCGGCCCTAGATCGCAAAGGGTATTTGGAGGAACACGGATGGGTTTTAGTTAGTAAAAGTCTGACCTCCCTACCGTTCCGAAGTCATTTGATCATTTCCCATCCTTAAGAAAACCCTAAGATACTTTACTTTCTTTATTCTACTTCTAGATTTTGGCTCGCAGTTTCGCTCGCGTTAAATTAGCCTATAACCATCTTCAAAGTCCCATCTATTTCTATGCTTAAATTCACCAAAACAGTTCGACTATTTGGCATGATAGCGTAACACAAACAAAATCACTTTCGCATTTATAGTATAACTAGCGACCCGCTCCGGCTTCACACGGGTCCATGTAGATACTAATTTTTCGTTTCCTCTACTATAATATGCATGTATTATACATATAAACCTTCCTCTTCAATCACTCTATCTATTAAAAAAACCGCATAAAAATCTGTCGCGTCGTCTTAAAGATTTAAGCATACATTTATTATTAAGGATATAGGGACAGAAAGCGACTTTGTTTTATACTACGAGTATGTAGTGATTTGGAGTACTCCTCGTATATCTTAGAAATACAACGTGAAACTGACCTAGGGCCCTGAGTGACAACTCCTCCTCAGGTCCATTTATACCGCTAACGGCCATTATTCTTATACAATTCTAAGATACTAACCATCTGCATAATAGTGAGCCATTTCTTATACTTGATAAGAACTGCCTTCATCCTCGGGCTCCCTTCGGCTGATAGGAGGTAGTAACTGTACATGATAACATGTACAGAGTTGTTTATCATTGGAGAGAAGGATGTTATTCCACCTGGAAAAAGAAAATATATTATAAGGTACTTACTTTGGATGAAATAGTAACTAGATTGTTAAGGTCATTTAAGCAACGCTGGTGGTTAATTTGTATATTTTATATTTCTATGTGTATATCTTTGACTGTGTTTACGCCTAGTCAAAAGCTAAACAATCTGTCATCAGTCTTGCTAAAGTTATAGTATAGCCTAATCCCTGGGAGTTTGAAATCAGATAGGCAGTAGCTTCATGTAAAATACTGATATCATCAAATGATTTCTTCCGCTCTGAGCGGAGCGGAAGGGAGTGCTAGGCTCATACTGACTAAGACCCATCCGTGTTCCTCGTGATGACCTTTGCGTTCCAGGGCCGCGGCGACTCTTTCGAACAAATTCCGCAACCCTGGCAGGCACTGACCCTAGTGGGCCACTTCTAGACATCTCTTTGAGGCGCGCGTGGAACATAACGTGCTGTCGACTCGGGCCCGATTGTTATCGGACGGCGAGCCACCCAACGCTCGCCGTTGGTCGGTGGCTGAGAATCGGCCTGTAACTCCCTATGCTTTGGACGTCTTCTGTTACGGCGGCTGGGCGTGATGTTTGCCTCTCCCTCACTGGTATTGACCTGCATTCAATTAGACTTGGAAGGCGACCCCAACGCAGTTGACAAAAGCTGAACCGGACATTTCAAAACATCAACAAACTTAACTATCTTTGTTGGAACTGATCTGTCAGATAAAACATAGGTTTTGGGAATCTATCTAATGGATGCTGTCATCGCGATTCCATTAAGTTTGTAGTGTCCATTTAGGTGTCGGCCATGTTATCATGTTATCGGGCATAATCTCAAATCCAATCACAGCCTTTCAGCTACTCAGTAACATCAGATCAACATACACAATTGTGTAGAGTAAATCTCTGAAAACAGTTGCAAACAACGGCCAGAATGTTAAAAGAAAGTACTCTGCGACGACCCCCAGTAATTTGAGATTAGGGCAGGAAGATTATGAGTTACAAACAACGCCATAGAAGTCTAGATATTCAAATAACTTAAACAATAACTTGTAAAACGGATATTTATAATTTCAAATCAGACATCTCGTGCTCAGACGAAGAATACTTGTATTGACTTTAAGATTAGAGAAGATTTCTTGATAAACTTTGTGGCCTTGCGAATAAATTATGCTAAATAGAAAATGATATAAGATTCTCAAAGGTGCAGACTAGAATAATAATATTATGAATCGTTTTTGTCAACTGCCAGACAAAACAGGTGGAATAAGAAACAGTAAATAGTAATTACACATTATAGTAGCTTTCGCCCGCGACATCGTATGCACATATCCCGTTCTCGTAAGATTTCGGGAAATCTCCTCTTAACGCTCCCTTACACTCCCCAAGGAACCTACATGCCAAATTTCATTGTTCTACGTCCAGTAGTTTCGGATGTGCGTTGTCTGTCAGTTACTCAGTCACCAGTAACGGAAGAATATTATAAATATTGATATATTTTGTGACTAGAAAAAAATAACACATTGTCTCATCAATCTTTTTAAGTCAGTTTAAACTAGATGAGGCCGGTGTGTCCTAGCTGACTACTGTAGAAGACACACCGAAACAAACTCAGTGGTCAAAGTCTCTTAAGACGGGGCCTCATAGGGTCATTGCCTGCTAGGGTTGCGGAGTTTTTCCGAAAGAGTCACCGCAGCCCTGCAATGCAAATGTCACTAAAAAGATCACGGATGGGTTTAAGTCAGTAAGAGTCTGCCACTCCCTTGCGCTCCGCCCAGAGCGGAAAGAAAGAAAGAAAGAAATCATTTATTCGCAAAGAATGTGGGTACAAAATAAGATGTAAACATTGTAAAAGCAGTTCCAACATACTCTACATTACGGCATGCAAAAGTAGAAAATATTACACATATTATCTTTTCAATTATCCGACCACCCGAACTTAGAAAAAAATCTTACGCGTGAGAAGTTATTTATTAATTTCTCATATAGGAAAAATCTCTTGTAAAGTCCATAAAATACAGTTCAGATATGAGATATTATTTTAGGTGGTCTTTTGAAGAATGCATTACACAGATTTGAGTGGACCTGTCCAGACAGTGCAAGCATTTGTCAGCTATCGGGTACCTCAACTTGAATATTTAAGGAGCTCAGTTTAGCTGTATTTTATAATAATAAAACTGTGTCTTGTGTGTCGTGGAACTTAACAACCAAGGGCAGGAAAATCTACTGAGTGGCATGATACGCATATTGCTGTAAATGCATTATTCGCACTTAACAAAGCCACAAAAGAAGTCCAACTCATTTTTGCGCGAGGTGCTCAAGTACATGTTGGCGGAAGGCCGAGTACCTACATTCACAGTGAAAGTAAATTGATTGATTGAAGCATCTTCTGCAACATTTCCCACGATAACTGCTTAATGTCAAACTTCTTCGATGAGTTGTCCAGTTTTGAAGATTTAAAATATCTGTGCTAAGTACCTCGATAAAAATTATCCTAGATTATGAATGACTGATTTAAAGCAAACAGGACGGAGATTATCTGGTGGAAGGCCGATCCCGGATGTCTCGGTCAATGCTAGCTGACAATTCAATGCTGGTAAATAAAACTATATTCTTTAGAATTATCTGCTTAGAGACGTCATCACCCTCTGAGCGTCCTATGAGATTACGAAATAAATTAAAATTCTGCCTACCCACCCATTTACCAACTACATTGGGTCGCCTACAAGTCTAAAAGGATACAGCTAAGTCCCTGGCCCTCACTATCCAGAATCTAACCGATAAAACCGTTGGCTAGACTGGTGTTAGATTATCTGGCTTCTGACATCCAGCTGACCCCCAATAAGGGCTGACAAAGATCTAGTCATGACCATCCGGAACCAACGCCTTAACATGTTTTCTGAGGCACGGAGGAGTCTCGGAACATAATGGTTGGTCACCCATCCACAAACCGATCTCGACAAGCTTCGTTTAATACAGCAGCTCGACGCGTGCGGCTATTACACATATTATTTAGCCTCGAAGTCTCGAGTAAATACGGGCCTTAGTTCGTAACGTGGATCTATCAATAATATCAATCGAACGCGTTTCCAATCTATGGCGTTACTTGACCCTTTTTATCAGAAAACTGGTCCCAAATCGCGCTTGCAACCCTGAATTGCCGCTTGACTTGGTTTAGGGTCTTCAAACAGGGTACCGCTACGTATATTGTGATTATGTTGACAACAATAGCAACGGCCAAATATGATACGCATGATAAACACAATTTATTTGCAGTCAATCTATGTACATATATGTATAAAACCGAAATCTCAGAAACTATCTACAAACTTAAAATTTTGGCAGGTAGGCCCTATAGGGTGTATACATTTGCTAAGAACGGATTTTACGAAACGGGTGGAGTGGAGTCGCGGGCAAAGTGATAGTGCTATCGAATATTGTAATGAGATAAAATTGTTGCTTTGTAGGTGTAAATCTTGATTAAATTACATTTTTTGCCCTGATGAAAACTCAAAAATTCAACTTGTTATGGTCATTTTCTGAGAGGCTCCTTTTTAACGACTTCTAAAAATGAAGCCGTTCTCAATTCGACTGTTGTTTTATGTTTGTTCAGCGATATTTTCGCCAACTGTCAACCGATTTGAATGTTTTTTTTTTTATTTGAAAAATTAGAACTGATGAAAAACTTCTTATGAAGAAATATGAGCTGGTTCTGTACTTGAACTACGAAGATACAGAAATAAGGTCTTCAAAAATCGGTGTTTTTATTAAAGTTATTTTATACATATTTTTGGTTGGAATTCGGTTGTGTTTTTTTTGACGTTATTCCCATTTTGAGGTGTTGCGCAGAGAAGCTGCCTGTATTTTTTTGTAATTTTTTTTTTACCTATTTTACATGAAACTCTTGGAGAGACAATGCCAAAGAATCTTTAAGCATCCACTATCCCTTATGGGTAAAATAAGTTAAATTGTTTAGGAGCAGCATTGTCGTCTTCAGCCCATATAATGTGGATACCGAGATCGTCAGTGGAATGCACGAGTGCTACGCTTTGCTATGCCTCTGGCACGTCTAGTCAGTAATTTGCATTCTCTGAAATTCCGTGCGTTCCGGGTCCGAGATTGGCTTGTCGCTCCTTTTACAGGCAAGTGTTTCAAAGATATGCCATCATGCGTACAGATAATGAGTGGAATAGGTTATTTTGCTACACAACGTGTAACAGAATAAACACAATATCTCTTAAGGGTCATTGTACTCATTATTATGAACAACTTTTACTAAGAGACTAACACTGAAATCTCAAAAAATGAAAAAAAAACTAAATAGTGGGACTGCTATCTTAATTGATTCGATATGTTCTGCTTGTGATATGTCTATGGGATCAGGGATGATTTTTGGTTTACACAAAGTAGTAGTAGGTAGTCAAAGTCAAAACATTTATTTTGAACTAGCTGTCCGCACAACTTCGTTTGTGTCACATTTTTCATGACTGCTCCGCTCCTATTGGTCTTAGCGTGATGTTATATAGCCTATAGCCGTCCTCGATGAATGGGCTATCTAACACTGATTTTTTCAAATCGGATCAGTAGTTCCTGAGATTAGCGCGTTCAAACAAACAAACAAACAAACTCTTCAGCTTTATAATATTAGTATAGATTAGGCTATTAACATCATCATTAGGCTATTAATGTTATTATTTACACTAAAAATAATAAAGTGACTCCAGTGTACATTCGCGTAAAAGGTAGACTTATGGAGAACAATGTACAAGAAACTCCATAGTTACTCGTCTATACTAATATTATAAAGAGGAAAGATTTGACTGTTTGTTTGTATTGAGTAGGCTCCGAAACCACTGAACCGATTTGAAAAAAATATTTCACTATTGGGAAGCTACTCTATCCCCGCGTGACATAAGCTATATTTTATCCCCATATTCCCTATGTGGGTGAAACCGCGAGGCCTTGCTAGTTTTAAATAAATGTTTTACAATATTTGGCTTGTTACCAAAAGTGTATTTAATATATTATGTGAGGACGATACACCTAGAGTATAATAGTTATGGAAACAAGTATTACTAACACTAACTGAACTTGTAACAAAGTACCTTTGTTTTCCTTTGAGACACAGAATTTGTACAATGGTGGATCAATTTGTCCTCTCGATTAGACTTGGGTTTTAACTCAATAATCGCGTTTAAGCCGGTCTGATTGGCCATCAATAGAATCGGGTATAAACCCGTTGGATTACTCATTCTTAGTTATGTAGTTTGTTATCTACTACTAATACTATAAAGAGGATAGATATTGAATAGGCTCCGACACGACTGAACTGATTTGAACATTTCTTTCACGGGTGACATAGGCTATATTTTATTCCCATATTCCCACGGGATCGGGAACTATGTGAGTGAAACGCGGGACGCTGCTAGTTTTAAATTAATGGTTTGTTATAAAAGTTTATCTTTACTAATATTCTATAGAGGAAAGATTTGTATTTTTAATGGAACGAATAAACTCAAAAACTACTGGACCGACTATATTTTATCCACATATTCCCTCGGGAACGGAAACTATGCGGGTAAAACCGCGGGGCGCTGCTAGTTTATTATATGTGAGGACGATGCACCTTGAACTTGTTGCAAAGTATCTGAGTTTTCCAAAGATTGTTTTGTTATTTTTATATCCACGCATAATTCCTTTCAGACACAGAATTCGTACAATGGTGGATCAATTTGTCCTCTTGCGCGATTAGACATGGGTTTTAACTCAATAATCGGGTTTAAGCCGGTCTGATTGGCCATCAATAGAATCGGGTCTAAACCCGCTTGATTGCTCATTCCTAGTTATGTAGTTTGTCATTCTAAATATAACTGTCGCATACATCGTTATCTTATGAATAGGTTACGTCAATCTTATCTTGTATTTCTATTTACATTCACCCAACTTCATCATTACATATTAAAACTAGCGCGAAATCCTCTCGAGTAATAAAGTCAAGTTGTTTCTTTTCAATATAGGTCTTGACTGCGGTTGAAACCTTTCATTTGACTTGCCGGCTTCTCTGCAAATTAAGTGTTATGAGAGCCAGTCGACAACGAAGAGTATCCAAGACACACACATTATACGGTGTTATACAATAACATTTAATATGGTATCACCGACTGAAAGGTCCCACGCGAGGCTGCGAACACTCAAAAACACACTCTCGCTTTTGGTTGATAGGGTTTGTTTTGCTTTGTCAGTCGAGTGGTCAATGCCCAGCCCATCACTTTCACTGGTTGTTCATCGCTATCTTCGCAATGCTTGTCCAACGATAAACTACTAGACGTTGTTTAGGGTCAGTTTTATCAGTGAATGTATGGCTGATGATAAAATAGGGATGTAATCGTCTGTCAGAATTACGGAACTTCGGAAAACGAGCTCATGGATGGAAAGTTTTTTTAATTTGGAAAGGTAAAGTAATTGATCACCCTAGTAAGGGCAGTTCCTAATTCAGATACAGATCACAATAGTTGACTAAAAAAATCTGATTAGTCCGTCTGATAGATTTCCAAAAAATATTGGACACGTATTTTTTCTTTTTTCACATAAACAAAAAAGGACGACGATACAGTGCGTATAAAACTCGTGTGACGTCACTACTCGCTACAATTTTTAGCAAGCCGGGCCTCGGCCCGTGACGTCACACGCTCCCACTCCTGATCTTTGATGCTTTTTATCTTAGTCAGTTTTTTATAGATTTGATAAAGGAACAAATACGTGTCCAATATTTTTCTATAATCTAACTGACGGACTAAACATAGTCATATATTTTTTACTCAGGCAACATCCCTATTGTATAGAAGTAGGTACGTACGTGGTTGCGATATCAAAGCTATGACCTACCTGAGCCTAGCCATATAAAACTCATTATAAACATCGTAAGAACAAATAAATTCACTGCATTCATATATCAGACATCAAATAATTATGAGTACACAGCAGTCGTTATTGTAAAACGGCAAACAAAACAGATTATCAAATGTTAACACCTGTAGAACAATATAGCTTTATAAGGTTTATTTATGGCATTTAATAACTCTGTGATACAACAAGCATTAACATATTAATTAGCGTATACGGGGAGCAGTGGTGCTAATGGTCCCGATTTACGAATTATAATAATATATACCTATAATTCGGCCCGATTTAAACCCAACCAGGCGCGCATTACTTTGTGTAATTAATTTCATCACCACTGCTCTCATAACGGTGAAGGAAAACATCGTGAGGAAACCGGCATGTCCTAGAACCAAAAATTCGAAGGCATGTGACATTCACCAACCCGCACTGGGCCCGCGTGGTGGATTACAGCCCAGCTCCTCTCCTAGAGAGGAGGCCTGTGTCCCAGCAGTGGGAACATTAAAATGCTGATTATGCCTATTATGCTAGTGATTACGTGGCATCGCAGGTCCTATCAGAACACCAGCGCTGTGGTATTTATTTATTTTTTAAATATCGCAGTATCTGCTGGGATAGGGAACTTTTTTGGCCTCGCACAGTTTAAAATTAATATTAAGCTTTCAATTGTTTATTTTTTTGTTGTTTGTTTTGTGTGAGTCCGGAATAAACATGTTAATTTCTTTCTTTCTATATTCGCGACATTTTAATAAAATGCCTCGCTGCCTTTTCATCTGTACTAATATTATAAAGAGGTAACGTTTGTGAGTTTGTGACGTTGTAAGGGATAATCGCTGGATCTACTGAACCGATTTTCAAAATTATTTCACCAATAGAAAGCTACGTTATTGTGGAGTGTCATAGGTCATATACACTGCCGGCCAAAAGTTTAAGACCGCACTTAAGCAGTATAATTATCTATCAATTGTAATAAAATCCCTTAAGATATATAAAAGAAATGCACACCTGCATATTCTATTGTTAATATAGAATATTTAAAGAATTCATTCTTTTGTTTACTTTCCAGTTATTGGACAATAAACATCTATTGTTTTCATTCACCGACAAACGCTGCGCTAGGGTCAGGTGGTAGAGTCGTAATAATGTGTTTATTGTGTGCTCATTACTTATTACTTTGCTTTTGTTTCGCATTGGTCAATATTAAGGATTATTTAGCTTCTGAAAACACGTAGTTTCAATTTATTTTTACCTGAGTTTACTTGGGTTTGTTCACAAACAATCTCAGTTAGTCTAAACTTGTGGTTTCTACAGTAAAGACGTCTTAAAATGGGAAAAGCACGCGAAATTAGTAGTGAAGTGCGTTCTGCCATCGTTGTTTTACATAATGAAGGCAAATCCGAACGTGAGATTGCTTCACAACTGAAGTTATCGAAGACAGGTGTTCATAGCACAATAACTCGATACAGGGAGACAGGCAGTTTTCAAGATCGTCCACGCTCGGGAAGGCCGAGAGCTACCACGTCTAGTGAAGATAATTTCATTGTTGTTACTAGTAAGCGAAATAGACGCTTAACAGCACCAGAAATCCGCGTTGAAGTAAACAAAACCCGAGTTAAACCTTTATCATTGACTACAGTGAAACGGCTACTAAGAGATGCAAAGTTGTATGGTCGCGTCGCCGTTCGAAAACCTCTGCTAAGGCCACAAAATAAGAAAAAGCGGATGCAGTGGGCTCTTGCCCATCGAGATTGGACTGAAAAAGATTTTAAAAAAGTTCTTTGGACCGATGAATCCAAGTTTGAACTATTCGGTTCAAAACGAAGAATTTACGTGAGACGAAATGCTCAAAAAAAGATGATGCCAGACTGTGTAGTCCCAACAGTCAAGCATGGCGGTGGCTCAATTATGGTCTGGGGTTGCTTCTCTAGCCAAGGAACTGGCGATTTGATCAAAATTGAAGGAATTATGAAAAAGGAACAGTACAAAAACATTTTAGAACAAAACTCCGTTCCTTCCGGGTTGCGATTAATTGGACACGGATTCATTTTCCAACAAGATAATGATCCAAAGCATAGCTCCAAATTATGCAGAGGATATTTAGAAGAGAAAGAGGCCCAAGGGGTGTTAAAAAACATGGTTTGGCCACCTCAGAGCCCGGATCTCAATCCTATTGAACTTTTGTGGGAAGAGCTTGACAGGAACGTCCGTAATCGTGGCCCATCCTCGCAAGAAGAAATGTGGAATGCTTTATGCGAAAGTTGGAGCAATATATCACAAGACACCATCAACAAATTGATAGCTCGTATGCCGAGACTTGTGAAAAAAGTCATACAAAGTAAAGGAGGATTTTTTGATGAAACATCAGTTTAGCTAACTATAGCCTTTTTTAGCATGTATTGTTAATATTTCTTTATGCTTTACATTACAATTTGTCCATAAACACTAACTGATTAGATAATTAAACTGGTTAATTAAACATTTAATATTTTATTGGTGTTTTACTTTATTTTCCTACTTAAATTAAGGTGGTCTTAAACTTTTGGCCTGTAGTGTATAAATTATCCCCGTATTGCCACGGGAACTTGAACAACGCGGGTGAAACTGCGGGGTGCTGCTAGTTATAAATTGTACCATCACTTCAAGAGTTCCACATACGAGTGCGATGACAACTTTACGACAGCTTTTCTGTATGAAAATGCATCGATGCGCGCCTGTTAATTTATTATTGTTTGTAGATTAAATAATTGTTATTTAATTTGTGCAAATTATGTATTCCATCCAAGTTCAATTCACGCAGATCCAAAGCAGGAACAGAATAAATCATCCTTTTTTTTTTAAGGATGGAAAATCATCAAATGACCCTTCCCGCTCTGGGCGGAGCGGAAGGGAGTGTCAGACTCTTACTGACTAAAACCCACCCGTGATCCTTCTTGTGCCCTTTGCGTTCCAGGGCCGCGGTGACTGTTTCAAACAAATTCTGCAACCATCGTAAAGGCCCTTATTTGATCCTTTCGAAACATCCGAAAGGACCAAATAAGGGTCTTTGTGTGGACCAATCGGACACCAGACTGTAATAGACCCTATCTAAACATAATGCAGCATTATAGGTATTGCTTCTTAGCCCACATAATTGCCGTTCTCGCCACACAGAGCCTTGAACGTCAAACTTCGCCCAAACTACGAAATTGTGCTCCCAGTTTGTTCAGAAACTTAAGACTTTAATGCTTTTGCGTGGAAATATGTCGGGAAAATTGCAAAACAAAGCGAACACTTCAACTTAGTACGTGATGTTGGAGATATTTTTGTAAATTCTCTTTCTATGTTTTGTTTTTCTTTTTTTTTCTTATATTATAAGAACGTAAAAAGTTGCCAGCTCTTAAGCGTTATTTTTTTTTTAATTTGAATTGACATTGAAATTTGATTTTTACGTTTCCTTGACTCGCTGTTTTGTCAGTTTGTAATATAACTTTATTTTGTAAGTTATATCTTTAGTTTTAAAATGGATTTTGATGAGCCATACATAACTTTCTGTGTAACAAAACTCTTTTGCCAAGAATTGCCTCATCAAATTGCGACAGCTTAATCCGTAATATCACCGCTTATTCCTCATTAGTGATGAAAAAGTAACATAGAAAATCAACAACAATATTATCTCATATTATCATTCCCCTTTCCAGGGCGTGAATGGCCACCATTTATTTTCATTAATCAACATCAAATTCAAACACTATATAGTCGGCAAACGCCATTTAATTTGAAAAGCATTTGAATGTTTTCGCTAAACGGACAGCGTCTAAATAAAACATGGAGGTTTTATTTAAAACATAAAAGCCAGGCTTTCGTTTGCACCAGTGCTAAATATAGAGACGGTATTAAGTATTCTTTTTGTTTCAAGCAATGTGGATTCTTTTCTTTTTAAATGGACCTTGGCGAAGAATCTGGTTTGGATTTGAATGGACGGGTAAATTATGGAAATGGGCGTTTCGATTTTTTTAAACGTTCTTTTGGTATATAACTCATTACATGTATGTTTCTGAGTACTGTAAAATATAATACGGTGTAACAATTTTTTAGCCTAAGATAAAAAATATAGCAAAGCTCTCTTCGCGACAATTCAAAAGCTTTTATATAACGAAGTTGGAGGTGTCTCAGGCAGGTGCAAAAACGCACTTTCCTCGAATAGTTCTTATTTTCTCTGAAGATAAAAAGGTCTCGAAGAAGTTCTTAACTCTACCAAAGACAAAAATACATGTAGTCAATTTTACTGATTTAACGACAATACTTCAAACAACAACATTAGAAACAAACATTCAACAACCTGAATTAAGTTAACGCGTTAGTTTGTTCTAACAGCGGTTGTATAAATTAATGTTTGCACTTAGTTAAATGTTGCCGGTACTTTGTACAGGTAGCTATTAGCACTCGAATCAGCCTTTACAACATAAAGTAATGTTTGTTCACATACCCAATAAACATTTACTGGGAAACGGTTCATTAGCTCGCAGCGTTAATTTGTATTTCCACAAACTCCGTTTTGTATCAGAAGTGGGATAGAATAAATATAATTACATAAAAGTATGACGGATCAGTTATGTTGAGTAGGTATTTAGAGGTATGCGGATCGGGATGAAAAGTCTCTCATCTCCAGGGACATCTGACCAGACCACTGACCACCAGATGGTTATTGCCGGGGCTGTTGTATAAGTTTAACTCGCACGGAGAACTTTCAAAGCGCTATATCGCGTTATTGGATAATTTCGTAGATATAACGTTCATAACTCTATTCAGTCCGTACATTAAATTTTCCAAAAATATTGTACACTTATTATTTGTCATTTCAAATGGCAAAAAAACACGTCTAAGTTCTAGAAGCTAGCCCCCTAGTGACGCCACGACTCTAGTAAAAATTATAGCACGTAGTGACGTCACGCGATTTTTAAACACACTAAAAGAAAAAATACGTGTCCAATATTATTTGGAAATCTATCTGACGGACTAATCAGTTTTTTTTAGTAAAATACACTATTAATGGGATGTCGAGTATTTTTGTAGTTCGTATGTGGTAGTATAGATATCGCTACAAGAATGCACTTAAAAGCGAGACAAACGCTTTTGTTTACCGTTGTTCGGAGTTTTTGAAATATGGTGTCGATGTGAATTATGGAGATACAATGATCCGCATTCAGTGTTTCCTATTTATAATCTGAGTTTTAGTTTTTTATTTTTATTTTACTATTGGTTTGTAAAGCAGTGATGGTCTACGAAGGAGCATTCTTGCCTAGAAGTAAACTATTCACTCTTGAATATCCCCTTGAAGTTCTCTGAATCCATTTCAGGGACCTTCAATGGGGAGGTAAGCTGAGTACGGTCTAATAATTAATTAACATCTTAATGATTGTTCTATTTTAACCGTATCCTGATTCTGTGCCAACAGTAGCTATATCATCCACACTAATATTATAAAGAGGAAGGATTTGATTGTTTGCTTGCATTGAATTGGCTCCGAAACTACTTGACCGATTTGAAAATTTATTTCACTGTTGGGAAGCTACACTATCTCTGGTGAACATAGGCGTTAGGCATAATTATATCCACATATTCCCACGGGAAAGGTACCTACGCGGGTGAAACCACGGGGCGATGCTAGTATACTATAATTTAATTGCGAACCCATTGTAGAGGATCGGACATGTGTATTGATAGCTCTTCAGCGTCTTGCTATTCTGCGGCGTATATTTAAAAAAAAAAACTCCAACTCCATCAGAGCATCAAACTGTTAATAAAGCTTGTCATAAATTGAAATTTTCGATACATGAACAAGCAAATGCCTGAAGGCGCTTGCTCGTTTAAAACTCATCCCTCGAGCACGAAAACTTCAATTTATGAACTCAATTAGACAAGCTTTCAATCAGACGTTTTCGTGCTCATTTTGAAATAGAGTTCAGTTCATCGTCTATCATAACCTGACAACCAATTGAGTGTACCTAAGACGAGTATTGAACTACAAAAATCTGTACTAATATTATAAAGTGGAGAGATTTGTATTTTTGTAACTCAAAAACTACTGGACCGATTTAAAAAATTCTTTCACCACTAGAAAGCTACATTCACCCTGAGTAACATATTTATCCCCGTATTCCCACGGGAACGGGAATTATGCAGGTAAAACCGCGGGGCGCTGCTAGTCTATACTAATATTATAAAGAGGAAAGATTTGTATGTAACGAATAAACGCAAAAACTACTGGACCGATTTCAAAAATTCTTTCACCATTAGAAAGCTACATTCACCATGAGTAACAGGCTATATTTTATCCCCGTATTCCCATGGGAACGGGACCTATGCAGGTGAAACCGCGGGGCGCTGCTAGTCTATAATAATATTATAAAGAGGAAAGATTTGTATTTTCGTATGTAATGAATAAACGCAAAAACTACTAGACCGATTTCAAAAAATCTTTCACCATTAGAAAGCTACATTCACCCTGAGTAACATAGGCTATATTTTATTCCCATATTCCCACGGGAACGAGAACTATGCAGGTGAAACCGCAGGGCGCTGCTAGTAATTAATAAATCAAAGACTCATCTCTGCCTAGTCTTTTCCCTACTGTATTGGGGTTGGATTCCGGTCAAATCCGTAAGAGCTGCAAAAGATCTACAAAATGACAGCCGGGTACGGGTGAATAAAAAGTTTCAGAAAATTGTATGCAAAGAGTAATGCATAGGCATGCCCACGTTTTCCTTGTCAAGATGAAACGCCGTGACCCATATACTCATAAAACAGGGCACCCTGTACCGTACAGAGGAATATTTTGCTTGTTTCGTGCCAAGATGTCATCCGCCAACGTGACTTCAGTGTTAATGTCACCGTAAAATTGCAAACTCCGTAAAATTGTATTAAATCTTTATTAGATTATAATTCTCGATATATTTTGAACAGATCATTTTTAATACAGTAAATACCATCCAAATTCTGTTTTTTATCAAAACAGTAAATCTCTTTCAGATTCAATCGTTTCTTATTTAGTTGTATCGTGTTGAGAAAATTGAGTTTGTAATTTCACGCGATATTTTAAAATCTTATGGCGTTTGCAATTATCCGGTGATATTAACAAACAGTAGGTACTTACCATTTTATAATATCCTAACTGAACTTATTAATGGGAAAGTGAGTTTGTTTGTTCGTTTGCTTAAATCGCCGACACTATTTTGATGAATTTTGTTTAGCAAATAAAAGCAAAATAACACAGATAAAATGGGGCTACTAGATAAGTTTTTTTGGCGTTGGTTCTACGATCTTATTAACGGCAACAGGAGACGCTTGGACGACGCGGAACCCTTCAAGCACGCTTGTGACTCGCACTTGGCCAGTTTTTAATCTGTTGGTAAAATGTTATCTTTGTATGTACTGATTTCATTCTCAATATGATTTTTGTTATTTATAGAAACGATTCCGTCGCTCAGTGCCATAGGCTCTTTATGCCATAAAATGCACGGTCATTGTAGGATAGGCATTGAGAACGAAGCCGCATGTAAAATTTAAATAAGTATAAAAAAAAGAAAGACGTTTATTCCCCCAGAAATGACACAAAAAACACAAAATTAAAAGAAAATAACTTATCAACTAAATAAAACCCGTTCCACTGTCAAGCAATGTCGGGACCGCACATTAACTACCTACCACGAGTCTCTGGATACACCACAGACAAAATAGAATACATTATAACAGTTGTCTATGGCATGACATCCGGAACTGACTGACATTGATAACATACATAATAATATAGGAAAGAACCCCCCAAATACTCCTTCCAAATCCATTGCTAATTCACTTTTCAATCAATTGAAGTTACCCAACCTGAAAGCTTTTCCTAAATCTAACCCTGCTTTGATCATAAGATTAAGTTCACTCTGCTGAACATGCCTGATCTTCAAAAGGACCCCTCGGAATGTATTCCAAAGCTTTTAACTGAGGTAATTTAATAATAATGGACTAATGAAAAAGTCTCGTGAAATTATGACCAAGGAATTATAAGGATACCCGTATTTAAGCTTAAAAACGTTAATAATTTATGTAATTGAGATCATGTTGACGCTAAAAAGTTGACGCAGGACACTTTTGAAGGGCGAAAATGTTATAAATAGATCTACTGAACTCCAGCTTTTAAAGGGCCATTCGTTAATTATGTATTTTGAGAAGCGACTTCAAACGTCAGAAAATAATTAAAGGTAGGTTTTTTTTCTTTCGTAACTACGGTGTTTATAGAAAATCTGTTGATAGCAACATAGATTGATACAGCCATAATGGTTTGGCGTGGTCCTTATTCACTTCATAACGCTCCAGGCAATCAAATTCTTTATAGCCAATAATGCCTCAAACATGACATGATAAAACGTGGCAATCATGTGTACTAAAATGACGCAAGCACTATAATATCAGCCGTGGGTCTAACCATAGAGCAAGTAACCGCCCCACCGGGAGACTTGATACGCCATTGCTAATATTTTGTGGATATTATCATTAAAAGGTTTGACAACTATCAGAAATGTACATGAAATATGTTCGATTTGTGAAAAATTAAATAAAATTGTTGGGAAAATAGAGAAGTTACGACGGCATTGAAGTAAATCTTCGATACTTTTCACGATGAAACGTCGCGCGTCGTTTGTACTGGATGACGCAAATTCAGTACAGTGTAACTTGCGAGTGACGTCACACAATTGGTGCTGACTGTGACTACTCAGCACTTTTTGATTTTATTAACATTATTTTATTGCCACTTGTATTCCCTTTGTTTTGCGGTTTGCAATTAATATTTCCCGTCTCTCATCTTATTTATTTATTTATTTAATACTATATATTTTATTCTATATATTTTACACAAATGTACAGAGGCGGACTTAATGCCTTAGGCATTTTCTACCAGTCAACCTTTGGGCGACGCAGAGAATAACTGTGGTAGGTGCAGTACGAAAAAAGTACAAAGATAATATATTAACTAAACATAAATACAATACTATAATATACCCTCAAATTAATAAACTTATACACGAAAATACTACAGTTGATGCAAACAAATAATGAGTAAAAAAAAAATTAACGCTGCGACGATACTACTGCCTCGTCTCGGGCCGTCTATTTCTATAAGTAAACGGTTACACTCACTGGCACGCTTTTACGGGTCAGTTGCTTCCGAAGCGTCTTTTAGTGCTCTGTGGATCTAACTCAGATCTGAAGCAGAATCATGGAGTATATCATAATCTTTTATAGGTCGTAAATGGCGGTAATAATGAAATAACATTAGTTCGCTTCTTTTACTCTGATAACAAGAAAAAGAATAAATGGTTTATTAGATTTGTAAAAGAGCAGGAAAAATCTGCTTTGAGTTAATGTCTTAGACCCGACCGGATAAATCTGATGGTTGTAGGAAAACGTCGGTGTAATTACGACCCCAAAACATTGAGTTTAGATGTTAGTAATACATATACAGTATTAAATCAGGCGGTATACTGATTCTCATTCATCGGAATGGGTGAAATATGATTTACCTAGAAACGGGGAGAATACTGACATGACAACTAATTGAGAATTATCGAAGAAGATGGTGTTGAAGTTTTACTGATACTAAACGAATTGGGATCCTTGACTAGCGAATGATGATGATCTGATCTACCCATTTTACTTATATTATTCGCTTTGTTTTTTTTTTACTTGCGTTATACTTGACTCAAATAAGTTTATTTATTTATTTATTTATTAAAACTTTATGCACTAGTAAAAAAAACTGTACAAAGGCGGACTTAATGCCATAGGCATTTTCTACCAGTCGACCTTAGGATAGTGCAGAGACAACATGGCAGGTGCAACTTAAAATAAAGACAAATAGAGAGGGAAAAATAGAATAATATATACATACAAATAAAATTAACAAGGGCATTGAGAAAAACGAATCCTACGAATTAACGCTGTGATGATTCTACCAACTTCTAAGTTCTTCAGTTATAAGTTCTATCTTTTCTTTTTGTATGATGGATTCTCATCATGAGATGAGAATCCATCATAAAAAAATTTCGTTATAATCGGAGTTTTTAATGATGACATTAAAAACTCCGATTATAACGAAATTGCCAATATAAACACGACTAGTAGGTAAATGGTTTCAAGCTTTTATTCAATCATAACTTTAACGAGATCATGTCGCCAATGTCCCTAAAGTTTTAATAAGTTAATAAAACCGGATGATTGATGATAGAACTTGAGTCTTGGACAGGTAAGCGCACTTGGATGATTATCCTATAATTCCATAGACTAGACTTGATTGATTAACACTGTCTGTCACTGTGGCGGATATATTGTTTGAATATACATATATTTAGATATGCTGTAGGCGTTGTTTCCTTTAGATAGATTAATAGAGAAAAAAAAATATTCTGTCGATATGTTGTATTCGCTCGTTATGAGTTCACTGTTCAGGCTATGAAAAGATCGACCCGTTTTACTCGGGATATTATTAAAAACGCCCAATAAAATGTGATGTTGGCCTTAACGAGTTTTGGGTATTAATGGCATTCGCTTTTGAGATCTTTGATGAATTCGAGAACTGATTTCTTCTGTTTTTAGATAGTCTTAATATTGATGAAGTAAACGGTATTGCTTGGCAGGTACTAGATGGACAAGAGTGGCTGAGCGTAGAGCTTATTATTGTATTATGGCATCCACTTCTAAAGTTCATTGGACTGAAATAGTTTAACGACGAATCATCATCTTTCTGCCTTTTGCCTATGTTACTTGGGGTCGGCGCTACAGGTTTTATTCTAACATTCTCCCTTACCCACCGTCACGCTATCAAACACTCCAGTCTCTTGTGATTCCTCACATAATCCATCCAACTATAGTTTTTCCCTACCTCGTTATCCATCAATATTTATATTCTTCACTGTTTAAATGACAAGACAAACGTTAGCAAAAGAAAATGAAAGACTATGAAAATGATGTACATGTAACGGCATCAATACCTGACAAACTATCGAAGCTTTGTACGGCTAAAAAGGAGCGCTACGCCATCTATCGCGCCAACAGCGAACGACTAACGAAATCCTGCATCGCGGTATCAGAGTTTATCGTGCAATTTGAACATATATATATACAACAGTCCAAATGTTGATGATATCGGGCACTTACCCACCGGACACAACAACAAGGATTCTTCTTTTCTATGGAGGTTTAAGGAAGGCGAACATATAACGCGTTACAAAACCATGATCGAAAGCAATTAATTAATAACACCTTACAGTAGTTGCGTTCCTTACAATAAAACAATTGAAAAAGTTAATAAAGAAAACAAACAGCACGAGTGTCTTGTTACAGAAACAGCGCACGCCCTCAGTAAACAAACAGCGCTAACTCATTTTGTAACAATCGAAGGTGTAGCGATGCCTTTATCGAATTGTATTTGTTTAGCTTGTCAAAACTTATGGGTAAATATTTTTACATGAAGCAGTGGTGGATTTGTTGCACTGGCAGTATTTTTCGTAGGTTATACGTTTATTTAAATTCTGCTACCTTTTTTTTTGTATCTCAGCCAAAACGAGTACATCACCCACAAAGGTTTTATCCAAAAACATTTCTTTAGAATATGGAACACCTGGTTATAACAACTTGGTTAAATGATTATTTTCTGTATCATCGCCGAGTTGCCGGCCTGTTGGGTTTCTATCGATTTTGGGGAGTAAAATATGGGACATCTAGTTTCAACAACTTGGTTAATTTATTCATCTTAGTAAGAAAATGACTATTTTCAACATCATGGTCGAGTTTTGTCGGGTTTTGGGTCGGAATTGCACAACTCAAATCGGCCAACGCATTCTAACATCGTACTAGAATACGTTACAGCTAAGGAGTGGAATTTCCTGCTGCAGTCTGTGTTCTCTGATAGCTTTAACCTGATCGTTAAGTCAAGAGTAAATGGGTTACTTCTAGACAGACGAGCTCTATCGTCCACCATTATCTAGTCAATCGTGAGTTGTGAATAGTAATAAAAAACTTCTTATTTTATTTTTTAAATTTAGGGTAACAAAATTGGTTGTTGATTGCTATATACGGCCTTGATTTGATATATTTGTTCGTTATTACTTCTGCCATTATTCCCCAACCAGCTCATATTTCTCTTGACCATATAGGCGTCACGCCATTTTCTCCCGTTTCTGCCCACTTTCATTATAAAAACAAACAGAGTTCCGCAAACTGAGTCAGTTGACTCTGCTAACGTGTATTGATTGCTATATTTATAGAACATTGGCTTAGCAACAAGTAGCTCTGGGCCACATTAATAGTCATTAGTGACTGGGATTGCAATATTTACGGTTCTTTAAATTTTTACTAGCATCGGTCATGTTATCTGACATATCACTGAAATTAATCTTTTTAGCGCAGCCGTGAAACACACTTAATTTTTGGCAAATATTTTTTTTTTGTTGTCTATGCATCATGTGTCTGTCATGTACTCATGTATGTACATTTTAATTGTTTTTGATTATTCGCCTGCCTATCCTTTCCCCAAATGTGTTGGGGTCGACTTCCAATATCCGGATATCCGGATGCAGCTGAATACTAGTATTTTACATGAAGCGGCTGCCTATTTGAACTCCACTATCCAGTGTTACCCGGTAATATGCTATTCTTTGGCAGAATTGGTTGTAAGATTAGCTATGGCAAAGGTTATTTTTAAATTGCTATTTTTAGCTCAAAGTTCTTCTAATTTTTTGTGAATTAATCCAGTCAGAGCTGAGTTTCGGTGCCGGCTAGAAAAAGGTCAAAGGTAACGAAAATCAGTATTTCTCGAATATCTAGCGACTTATAGCGCGGAGGTCAATAAAGGTTATTGTGAAATTGTTCATTGCTCGATTATATAGAAATGTCGTTTTTGGAAAACTTTAGTCCAGTAATTTCAGATTTTATTATTGGGCTGTCTTTTATATTGGGCTTGTTAAAAAATAACAAACAATAACTCGCCCGAGAGGCTCTCCACACGGGCTCACAAATATTTGGGTCGCAAAGGTCGCTCGGAGTATTTCAAATACGCGCGTTTTTGTTTCTGGACAGAATAAATTGTGAATAAAGACCTAACATTCCTAAAGGTTTTCTGGTGCAAAATGACGGTCACAGAAGTTTTACTAAAGGTGAAGAAAAGAATCCACCATCATACCAATATTTGTTTCTGAATCACCCAAAGGTTGACTTGTAGAAAATACCTAAGGAACTGGATCCGCCTCTGTGCTTTTTGTGTGCATACATTAACATATAAATATCTTAAGGGAACGTAATGTGTGGGTGAAAACATCCTATGCCTTAGAAAGAAAGAAAAATATTTATTTAGGACTCACAAAAAAAAACACTACTAGAAAGATAAATTAACAAAAGCTGTAGTTATCAATTGTACCTAAATGTAAATGTGCGAGGCCGAAAAGGTTCCTATCTCAGCATATGCTGCGATATTAAAAAAATATATATATCACAGCGCTGGTATTCTGATAGGTCCTGTACAGATTACTTTTATACAAATTATGCAACGGATACACTAACGGAACATATTATTATACTAAAATGAAATATATAAATACATAAAGAAAATAAAAGTTTAACACAGTTCCTAAAGGAAAAAAATATACATACATACAATAAATATATAATTTAAAATGGCCCAGAGCTTTAAACTTAGGCATACCTAGTTTAATCTAAACCCGTTCGACTTTACGCAATTCATAGTTATAACTTTATATATTGGTAGGAAAAGATCCTTAAAAAATCTCTTACTCTTTAGAAAAACAAATGAAACAACAGAAAAAAATTATAGGTTTTCTGTTGTTTCATTTGTTTTTCTATCTCCAGTATGTGATAGATCGGTTATTGGGTTCGGCCGTTAGTAAACCAGAGTTCTGACTTACGTAACTACAAAGGCAGAACATTAGCCACTATTCTACGTATCGGCCATTATTATCTGCACATGCGCCATTGACAGGGCTTAATTGCACTAACCCGCTTATGATGCACTAGTCAGAAACACGTGACAAATGAATATCGTTCCTAGTACTTGTTGGATTTCACCTAGATTTTCTTTGCTGTGGGCGTTTGCCTCGTTTCTCTGAGAGTCAAAAATTACTGAAAGGATACCTTTTTTATGGATGGGAAATCATCATATGACTTCTTCCGTTCTCTCTGTTAGAACTGTTAGACTCTTGACTGACTAATACCCATTTGTGTTCCTCCTAATGCCCTTAGCGTTCTATGGCCGCGGTAACTCTTTCGAATAAATTCTGCAGCCCTGCCAGGAAGAAGGATACCTACATTATTCTTTTACTGTCTTCATTATCAGCCGTGATAGGTTCAGTAAATCATCATATATCATCGTCATTATTCTTCTGTGCTTATTCCAAAACCACTAGGGGTCGGCACATTATATTTTCTTCTTCCAAACTTATTAGTAAGACATTATTAGCGGTAAACTTGACAATATGGCCAGAACGGGGGTCGTTCTGGCCATATCGTCAAGTTTACCGCTCGTGTCTACCTACTCACATAAAACGAATAGAGACAAAGATTTCTGCTTATACCATTACGACTTATACTAATATATACAGGCTATTTCATAGCCTAGCAAGGAGAACAGCACGTCATCTACTTGATTGTCAGAGCTTTAATACAACCTACTTTTTGAAAAATTTTCAATGTCTGAATAAATATTTATTTTATATAAAATATGTTTTATATAAAATATGTTTTTATATAAAAAAATGGTTACATTTTTTAATTTCTATAAAAAAATCAAAATATAAAAAATAGTAGCCCACCGGTATCGGGAATATGCTCCAAGCTTCCGGTGGGCTACTATTTTTTATAGCTTTTTTTTTAATGTAACCAATTAGTAATAAAAAACTTCCTAACAATACGCGCCGTGTCCAGGAGTACTGCTTCCTAGATCAAGCCCTTGATCTTGTGTGTATAATATTATTATTACGTCTCTGTGAATAAATTTTCCATCTCTCTTGGTCTCAATTTTCCTCCCTCCATATAAGTTCATCTATATATCCTGTTTATAAAGGAATTGTCGCCTCACATGTTCAGACCAGACTATAAATAGACGCCACGTGTGACCTATATCTAGTCCACCCCTCCTCTGCACTATAGACATTTAAAACCTCGCTACAAGCTTTTCTAGCTCCCGAACACGTTATTGCACTACCCAGAAATGTTTATGCAGCCCACATCGGGTACCCAGTACCTTCCTATTGGTTCCAGATACTCCAATATTTAATGTTCCATGGAACGAGGGCAAGAGCCATAAGTCATTGGTAATAGTACGGTACTGGATAACTGGAAGTAGGTAAGTACTTACCTACTTCCAGTTATCCAGTTATAGATAATTCAATGAAAGTAGTACCTACAGAAGATTTGTGAGTGGATAGGAAATTGAAGAAAGTTGGGTAATGTTTGGGCTTTAATGGCATTTAGCGATTGGATGAACTATTTTGTGGGGAGTATCTTTTGAGAAATAAAGGTTTTGCTAAAAGGATTTTGTGGGTTGAAGGCATTATTAAATTACCTTGTTCTGTACAAACAGACTGGTGCCTTTGCGGTATATCTTGGTACTTAGAGATCTTCAGTCAGAAGGCGTTGGCTTAAACATTTAGATTTTCTTTTTCTCAGTGGAAAAAATCTGCAGCGAACAAATCCGCAACTCTCCTGAGTCCCATTTTTTCACACCTCAAACGCAATCTATCAAAAAAAGCCTCATATTCCATGAGTTTTTGACTGATTGCGTCTGACATGCCGATAGTCGGCCTTAATTTGATCCACGTGTGGCGTTCAACAGTTCGCAAACGTCAATCAAGCTCAAGAATTTGACATCGGCAGACGGAATTCGATCAAGTTCTGTGTTTTATTAGGACCGATGCTATGAATGCTTGATTGCTAAACCATTATGAAGGCAAATACCTCTTAAAGCTATTTCTGAAACATTTTAATTGACGTCATGAGATTTGACATGATGGTAATTTGTTTGTTAGGAACTATAATTAATTAACAACAATAAATGCTTGATTTTTGAACATTGTTTAATCAAAGTTATTTACGAATAAGTTTAATTGACGTTATGAAAGTTGAGACAGTATGATAAAAATGACAACAAATATAATAACGTCAATATTTTTCGGTCGCTTTTAATAAGATGAAGCCGGGTATAACGATCATACCCAAATTAGACTTAGGGCAAACACTTAATTTTTTTTTTTAACATTTGAAAGTAAATTCCGCTTCAAGCTATTTACAAACAGAAAATTCTGTAGTGGCATTTTACAAAGTTTTCGCTAACAAGCAGCCACGGTAAACATTTAATATTTTTGTGAAGGTTTGTACGAGTTATGTTTTATAGGTACCTTTTCGTTTCGGGCTCTGCATTTCTCACGTATTCACGCTATTCGAACTCGCTGCTAAAGGTCAAGTTTTATGCTGGCAGCCATGTTTGCCTTAATGATCTACATTTCTCGTTAATTACTGCAAGATCACGGTTGAAGTTTTATGGGGCTTTAAGTCTTATGTGTTAGTGTAATGCAGGGTCGTAAACGATTGACCTATGTTTGTATATTCTAGGCGGCGCGGGCGTTTAGACGAAAATTCTAAATTTCTTTAGTGAAAAGATTCGTTTTTTGATTCGTTATATAACACCATCACTTCAATATAAAACTGAAGCATTTAAATACATCCTGCTTAGGGCCTGTTGGCTGTTAGGAAAAAAAATTAGGAAATCGATCTGCCAAGTAAAATAACGGTAACTTAATCTTACATAGGTGATGCATCATTTGCGAAATTTGTCCCAAAGAGTCACCGCGGCTCTGGAACGTAAAGGGCATTAGGACGAACACGGATGGGCTTTAGTCAGTAAGAGCCTGACACTCCCTTCCGCTCCGTCCACAACGGGAAATGTCATTTGATGATCAGGTCTTTAGGCAAACAGATGCTCCTGTTTAAGCAAAAAATAGAGAGTACAACACCGATGCTTTAAAGATACTTTTTTGCTTTATCGATAGTTTATTATTAGTATGTTTAATTTGCGTATTTATCTATATCCTACCCCAGTTGCCTGATAACAATGAAATATTATTAAATACCACTAAACCAATAGCTTTATCGAATAATGAAACCGCAGCATTAAACTCCACCGTTCAACTAAGCTTATTACGTAAAATGAATTATGAAACACAACTGGGACGTTAGAACCAGATCAGCGAAATTGTTGCTGAAGATAACTGAATCGCTTTGTGCTTTATCTCGAAGCTGTCGCGGACTCGCGGTTTTGTTCGCTCTGCGGCGAAGCTTTTAAGCCTTTTCATAGCGTATTGCAAAGCAGCTAAATCGTATAGTTACCTTTTCTTTTGTCTATAATAGAGCTGCAAAATTTTCTGACCTACATTATATCAAGACTAGCTTCTGCCCGCGACTTCGTCCGCGTGGAATAGTTACTTTACCCCCGATTTTGAAACTCTCAGCCCGAAGTTTCATACAAACTTTCATCCCCTATTTTATCCCCTTGGGGGGTAGAATTAATCAAAATCCTTTCTTAGCGGATGCCTACGTCATAACATCTACATGCATGCCAAATTTCAGCCCGACCCGTTCAGTGGTTGGGGCTGTGCGTTGATAGATCACTATGTCAGTCAGTCACTTTTGAGTTATATATATTTAGATGAGCTCGCGGCAACGCCTACTGCGGTTGGTCTTGGATGGCTGACCATCTTAACATAGTAGACACCTCCGTGCTTTATTTAGAAAGCATGCTAAGCTATTAGTTTCGGCTGTCATTAGAACATCTTTGACTATCGTTATGGGTACTCGAGAAGTCTAAAACAAGTCTACGTAACCACTAGTCTTGCCGGGGTATTGTATTATCCAGTCACTGGATTGTGGAAGTTTATTTAGGCAGTCGCTTCATGCCAATACTGGTATTCAGCTATCTGCCTAGCCTTTTCCCAACTATATTGGTGTCGGCTTCCAGTCATGCCGGATTCAGCTGAATACCAGTATTTAACGTGGAGCGGCTGCCTACCAGACCTCCACAACCCATTAACTGGGGAACACGGTACTTCTTGGCAAGACTGGTGTCAGATTTTCTGGCTTCTGACAATCCGTACGACTGCCAAAGATCTACAAATGACAGCCGGGACCAACGGCTTAACGTGCTTTCCGAGGCACGGAGGAAACTCGGTATGTTAAGATGGTCACCCATTCACAGACCAACCTCGGCAAGCGTTGCTTAACCTCAAAGATCGACCTGATCGATCAATAAAACTGCAAGAATATTTGCCCTAAATACGCAAATTGAAGCTTGAATGACAGGGTTTTATTCAGTACGAATGGATGGTTTCATGCCGCTTGAGAGTTTACGAAGCGCCATACCAATGAACTTTATGTCCTCATCTCAGACAGTCAGTCATCTGTATCGAGTTACCGAGCCCCGATTTATCAGGGAGATACAGGGTTATTTGTAAAACACCAACAACCTCTTAAGAGGTCATTGTACTCATCATTATGAACAACTTTTACTATGGGACCAAAGATGAAATCGCGAAAAAAAAAATCAGCTGTTCCATACATTTATGTTCGTATAACTCATCAAAATGTATGGAACAGCTGATTATTTTTCTACGAGTTCAGGTTTGTTCCCATAGTAAAAGTTGTTCATAATGATGAGTACAACGACCCCTTAAGAGGTTGTTGGTGTTTTACAAATAACCCTGTATATAAGAGATGAACCCTGCCTTAGATGTAGGTATAATGCAGATTCTGTTGAATTGTGAAATTTAAAATGGACCCTGGTGTGGCTTGGAACGGTGCCGACTCTTTGGAGGAAAGCGCTTAGCAAACAGCATTTTAGATTCTTTTGTGAATGCTAATGCTATTGGCCTCACTGCTGGTCACCAGGATTTTATTGTTGGCAAGATGTGAAAACCTTGTGAGACGATCGAAACTAAGTCTTATTTGTTGGTTAAAGGCACGGCTATGAGAGATAGAGACACAGAATAGTCGCATAAACATCACGGTAAACATCAACAGTACATCTTTTATAAGTTGCCTTTTTAACCGACTTCAGAAAAGGAGGTTATCAATTCGACCCGTATGTATGTAATATTTCCAGAA
Organism: Hecatera dysodea; assembly: GCA_905332915.2. Lineage (NCBI taxonomy): Eukaryota > Metazoa > Arthropoda > Insecta > Lepidoptera > Noctuidae > Hecatera > Hecatera dysodea. Next base: position 16,915,122 of record HG995303.1, read on the forward strand.
CTGCCCAATTTTCGTATATGTTTGTCTATATCAGCGTCTGAACGAATGTGCCAAATTTCAAAAGTGTATGTATGTATGTTTTTATGTTTGTGTTCGCATATCTCCGGAAATACAAGTCCGATTTAAGTTTTTTTTTTTGTTGTACTAGATATTGTTCAACTTAGGGAAAAGTGCAAGTTTCATCAAAATCGGTTCAGTAGTTTTAGAGATAGGGAATTTAACCGACTTATGTATTTATTATTCGTCTTCCTATCGATAATGCAGTTAATTTGGCAAATTACTTCACCGATTCCTCGCTAATGTCGGTTTTTGAGCAATCCTGCTGAGAGATAAAATAATTGAAGGTAGATAATAATCTTTTCTTTGCTGCCGGGGGACCTGTAAAGAACTATTTAAAGGAACCGTCTCCCGACTGCAATTAAAAGATTTTTATCTACTTTGTTTTTAATTTTTTTAGTTCACTTTTTGACATGCCAGGCGTGTTTATTAATTTTTCAATTTGTTTTTTATTTTATTTTAATACCCTTTTTGCTGTGTACTAAGCAAGCTTGAGAAGATAGTATACGTAGTCGTAATTTTCATGAAAAAAAAAAAATGTTATTACAAAAAAAAAATATATACCTATTATATTATAAAAAAAATAGCCTATGTTACCCGGGATAACTCAACGCTTCTAACGATACCACATACATTGATATCAGTTTAGCCGTTTAGAAGTTATGGTAGAATAAAGGAAATCACAAACATACATACTTACATACATGCATATACATGAACCCTGAAAACATAACACTCCTTTTTTGAGCAGTCGTGTGATTAATCTTAATTTAACCTCTAGGGACTCTTTGTACGAAAGTTTGCACAGATTTTTTAGTGTCAGCACCCATAGCACTCTATATGGCCTTCTGTTGGGAATGATGGCCATCGTCTTCTTCCAAATAATCTACATGTAAAAGCACATTATTAATGTTCGATGTCTTATCATTACATTCCACGTTCTAATTTGTTTTTATGTGTTAAAAATAAATTTAAAATCTACTTTTAAAAAATGACTAAAATTATTGATTTTATGCATCTGTTGCTAAATGCAACGCTCTAATCATTTGAGGATTACACGAATGGATAGATAATTTAGAAATCTAAATTATACACGTTTTATTTCATTTCAAAAGATCGCTTATTTTTTTTTAATTCCAAAAATTGTGTGAATTCAATGACAAAAGGGCGTGCGCAGGACGCGGGCGGCAAAGGGAGCGAATGCTCAAGGTTATTTGGTCAGGGAAACGCCTTAAGATTGGTGCATCTTCCTGTATAAATACTCAGAGTTATCGTGCAAGTTTACACATATTACCACCAAATCCTTCATCTTGTCGATCCATAGAATTCAATCAGTGCTCCTAACAGTTCACTTGATTGCCAATATGGAAATATGTCAAAATCGAGCCGCGTTTGCCCAAAAAGCTTATTGGCCTACATTTGGAACGGAAAAAATCTTTTTTGGTAAATCCGTGGTTAGGGTTGGCGAAGATTTGACGCGGATTTTTGTTTTGCTGGGCGAATTGGAAATATTTACTCGAGTGTTATAGGCCCGTTCAATCGTCAAGCATATCTTTGCTTACCATCAGGCGATATATTGCCCAAACGCGAGACTATTTATACTAATATAATAATAATAATAATAAGTAAGTATTTATTTCCCAAAAAACACAGTACTTTGCACTGTATACATTGTTTGAAAATATTATTTACATCATGATGAAATATTAGACTCTATCTTTTAAACTAGGACTAGCCTGTATCTTAAAAGATAGGGTTCAGCCACGTGGATTCTGTTAATTTCACTACCAGAAACAAGTGAAGACAGTGTCAATGATTTGTACTAACAGCGATACAGAAATAAAAATGAAATAATATAAAAACTAATCCTAAGTAATACAAGGAGTGAGAATGAGCAGACATGCAATGAGCATGTGTATAATAAAGCTTATGAGTTTGTTTGTTTGAACGCGCTAATCTCTGGAACAACCAGTTGAATTTGGAAAATTATTAAATTTTTGTTCATGATACCTATCACGGTGGAGGATACGGTGACGATCTGCCCTGGTTGGGCGGAGCAACGCCGTATCCTTGTCGAGGCGATCGGCGGCGGCGAACTCTCACGTCCGGCCCTGGTTCAGTCTATGGTCCGGAGCGAGGAGACATGGAAAGCGGTCACCTCCTTCTACGAAGCAGTAATGCTAGCGTGTTAGGAGGCAGACCGCGTACGGGAGAGGGAAACCTCACGCCCCAGCCGCTGCAAGAGAAGAAAACGCCCCGGGCGTCGTAAATCGCAGGGCGCGGGCCTGAGGATGGCGAGCTATGAGTAGCTCGTCGTCTGATAGCAACCAGGCGCTGACCAGCGGCTCGTCATGTTCCACGCGTGTCTCAAAGAGCTGTGAGCAAAAAAGGCGAAAAAATTTGGGAATTTGTTCGAAAAAGTCACCGCGGCCCTGGAACGCAAAGGGCACTATGAGGAGGACGGTTGGGTTTTAGTCGGTAAAAGCCTGATACTCCCTCCCCTCCACTCAGTGCGGGAGAGGTCGTTAGATGATGAGCTATACGGGAACGGTATGAACGGGACATGCGCGTACAAAGTCGCTGGCAAGCTAGTCACTAATATAAATCAAATGTGTTGCTACTTATAGTATTGCGAGATTCTTGTAATCTCGAATAATAGATGCCATTATAGCTTTACCATCCCTAAGCTATTCGGTCGGGCGAAATCTGACTTTATGGGCGATTAAAATGGTTGAATGGAACTTGTCGTAAAAATGCCATTTCTACATTTATCGCGATTTAAGGTACTATTATTTCGCAATGTTTATTATAAGAGGCTTGTTTTTGCTTTTTCCTTTGGCTGCTTTGTGCAACCAGCTACTGGAGAACTTGAATCGACAGCACACTCTTAGTAAAAATCTTCAGTTCACTCACCGGTAGAAATAGTAGACCGCAAAGCACGATCGGTAGTTTTGCATTAGAGTTTTTCTTTTTCTTTTATCTAAGGAAAAAATATTTAATGTTGATTTCGTCAAAGGTTTTACTTTTATTTGAAAGTTCGTGTATTTAGCCGTTGGAAATAACATCGGGCACGCAACATGTTTAAGAAAACATCAAAAGAATATTGTCTTTGCTATGAATGAATGTTCTCTAAACTCCATTACAGCAACTGCCTTATACATATCTCAAAGAAAGCGTTTATCTTTTTCATAACAATCGCAGTGTTATAGTATCTTTATCAAAAAGAACCCCCACTGGCTGTTACAATGTAAACGTTATTTCTTAATACCCCATTACACAGTTATTTCATGGTCCTTAATCGCCTATTAACTGGTTCGTTAATCCAATTGTTACAAGCTCGTTTCAATTTCATAATGGCGTAATTGGATTTTGTATTTTGTTAAGATATGTTCTTCTGTTTAAGGATTTCAACGTAGTTCTTGATTAGTAAAAACGCAAAGTGCTTTGATATTTGAAAACCAACTGGCACTTCTTTGTATGGCTGGTATCTGCAGTTAAATTTTATCAGCCTATTACGTCGCCATTTTGCATGTGTCGCTTTGGCTACAAGTCTGTGACTCCTGTGGCCGTACTACGAAGTGCCAATGCTATCATGATTAAGTGTGAGGGAAAGGGATAGTGCTATTCGTCTTGTGTAACTCCGTCTCTCTCTGACACAGGAATCATGATGGATTTAAGACTTCATGGTAGGGCTGCTGATAGCTAGAACCTGGACTTTAATTTAAAGTGAGTACTTTGGGGTTACTTCTAGAAAAACTTGCTCCATCGTCGACCACATCACTAGTTTCTGTCTGGTGAGCTTGTGGTCAAACGCGGGCCAAAAGAAGGTTTTGGCACATTTTTAAACGACCCTTCAGCTGAAGTAATGTCAGCAGCCCAGCAGTATATTGCACTAGCCTAAGAAGCCAATTACTGAAACCGTCGCGCCTAATCCAGCTGACAACGACACCTTTGGAAATAATCCGTCTTAAAGCAGATATAGGCTAATCGACTATAAACAAATTACCTTGCCATACAAAATTAACCTCAATAAACTAACTAAACGTCTTCATGCAAGAATAAATTGCATGCGATTTTTTTCGACAAATGTTGGCGGCGTATTTGCGAAAATCAACCGTTGGGATTGGTTCGCCCGCGCTGTGCTCAAACGACCCGTGTACACGCGAACAGTAAATAAAACGGGTAAATAATATATTTACAATGTTTTTATTCTTTTCAAACATACATGTTTAGCGTTCATTCTCTGGAGTGACGGATTATTGACGCGTTTTTGAACGGACATACATACATGTTTACAATTTCAAAGTGCGTATTTGTTTTAATAAAACGTACGGAATACCAAAATTAGAGCAGTGGTAGCAGAGTGGTAACGTGGTAAGTCACGGGTGCAAACCCAGCCAGGCGCATTACTTTGTGTAAATAATTACATCACCACTGCTCTCAAAACGGTGAAGGAGAAGATCGTGAGGAAACCGGCATGTCCTAGAACCAACAATTCGAAGACATGTGACATTCACCAACCCGCACTGTGCCCGCGTGGTGGATTACGGCCCATTCCCTCTCCTAGAGAGGAGGCCTGTGTCCTAGCAGTGGGAACATTAAAAAGGCTGATTATACGTTATACGTATTATACCAAAATTAGCGCGCGTTCCGTCCGTTCTAACAAGAGCCGCCTCGCTACCCTTAGCCGCTTTGGTCCTGCATAGAATATCTTAAATGAATTAGCGCCAGAAGCTCGGTGCGCTCTTAACCACACAGCATACATCATCAACTGCCTAGCCTTTTCCCATCTATATTAGGGTCGGCTTCCAGTCATACCGGATTTAGCTGAATACCAGTATTTTACGTAGAGCGGCTGCCTACCAGACCTCCACAACACAATAACCGGGGAACACGGTACGTCTTGGCAAGACTGGCGTGATACAATCCGTAACGACTGCCAAAGATCTACAAATAACAGCCGGGACCAACAGCTTAACTTGCTTTCCGAGGCACGGAGGAAACTTGGTATGTTAAGATGGTCACCCATCCACAGACCAACATTGACAAGCGTTGCTTAACCTTGAAGATCGATCCGTGCGGCTGTTATTCTTTAGCCACGAGCTCCTCAACCACACTGCATACATACCTCCAACATATTTCAAAGCAGACCACACGATGATCAGCGTACTGACATGGTGGTAGACGTGCAAGAACGAAGCCTGTCGGTCCTTCTTCCTCAATATGAAAAAGGCCGTCTCAAACAGCTCCAGAAGCTTCAGCATCACAGTCCACCAGAGGAACCGAAGCATCCTCAAAGCTTCAGGGTTCATGGAGTAGTCTGGTAGCATGCAGCCGAAGTGGTACGTTGTGGTCCATCCTGATGTCATTATCTGTAAAATATACAGAAACGTTTGTCAGATTGACTTGTTAAAATAATATTTTAACAGTAGAAAGAAGAAGACGAAGAGTTGAGAGTTCTGACCGAATGCAGAATGTGACCGAATGCCATTCGGTCTAGAGATTTGGGAGTTGAGCAGTGGTGGCCGAGTGGTAATGGCCCCAACTTACGAGTTGTAGGTCGCGGGTTCAAATCCAGACAGGCGCAATACTTTGTGTAATTAACATCATCACCACAGTTCTCAAAACGGTGAAAGAAAACATCGTGAGGAAACCGGCATGTCCTAGAAACAAAAATTCGAAGACATGTGACATTCACCAACCCGCACTGGGCCCGCGTGATGGATTACGGCCCATTCCCTCTCCTAGAGAGGAGGCCTGAGTCCCAGCAGTGGGAACGTTAAAAGACTGATTATAGCTTATGACCGAATGCAGCTCAACTGCGTTCTCCACTCTGAAACAGGGAACCATGAAACCCCTTAGTAAATCAGGTGTCAGCTTTCTTGGCTTGCCGTAACGACTGTTAAAAATCTACAAATGACAGCCGATAGCTTAACGTGGTTTCCGAGCGACAGAAGAATCACGTTTTGTCAGTGGTCCACCCATCCGCGAGACGACTGCGGCAAGCGTTGCTTTACCTTTAAGATCGAACCGAACTACTGTTATTAGCCACGACCTCTCTGAAAATAAAATGTAATTTTTCCGTTCCTTTCTCAACTGTATACCTATTTGATATTTACTAGTATATACTATATTAATTATGTATTTTATATTATTATGACTAATTAGTGTTATTTAAAACGATTGTACACTGCCCTAAAGCCCTAAGTCTATCTCCTTTCGTTCAGTCAGTAAGACCGGCCATTGTACTATAAGGGGTACAATAAAGTATATCCTACTAATATTATAAACGGGAAAGCTTGTAAGTATGAATGGATGGATGTTTGTTACTCTTTCACGTAAAAACTACTGAATGGATCTTGATGAAATTTAGCACAGAGGTAGATTATAGTCTGGAATAACACATACATACCTTTTATCCAGAGAGTATGTTCCCTTAGGATAATTTTCGACATTAACGCAGGCGGAGCTGCAGGCGACAACTAGTAATAAATAAATAATGATATAGGGCGTTCAATTCCTCGGAACGCAGAGGTATCGTAACAGATTTATTATCAACAGTAACGAATAAATTGTCTGGAATATTAGGTCCTAAAACAGTCTTCATGAATTGTGCTCGCTGGATAAATCAATTACGCTTTTTCTCGTTATGCTAAAATTATGGTTTTGAAGTGTCTATTCTTTAGGGACATGATTGATCACCGTAGCGGTTTTGTTTCATTTATCACATCGACGTAGGTAAAACTACGATTAAAAAGCCGTACTTACAATTAAATGAAAGATAGATCAATACTGTCTAATATTCTATTTCTATATCTCAAGGCATATAATAAGTTTTAACAGGCTGATATCTGTGCATTGATCATACTGAATAATTATATATTTGGGGGTATTTGTTGGAGCAACAGAAGCCAAAACAACAGTTCTTATATATTTTTTTCCTGTCTGTCTGGACTGCTGCATGGATTTGAAAGCGATTGTCACCGTTCTACTGTTAGTTGCCAAACATAAAATATAGGCTACATTTTACCATAGGAAATTATCTTTTCCATACAATATACTAGTTTCTAAGTACCACTCGTACAAAGTCGCGGACAAAACCTAGTCTATAATAAAAATATAAAAAGGAAAATGAGTAACTGACATCAACGCACATCCACAAATACTAGACTAGGAAAACTAGGAACATTTTACATAAGGCTTTTATAATGTACGTGTGCACTACGAAGGGATTTTTGTAAATTCAACCTTTAAGGTGTGAAATGGGAAAAATTGTTTGTACTAAATCTGCGCAGACGAAGACGCGCGCGAAGTGCTAGTTCGACTGAAATAACCAGACCTTTCAATTTCGGATTTATTAAGCAGCTTCTTAGGAAGCTTGAATGATTAATGCGTAACCATTTAACACATGAAGTGAGGGTTCTCTAATGAGGGTCTCTGCTGAGTCAATGTTGGTACGGAACCCTACTTGGCTAAAGCTCTTAGAGAATAATTTGCCCGAAATATATGGGTGCCAAAACCAGCCAGGTGGTCGAAAATTTAAGACCTGCTGAAGCGTATGTGTATATATTTATTAAGCAGATACACATGAGTGAAATTCCAAGTTAGAGACTTTATCAGTAAGTAAGTTCGGCAAGAAATAGGTGTGCTTTGAAATTATGAAAGCTCTGAAGTACCGATAACATGACAGATGTTTTCACTTATCGTACCTATTCAAAGTCCTTACAATACGGAACACGGTAGTTAAATCGGTAGTTCATTGTGGCTGATTCTTCAAACACCGTAATCCGTGGAATTTAAACTAATATTATTAAGAGGAAAGATTTGATTGTTTTTTTGTTTGTTTGTTTGCATTGAATAGGCTCCAAAACTACTTGACCGATTTGAAAAATTCTTTCACTGTTGGGAAGCTACACTATCCGTTGAACATAGGTCATATTATATCCCAATATTCCTACGGGAACGGGAACTACGCGGGTAAAACCGCGGGGCGATGCTAGTAAAATATATAATTATTTGTAAGTCTGGCAAAACACAAATTCTAAATTATTGCTCGAATAATGAAGTTCAAGCGTTCAAAAAGTATAGAAAAACATTATAATGTTATAAAAATAAGAAAAAGATAATATAGTTGTCTTTTTAACACAAAGGTTGACTGGTAGAGAATGCCTTGTTGCATTAAGTCCGCCCATGTACCACTATTGTACATAAAGTTTAAATAAATAAATAAATAGTTTTTCTTAACTCTTTTTTGCTGTAATCTTAATGATAAGTATGTCTTATTCTCTAACCGAATCCAAGCTAAGTTAATGATTCTGAAAAATTCCACTCATTTATCAGATAAAGGCCACCTAACTGCCACTAATAGTTTGTCGAAGCCACGTCCCCTCCCGTAGGTAATTAGTTCCTCTCCTATTTGTCCATGTCAGCCACAGAAACTTCGCTCTTTGAGGCGGAACAACTGTAAACACATTGTTAAGTCCCGAACGAAGATTCTTTCAAGGCACTACGGCATGTTTCACAGTAACTTAGTCTACCTACTCTTTAGTCACGTGGACTAGTTGATGCAAGTAATCTGAACTAATATCTGTTCAATATCACCCATGATTATGGGTATTTGTATCTATGCATTATTAGTATAGGATTTCATTTATTTATTCAAATAATAGCTTTAGCCTAAGCTAAATATATATAGTTACATAGATAAAAAATAAACAAACTATATGTGTTATATATTATTATGTTTGCTTGGAATCTATCCCGTCACATATTTGTTTACGTTATCCGAGTAAGGGTTTAAATATTAATTAATTTTTACTTTTACGCTTACAGTACTGACTTATTTGCTTAAGTCTCGATCGCACTGATGTTTATTTTTAGAGCCCTAGTCAAGTTGTAGCGCGCTTTTGTACATAAGCTATGCTTTTGTGTCTGACTATGTGTAATGTAATAATTATATGTATGTATTACTAGCGACCCGCCCCGGCTTCGCACGGGTGCAATGTAGATACTAATGTTTCCTCTACTATAATATGCATGTATTATACATATAAACCTTCCTTAAGAATCAGTCTATCTATTAAAAAAAAACCGCACCAAAATCAGTTGTGTAGTTTTAAAGATGCATACATAGGGACAGACGGCGGAAAGCGACTTTGTTTTACACTATGTCTATTTAGTAATCTGTGACTATGTAGTGATCTATACTAATATTATAAAAGGAAAGGTTTCAAAGTACTATTGTTTTACACTATGTCTATTTAGTAATCTGTGACTATGTAGTGATCTATACTAATATTATAAAAAGGAAAGGTTTTCAAAGTACTATTGTTTTACACTATGTCTATTTAGTAATCTGCGACTATGTAGTGATCTATACTAATATTATAAAAAGGAAAGGTTTTCAAAGTACTATAGAAACTACTGGACCGATTTTCACCAATGAAAAGCTACATTATCGCCGAGTAACGTAGGCCATATATTATCCCCGTATTCCCATGGAAATGGGAACTACGCAGGTAAAATCGCAGGGCGCTGCTGGTACTTTATAATAATAATATTAAATAATATATTATATTTATTATATTTTATAATATAATATAGAAAATGAAATATAAATATGAATACATAAATTAATAAATACACAACACAATTTACAAAACATAATTTAATAAAAATGAAAAATCCTGCAAAGAATTTCATAATAATTACCTACACTATTCTTAAGCAATACATGAAATAAAAATAATAAATAAACTATACCTGTATACACAGACCTAACAATAAATATATTTATGTACATACAATTAAACATTTCTAATAATTTTAAGTAAGTAGGAAATAGTTAGAATTTCTTAAATTGCTACTTAGCGCTCTTCCTCTCTCCTTATGTTGCTGTGCCCGACAGGGTCCATATTGATATTTTATCTTATTGTACCATCTGTTTAATACATATGGAATGCAATAAAGTATTGAGTATTAAAAATAGGTAAAATTGTTAATATGTTTGTAAAAGTAATCTCTGGAAGTGACACGAAAATTCGTTTACTGATAGAAAGTTACGCTATTGACGAGTGCCAGAGGCACATATTCTTTCCCAAAAAAAAAAACTTTATGTCTGCGAGATTATTCGCGTAGGCGAAGCCGCGGGAAATAGCTTGTCCCTAAATAAATACATGTAGGTCTAAATGGATATGTAGCCACCCTGGCGATGTGATTGCTGAATTGCATTTTTGATATTGTACGGGAGCGCCCGCGCCGGGCTCGCCAGTCGCTTACATACCACCGCCTTGCCACGTCCTAATTTACCGTATAACTATAGTCAAGTATTCTGAACTTTTATTAAATATTTTATCTGAATTCAGTACAACCTAAACTCGCGTATCATTTATCTGACTGAACCCACATCAATAACACGCACAACAAGTGGTGACCCCGAACGTTTACAGACAATAGTTTTTGAGTTTTTGTGTTTTGAGCCGTAAGCGACTCAGTGGTGACGTGGCAAGGGCGTTTAGGGGCGTATATAATAATCAACGGTTTGAAGTTTTTTTTTTAAAGATGGGTAATCATCAATATCTTCTTCCGCTCTGAGTGAACGGTAGGGAATATCAGACTCTTACTGACTAAAACGCACTCCTAGTGCCCCGTGCGTTCCAGGACCGCGGTGACTATTTCGAACAAACTCCACAGCCATCGTTCGAAGTGGACAGAGACAAAAATGTGTTTTAAATATGTTACCGCTGAATGACGAAACATATTTAGTAATTGGTGATGAATGCCTTACAGTTGGTATAATAAATAGTACAGTTTGTTATTACTTTGACAATGTAGACATTGAGAAGTTTTGAATAGTTTCAGAGTAGTTTAATTAATTGCTTGTTCCTGCCTTTTGTTTCAGTTTAGCGTCGAATTGTTAGAGCAAAACTTTCATTAGAAACGATCTGAGTTGCGATAAGCGTTCAGTCTTGGTTATGTTTGTTCGTCCTTAGTACAAGTAATTGTATTTACAAATACGAAAATTATTAACACTAAGATCGTAGAAAGTGGAGTTCTGTAGTTTCTGTGTTACCATGATAAATGGCATGACTTTACGTAGGCCCAAAGAGCTTCCAACGGCTCTCGTGGCCACATTCCCAGCATCAAAAGAATCCTATGTCCTATCCCAGCGCATGGTATATCCTTGTTCCCACATTCAGCTGTTAAGATGTCAAGAGGTAACAGACATACAGAGATACTTTCACATTTATAATATTAGTAGGGAGTTCGTGAGCGCTTCAAAGAGATGTCAGCAAAGGAGACGGGGCCCCACGGGGCAGTGACTGTGCTAGGGTTGCGGAATTTGTTCGAAGAGTCACCACGGCCTTGAAACAAAAAGGGCGCTAGGAGGAACACGGGTGGGTTTTGGTCAGTAACAGTCTTGACACTCCCTTCTGCTCCGCTGCAAGCGTAAGAAGTAATTGGATCATTTCCCACCCAGTGAAAAATAATGTGAGTCCATGGGGAGCGTAAGGCGCGTACGAAGTCGCGAGCAAACGCTAGTTGGACCATAAACGTGGTCGCTAAGGGTGCCATATAAACCATGGGCACTGCTATCTGCCTACACAACCGCTCGCTGTTATGACTCACAGTAATGACTAATCTATTGATGGCCGAGCGCGATTATGGGCTAGGAAAACAGCGATTTAAGTCAAGTTTTTTTTTAAGGTGTCACCCACCATAGGGAGTTCTCATGTAACGTAAGTGCGTTTACAAACATGACTCGAATAGACAGTACAAAAAATCTTCAGGGCTGTACGAGTTCATAATGTCAGTTCTGAGACAGTAAATACTTTTACTTTCTTAAATTGAATAGGCGTGTGGAGTTACTAGCTGGTTTGAAAAATAATTAATTCTTGGTTCGTGAAGAAATCGCAATAATGTTACTGAATAAATAAAACAAGTTGATCTCCTGATATTTTATGGTTATGTTAAAGAAAAGCAAAATAAGGATAAAGTTTGGTGGTTTCCAACATATTAATCGCCAAAAACAAGGCCCGTTGTGTCACACTATGTAATATTTTCTGTATCTTTTCTATAATTCATAGGTACATTTAGTGTTCATAATAAAGAATACCCTATTATATTATATTCTATTATTGTTTCTGCAACATAAAAAAAAAAGTTATCTAGAATTTTCTCTCTCCGCTCCCTCGACCGCTGTTCTTACGGCCTCCGACATTCTGTTGAATGAAAGTACGGGTGTGGCCTTAGCCATAACACGTTCCGTCTCATAAGTCGTAACTCACAAGATTTTAAGTTAATTTCTAAGGAATTTCTAGTGTCACGCAATGTTAAACTCAACGGGCAATAAGTACGATTAATTGTACGTTAAGAATACGTATCATAGGCTGAAGAAAGTTGACGTTTTGTATGAGCATGTGGATTATTCGTAACTGTTAAATGATATTTATTTTGTAAGTAGGTTAAACATAACACGTTTACACGTCAAATGTTTCTGGTCATTTAAAGATAGATGAAGCCGGTGTTTCCTAGCCAACTACCCTGAAAAGAAACACCGAAAGAAACTCAGAAGTCAAAGTCTCTTTTAAAGTCCATACAATCTGTACTGGTCAAGTCATATGAGAATCATGTAGGTTAATATCTGAGGTGGCCTTTTGAGGAAAGTGCCACACAGATTTGAGTGGACCTGTCCAGACAGTGCAAGCATTTGTCAGTTAACGTGTAGATATACCTTTGCTTTTTATTACAAACGGTCTATCTTTTTATTACATCCCGCTGTTTCAACCGCTTAATTCCCATTCCCGTGGGATTGCGGGAATATAATATAGCCTATATTACTCGCTGATAATATAGCTTTCCATGGTGAAAAAATGGTTAAAATCGATTGAGTAATTTCGGAACTTATTCGGTTTAAACATTTTCCTCTTTAGAATATTAGTATAGACGGTATTAGGGTGCTGACCCTGTGCGTCCACGGCCTTCATCAGGTCATCGGTCCACCATGTGGGTGGCCTTCCAACGCCGCATTATCCCATACGTGTTTCTATCGATATCGAATTTTAAAGTTTCAATTTGTCCCAGTCAAAGTTCAATCATCAAATGCCTTCTCTCGCTATGGGCGGAGCGGAAGGGAGTCTCATACCGACTAAAACCTATCCTTGTTTCTCCTAACGCCCTTTGTGTTCCATTTTAAAACTCATCATCTGCCTAGCCTTTGCCCAACTATATTTGGGTCGGCTTCCAGTCATACCGGATTCAGCTGAATACCAGTGTTTAACGTGGAGCGGTTGCCTACCAGACCTCCACAACCCAATAACTGGGGAACACGGTACTTCTTGGCAAGACTGGTGTCAAATTTTTGGCTTCTGACAATCCATATCAACTGCCGAAGATCTACAAATTACAGCCGGAACCAACGGCTTAGCGTGCTTTCTGTGGCACGGAGGAAACTCGGTATGTTAAGATGGTCACCCATCCACAGACCAACCTTGGCTAGCGTTGCTTAAACCTTACCTTGAAGATCGACCTGTGCGGCTGTTATTCTTTAGCCACGAGCTCCTCCATTTTAGAACTATCTAGCGACATATTCATGTTTTTGCATATCCTATACGAGGTGTTACGTCCCACGTGACTCATCTGAAAGGAACAAAATCTAGCGTTTATTTTTCAATGTAGCATTTTCTTGTTTTCCCGAACCCTCATATCTTGTAGCATACAGTATGCATGAAGTATTGTAGCGACAAAGGTCTAGAAGGCACAACATTGATTTGCGGTCGGGCCTCCGTAACTTCCAATCCCGTAACATTCCTTTACAGGGCAAAGGCCCTGATAGTAAACTATTACTTCGATCGCGACTTCGTCTGCTTAGATTTAGTTCTAAAGATTTCCCCCCTTTTCATCCCCTTGAAGGTTAAACTTCCACAAATCCCTTCTTGGTGCTCACCTTCATCGTAAAGGAAGCTTTGTGCCAAATTTAATTTTCAATGTGATACGTCAGTCAGTTTCTTTTCTATGTATAATTTCCCGCGTACATCTATTTTAAACTTTTTATAAAGTTGTGTATATCACTCTGCCTGCCAGAGCTGTATAAAAAGTACACAGTTTTGTAACAGTTAGTTTATTGTTGGATCTAGAAAGAGCAAACAGAAAATTTACTGTTGTAAGCAAAATAAAATTGAGTTGTGATGTAACAATCGTCCAGTATGTTTGAAAACCTGGTTTGTGGTTTTCAGATACATATCAAATTAAGGATATTATTGATACGGAAAAACAATAAAACTTTTACGTCGTCTTCTCCAGGTGCCAAAACAAATATAAATTTTGTGTCGGCAGTAAAAACGTCTGAAACGCTTGTGTGGCTCAAGCTTGCTTTTTATTGACATTTGATATTCAGCAGTCACTACAAAAATGTACAACCACAGAGTCTGTCTGTATGTAAAGTTTAAGTAAATAATATTACAAAAAAATATCGTTAAAATTGACCGATAAAGCCAGTGAGCATAGGCATAGATTGTCTTTGCCAGTGAGTCATTGCACTGCGCGCTAAAAACAGTACCAATATATACGGTGTTATACTGAATGGATAAAAATAAACAGCATACTTGATAAGATTCTTGGGGCATATCTACGATTGTTATAATGACGGTATCACTATCATAGTTGAGCTAAAAACGTCGTGTGAGTTGTGACACCGCAAAATCAATCATGAATGCAAAGGTCTCTCAAGATTTTATGTTACAAAATTATCTATACTAAGAGAAATAGGTATTGTAAGGGGGATTTTTTTGTTGTTTGTTTGTTCTGCATCAGCTCCGAAACTTCTAGACCGATTCTAACAATTTTTTTACAAGTGGAAAGCTACATTATCAGCGAGTAACATAGGCTTTATTTTATTTCCGTATTCCCACGGGAACGGTTACTACGTGGCTAAAACTACGGGGCGCTGCTAGTGCTATATGCAGTTTCCTTGGCTAATATGGATATCATTTAACAGATTCTGGACAGGTTATTCGCAGCCTCTATCAAACTGTTTATTTTTTTCTCGACTGTATTGGGATCGGCTGGTACAAAGTACTGGTAGGTACTCAGCTGTATTCGATTTTACTGGATCTTACCGAATGCAGCACCTAATCTGCCGATGCGATCTCTCAGATGAAATTAATTTATTATAATACGTTTTTAAGATCAGGAGTACCTACCTATGTATATAGAATAGAAAAATGAGCACAAAGATGATGCTAATATCTGATAAAAATAATCTTATTTGTTGATGTACCTACTCATTGGTGTTTCAATGAGTCCACTGGAGTAGATGTGCAGTTGTTTCACAAACGTACGCGCTACAGAAGGTATTTAATGGACGCTACTGATGGCGCCCTTGTGGCTTCGTACTAGATCGACAAAACATTGATTTACATACGTAGACATTTTAAAGTAAAGTCTATTCGGTGTGTCAAGTACTCGTTCAGATAGTTATAATTGGGCTGAAATATTACGTGCCAACAATTCCAGGAAATAGACTTGTCAGGAAATATTTAACTATTTCCACTCATAATAATAAAAAAATATGATTATATTTAATCCGTCAGTTAGATTAAACTGTCGAAAGATATTGGACGCGTATTTTTTGTTGTATCAAATATATCACTAATAGCACTTTGCTCGCGACTTCGTCTGCGCAGATTTAGTACAAACAATTTCCACCCCCGTTTTACCCCCTTAGGGGTAAAGATTCGTGATATTCGAGAAGAAGATTGACGAAGTTGACAAGCATAAAAGATCAGGAGTGGGGGCTTGTGACATCACGCCGTTGTAAAAATCGTAGCACGTAGTGACGTCACACGAGTTTTCAACGCATTGTATCGTCTTCGTTTTTTGTTTACGTGAAAAAAGAAAAAATATGTTGACTAATTAGATTTTTTTAGTCAACTACCCTATTCAGAACGTTCAATAACGTTAAGAAAAAGTATTTTTGGGAATATTAAAATATTCCCACTCAAATCCTTTTTCATGACATTTTGTGACTACCGCCTAACACTACACAGAACATAAAGCAATCAGTCAACTGAGCACACTACCACGTCACGAAAGTAATAAACTAGAATGGAATAAACATGTTAGCGCAGATGATAAACGTCTGTAACTCGTAATAGTATTGTATCATGCCATCATTATCAATCACTGCATTGTGATTGAGCTGACAACGCGTTAGAGTGAGCACACGTTTTGAAGACGTGGGATCGTTGAAATAGAAATTGTTTTGTAGCGATGAAATCTCTGACAGATCTGTTTTCTTGTGTGTTTAATCAACATTTTAGTCTGTAATTGAAAGATTGAGTAGCAGAGAGCTTTTTGTTATGAAAGCTGCATCAAAATTGGAATATTAGTTTTGAAGATAAATGGCAACATTATTTTGCCCAAATATCCTTGACTGCAGCGCCCCCTGGTGATAAAACCTATTTAAGAACATGCACCAATCAATCCTAAACCCATCACTGAAAACCGCATGAAAATCGGACTAGTAGTACCTACTGGAGATAAATGGGAACATTGGTTTGCACAAACAAACATCCTCTCCAAACGCATACACTGTCTCCGTTCCGTCGTGGGTAAAAAGAACTTATTGGCTCGAAATTTTCGAGTACCTCATACTGAGGGATAAACTCAGTTGCACTGCCACTTCTCCTTCGTAATCCACGTCATACTTCCAGCCGCTATGATGCGTCCTCAGTTACTGCAGTGCGTCTCTGGAACTAATTTCCACACCCTCTACGCGACAGCGCTACTTTTAATGTATTCAAAAGGAAAATAAAAGAGCATTTCCCCTACACAATGACATAATATTAGTAGATATGAATATGGATAATTATATTTGTATAATAATAGCATAATCAGCATCCGCGCTCACTCCGACATACGAATACTTGACCACCACTGCTCTCCCTATATGTCATATTCTTTATACTTCTCTATTCGTTATTGGAGTATGTTATTATCTTAGGTAGTCCATCGTGTATTTGGTCTTCCAAAACTCTTATAACCATCATAATATTTGATATAACTAATAGAGCTGTATTTGTAAACGAATGTAGGAAACATTTATTGATAAACACGAAAAAAAAGTACTCGAAATCAATTTGCTTACAGGCTTGAACAAATAAAAACAAAATCAACATTCATGAAAAGCTTTTGAGCACCAAATCGAATTGACCCAGCTCTTTCACAAGTACTCGCAAATTATACAGATAACAGACATCAAACGGTTAGCCGCGCGACTGACACATAATAGAGCCCTTTCCATCTCCGGGAAAACGCGAGGTGAGCAAACAATGGAAGAATATACAATCGCTTGGAAATGTATACAGGGTGGATGCGTTGAGATGGGTCAGGGTGGACAGCTCTGAAACAATTGAATGTATAGTTTTTTTTTTCTACAATCTCAGGGCCTATGGTATCACGTCGACGTTTTCACCTAGCTCTGAAGCCGATTATATTATTTTTATTGTTTTTTGCCATTAATTATTTTACATTTATTTGAACTATTACTAATTGCACTAGAAAAGCTATACTATAGAAATTATATATAACTGTACAAGCAGAGTAAAAAGGGGGAAGAACTGATAGGCTATCGAAATATTCGTCCACATCGCTGTCAACGGGTAAAGTGCCCGGAACACTCGTCGTATTGCCACGTTGAATGGCAATGCTCAATCATTGACCTAAGAAAAAGCCAGCCCTCTGGTCCCATGGAGAGTCGACTAACTGCTTGCTGATTTCACGAAAAATTCGATGAGTACCTCTACTCAAATACTTAATTCCCAATAAGGTTGTAAATCCAATAAAACCGTTCGAATTTTCAAATCATTAATATCTTTTTGCGTTCCACAATGTTAACAATAAGATCAGATATGAATTGCAAAATGTACCTTAGCTACAGGTTACATTTGCGATGCCCTGCACATTAAAACAGCGGTAATATATATTTAAAAAATTCGTTGAGACCCATTTTTGCATACTACCTCATGTATAACCCGATATATGGACACCGTACACGCACTGGGCGGTATAAAATTGATCAAATTGACACTGCGTGACCCGCACGTAACACGGACGGCACGGGAACATCCGGTGTGACACACAGATGTATGTATTATTTATGTATACTAGCTGTGGCTCGCGGTTTCACTCGCCGTTTTCGGATTTTTGTTTTTGTTCGGCTCCTAACTAAGGGTCGTAGCATGATTTTTCTAACACACCTTTTTTGTTCTACTGTACCCCGCACTAGTTATTAATTTCCTGCATCGTGCGGAAATAACATGCGGCAATCAATCGTTCAGCTAGTGCGCTTACCGTACCGTCAACACTATTTTAACTATTCATTCACATTCATATAATACTGAAATACAATACTCAAACATAGTCTTCCAAATAAGCCTGCGTAATTCAATATTTCAGCAAATAGAAACTACGTTGTTTGTTGATCAACATTCGCATCATGATAAAATGTATTACACTATGAAAAAGAAGGGTAAAGTTTGTATGTGAGTGAGTTTGTTTGTAGAAAGCAATCTCTGGAACTACTGAACTGATTTTGAAAATTCTTTCACCAGTAGAAATTTACAACATTTGTGGGCACGGGTCAACAGTAACAAAAAAATAAAAACCTAAAATTGTCCACGGATTTTTTTAATAATTGGTAAATTCATAATAGAATCAACATTCTTAACAATTGCTACTAGAAAATACTACGCACAGTGTTTTTCCATTTTAATCGTCATTTATTAATTAATAAATCAATAGCCTGTACAATATTTTTATAAGTTGAGTGGCGTTTTAGGATATAAAAAACGCTAATAACTTTGCTGTTTATGAACATATTTTTTTAAGACTTTTCTTAAATAATAACAAGACCTTTTCTAATAAGCCCCTAAAGTATTTGTACTAATTAAAAACTGGGGGTGTATAGTGGTGTAGTCTACACTAATATAATAAAGAGGAAAGATTTGTATTTTTGAGTGTGTGTATGTTTGTAATGAATGTGCTGAAAATCGGCTCGGTTTCAAAAATTAATTCACCATTAGAAAGTTACATTCACTCTAAGTAACTAGGCTATATTTTATCCCAGTATTGCCACGGGAACGGTAACAATTTGGGTGAAACCGCGGGGCGCTGCTAGTATTATATAAATTCAATCATTTTAAATAACGTTCTGTATTTTATGCCTACACCCACTTTAAAATCTTACGAGTTTATGCATGTGTGAGATGTACCTATATAATACTTGTATACTGATATTATAAAGCTGAAGATATTGTTTTTTGATTGAATGCGCTTATCTCAGGAACTGCTAGTTCGAATTGAGAAATAATGTTAGTGTTGGATAACCTATCTATCGAGAAAGGCTATAGGCTATATAACACCACGCTACGACCAACAGAAGCGAAGCGCATTCAATCAAAAGTCAGCTTATCTATTTATAAAAACATTACCATATTCCGCAAATATAATTTCCCTATCAGCAAAGACAAGTACAAAGTTTCTTTTTATAGTAACCATGTTTCTTATAGACAGAGATGTACCATGACTGAATCAATTAGTCGAATTAGTTGCCACTCACCATGCGAGTGAGTGACAACTAATATACCTAAGACCTTGAGAAACGTAGGGTATGGAGGAAACTGAGATCAATGCTATACTTACATAGCTCCGATGGTTATGATCTTAATAGATTTACGCCCAAGGCTAAATTCTGTGACGTATGTGTATGAAGGACTTGCATACCTTCATAATAATACTAAAATACGTGTAATATTAAGAGCGTTCATGCCTAGCGCGGCACGTCAGGTTTAGGTAAATAGTTCGCAAATTTCACTCACACAGAAGCGTGGGTAACTGTGTGCGTAGACTAGCCGCGTGCGCTCTCTTTGTACTTCGACTAACCAACTTTGATTCGTTAGCTTTAGAGCAATAATAATGTATTGTTATAGAAAAATTAAACTGGAATTTAAATACAAATTATTGTTATTCTGATGATTTGTAGATTTATGATTAATAAATAATTATATTTGATATATTATTTTGCCTTTACACCTTTTCATATATGAAATCCTCTACAGACGAAATCTAGTTATTTTGGAGAAAAATAATATTAATAATTGTACCTACTTAAGTGTTGGTAATTATTTCTAGTGGATTGTTGATAGCTTTTTTCATTTTATGGTTAGGATGAGGAGGTGGGTAATTAAATAAAGATTTATCATGTTATATTTAGTACCTAAATCATTTATGATAAAAAAGCTGTATAAATCATAAAATAGTTTCCCTCAATTGCATTGATCGGCTATTTCTGGGATCAATTATTTCGGGAAGAACGCATACATAATAAAATTTTGTTAAACGAGGAATCATTTTTTCTTTACAAAATTGAAAATCTTTACAAAACTTTGTAAATTTTTACACCTTTTATTGGAAATTCAGGACTAGTGTACACCGCAAAAAGCCACACATTTTTGTTTGAAATATTTTGGTAATACCAGTCATGTTTAACATTAAAAATAATATCCATATAAAATAGATTTAACGAGTAGTGCTGAATTCAAATTCGGGCGTTGTTTACAAATTTTGGCAAAATTAGAAGCAGTTAAAATATTTCTTCTCAGCTCGAGTCACAAGGCACTCATAGCCTGAAGAACTGTATCCCTTTCAATGAAATGCCGTTTTAAGGTCAGTGTTTTAAAATTTTCAAGGAAAACTACATGTGCCTGCTTGAAATTGTCTGGGTTCATGACAGGCGTTTGACGTGCATTTGCGTAATTGACTTTGTTCACGAGCCCTGTGCTAAAGTTTATTTTTCGGCGAGGTATTTTGCGTTTCAGATTTTGATTTATAGAAAAACCTGGACTTTTCTGGTAGGCACATTTATAAAGGGTAGTTTGAGGTTTATCTGTGTTTAAACTAACCATGCGGCATGACAACGCACGGAATATGAATCTTTTAGGGAATTATGCGTTTCCCACCTACAGTCTTTGCTACTATGGTGTTGAACTGCTCTGCATCGTTTTTGGTAAAATCGTGGGGCAGACTTCGAGAAAGATAAGCCAGCTGCCAGACATTGCGTGGCAGTTTTAACATCAATGTTTTGGCTTCGAGAGTTTGGTTTGTTTCTTTTTTCTCTCTTTGGTGCAGTAGCACAAGTCACATTCACTCTGATCTTCAAGGATGTGTTTGGCGCTGTTCAGAATATCTCTCAGTATTTTTATATCCTTTCTGATTCGGTTAAAGTTTGTGTTTGCCAGTACCGTACCGAAAATCTTACTGCTGTTCTCAGCCGAATCAATAGTTCAGAAGTCAACAATTTACGCTCCGACAGAGGGATAGATATAATTTTTTTCAGTTGCAATTGCGGAGGAGATGGTTGGTACATTAAATTTTTGAATTAGAACGCCGGGATATGCTGGCATCACCATCAGCAATCAATGTATTATATTTAATTTCCGAGTTTCTAAGGAGGACTTGAATCCTTCTACCAGTATTGTTGGTTCCATACTAGATGATGAACGTGATTTTTAGAACATTTGTGAGGAGCAGGCTGTTGTTCCTTTTTATTTGCGCGGGCACAAATTCCAGAATACTTATTCCGGACCCCAATGTAGAGAACTTTTCCTGTGTGATGTCCTATAATAGCTGCAACACACGGACATTGCATTATACTGGTTTTTATATGAGCGTTTGCTCCATCAACTGTCTGCTTCCACTGGTATCATCGGAATGTCACGAGTGTCACCTTGTAATCGAGCAGCAGCTGTTTCCTCCTGAGCTGAAGCAAACATACTTTCTTCAGTGGAATTTTTCCACATTTCAGCAACTTTATCATGACATTTACTATAAGTGAATAATGACATAACAGTAAGTCCATCGATGTAACAACTTCATTCAAATTTGTTAGGCCAATTCCTGAAATTATGGCATAATTAATTAGTTTATTTTTTGTGTTTTGTCGTGACTACTCAGTTCGAATTTAGAATTGCACATATTACATTGAAAGAATTGTATTTTTTTAAATAAATAATAATAGCGGAAAATTATACCTAAAGATCGCATTCATTTGTCACATTTATTATTTCTGATTGCGATTCCAGTATTTCCAATTATTTATCAACTCTTGTGGTAGCTGTGATTCTTCGGTATCATTCTCTTGTGACATACCCCCATTGACTTGCAGTTTTTGTATGGTTTAGAAAGAATAATAGAATAAGAAGAAATAATTAATTTCACAAAACTAGTTTCAGTACAGCGCAACTTGTTTCGTATAATAATTAGTGTCGTGAAATCTACAGTATCACCGAAATAATGGCCCCGTCAGCATCAAAGCTTTATTTTGCGATCTACAGTAATATTATAAAGAGGAAATATTTGTATGTTTGTAACAAATATATATTTTTTATTAATGTCCTAATATTGAAGAATGTGACCTTCTATTTTTTATCGGTTATTAAAATCCCCGTGTAAGAAAAATGCGAATTGGCTATAACCAGCTACGACATTAAAAGTGGTTCCTCGGTAACGTACTTTTTAGCTTCATTAGCCTTGGCCAAATTTCCGTAACTTTTCCTTTTTGCCCCGTATAACGCCTATTGCTACCCATAATTATCGGAAAAAAAAATGAAATCATACATAAAAAGAGTTATCTTCTTTCATGATTTGAACTCCATTACTTTAAAATATGTAATCATCAAAGTTTTGTTTCGTTAAAAAAAAATAAACAAAAAGTATCAATTCGTCCTAGTCGCTCTAAAAACTCGACAAACTATAATACAATATTACGCAGCACGCGGCAACGCGAGCGACACAGGTCCAACCTCTGAAAGGCCTCGGCCGGCACTGAGCGCTGGTGCGATTCCGCGTCGATTATATAGTAGTACTAAATAATTTATAGTAATATTAATATAGAAGTTATTTAAAAAAAAAATGTACCATGTTTTAGATCGTAAATGTCTTCATTTACTAGGTCTAAAAAACAACAAAAATACCTTTGATTTCATCCTAAAATAACACGTTTAAAAACTCGAAAAGTGGCTAAAAATGACACTTTTGAGTATACTTTTCTTGTATAAAAACTTACAATAATTACGTTTTTTTTTCAGCCAAGCACTAGTAAATGTTATTGTTTTTTTAATAGTAATATTTCTATAAGTTTGTCGTTTATGGTTTTACTATTATCTAGCATTTGCGTAGACCATCGACCGCTAGTTTTAAAAAGGGATTGAGTAAAAACTGTTCTAATGAGAAAACTTTACGATCATTTGAAAATATTTTTCAGCCAAGCACTAGATTATGAAATCCTCAATAATTTGACGTCAATATCTTATCTACGAATTAAATAGATTATCGTTTTATTGTCCGTCGGAAATCATCAATTTTGACTCCAGCGTGGTTTTTACGGATGAACGCTCTTAAGACTTAGGGTAGGGCTACAAATGTTGAATTAACCTGTGTTATTTCGTAGAAACTAGGGTGATAGTCAAATTTAAAAAAAAATATATATATATATTTTGTTCGTGGAATGGTGTCGACAACTTACAGTGACATTTGTTCGCGACGATGCGTCTTAGCTACATAGTATAGGTAGTTATAGGTAGCTATAGTAGTACATAGAATGTTGCAAATAAATAAAACCGCGACTACATAGTATAGGTAGTTATAGGTAGTTAGTTAGCACATAGAATGCTGTAACAGATAAAGCTGCATAGTATAGATAGTTATAGGTAGCTATAGTTGATACATAGTTTGTTATTGAAATAAAACACATTCGTTACAGTCGTTTGCTCTCAAGAGGCAGTATATAAGCCCTTGGAGCCTTTATTTCTTCCAAGTAAATAGAATATAGTTAGGTAGGGTATCCTATCCCTTACACATAACAGTAAACACATGGTAACCCTGGTAATCGAAGGTATATAAAGGTAATCAAGGTATATAAAGGTATATCGGTGGTATATAAGGTAATCAAGGTATATACACACACAGACAGACATACATAGGTAAATAGAAAGGGCTTGGTAACTTGAGACCTGAAATATTTAGGTCAAAGGTAGTCGCATAGCTAAAAGCGACACTGACCAATCACAGAGCAGGAGGGTGCTGGTACGTGATTGGTCAATGGTTTTTGATAAATAGCCCTGGTGAAGGTATGCACAAAAATAAAACACTTTGCATCTACCCTCTTCCTTTCCCGAAAAAACAAGTCTAGATTCTAGACTTCCAAATGTCTGAAATAAAACCGCCTTGAAAAATCCTTTCAGGGGATATATAGATGTCTATAGTGTATGCAGGCATAAAGCCGTAATTTAGGTTTAAATAAAACTGTTTATTTTTATCCCCCTGAAACATATACGCTTATAGAGTTGCAACCCCTTAAGTGACAGGGTTGAAACATATGTAGTTTTGTAGAGGGTTGTCGTATCTATAGAGATACATATAGCTGTATAGCCCTCCTAGCATAGTTTTACGGTAAATTCACCCCAAGTAGGTAATAGCTTCGTGCCTACAATAGTTTTGTATAGTTTTTGGCATCCCACCCCTACATGGAGAGGGATGAAGGGGTGAATTTGTCTCCGCTGTATGGAGCCTACCGAGGGCTATCCGTAAAGGTACGACAACCCCTACTCACATAGACCTAAGCCTAGATATAGCCTAAATTCTAGGATAGACATAGTGAAAAATCTTGTTAATAAACTTCATCACACACGGTGATTTTTTGGGTGTCGATACGGTATAGTTACGCCGTACAATAGTAACATAGGAAATTTATAGAATTTGTAGTCATTTGCAAGATATTTCGGATTTATAACTAAATGTAGAATCATATAGTCGCGAATTTCACCCTTCAAATCGCTAAGTGCATAGTGAACAAGTTAAATAGTGTTTTATTGTGACTTTATTGGTAAGCCCTCTATACCTACCCCTATATACTGTGTCAATAACAGCAAGTATAGCAAGTATTCAGCTAAGGGTTGCATCCTCATGGCCCGTAGCTTATAGACGGAGCGTCAACGCGTCTGGATCATTTATACCTAGGTGGGTTGTCACCATACAGTCCACTTTCGAAGAATAGGATAACCTACCCTGGCCACCCTACAGTCCAGTCGATCACGTCCGCCCCGTACAACATTAATTTCTAAACTTAGTTTCTCAATGCACCATGGTTTGTGCCTTTTTGTAGTATCAACATGGCTAATTTTTGTAAACAGTATTGCAGTGGTTGACATGATAACATACACATAATGATATAAGAGCGAAATTCCTGTAAACCTGCCAGCAATGAAAAGAAAATAATAAAAAAAACTTTATTTTGTTTTGGATTTGGATAGAATTTGGTGCACAATTTTGACTTCATTTGTACCTAATTACCCACTTCTGGGTGAGGAGACCCGTGGAATTAAAGTTGGTACTTGTCCCGTAATCTTTTTTGTAAAAAAAAATGGTAGTAATATCCGATATAACATTACCCTTGGGTCTCCTCACATGCAGGAGGGAAACCTGGTGGTTTTTTTCCACCAAAAGACGGTCACTCTTTAACCTTAACGCTTGTTATTTTGCGTGTGTACCCCGACTGTCGCCAAATAAAACTGTCTTTATTTCATGTGATAACTTAATGCACTATGAAGGCTCGTACTCCAGTGTAAGTTTAATGTTACATTAAATACCTCAGACCCAACTTCAACCGCTAACTGCCAAGCTATTTGGCAACAAGCCAAGATCGTGTCTTATAGTTTTGCATAGCATGAGATCTAAATCTAAGACCTTCACTGGGTTATTGGGCGTGCAGTATAGTGTACAGTATAAAAGATCTTAGTGCCCATACTCCTGTACGTTGGGAGATTTAATTAATGCCGTTGATGCTGAAATTAACTAAGATATAGCTTAGTTAATTTCAGCATCAACGGCATTACCCAAATAATGTAAAGAGAGAGAGATAACCATAGGCGCGAAAAGTAGAAGAAGAAATCCCTATCAGTCGGGTTTATGCGCTTGCGAAACGGGTCAAGAAATAACAGCCCGAACTCGTGGCCAGATAATAACAGCCGTACGAATCGATCTTCAACGTTAAGCGATATTTGCCGAAGTTGGTCGTTGGTCTGTGGATGGATGACCATCTTAACAATAGGGTAGTTGACTAAAAAAATCTAATTAGTCCGTCAGATAGATTTCCAAAAAATATTGGACACGTATTTTTTCTTTTTTCACGTAAACAAAAAATGAAGCCGATACAGAGCGTTGAAAACTCGTGTGACGTCACTCCTCGCTACAATTTTTAACGAGCCGTAACGTCACAAGCCCCCACTCCTGATCTTTGATGCTTTGTATCTTCGTCAGTTTTTATAGATTTGATAAAGGAAAAAATACGTATCCAATATTTTTCTATAATCTAACTGACGGACTAAATATAATCATATATTTTTTACTCAGGAAACACCCCTATTGCCGAAGTTGGTCATTGGAATGTGGATTTTAACGAAATTCCTCCGTGCCTCGGAAATCATAACGTCGGATAGGATTGGCCGTCGGAACGAAATCTGACACCATTCTTGCCAAGAAGTACCGTGTTACCCGGTTGATCCCGCTTCACGTAAAATATATGCATAAAATAGGTATTTTACAATATAATTGGAAAGAGGCTAGCCGAGAGATGCATCGGGTTAAGAAATCTAAATGAGCTACTTTCCATAAATCCGGGTCTGGTATTTTGAGTATCAGCCCCTTATAAGACTTTTTGTACCTTAAGAATAGTCCAACCAGAACCCATTAACGATGCTACAAAAATTGAACTCTGTAAAAATAAAACGGACTCACCCCCCAAGTCACAACAGCATTAGCAACAATCTGCACGACATTGTACCACTTGATGAGACTCCTCAGCTCATACGGCCTCCTGTTCTTCATGTAAGCAGGTAACACCAGCTTGATGATGACCAGGTATGAGGCTATGATGGCTGCCAATGGCTTCGGTGACGTCATAAGAGCCCAGTCTTTGACGCGCTGGTCTGGAAGAACAGAATGTTTGGAATTAAGGGGAGAAGACGTGTTGCGCTAACACAAACTAAATTGGGATGGGCAAGAGAATGTTGGATGATGACTTAGGATAAATTGAGATGGCTGAGAAGTAGAAGACAAGCCTTGTTTTCGGTAGAATAGAATACTCTTTATTATGTGCACCTTAGAAGTTACAGAAAATATAGATAAAGAAAACATTACATAGGGTGACACAATGGGCGGCCTTATCGCTAAAAGCGACCTTTTTAAGACAACCTTTGGTTGCTTGGTTTGGTTTGGTACGTGTTGGTGCTGTACTGTACGACCTTTAGGTTTTTTTCCTGCCAGGGTTGCGGAATTTGTTCGAAAGAGGCATTAGGAGGAACACGTATGAGTTTTACTCAGTAAGAGTCATTTGATTTGATTACACATCACATAAAATGACAGATAAGAGTAAGGTCATGTTGCTGAATATAGAATAGATATGAATAGAAAACATTTATTCGGCAGAGACACAAACAAATAGTAAACGAGTAATTCATTATGTTATTACCTGAGAATACAACAGTTGAGCTCTACATTATCAAAGAAAAGGTCTTAAAACCATAACGTAGTCACGATACCCCCATCATTTGGTAAACGGTGCAAGCTGGAGAAGAAATTTGATCGGTTTTATTAAATTTGCACATTTTTCGTTACAGCTTTAAAACGTAAATTCGTCCTTCTAATCTAAATTATGCAAAATGTTCCATTTCTCATTACTTTAAAATATTCCTAGGGCAGGTAAAAATAAACTATAACTAAAATTGTTTTCCCGCGGCGTTCCACCTCGTGTAAATAGCCTTCACTTATGTATTTTTAGCTTCCTGTCACAGCGTCACGAATGCTCTAGCTAGATGTATACTCAGACTGCAGGTAATAACATAATGGAATACTCGTACCTATCTATTATCTAAATGAGGTATTATGATTAAATTATGTCATACAAGCTGCTCAAACCGCGTGGTGGATTACGACCTATTCCCTCTCCTAGAGAGGAGGCCTGTGTCCCAGCAGTGGGAACATTAAAAGGCTGATTATGCTTATGCTTTTATACAAGAATGTTGAAAATTATCCCAAGGGAACGTACTCCCGGGATAAAAAGTATCGTCGTTAGGAAGTGAGGATAGGTTCGCGTTGGACCATTATCTCACCGAATAATTTGTTCGACGATAGGGCAGGCTTGCCTATAAATATTATTCACCCATGACTAGATAACCAGCAGATCTTATCTATCTAGAGAATGTAAAATAAAACCAACAGCAAATTGAATAACATATCTCAAACCACATCTTATCTTTTTCACAAACATACATATGTATTTTAAAAAACAGAACCAAATATGAAGACATTGATATAAAAAGATAATCCTTAGTAATATAATTATAATATTACTAGCTGCTGTCCGCGACTTCGTCCCCGTGGAATCCCCGATTTTAAAACATTATCGCTGCTCCGCTCCTATTGGCTTAAGCGTGATGATATATAGCCTAAAGCCTTCCTCGATAAATGGTCTATTCAACCCAAAAAGAATTTTTCAATTCGAACCAGTAGTTCCTGAGATTAGCGCGTTCAAACAGACAAACAAACAAACAAACTCTTCAGCTTTATAATATTAGTATAGATAAACGAAGTTTGTTTGTATGGATGTATGTTAATCTTTCACGTAAAAACTATTAAATAAACAAAACAATAAACAATATTTATATATAAATAGATCTTGATGAAATTTGGCACAGAGGTAGATTATAGTCTGGAATAGCTCATAGGATACTTTTTATCCCGGGAGTACGTTCCCTTGGGATAATTTTCAACATTCAAACGGGCGGCGCCGTGACCGGTAGCTTGTATAAAAGCATAAGCATAATCAGCCTTTTAATGTTCCCACTGCTGGGATTATATCCACCATCACCAATTTCTTGTTGATATAATATTTTATGCCATAAACACAAATGCAGCCCAGCAATCGACATTCCGAATCCTTATCACCCTTAATATAAAGAAAGAAGCGTTACCAACTGACTGTTTAATCAGTGAAACAGATCAGCAACAATATGAAGAAGTATTTCACTTTTTTAACCGAACGAGATGGCCTCAGTCTGTCTGACCTAGATTTCGTAATGGTACAAATTGCAGCTTTATTATATCAAGTGCTAAGTGCAGGGGAGGGTTCCGTGATTTATTAAAAAGGTTAGGTTAGTTTAAAAAAAATATATATTTACTACGGCAGTCCAATGACAAGGTCACAGAAACATTACAGATAGAGAATAACTTAAATTAGGACTACGACGACGTTTGTTCGTTTTAGGTATATTTGAATAAAGAATTTGAAGTTGCATACTCAATACAAAATTTAGTTTTGCCTGAAAACCACACAAACTTTGGTGTTTGAAATGTTTTTAATTAACTCAAAATACTAAATTTCAAACAGGTCATAAATCTCCGTTTTGGTATCTCTATAAAGCATAGTGACATTAATTATAAAAACTCAAAAATTAATTTTTGTCTCTAATTTAGATCATGTCACTTCATGGATATTTAGACCTTAGTGTGTGGTCGAACTTTGGTGCATATAAAATGAACGCAAACCGATTGGCTAACGGTCAACTTCTATATCCATTAAACAATTTATTACGATAGATTTAATTTTCCCATAAATAGACACTAAACTACAACACAAACTTAATCACCGAATAACCTCTGTGGCCATTTTTATGACTGCCACTACTTGAAAAAAGCTCATTTTAGATCAGGTAATACTTTAGTTAGAGGCATATACGTCTTTCTACATCGCTCTCACATATAGGAATAATTTCAAGAAGAACAATGTATCCACAACATTGTAACAATTATTCATTTAAAAGAGTGTCCGTGGAGTTTTTTGCACGTTCTTCTCCATAGAGATCTAGGCTTTGGAACGTATCAGCACGTTCCAAAGCGTCAGCTCTTTCGACTGACCAACCTTGACAATTTAAAAGTGCCTGTAAAGGGTTTAATTGAAATAAATGCTTTGAGTTTGACACAATCGATCTCAAATCACTAACGTTTTTAATCAACCTCACGGACCCCCGTTACAGTCAATGCGCGAACGCACGATTTACTCCGGTTACTAGTATCGGCATAAATTAATCTCCACTGTCCGCTATCGTTGCATCAGGCATAACAAAGAAATATTAAATCATATTCATCGTGATTTTGCAACGTGTGAGGTGAAAGGATATATAATGATATAATGGACGTTCGCCTTTTCTTTTGTTGTAGAAGTCTAATTTGGCATTGTTTTGTACTGCTTCGTGATTGGGAGGACCTAGAAATGGAATAAATGGGTTTTATTGAATTTTGGAGGCCCCTTTTGAATAGCCTTATTGTGTGAGTACATGTAATGGCGATACGTTAGCCAATGTTATCTGACGTCACACATGACCGTCATACATCTGGATTTGCTACGAGTGAGCTCTTGATAGAGCAGTGTGAGGATTCAAGATTCTTGATAGCACCCAAGCTACTAAACGTGTCATGTGTCGTGTTCGTGTATTAAAACATTAAAAAATTAAGAAAGTTTACCAAAGAACACACATGATCGCTCACTTCCTAGTTTCAGTAACACGCTACACAACGCATGTTCCTTTACTTTATTTTGCCATCTTAAAATCGTGACTAATTTTGCCTAACACAGTAGTCTTGAAGAATCGCACGAAATAAATGACAGAAGATCCACACCAGATGTATTTAGCCCAAAAGCAATAGGCTGATGATTACGAGCAGTTTGTGAAAGAAAAAGGACGAGGAGAGTAGACCTCTCACCACTTGGTCAAGAGAGTGAAAAATCCCCAAAGCTTATGGTTGCATTTTTGGTTCTATACAGCTCAAGTCAAGTGCTTCGGGAAATTAGGTCGCGCGAGGATGTCATGAAAAATTTAAGAAAGCAATATTTTTCCAGACTGGAAAAGGAAAGGACACTGAGTCGGGGGGTCTTGAACCAGTTGTGTATGGAAACAAACATTCTTAAGCTTTTTGCGAAAAGCCCCACCCAACAGGACATCTATCGAGGTTTGGATTGGCTCAAGATCATATCATCCCTTTTATCTGAACTTCTTAAGTATAAAGTGGGTCTTCTGTCCTTATCCTGCTTAAGTTTCCATGGTAAAAGTTATATCGTCTGATGTATACCAGATAAACGATCGTGTTGTCATGATTGTGGGTAGACACGGAAAAGTTTTCAGGCTATTATCTGTGCTATTATGCCCCGTTATTGTGGGTCCCCCACAGAGCAGGGAGAGGCCTCAGCGGCCGCCGAGCAAGTAAAGACGGCATTGTTAACACTCCCATACAAACTAAACGTAACAGTGAGCGTCACCGTTTCGTCATAGAAGTTGACGGCCGGTGACAATTCTGACTACGTCAATGATACCCGAGTAGGCCGAGGAGTTAAATAATAACTTCTATCGATTTTTCGATCTTTGCCGGGGTTGCGGAATTGGTTCGAAAGTGTTACCGCGAACCGCTGGTGTTTAAGGCAAGGCTATGAATAGGCTAGATTATAAGTGAGTAGTCTGTATTCCCTATACAGAGGCCTTGAATTTGTACGAAAGAGTTACCGCGACTCTGGAAGGCAAAGGACATTAGGAGGAACACGGAGCGGTTTTAGTCAGTAAAAGTCTGTAACTCCTTTCCGCTCCATAGAGAAGGGTTGGATCTTCAAGGTTAGGCGCTTGCCGAAGTCGAGCCATAGCTGGGTGATCATCAATTACATAGAGAGATTCAGCCGTGCCTCGGAAAGTACCTTAAGCTATTCCTACTTTCTGAGGCAAAGGTCGCGGCTGCCATTTGTAGACCTTTGACAGTCGTTACGGGTAGAAGCTAGAAATTTTGTCATCACTGTATCCAAACGGTACCTTGTCACCCCGTGACTGGGTTGTGTATGTGCTCCATATAAAATACTGGTACTCAGCTGTACTCGGTTGTATTGAAAGTCGAATCCAACTTTGTTGAAAAAAGTCCTTATTTCTTTTGACGGGAAATCATCAAATGACTTCTTCGAGCGGGAGGGAGTGTCAGACTCTTGCTGACAAAATCCCATTCGTGTTCCTCCTAATATCCTTTGCGTTACTTCCTAGGCTGCGGTGACTCTTTCGTTCAAATTTCGCAACCCTGTCAGTGAAAAAAAGGTCAGGTTACAAGTTAAGCCCTCTGTATAGCTTATTCATAGCCTTGCCTTAAACACCAGCAGTGTTCCGTGATCTGTACGGATTCCAGTAAATCTGTGATGATAATTGAACTTTAGTTTCTCTTTTGTAGGTAGACATTTATGTTCACCAGTCAAAGATCTATAAATTTATGACAGTTCGTTCTACTTTAAGGACAAAATTATGAAGGTTCTGTCTGATCTTGGTACTCTCCTAAAGGTCGTGATTTTCTTAACGAGGTATTGTCATCTCTGACATCGTGGTTTTGTGTCTGGGGATGAGCTTTGGTTCGGTCATTAAAGTTGACTGTGGCCTTGACTGGGACGCTCGTCATCTATGTATCCAGTAATCTTTAGCTTTTGCATCCTTTTAACTAGAAAAATCAAGGCCTCTTGGTTGAGTTACGATTAATATTTACTCAATAGGTAAACCCAAAAACGCACAACCTTTTTACGGGGGGAAATCCTCATGGATGTCCTCCACCCTGGGGCGGGCGGAGGGGTCTGTCAGACTCTTACTGACTATAACCACCCCGGTGTTCCATCTCTCACCTACGCCGGGGATCGCGGGAACGTATACGACATCCGTAAACCCCGGCTGGTGCTAGCCCGCCCCCTAAATAAACTTGTTGCATACCCTCAATATACGGACGAGTACTTCACCTGTGCATACCAAAGGAGGTCAGCAGTTTTCGAAAGCATTTAAAAAACGTTTATTTCGCCGACATTTACATTAATGTGGAGACATTTGGCGAAATGACAGATTTCCCTCACAATTTTAAGTCGTGTTTCGATTATTCCCTGGTTATTATTGCTCGATTATAACGATGCGAAAACAGGGTTATGAAGCTTTTAACATTTCGAATAAGCAATTTGATAAATATTATCGTCTTAATATATCATTTTGAAAATATTTGTTTACACATCTTTGATAACATCGTACGGTGTCATAAGGACCGAAATCAAGTGGATGTATGATAGTGAATCTGACACAAGTGCCTTCTCTGTATGAGAAGATTGTTTTGGAACTGGATTGGAGGGTGGCGTTATTAAGTACTAGCAAGTGAATTCTCCCCCATGACTGCCGATAATAAAATCATCCTACGGAGGACATACCGAGATATTTTATTATTCCTACATCCTAAACCAGGTTATCATTATTTCATCCCAAAAACGTCCACTGCTGTACATATTCCATACACCCAAACCCATTCAACTATTGAGGCGTGATTGACAAACAAACACAAGCCTCTTACATTAACAATATTAGTACACTTCAATGGTAGGTTCAGTTGAAAACCAGCGTCAGGCAGCTCCTAGTTGTCTGGCACTTTGCTGAACTGGACCTTTTTGGTACCGCCGCGGGTCACACAATGATATTATTTTAAACTAACTTCTGCCCGCGACTTCGTCCGCGTGGAATAGCTACCTTACCCCCGATTTTGAAACTCTCAGCCCGATGGGTTTTAAAATTGACAAAGTTTCATAAAAAGTTTCATCCCCTATTTTATCCCCTTGGGGGGTAGAATTAATCAAAACCCTTTCTTAGCGGATGCCTACTTCATAACATCTACCTGCATGCCAAAATTGAGCCCGATCCGTTCAGTGGTTTGAGCTGTGCGTTGATAGATCACTATGTCAGTCAGTCAGTCACTTTTGAGTTATATATATGTACGTAAGCAAATAATTATTCTATCGAAATAAATGATTATCCATTGCTCAGTCGTGTGTACTAGCGCTCACCGGAACAGTCGTTTTATTTACATGACTCATCACCCCTTTATACACACGTACACAGTAGGTACACTTACATTTGGTGACCCCGATATCACTAACACGCGCCGCGATTTAAAGTAATTTTTTTTTCGTGATTCCTCCGTGTCGTGATAACTGCACTGCACAACCTAATCAGCCTTCCACAAGCGGATCTCCCTGGTTTTGGGTTTTCAAGAGGCACATAGTTATCTAGACATGACGTCAAGCGGAAATTGTGGAAATGGAGCAGCTTTTTGCGGAACGACGGACTTCAAGCAGACTGACGTGGCGGCAATAGGAATGTCCTCGAAGATACCCGAGTTTTGGACCGAAATGCCTAGAGTTTGGTTCGCCCAGTTCGAGACAATGATGGCTCCTCAAAAACAGGGCGACGAAGCAAAATACGGCGTTGTGCTGGCCAACCTCAACAAAGACGCGATAAGTCAGGTAGCCGACATAATAATTTCGCCTCCTGCCACCAATAAGTATGGTGCCCTCAAAGAGAGACTCCTTGCTGTATATGAAGAATCCGAAGAGCGGCAGTTCCAAAAGCTGGTAAGTGAAGTGGAATTAGGCGACCAAAAACCGTCACAACTGTTGAGACGAATGAGAGAATTGGCACGTAAGAGTCAGGTTGTCGAAAAAACACTACATAGCCTGTGGACATCAAGACTCCCTGATCATGTTCGAGCAGTTTTGATGGTCAGTCAGGACCAAAAACTCGACAACCTCGCCGCTATAGCAGACAAGATTTTGGAAGGAAGATCAGGCGAAGTTTCGGAAATATCAGGCGGCCCAAATCAGCTTATCGTTGAGTTAGTTAACCAAGTGAGCAAATTAACCATGGAAATAGCAGCGTTAAAGGTCAACTCACACAACAATGGACGTCATAATTATAGACGCAATCGAAGCCGTTCGCGCCCAAGATCCCTCTCAAGATCGAGGATTACGCCTGACAGCCCAAACTGGTTATGCAAGTATCATTTTCGGTACAGGAATCGAGCCCGGAACTGTGAAAAACCATGCAACTGGAAAAAGCCGTCGGAAAACTAAGTTCTGCGTTGACAGAGGCGGTCGTCAGCGCTATCATTCCTTCAAACCGCCTATGCGTTACCGACCGAAAAAGTGGGTATCGTTTTTTGGTTGATACTGGCGCTAACATTTCAGCTATACCTAGAAGAGGAAACCGTTTAAAAACAGACGACACATATAAAATCTACGCCGCAAACGGAACGCAAATTAAAACATACGGTGACAAAACGCTGACGTTAAATCTAAACTTGAGACGGCCATATCGATGGACTTTCATCGTTGCTGACATTACGCAACCAATACTGGGTGCCGATTTTTTAGAAAAGCATAACATTTTGGTGGATATTCGAAATAAACGTTTAATAGATGGTACGACTGGACTTCAGAGGAACGCAAAGTTAATGAAGTCAAGCACACCAACACTCCGGACCGTTAACTTGACCGACGATTATTCAGACATTTTGGCAAAATATCCGAACATTTTGAAACCGATCGACACACAGTCGCAACCCAAGCATGACGTGGTTCATCAAATCATTACCAACGGACACCCTGTTTACTCCAAGTCAAGACCTCTACCGGCGGACAAATATCTAAGAGTAAAGAAAGAGATAGAACATATGCTAGAGACAGGATTATGTAGGCCTTCCAAGAGTCCTTGGGCAAGCCCATTGCTCGTGGCGACCAAGAAAAACGGCGACTTACGCCTATGTGGAGATTACAGAAGACTGAACGCGATCACTGTGCCGGATAGATACCCGATTCCAAGAGTACTAGACTTCACGTACTTATTACCAGGAACCAGTATATACTCAAAAATCGATTTGAAAAGGGCTTATAATCAGATTCCAGTACAAGAGGTAGAAAAAACCGCAGTGATTACCCCGTTCGGTCTATTCGAATTTCCAAGAATGCCGTTCGGACTACGAAACGCAGGTCAAACCTTTGTCAGATTCCTGAACACAGTTTTATCTGGACTCGACTTTATTTTCGTGTACATAGATGATATACTTGTGACGTCATCATCAGTCAGCGAACACCGACGTCATTTACAAGAAGTGTTTAAACGGTTAGACGAACATGGCATCGCAATCAACCAAGAAAAGTGCGTGCTGGGCAAACCTCAAATAGAATTCCTTGGATATCAGATTACAAGTACCGGATTCAAGCCATTGCCTGACAAGGTCGAAGCGATCACCAAATATCCGATTCCGAAAACAGTGCAAGAATTACGAAGATTTTTAGGCATGATTAATTTTTACCGAAACAACATTCCACATGCAGCCCGTCATCAAGCACAATTGAACAAATACCTAACTGGCTCAAAGAAAAATGACAAAACCGAAATACAATGGACTCCAGAAGCACTAGAAGCATTCGATCAATGTAAAGCAAGTCTAAGCGACGCAGTTACATTGGCTTCGCCAACAACGCATTCCCCGCTATCGCTCATGACAGATGCATCCCAGACATGCGTAGGCGCCGTTTTGCAGCAGTATGAAAACGGAACCTGGAAGCCTCTTTCCTTTTTTTCTAAGGGACTGAGTGAAACGCAATCAAGATATAGCACATATGATCGAGAATTGCTGGCAATTTATATGGCAGTAACACATTTTCAACCTTATGTCGAGGGACGAGAGTTGACTATATATACCGATCATAAGCCATTATGCCATGCCTTCAATAATAAACAAAACTCCACAAGTAAAACAATAGCACCAAGGAGGTTACATCACTTAGAGTTCATTGCACAGTTCACGACAGACATCCGTCACCTAGCCGGTAACATGAACCCAGTAGCCGACGCATTATCGCGAGTCGAACAAATAGATTGCCCAACGCCTGTGAATTGGAATGAGATAGCAGATATGCAAGGCCATGACATTGAACTCACTCAGCTATTGAACAACAACAACCTTAGTTGGAAAAGTATGCAATTATCAGGAACAAAACAACTATATTGCGAAAATTCAAAACCGAACCCAAGACCATATGTGCCGAAGTCACTTAGAAAACAAGTATTCGACACTATGCATAACATAACGCATCCCGGTATAAGATCATCAAAGAAAATGATCTCCGAGCATTATTTTTGGCCACGCATGAATACTGACGTTGGTATGTGGGCTAAAACATGTCAGGCATGCCAAAAAAGCAAGACACACAGGCATAACTCGTCTCCAATCGGAACTTTCCCACCAACAGCACGTTTAGATCACGTGCACATAGACATTGTTGGTCCATTACCAGAATCCAGAGGCAACAGATACATTGTCTCAATGATCGACAGAGGAACGAGATGGATGGAAGCGGTACCAGTTGCAGAGATAACAGCAAAAGTCGTAGCGGAAGTTTTCATGAACACCTGGATATCAAGATTCGGATGCCCAAACACCATAACTACGGACCAAGGACGACAGTTCGAGTCGGACTTATTCATCGCTCTGACTAAGTCACTTGGTATCAAGAAGACCAGGACTACAAGTTATCATCCGCAGTCAAATGGTTTAGTCGAACGCTGGCATAGATCAATGAAAACTGCTCTAGTCGCACGCGGCAATACTGCAAACTGGACGAACGAATTACCCTTCGTCCTACTGGGATTGAGAGCGGCATTACGATCGAAAGAAAATGTCAGCCCCGCACAAATGTTATACGGAACGAACATACGTCTGCCTGGAATGTTTATCGAGCCGAAAACGCAAGTTACATCACCAGAAACCTACGCACAGAATCTCCAAAGGACAATGGGAAAGCTAAGCCCGTTTAACAACAACCACCACACCACAACCCACAAACCATTTATTCATCCAGACATGAAAGATTGTGAATACGTATACGTCAGAACGGATGCTGTTAAGAAACCTTTGACCCCGTCATACGAAGGACCGTATAAAGTGTTACAGAAGCAAGAGAAACATTTCAAAATCCAAATGCCAAGGAAAACATCTATAGTATCGGTGGATAGACTGAAACCAGCCTACATTTTAACAGAAGATAATGTAAATGAACCTTTCGCACACATAAAAAGTACCAATAGAGACGTGAACGAACACAAGAATGCTGAACCAGCGGAAAATAGCAAGACCGCGCCGAACACAACACGTTCAGGCCGCGTCATACGTCCAGTAGTACGTTTCACATTTCCGTAACATCAGCAATAGACAAACACCAAATTAAAATGAAATCTCTTTTATTCAAGATTTATTTATTGTTTTTCATTGTTTACTTTTTATATTTTTCTTAAATTGTTTTCAATTTTTTATGTAAGCGTACTATCAAAGTGTATTAGCATTTATTAAAAAAGGGGGGAATAATGTACGTAAGCAAATAATTATTCTATCGAAATAAATGATTATCCATTGCTCAGTCGTGTGTACTAGCGCTCACCGGAACAGTCGTTTTATTTACATGACTCATCACCCCTTTATACACACGTACACAGTAGGTACACTTACATATATTTACGTTTCCTTTTATTTGTATCTACTTTATGTGGATCTGTATGTGCCAAATAAATTTATTTTCTTTCTTTCTTCTTTCCTTCTTAGGAGGGTTCTTCAAAAATACACAGATCCTACACGGAACCCAATACGATTTCGCGAGAATTGTATATCTTAAAGCATCTCGGATCCCGCCTTCCACACCACTGACCGCCTGCACTTTACTTTTTGCATCACACCGCCAGGCGAATTTCATTACATTTTATAACATCGTGCAACACGGAATAATGTTTATTTTATTACCTGCTCTTTCGTAAAACACTATATTGTAGGCTCTTTGTATAGTGTCCATGTTTTATAACTTTGTAACACTTGTGCACTGTGCGACAATCGAAACTGTAAAGGATTTTGAACCTGCGTTGATGTTAATTCAGTTCATTATGTTATGTTAATCACTTACTTCGACTTTCAACAATTTTGTGAATGTTTAAGTAATGACGTGCATTTTTTTATTAAGATGAAAGGTGATTTGTTTTCGTCTTGAAGTAATGAAGTGGTGTCTGCACTTAGATAACTCACTCGTTGGGTTTGTCATATTACGAGTAATCAGTACTTATTTAGAAAAGAAAAAAAAAATGTTTACGATTTGTACTATTTTCTAACAATACTATCGTTATAGCGAAGTTACGTATCTACTGTTGTACGGTTTATGGTCCATTACCAAATCAACGCTTAGATATGTCTGGAATCAGAATAGGGTCTACTTAACTTTATCATGCCATAGGAGATTCAACGCTAACTGAACAACAGGAGCTGCTATTCTTAAGTGTGAACTAAGATACCCGAAGATATCTGCTGCATTACAGATGTTCTGTGGGCTATAATACCCACTTAGTGTGTGCTATTAAATGGTAGGCGACATCGCGCCAGACCAAAAATATGGGGGAGAGTCAAAATTTACTCTTTCCGGAAAGACTGGCGCGTAATAGCAGAGAACAGAGGGGCCTTAGTAAGAGTTTTTTAATGTACGATTACGCTAACGAAAACCTTTTTTTATCATAAAAATGTTTTTTATTATTGGCACCAGACGATGCTTATTCAGTGTCAATACAAATTTACGTTTACGCTAACGCGATCGTGAACGTTAAAAATACTCTCACTAAGGCTACAGAACTAACATTGTGTATTCCGTTTTGTTTCCATTTTAGAAAAATGGTAGGTACGGAATATAACAATAATTCTGATACCAATATTCATTCTATATTCTCAACAGCATTTATATGTTCACAATATTATCTCTAGTGTACCAACAGTCAATAGTCAAAGCATTTATTTCAAATAAACCCTTTACAGGCACTTTTGAATTGTCAAGTCGAAAGAGGTGAAGCTATCTGCACGTTCCAAAGCGTAGACCTCTATGGAGAAGAACGTGCAAGAAACTCCACGGACACTCTTTTATAAATCATGCTCTGTATTACATAACTTTTTACATCCTTGGTGCTTCTATACGTGAGGACAATGCAAAAAAAAGGAAACTATAAAACAATTCAAAATATAAAGATTAAAACAAATCAATGGCAGTTAAAAGGTGACCAGTCTCAACCGACGGCGCCCGTTCACGAACATGACGCATGTATCGGCACCATTTAGCTCAACCATTTTGAAGTGAACCGAATGATCCGACACCACTGACATTTGTGGAAAAGGGAGAACTCCTTCTCCCTTTTCCACAAATGTCAGTGGTGCCTCTAATGTCTCTGCCCAGTAGTGGGATATAACGGGCTAATTAGATTAGAGATCCAAGATGGCGGACGAAAGATAAAAAGATCGTATGAAAGAGAGACGTAAAAAAAAATCGAACTGAGCCCTCTGCAGGTCCGTATGAAAAATCGGAGAAATTATACGATCAGGCGTCTCTCTCTCTCTCTCTCTCTCTCGGAAAGCTCATAAATCCGTTGGTCTCGGCTGTCATTTGTAGACCGTTACTAATAGTCAGAAGCTAGAAACTTTGGCACTAGTCTTGCAAAGCGGTACATAGATAGATAGATAGAATACTCTTTATTATGTACACCATACAAGTTACAGAAAATAAAGATGAAGAAAACATTACATAGGGTGACACAATGGGCGGCCTTATCGCTAAAAGCGATCTTATCAAGACAACCTTTGGATGGATTTTGAAGAGAAAACGAAATGCAGTACTGTAGGTTGTCTTGGGTGTACTAATTGGATATTTTACTAGTTATAAAAATCACAATTCTTTTTGACATCCGTTGGAATTTCAAAAACTATTGAACAAGTATTTTTTGTCATTTTAAATAGTACAAAAAATTTAAAGATAAAGTGCATCAAAGTTCAAGAGTGGGAGCTGCTGGCGCCACGTCGCTGTATAAATTGTGTAAATATCGTAGTGACGTCACGCGAGTTTTCAACGCGAAAACGAAAAAGAGTCGATTCCAAAATCATATCAGACGGACTCATTAGATTTTTTCAGTAAAATACCCTATTTTATGTACAGCGGTACAATGCAGGTTGTGGACGTCAGGCACTCTATGTTAAATACTAACAGACTTATTAATAAAATAACCATATACTAGATGATTTTTTTAAAAGTAAAGACACTGAAATGAGTCTCGAGTCCAATTTTGACGAAAACTACAACTGCATCATGATTTTCAAATACTCGATGTTCCTAGCCAGTAACCAAACTAGTTGATTATGACGAAAAAAAATAAAACACAGACTGTCCAGACAAAAGGGAGAACTCCTTCTCCCTTTTCCACAAATGTCAGTGGTGCCTCTAATGTCTCTGCCCAGTAGTGGGATATAACGGGCTAATTAGATTAGAGATCCAAGATGGCGGACGAAAGATAAAAAGATCGTATGGTGTAAAATACCATACTTTGTGTAAAGATATAAGACAGGCTATTTTCTAGATTCCACGTGCTAACCAAGATCAATTCCTCGTTTCAGTCTAAAGAGAAGATGACGCGTGGTGTCCGAAGAGGCTGCGTGCGACTGAGGGCGGCCGTCATAGGCATCGATGATGAAGACGACTCCACCTTCACCATCACCGTAGACCATAAGACGTTTCACTTCCAGGTAAATATCTAGTTAGACTTTATATTGTAGTGCTCTCTGTGCCCGCGACTTCGTTCGCGTGGATGGCGGAATGAAAAAAGAAGTGTCGCGTAGATAAAATGTACGTTTGCTAGTTTTCTACGTGTTGAATCCCAAAAGACCGCCATGGCCGCTTTTAATACATTCAACTTTTGAGTAGAGCTATGCACTTTTTATTCCATGGAGTCATATTTCGACTCAGGTATAGCGATGAATTCTTTAAGTTAACTAAATACTTTACCACAGAAGTCCAAAATCAGACCAGGCGCTGTTTTTTTTCTCATACATACATAAATACACTTAACTCCCGATTAAGTTGCTTAATCGTCGATAGTTCAAAGACTAATGATCTTATAATGACAAAACCTCGTATTTTAAATAATTAAGAGTCACTGAACTCGTTACAACCAACTTCAACTCTATAACTGTCGAATACCCTTGTTTAGTCTAGACTAAGTGATTTTTGGAGGTATATTTGGGCCTTTTTGAAAGTCAATTGCGAAAGTTCAATGCTTACCAAGGGTACATAGCTAAAAATAATATAATTAACAAGATTTTTCCATATTTCCAGGCCCGAGACGGTTCCGAACGGGAAAGTTGGGTGCGTGCACTTGAAGACACCATATCCCGGCACGGCAGACGAGAGCGATGGTCGCGCAGCATGCCAGCCCCTCGCCACCGCCACGGTGACCTGGAGCGCAGGATATCTGAAGCTGACGCCTATCTGCAGATCATGATCGAGCTGGTATCTGTAAGTAACTCTCGGACTAAGCCAGAATACCACGTTCTGCGAATCAGTAATGCTAGCGAAGGATGAGTCGGGCTGCGTGTAGGCTCGGCAAACCTCACGCCCCAGCTGCCGCAATAAAAGAAGACGGCATGGGCCCCAAGTCTGCTATTTTTATTAATTTATCATTCCAACACGATCCCATTGTCATTTTGTTAAAAGTTCGTAATCTGCTAAATTCATAATGGTCGGTCAGTGGTCTCGTTATACTTTTTGATAACCGAGCTATTAAAAGAAATGACTGCACAACGACGTTCTAATGGTAGGTCACTGATCAAAGGAACTGTCAAAATTTTAGCAGACTACCGCATACGTCTGTCATTCATTTGTCATTATGTACGAGATTACCATTCTATGCCATTTCTTTCAATGGAGTGTCAGTGGTTGACCATTGGAAAGTCATAATGACGCTTTTATGTTAGTAGAATACCAAACTTATCAAAATCGACCATTATGAGATCAGTGATAGACCATTCTGACACTATTGTAATAGCAGATTTTCGTCGCAGTG
The DNA here is from genome assembly GCA_905332915.2 of Hecatera dysodea. Classification (NCBI taxonomy): domain Eukaryota; kingdom Metazoa; phylum Arthropoda; class Insecta; order Lepidoptera; family Noctuidae; genus Hecatera; species Hecatera dysodea. The sequence goes on from HG995303.1 coordinate 16,958,081, forward strand.
CAATTCCTGGACACCGTAGACGCGGGCCTGAGGGTAGCGAGCGTTGGGTGACTCGCCTCCGATAACAACCAGGCCCGGACCATGCGCCTACTTACAGCTATTGTTGTTTCACCATTGACCGTGGTACTTCAAGACTATTAAATTAAAGATGTAAACGTTGCCCCACACTAGGAATTTCTCCTGTGTCGTGGGTGCTTTTACAAACATACCATCTCACATACACAAACAGCCAGACCCGGAACAACTATCTGTAGGCCATACAAATATTTGTTCCGTGCGGGAATCGAACCCACGACACGTAGCACAGCAGCCAATCGCTCAACCACTGCGCCAACCGTGTCGTCGAGACTATTCGAGGAGACTTGAACGGCAACAAAGTTAAAGGAAGACCCAGGTTGGAGATTGTCCTATTAAATTAATTGATTTAAATCTTAAACTGCAGCATATTAACTTCTCTTGGATTATGCAGTGCCTGGTGTTTTTCATTTAAAACTTAAGTTAATGGTTGCTGCTCATTATGACCCTGAGTTATTCAAGCTTGTCAATAATCAATCTTCATTGAATCTATATAGTTACCTATAAGTTTGCGATTTACAACGTAAAACTTACATATTTATTTAGATAAGTAGCGACCCGTCGTGGCTTCGCAACGGTGGACATTTATTTATTTTATTACTAGCAGCGCCCCGCGGTTTCACCCGCATAAGTTTCGATTCCGTGAGAATATAGGGGTAAAAATCATCCTATATTATCTGATCCTGGTTATTAACCATCTGTGTTTTAATTTCATCCAAATCCGTTCAGTAGTTTCTGCGTGAAAGAGTAAAAAACATACATCCATCCATCCATCCATACTTACAAACTTTAGCGTTTATAATGTAAGTAGGTTACTTAGGGATAATGAAACATTCTATTGGTGAAAGAATTTTTGAAATCAAAACTCAATAACTATTGGAAAGTAGTTTTTCAGTTTATTCGTTACTAAAAGACAAATGTTTCCTCTCTATATTATGACTAGATAAAATGAAGAATCAATAAAATTTTACCTAATAAATATACTTTTGTATTTGTTTCAGAAAATGAGCATTCGTGTATCAGAGCTGGCTGACCCACTGGAGAAGAGCAAAGGACAAGTTATATTAGACCATTCCAATGTAAGTGCACTCAATAAATCTGCTCATTACCCTACGGGCTCCTACGCATTAAGCGGCCAACCGTGCGGCTGACCGCAATAGAAAATTTGTACGAGAAAAAAGTTTTTATTCACACTGCGATGCGGCTGCCGGCTAACCGCTCCGGGCGGTTGCTATATATACTAAGTGCTAGTTTGCGGTTGCCCGCCGGTTGATTAAACCGGTTCGATTCCCGAAAAGATCGCTTTTAGCGATAAGGCCGCCCATTTTGTCACCTGGTGCCAAAGTTTCTAGCTTCTGAATATCAGTGACTGTCTACAAACGACAACCGAGGCCAACGGATTTATGAGCTTTCCGAGAGAGAGAGAGAGAGAAGTCTCGACGTCTGATCGTATAATTTTTCAGGACATGCAGAATGCTCAGTGCGAGTTTTTTTATCGTACTCGATCGCGTTAACGTAAACTTTCGCTTATGTCAAGTTGCACGACAAAAAACGTTGCTTTCCGTTATTGTCACCAGACGGCGCTCATTAACTTTCAATACAAATTGACGTTTACGCTAACGCGACCTAGATCGTTAAAAAACTCGCATTAAAACCACAGAACTAACAAGTGTATTCAGTTTTGTCTCCACCGAAAAACGGTAGAATAAAACAATAATTTTGATACCAATTTTAATTCTATGTCATCAACAGCATTTATGTGTTCACAATATTATCTCTGGCGTTGAATAAAAATATTTTTAACATCTTTTATTTATCCAATTTTGTCTCCACAGAAAAACGTGTAAGTATAGAATAAAACAATAATTTTGATACCAATAATAATTAGGTATATATTCTCGACAGCATTTATATGTTCACAATATTATTTCTGGTGTTGAATAAAATTTATTTTTAACATCTTATATTTGTTTACAGGTCATGTTGGATCATATCAAACATTCCATTGTGCTGCTGCAAATAGCTAAGGTAAGCTAATAAAATAAATCTGAAAAAAAAAAAAAGATTTTAAGTATGAAAATCATCAGAATAATTTAACTAACGACAGTCTAGTAAATATAGGGTACATTAATAATCATGCACAAAATTGCTCATTAATTTTCTACACATTTTTTATTATATTTTAAACAAATATTGTTTTTATTGCAGAACACAGTAAATCCAGTAAACGGAGTATATCAGGGACCTACAAATCCTTCACAAACACATATCAAACAAGGTATTTGAGATCTTTTTAACATTTCATGAAAGCATCCTAAGGCAGGATAGGTACTGAAACATGATCATTATTATAATCATAGTAAGTCATAATATACTCGAAGTTTGCAAAAACAAATTATGTATACACGGTGTAAGAGAAATAATGTAACACCTAAAATGGCGTCATTGTTAGTCATCGTTTTGAACAACTTTTGCTATGGGACCAATTGTGTACGGAAATAAAATAAACTGTTCAGTATATTTTGTCGAGTGCATGCATTCATGCAAACATTAATACAGATTTTTTTCTATTCAGTCCACAAACTTTGACAAATTAAATTCAAACGTTTTTAATGAAACACTAAATATATATGTCTTTGTACAAAGAAACTGTCTTTGCGGTTACAGCGGTTACACGCCGCGTGCCAGCCCGCTAAACTAATTGATTTTATTAGGTTCAAACTAGACTAAGTTTAGGCGGTAACCTGAAGTTATTTAAAGGGTAATTCCAATTTTCCTCTCATATTTTCTTGGGCTCAGAACCATCAAAATGCAGAAAATAAAGCATTACGATCAATTAAATCACTGCACTTTTAAAAACATACTAAAATTATTATTGACTTTACCTACTTAATGCATTACATAGGTACTTCTGCACTTCTTCTCACAAAATAAATGATTGATTGATTGATTGCATTGAGGCATCTTTTGAGTGGCTGCTAAAACGGTCTTTTCAGTAGGGATCACGATCTTACGTTTCCCATGGGCTCGCATTCAAGAAAATTCAAATTTTCATCACTTAACAAATACAGTCGCACCATCTCATAAAACTCGCGGTCACTAAACAGGGTTTTAGCGGGAAAGCGATGAGACACGACGTCAAGACAGCTGTGCGTGCGACTACCAACTGTCGTACCCCCTGCCGCCCGCGCCCCCCGCTCTAACAGTGCCGTGTGCTTTTTTTATTTTATTGGACCACTCGCAGTTCAGCACACTAAGGCTGGTTACTGCTCAACCGGACAATCCTGTGGTGGCCTCGGAACGCGGTCTGTGTTTGTTTTTCCTAAGAGTGTTGGTTTCTCTACTACTCTCTTGGGTCAGGGTGATGGGGTCGTTGGGTTCAACAAGGGTATGCCGCGGACGGCGGATCTTGCTGATCTGGGAGGGCGTGTATCGGGTAGCCGATACGGGGTTCTGGTGCTTTTCAGCGGATTCTATGAAACGCTTTGAAAAACGCTTCATGAACTGTTTGATGGTGGGGATACGGAGGTCGACATGGAGTCGCTTATTCCTAACGTACCACGGGGCTCCCTTTCGGAGAAACCGGTTTTGGATAACCTGCAACCTATGGATCTGGCGGGGCTTAGCTTCTGCGAAGGCTACACACGCATAAGTCATTATCGAGCGTATGCACGTGGTGAAAATGCGTAGTTCGCATTTCAGGGATACCTTGCGCCGTGTGCGTCTGACGGCCGACTTGTATGTCGAATAGAGTACGCATTGTCCATATTTTGCTGATTTTATGTCGAATAAACAAAAAATTAAAAAGAAGCTTTAACAAATAATGGAAATGTATTCTATTAATCATATAAAACAACCCTATTTATTGTGGCCTGTTTAAAAAATAATGCCTGTATATGAGGCAGTTGACTATATATTTTTTTTGCTATTTCAGATTTGGCCCATAGAAAAGTGGTTCATAATGATGAATACGAACTCTTTTCAGGTTTTCGTTATTATCTAAGCTAATAGGTGGCACCTACTTATTGAAGAAATATTGGCGAAATGTCATTATTTAACTAACCAGCTTTTCACAGCGAAATAATCCTTTGGGGGTTGTCTAACGGCCGAACCCAATAAACGATCTATCACATACTGAAGATAGAAAAACAAATAAAACAACAGAAAACCTATATAATTTGTTTCATTTGTTTTTCTCATTCATTGGGTTCGGTCGTTAGATGACAGTATTTGTTCGTGCACTGCTCTATTACCGTACTAATCTTAAGCGTTCTTATTATCATCTATAGTATTTCGACGTGACACAGGCCTCGCGGTGAGCCCGCGTTACTGTCCCCACCACGTGGGCCCAGTGTGAGTGGGAGGAAACAAATGAGAATTGCCCTAATACACCCATGTATTAGGGCAATTCTCATTTGTTTCCATCACACAAAACTGTCGCTTATTGTACCTGACGTTAGGTTCAGATTCCAGTATTTCACACAAACGGTTTTCTTTGCAAGTGGTTTATTTTCTATCCAGATGATCATTTTTTTTAATCTCAGCGAAAGGATTCAATTAATACTTTTGTGAATATACAACGTGTAACAACGCAATACCTGATAAAGACGAGGTTTTTAAGTAAAATTTGTTCATCATTATATTATTATTCATCATTATTCATATTCACGGTATCTGACAAATGCCTGCACTGTCTGGACAGGTCCACTCAAATCTGCGTGGCACTTTCCTCAAAAGGCTACCTCAGACATTAACCTACATGGTTCTCATATGACTTGACCAGGTCGGATTGTATAGACTTTAAAGGAGACTTTGACCTCTGAGTTTGTTTCGGTGTTTCTTCTCAGGGTAGTCGGCTAGGAAACACCGGCTTCATCTAGATTAAAATTACCAGACATATTTGACGTGTAAAAGTGTTATGTTTAACCTACTTACAAAATAAATATCATTTATCATTTGACCGTGAAAAAGTCAGCTGTTCAGTAAATTTGGTCGGCATGGAAATGTATGGGGCAGTCGATTTTTGTTTTCGCGATTTTAGTGTTGGTTCAATAGTAAAAGTGGTTCATAATGATGAGTACCAAGACCCCTTTCACGTTGAAAGGGGTCATTGTACCTACTCATAGTATTTATGTAACACGTAGCATAATCCCATATTTCCCCCTCAGACGCCGAGCTTTCACCGCGCGTGGAGATAGGCGCGGAGTGCCGCGAGCTGGCCACGCCGCCGCACGCGCTGCCGCCGCTCGAGCACCTCGACGCGCCTAGTAAGTGGATACAATCCTATATAGCCACACCACACAGCCCGAGACACACCCCTTCCTCCCCACGTTTGCCTAACGAGCCAGCCCGTACCGCTGAGCTTTAAATCCCCTAAATAATAATAATATGGTCCAGCCTATCTATTGGTGCCCCCCGAAAAGATGCCACTAAGCCGAGGTACGTACCCAACAGGAGGTGTCCTTAGCGGGCGGTTTATTGATGTAAGGTGATTTTCTGAACCACAGCACCGATTTGAGGAATTCAACGGCGCGTTGTGTTCCACGCTCAAAAAGATTTTATTTTTTTATTTAGAATAAGCACACAGTCACTCAGAGTCGAGCAGTGGTTCTATAGTAAATAAAAACTCAGCACATTATTCAGGGTTGAACCAAATTCAAAACTTCCACGTTTCGTACTAGAAGTATTGAACAATTTCACGGAAAATAAAATGATTAGTTTGTGTGCACACAACCACACATCCAGTTACATGTTTTATTACTCTGTGGATTGAAATGACGAGTAAGAGATGAATGGGGCAGTTGACTAAAAAAAAAAAAACCGTCACATAGATTTCCAAAAAATTTTGGACCCGTATTTTTTTCTTTTTTTACGTGAACAAAAAACGAAGTGCGTTGAAGACTCGTATGACGTCACTTCGTGCTACGATTTTTACCACGCCGTGACGTCACTAGCCCCCCACTCATGATCTTTGAAGCTTTTTATCTTCGTTAATTTTTAATAGATTTGCTAAATTAAAAAATACGTGTCCAATATTAAGGACAAATAGAATCATATTTTTATTCCTAAGGAAACATCCTTATTTTCCTAAGCTCCATGCATTGAAAAGCTATTTCTCTTACATGACAAGCGATGTCCCTCCTGGTGCCGGACACGTCGTACTCGTCTTCGGAGGGAGAGGACGACTTCTACGATGCTGACGACGAGCCCGTGGACACCATGCCGGGGCCCAGGTTAGTGAAAGAAAGAAAGAAAATTTTAATTTGGGACTTGCAGAAAACAAACAAAATCATCTGCCTAGCCTTTTCCCAACTACATCGGGGTCGGCTCCGGCATGGTGCCGGAGCCGGATTCAGCTGAATACCAGTATTTTACGTGAAGCGGCTGCCTACCAGACCTCCACAACCCATTAACTGGGGAACACGGTACTTCTTGGCAAGTCTGGTGTCAGATTTTCTGGCTTCTGACAATCCGTAACGACTGCCAAAGATCTCTAAATGACAGCTGGGACCAACGGCTTAGCGTGCTTTCCGAGGCATGGAGAAGTCTCGTTATGTTAAGATGGTCACCCATCCACAGACCAACCTCGGCAAGCGTTGCTTAACCTAGAAGATGGACCCGTGTGGCTGTTATAATTTAGCCACGAGCTCCTCGTACAAAACAAACAAAATAGTAAACAAAAATTGAATGAAAGCTGTACGTTTCAGCTATACCCTGAATGTGCGAGGCCAAAAAGGTGCCTCTCTCAGCATACGCTGCGTTATTTAAAAAAAAAAGTAGTAGTGCAGTCATTATTTTATATTTCTTGCGTACTTCGTTAAATAACTCTTTATCAGTAACTCAAGGAATCGGTAACATCCTATACTCCATTCACAATAAGATTAGACATTGAAATAAATCTTTTTTACAGTCCGTTCAACCGATTTTGACTTCTATTGCGGTGGTGGCATAACAAATGGCAGCTGCAGTAAACAGTTGGTATTATAATCAAGTTTTTGCTTTTAATGCCATCCTTATGCCTATGGAACAGAAGTAAAAATCGGTTGAACGGATTGTAAAAAGTTCTGTTCAAATGTCTAATCTTATTGTGAATAGAGTATAGGTTCTTACTTACGTATTTTGTTTGACTACATATCAAGAATGTATCGTTACATGCATAGGCGTACCCAGCTTATGGCTTAGGGGGAGGCAAGTCAGACTTTTTAAGTTAGATCTTCCGCGGCTGTTTCGTCCACACTACATAAAGACTTACATGCAACATTAGATATCTATATGTAGCGTGTAGTACAAACAGCTGCAAATGATCCTGCTTTATAGGTAGTTAAATATGTACATAAAAGTGAATTTGAAAAATGATGGTTTTTTTTTTTTTCATGGTAAGAGCACCATGCATTTTGCCAATGCACGCGCGGTTTATTCAAAAGTTACAACACATTAAGGCCCCCACTTTGATTAGTGATTAGGCTATTTTATGCGAGATTTCCAGGGGTGGCAGCGGCCCTAACCTGCCCCCCCCCCCCGCTGGGTACGCCCATGGTTACATGGGAGTCTTAACGCTTAATATCTGCCAGCGTCACCACATCATAAGTAAAGCAGTCACAGGTAAGTGCAAACAGCAATCATTACACACAGATTACATTTATTTTTATTTTATTTAAGTACTTGGACATATTTTCTAGAAGGTAACAATCGCAATTATATTTGATTATTTAATCTCGTTGATCGTCGCATCGGCTGATGTGCACGCTAACATTGCGCGAATCGCGGGTATTATGGAATTTGACTTCTTTTCTGCCTCTGCTTAAAAATGTAAAAGTCAAATTGTAGTTTACACGTTCTCTTTCTCTCTCTGTATGTTCAAATTTACTAGTAACTACTTTTTTTTTTATTAGCCTAAAATATCGGATGGTTAGATATCGTTTTTATTGTGTTGTGGAAAATGTTGTAGGTGGACATTTATAAGTTATTGTAAGATTTTATTATATAATTGTTTATTTTTCCAAATAAATACAAAAATATACTCTATCCCTAAACTGTAGCTAAATAAAGATCTCTCGCGCTCGAGTCGCTATCGACCCGGGATAGTTTGGCTACAATTCGCGCCTTAAATATTCTAGCATAAAGCATATCAGCCTTTTAATGTCCCCACTGCTGCACTGCTGGGACTCAGGCCTCCTCTCTAGGAGAGGGAATGGACCGTAATCCACCACGCGGGCCCAGTGCGGGTTGGTGAATGTCACATGTCTTCGAATTTTTGGTTCTAAGACATGCCGGTTTCCTCACGATGTTTTCCTTCACCGTTTTGAGAGCAGTGGTGATGTAATTAATTACACAGTGTAATGTGCCTGGCTGGGTTTGAACCCGCGATCTGCAATTCGTAAGTCGGGGCCGTTACCACTCGCACATAACTGCTCCCAAAACATTCTAAGTCTACAACATATTATCAAGATTCTATCATTAAAGCGAAGCATGACATTTGCTTGCACACATACAAACCCTGTTATTTTGGATGGGTAATCACAAATGACTCTTCCCGCTCTGGGCGGAGCGGGAGAAGTCAGACTCTTACTGACTAAAACCCACCCATGTTCCTTCTTGTGCCCTTCGCGTTCCGGGGCCGCTTTAACCCTTCCGGAACAATTGGGTAGTTTTCAAAAAACATTGGTCACGTATTTTTTGTCATTTCAAATCGTAAAAAAATATACAAAGATACAGCACATCAAAGTTCTAGAGTGGTGGCTGGTGACGTCATGACTCTAGTCAAAATTATAGCACGTAGTGACACCACGCGAGTTTTCAACGCAGTGTGTCGTCTTCATTTTTTATTGAAGTGAAAAAATGAAAAAAGTACGTGTCAAATATTTTTTTGGTAATCTATCTGACGGACTAATTAGATTTTTTCAGTTAAATACTCTAATCCACAACCCAGGCACTAGCCGTAGTGAAAAACATACTTTAAACCTAACTTTAACTAAATATAGGCTCGCCTCGGTATCGACCCGGGCTAAGTTTGACTGCGACTCGCGCCTAAAATATGCAGAGCTAGCCTCGCTATTGTCGACTTTGGCTAAACTATGTCCATTGTAATGGATGAAGATAGATGTTTTGGTATTTAAACTCTTGTTGTGTTATTTCGAAAAACTGATAGCTGCTTAAATTTTTTCAGACTAATAGAGTTTAGTACCAAACTTAACGTGCTTAATTGATAACAGTGCATAAAGATTATGTTTTTTTTTTTAATGTTTGGATAATTCAGTAACACAAAGTGCACCATCTATTGATATGAACGTTCTAGACGTTTAGCTAGTGCACTCTCTATTTAGAAGTTTTTTTTTTAAAGTTTTTCATTTGTTTTGTACTTAATATATAAAAAAAGGGCAAGCGACTTCCAAAGAATGAATTAATGAAACTTATGTACGGACATTTTTCATTACTTGAAATTCCTTCGAGCAGACGGCTTTAGAATTAAAAATTAGAATTAAGTTTATTCACAAACAAAACACATTTAATAGATCATAAAGAATACAGTTTGGTAATAAAAAGTGGTAACAACAGACATTGATCATCGTTGGTACCTGTACTAATGAAAATCATTATATCACAGGCACCAGCGCCTTCCATAAACGTTTAGACAGAAAAGCTTCGAAGGACATTCTATAGGTAGGTAGTTAAATGTTCAAAAAGTTAGGTACGGATTACAAAAGTTCTAGACAAGACTGTAAAATGAAACTAAGAAATACGCGCTAAAATTAAGTTAGTCATTAGTAATGACAATTCTTCTCGACTTGTACGGTTAGAACTTTCTAGTTTCTGAACCTAAATAGCCGAATAATCTTGTCAGACAGTTATCAGCTTTTATGACAATACAAAGCACAAAACAACATAAAATAGTACCAACAACAGTAATACGAAATGCCTATATTCAGTTCTCATACCAGTAACTACTATTTTCCGTGACCAAACCAGTTGATAACTCTGTAACGACATAACTTACTCAACAATACCTAACTTGTAAATGGCTCCTTTGTGACTGAATTTAAGTTGAACTTGCTAAATAGATCTGTATCATAAACCAATATAGCATTATTATTCGTTTATTGTTAACAGTTTATAAATCTTTAGGCTGGCTTTATCGTGCAATGAACCCGTTTAATATGCGTCGCCGTGAATAGGACTGAAAACAGCTTCATATTTTTAACCGACTTCCAAAAAAAGGAGGAGGTTCGCAATTTGGATGTCTGTATTTTTTTCGGTTCGGCCATAACTCCGTCAAAAGAACACGGTTTAGCAATATCATTTTTTTTTTCTAAAGGGGTTATTCCGAAAAGGTCCCATTTAAATTTCATATAGATCTGATGATGGGTTTCGGAGACAGACAACGGAACTCTTCAATAAACGATAGCAAATCTTTCGGGATTGCTGAAATCACATGTTTGTCATATCAGTCTGACACTCCCAAAGCGGAAGAAGTCATTTGATGATATCCCATCATCCCAGTATTTTGCTTACTTACCTGAAAATCAAAAGTTCACTTCATACGACATTGATAAGTCCTAGATTTCCTAACCAACCAATCAACCATAAAATCCTCAACAAACTCAATAGGGAAGATGCAATTACAGAATTCATTAACATTTTGTTATTGAAATGATAAAATAGTAAAAAAGAAGGGCCACTGCAATTTATTTACTGTAGTTAATATTGATTTTTAACAACTATTACGAATTAATATAACGTGAAACGGAACGTAAACAATCACCGTCTAGTGACGTCACTGGTGTTATGACAACGAAAAGACAACTTAAATTTTAATACATGACAGTTCATGATCTCTAGCAGATAGGAGTGACAGAAAAGAAAAACAATCAGTTTATAATCACAATTTTGGCAATACATTAAAAAGCGTATTAATTTTTAGATTTTTGTGTGCTCTATTTTACACGGAAATCTTTTTAATGAAAGCAGATATAAAAGAATATTGCATGTCCCCTATTCTTAATAAATCCTTGTCATATTTCACTTGCATTACGTGAAGTTCGCGACCCAAGGGTGGTTCCCAACAAACATTTTAGAGCTAACGGCAGCCTTTTCTTATAGCTCTTAGTATTATATATGGTATATAAGAACTCCGATAGCAACATTCGCCTCTACAGTAGGGTTAGTTATAAATAATTAAACCTTCTAGAGGAATAACAGTAATAAATACAAAAAATATAAATTAAGACGGTAGTATGGAGTTTATCGAAACCATTGTATAACTTATTCTTATAGCTTTAAGATGCACAAACCTATTAAAGCAATTGTAAGGTGTCTACTAACACTTACTAACGGCTGATATTCGACTACTGAGGTAGTAAAACGTCTTATAACACCTTAAGGCTTACTCTAATAGCTTCAAGAAGTATTAAACGCTGTGGGTGATGCTCAGGTGTGTACTAACACTTACTATCAACTGGTATTCTTAAAAAGAGTTAGACAAATACTTTGTACCACTTAACAAGTTTTGTCGAGCCTTAAGAGTTAGTAAGAAAGCTATAAGGATCTAAGAAGTGTTGATTATAAGTCCTATAGAGCCAGATTCTGCAAGAGTTAGAATCCACCTTTAAATCATTGCAGGCTACATAATGCAGTTTATCGGTCAACCATAAGTAATATTGTTGGTTTTTATAAAAACTTGTATATAGCAGCAAACATTAAGTGCAAATTTTATAGCTCTTTATTATCACTTTAAGTTGAATAAAATAGGATTTAATTCACTTAACCTAACCTAACCTCAAAAACTATAGTTACGTTTTGCAATGCAGCGTTTATTTGGAAATATTTAATTGTTTCAAAATGAAACTATGACTAATTAAAAAACAAATGGGTAGAGTCAAAAGTCGGAAATCCAATGCGACGAGCCTAAATTAGTTGAGGAAAAAAAAAATTACTTTGACTAGAGAAGCATTGCATATATTAGAAAAACAGTGTTTCCTGAATCAAAATCCAGAAAATGATTTTGATGTTATCCCAGGCAATAGTTCTAATATCAATAGAAGTACAAAATACAAATCCAGTGAACTCGACAATGATTCATATAAAGAGCGATTAGCTAAAATACAACAGGGTTCCGTGTAACAGCAAATTATCTCCGATGTTGAATCTAATCTTCTAATTTGTGACGATCTGACCTCTCAGTAGTTCAAACAACTTGGATGACGAGCAAAAAGGTCTTCTGCAAGAACCGACGAAAACTTTAGAAGAAAGAATTACCTATCGACATTGTAGAACAATTTCCCATTTCAGATTCGTTGCACTTGATTGATTTGGGAATTATGAAAAGGTTACTAATAGGTTGGAGGGACGTAAATTTTGGGAGACTTAAGACTAAGTGGTGTGCACAAAATATCTAAAATATAAATGCAAACTTCCATCTGGAATTCACAGATCAGTAAATGATAAATGATAAATGATATTTATTTTGTAAGTAGGTTAAACATAACACTTTTACACGTCAAATATTTCTGGTCATTTTAAGCTAGATGAAGCCGGTGTTTCCTAGCCGACTACCCTGAGAAGAAACACCGAAACAAACTCAGAGGTCAAAGTCTCTTTTAAAGTCCATACAATCCGTACTGGTCAAGTCATATATAGTAAGAGGTCTAGATTGTGTTGCTCACTGGAAAGCAAGTGAATTTGAAAGTTTCTTAAATTACTTAAGTATAATTATATTGCCAGATGTCCTTGAACCGAAAGCTTGTAGTCATTTAAATTAGTTTGTATTAAAAAAGTAGTTTTCTGTACTTCTTACCTCTTTTACACACAGTTTGAAAATAAAAGATTTTTAGTTCAAGGAATCGTGTTTTATTTAAGATACGTTTTAGTCATTTGACATATCTACTAGTAATATATCAGTCAAAGAGTCATTTAATCAGTCGGTGGAAGATTTCCAACACTTTCACACCAGGGCGAATGACTCTGTACAATAGCGCAAGACAGTCATGAACCCCACCGACTGTGTCCCCACGTTGTCGTCGTGGTGGGGCTTGCGCGTCTCAATGATCTTGCGAGCTTTCCCGGTAGAGCTACTCATGCCGGAAGGTCGCAAGTGAGGGATCAGACCAAGAGGGACACGGGAAGGGCACACCGTTCGGAGACCCGAGCAGTGTTCGGGTTTGCGGACGGTGTGCGATTCATGTGGAGGAAACTTGCTCGCTGCTCTCTGGTACGCGTCTGATCATCAGACGTGACTGTGAGGGCAGCGAGCAAGTAGAGAGTTGAGGAGAGGGAACCCTGCGAAGGGGTGGAGAAAAACAGGGACCGCACCCTTAAAAGGAACAAACAAAATGAAAAAGACAGACGAAAGAAATTTACCCCAGGGTGGTTCCAGCTGCTCAGCAGCTGGGGAATCCACCACGCTCGAAAGAGCGTCTGCCCCACCGTATTCTGGGGGGGGCAACGAATGTCTTCCGATTGCCAGTGGCAACCAGAGCCGAGGAGGCTCCAGCGGGTCAGCGTCCTTTGAGGACCTGATCCGCTACGACCATAAAGCGCCTGACAAAGTGTCGGGTGGCGCCGGGGCACCAGCGAATGCTTCCTCCAAGTTATGGAGGAAGCATCCGCTGGAGCGTCGGGGGGATGCGGGGTCAGACTCTGACTCCGCATCTAGCGCTGTGAGCGCGAGGAGCGCTGGGTGTGGGATTGCAGAGGGTGCGGAGAACTCTAAGTTCTTCCGCAAGCGTCCCAGACCGGAGGAAGGCCAGGGGTCGACCTCCGAGGGTGAGCTGGCCTCGGCCTGCAAGATCCCAACAGCAGGCGAGGAAAGGGCCGAGAAGGTGGAAAGGGACGGGGACACGTCTCCGGGGAGGCTGCCCAGCGAGCTGCGAAGGTCGCTGAGGAGGCGCGCCACCCTGGAGAAGAGTCCGACCGGCCGGCACTCCCCCTGGCGGGTTCCGGCGACAAACCGGACACTGCTGGAGGCTCAGGCAAGGAGAGTCAGGCCAGGTTTTTGAAGGCTGTGGAGGCCGCGGTCCGCGATGTGGCCCTGAAGAGGACGCATGCGTCCAAAACCAGGGCCATAAGCGCGGCGGCGGTCTCCATCTTGGCAGCAGCGGAGGCCAATTACCGCGCACCGCAGTCGGACGCAACGTCCAAACTGCAGGCGGAGGTCGCCCGCCTGGCTGCCGCCACGGAGCTTCTCCGACAGGAGAACGAGAAGCTCCGAGCAGACCTGGCCGGACTCCGAGGAGCCAGCTCTCAGGGGCCGCCTCAAGGAGGGCGCAAGCAGGGGCAAAGCCAGCTCGCGCCGGCTGAGAACCAGGTGCTGGAACTGGTGCGGCAGGAGCTGGCCGCCTTCCGGGAACGGTTTTCCGTCCTGGAGGGCATCGTCTTGCGCCCTCCGCTAGCGGCGAACTCGAAGGCCTCGGGCCAGAAGGCGGCCTCGTACGCGGCCGCTGTGGCTGCCAAGCCGGCTTCGCCCGGTCAAGCTAAGGGAGGGGCCGGGCCGGCGAAGTCGGCACCAGCGAAGCCGGCACCGGGTAAACCGGTACCGGCCAAACAGAAGAAGGGTGGAGCGGCTGCACAGGCGGCGCAAGCCCCAGCGCGGGCGGTGCAGCAGCCCACACTTTCTGACCCGCCTTCTAACCCCCCTGCCGAAGCCGGATGGCAAGTGGCCGGGGAGAAAAAGAAGGCGGGCAAGGCAGCCAGGGCGGCCAAAAGGAGGGCAAGAAGGCGGCGACAGAAGGAGCGACGCGTCGCGAATATGCTCCGCGCCCCGAAGACCGCAGCTGTAGTGCTCACTCTACAGCCGGACGCGGTCAAGAGGGGCGTGACGTATAGCGACGTGCTTGCGAAGGCGAAGGAGACGGTAAGCCTCCAGGAGCTCGGCATCGTCGGGGGCCTCCGGCTTAGGGTCACCATGACTGGTGCCCGGATGTTGGAGGTCCCTGGGGCAGACAGCGGCTCGACCGCTGACGCTCTGGCCGAAAGGCTCAGGGCGTCCTTGAATGCGGACGATGCCCGAGTGTCCAGGCCCACCAAATGTGTGGATATGCGCATTTTGGGCTTGGACGACTCCGTCACGGAGGAGGAGGTTGTGGCCGCCGTGGTCAGGACGGGAGGGTGCTCTGCCGAGCAAGTCAAGGCAGGCACCATACGTCCTGACTTCTCGGGCATGCGAACCGTAGTGGTAAGCTGCCCGGTGACGGCGGCCAAGAAGATCTCGGAGGGCCGAAGGCTACTGGTGGGATGGGTATCTGCGCAGGTCAAACTGCTGGAACCCAGACCTCTGAGGTGCTTCCGTTGCCAAGTCGGCAACCATACGGGAGCTCTCTGCACCTCAGAGGTTGACCGCAGCGAACTGTGCTTCCGCTGTGGTCAACCAGGTCACAAAGCCGGCTCGTGTAGCGCCACGCCGCACTGCGTTGCATGTGCGGCAGCTGGCAAGCCGGCCGAACACTGGGCTGGGGGCAAAGCCTGCGCTCCACCCGCCAAAGCCGGGGGCAAGAAGCCCTCCACCGCCGTCTCCGTCGCCGCCTCTGTCGCCGCCGCTGCGAGTGCCGTGGCCCCACAGGAGGCCCGGGAGGAGGCCGTAATGGAATGCCAATAACGGCTCCATTACGCCTCCTCCAGGCGAACATCAATCACTGCGCCGCTGCTCAGGACCTGTTGCTCCAGAGCATGGCGCAGTGGTTGATTAATGTCGCTGTAGTCGCTGAGCCGTACTACGTCCCACCCAGGGAGGACTGGGTGAAGGACCTAGACGGCTCAGTGGCCCTGATTTCGTCGGCCGCCGCCGGTACCCCGTCCCTCGAGTGTGTTAGGAGAGGACAGGGGTGCGTAGCAGCACGGTTCGGGGAGACTGTAGTGGTGGGAGTCTACTTCTCCCCGAATCGAACTCTCGCCGAGTTCCACAACTCCCTTGGAGAGTTGCGTAACGTCGTCGTCGGGTATCGTCCCCTCCCCGTGTTTGTTCTCGGGGACTTCAATGCCAAGAATTTGGCTTGGGGTTCCCGCTATACGAACGTACGGGGTAGGATGGTGGAGGACTGGGCCCTGGAGACAGGCCTGGTCGTCCTTAATCGGGGTTCTGTCCCCACGTGTGTGCGGATGCGGGGTGACTCCGTGGTGGACATCTCATTCGCCAGCCCCGCTCTGTCGCCGCGTGTCGTCGACTGGCGTGTTGTGGAGGAGGTGGAGACCTATTCCGACCACCGGTATATCCGGTTCGACGTCTCCGCCCAGACCTCAAGCGCGCCAGTCCGACAGACCCCGAGTGGTCCGCGGTGGGCGCTGAAGCAGCTGGACCGGGAGCTTCTCCTGGAAGCCTCGATCGTGCAGGCCTGGGTGTCACCACCGGACAGGCCTGCGGACATCAACGATGAGGTGGAGTGGTTCCGGGAGACCATGTCGGGTATATGCGACGTGGCAATGCCCCGGGTCCGGCCAGGACGCGCCCGCCGTCAGGTGTACTGGTGGTCGCGCGAGCTGACGACGCTGAGAGAAGCGTGCGTTGCTGCGCGTCGCCCGTACACCAGGCATCGCCGGCTTCGCATTCGCCCTCCGAATGCGCAGGCCAGGGAGGCGGAGCTGTACGAGGAGTACAGAGCGGCGAAGACCGCCCTCCAAGCGGGGATCTTGCGGGCCAGGGATCTGGCTCGCAGAGAGCTGCTGGAGTCTCTGGACGGGGACCCGTGGGGAAGGCCCTACAAAATGGTGCGGAACAAACTCCGCACCTGGGCCCCCCCGTTGACGCAGAGTCTCCGGCCCCAGCTAGTGGAGGACGTGGTGAGCGCTCTGTTCCCGTTGCGAGGGGACCATGCTCCCCCGCCCATGGCTCCGCCACCTGCGGTGCCTGATGCGGACCACACCGACGACGACGATACTCCGGAGGTGACCGAGGTAGACCTGAGAGCGGCGGTTAATAGGCTCAAGGCCAGAAATACCGCCCCAGGACCCGATGGCTTACCTGGGAAAGCCTGGGTCCTGGCCTCGGAGGCTCTCGGGCCTCGACTACGTGGGCTCCTAAGCGCATGCTTGGAGAGGGGCCAGTTCCCACGTCGCTGGAAGACGGGGAAACTGGTCCTCATTGGGAAGCCAGGGCGCCCTGCGGACTCTCCGTCCGCATACCGGCCCATCGTGCTGCTTGACGAGGTGGGCAAGCTCTTTGAAAGAGTAATTGCAAACCGCCTCGTCAAGCACTTGGTGAGAGCTGGGCCGGATCTGGCGGAGAACCAGTTTGGTTTCCGCACAGGGCGCTCGACGGTGGACGCCATCATGCGCGTGAGAGCCCTCACGACGGGGGAGGCGATTTCCCGGGGTAGGGTGGTCGTGGCGGTGTCCCTTGACATCGCCAACGCCTTTAATTCCCTGCCCTGGAGTTGCATCAGGGAGGCACTCCGGTATCACCGGGTGCCAACCTACCTCCGTCGCGTGGTCGAGGACTACCTGACGGATAGAGCCGTCATCTACCCCGGTCACCGGGGAGAGTGGAACCGGCGAGAGATGTCGTGCGGTGTTCCACAGGGTTCGGTTCTGGGGCCGCCCCTGTGGAACATCGGCTACGACTGGGTGCTGCGCGCCGACCTCCCTCGCGGCGTCAGCGTAGTCTGCTACGCTGACGACACGCTGGTTTTAGCGCAAGGGGGGTCGCACCAGGCGGCGGCTGAGTTGATGACACGCGGGGTTGCGATAGTCGTTGACAGAATCCGGCAACTGGGTCTCGAGGTGGCCCTACACAAGTCCGAGGCCATGTGTTTTCATGGCCCTCGGAACCGGCCACCACCGGGAACCCAGGTAACGGTAGGAGGGGTTCACATCGGCGTCGGGTCAACGATGAGGTACCTGGGCCTCGTCCTCGATAGCCGGTGGAACTTCGCGGAGCATTTCCGACGTTTGGCACCCAAACTGGGGCGGGCTGGGGCTGCCTTCAAGCGGCTCTTGCCCAATCTGGGGGGACCAAACGCCTCCTGCCGGAGGCTGTACGCGGGGATCGTGCGGTCCATGGCCCTTTACGGGGCCCCAGTGTGGGCGCTGTCGCTAAGGCGACTGCCAGCGCGCCACCTGGTCTCGGCCCAGAGGGTCATGGCCATTCGGCTAGTCCGTGGATACCGCACGGTCTCTGGCGAAGCGGCGAATCTCCTTGCCGGATTACTGCCGTGGGATCTGGAGGCGAGAGCCCTCGCGCACGTTTACGCGTTGCGCGTGGAGGCGCTAAGCCGGGGTGAAACGCTGCTGCCGCGGCAAATTGCTGCGCAGCGGACGGAGCTCCGGCGGGATCTCACGGAGGTTTGGAGACAGCGACTATCGCAACCCAGTGCTGGGCACGCCACTATTGTGGCGATAAGTCCCCTCTTTGAGGCGTGGCTGGAGAGACGTCACGGCGTTCTCACCTTCCGCCTGACACAGGTGCTCACCGGACACGGCTGCTTCGGGAGGTACCTGTGTCGGATCCAGCGGGAGGACACGTCCGGGTGTCATCACTGTGTGGATCGCCCGGAGGACACGGAAATACACACGGAAAGAGTCACCGCAGCCCTGGAACGCAAAGGGCACAAGAAGGATCACGGGTGGGTTTTAGTCAGTAAGAGTCTGACACTCCCTTCCGCTCCGCCCAGAGCGGGAGAAGTCATTTGATGATTTCCCATCAAAAAAAAAAAAAAAAAAAAAAAAAAAGACAGTCATGAACAAAATCAACATGTGTATCATTCAACTATTCTTACTTACGTACATTAAATTTTTATATTAGTATAGCCATAAAGGAACCATCGTAAAAGTGACCATACATAGAAAAATGTTTTCAATCAAACACTGCTCGAAATTGGGTCGAACAAAACTTTGGTAATTGAAGCAATTCCGACTGTAAATTAAATAATAAAACTAAAGACATAACACTTATAACGTAATAACAAAAAAACACTTTAGAAAAGCTAGGTTTAGTCTTCGAAAATTATTTACGACACGATAAACATGATCCCCACTGACAATTCAGCGTATATTTTAAGAAAACCACCTCAAATAAAATTAATGAATGAACAAGAGAGAGATTTCGCTTTAAAATGACAAATTTACGTCATGTAGATGATGTTGATGTTGATCGTGCCTGATGATTGTGTTCGTAGTGTAGACTTCATGATTATCACACATTACGGTATTTTTTTCTCTTAATTTGAACTTCAACCAAAGATGACTAGAAATATACGCAGTGGGTAATGCACACATATTAAAATGATGAAGTCCATTATGAACATCATTGAGATAGATTAAAAATTAGACGGTTTGTCCATGAGTATCATACAAACAAAAGATAAAATAATACAAATAAAGAAGAGGAGAGAGTACCTATCTACAGGATGAACTTGAAATCATAAGCAAAATTTTAAGGGGTTGGTCAGACCATGAACATGTAGGTACAACTTTAATTATGGGACCAAATAAATCACCCCAAAATATAAACCAGCTGTTCCATAAAAAAGTGCAATACTTACCTGCTCGGCCAAAATTTATGGAAAACATGTTTTTTTTTTGTACGATTTATTTAGTTAGTCCTATAATGAAAGTTGTTTAGGCCTGAGTCATCCCTTTAAACATTGCTCATAATTTTAAATTCACCTGTGTTTGTTTTACATTTTCAAAGGGCAACTCTTACTCAGCATGACACAAAACTAAAAACTTACAATCAGAGCCTTTTCAAAAATTCATACTATGGCTGACACTTTAGCCACTAACATTGTTATGTGAAATTTAAAAATAAATTAAAATTAAATAAAATATATTAAAAAGACTTGTAATCCGATGCGGCGCCATTATCGAAGGTCCTCTCTGTCATGACTGACCGAGCGCCTACGCGTGATTGACGCAAGTACCTCGCAGACTCTAGGTACCCCCGGGCGGGCCGTAGAGCGCAGGCTTTTTATGCGACTTATTTACTGAAATAACAGAGGAAGTTTTGTTAATAATTAAAGAAATCGTAAAATTAATTAACAATACATACTATTATTCGTACATTAAAAAGAAACTACTTTCTTATGTCATTCTTTGTATGTGCAATTTGATTTTCAACTTTTTTGTGTTTAGAAAATATATTGACAGCTAATATTATTATTACAAAATAACATCATAATTCTTGGATTTTATTGTCATGCAGTCAGGCGTGTGATATATAAAGGGTTTTCTTCAAACGATAACAGAACCCCAAAAAATATCAGCTTACAGCTCCGCGGAGAACTATTAAACAAGTTAAACCTATAAACTCTATGCTTTTTCACTTTTATAAACATGTTTTAGAACTTCTAGTGCCATGCAAGTGCTTAGTTTCAGTATTTAATCACTACGGGAGGAATAACAGAGTTACCAGGATCTTTAAGTAATTAGAACTAAGACGCCATTTAAGTAAAGATATTCTATAAAAAATTGTGAAAGAAAAAACTTATTGAAATGTTCCTAGTCCAATTATTTACTTACATTGTTCATAATTTTCAATTATAATGTCATGAGGAGGTACTAGGAATTGATAAATAAAGGAAAAAAAAATCAGGCAGTATTTTTTACATCATTTTATCATCAAAAGTAGTTTATTTTTAAGGCGCTTCAAAAATGAGATTAAAACTAGTATATATTGTTACGGTAAACTTACCTCCGCACGTGATTTAATTCCTATAACACCCAGTAATCTTAAATACTTCACTTACCTTAATTATTTTATTAAACACCAAGACATGAATGCGTACTAGAAAATATTATCACTATTGACTTTAACAAGAACGTAAACTGTATGAAAACAGGTCAAATATTTAGCGCTTTCGGTGATATGTATTGCTACTAAATAAGTCCGGTATATTCTTAAGATATATATTGGTTACAAAAAGTAACCATGTGTAACGAAAAAAGTCATTAAAGTGGTTTCCATAGCTTGTTTACTACTTTGGCTTGCAGTAATACCCTGTGTATAGCTTATAAAACACTTGAAATTGTAACCACTGCTAATCACTGCTACAATAGCACTGTTCTAACTCTTAATAATCACTCATTTATCACTCTCTATAACCATTAATAATCACTCATTTACCACTCTCTATAACCATTAAGTCGCTCTAAGCTCTAACATGAACAGGCCCAAACCAGGGTTATAAGAGAGATACAGAACGCTTTATCACCCAATTGTTAGTGCCTTTACAGAACCTTGGGTTCTTAAAATTCTCTTAAGCAGCTCATATAGCACTTATTCTTATAACCAAAATGTTAGTTGGGTTGTGTCGTCGACCCGTGGCTCGCGACCTAATTCTGGCGCGTAGCCCGCCCGATGCATATTGTATACAGTTGCATGCATACTAATGTGCTAAATGACGAGGATTTTGTTGATGGGCGACGCGATATAGGCGGGCTAAACATCAGTACGTTTTGAAACGTCTAGTCCTAACTAGAGTACCTACGGCAGTGGCGTGCAGTGGTTCGAGTTAGGGTAGGCCAGAGAAAATTTCCAAATAAATTTTAAAAAATAACCACATTATTAAGGGTTGATTTTTAATGAAATGACTTTTTTTTTAATTGCCTATTTAAAAAAAAAACACCACATTTCAACCCTGAATAATGTGGTGCTTTTTTGACATTTTCTCTGGAGTACGGGGCAAGAATCGCCTAATGACTTATAGTCATTCATCATCATCATCATCAACAGCCTGTTGCAGTCCACTGCTAGACATAGGCCTCTCCAATTGCACGCCACTTAGATCTATTTTCGGCTTCTCGCATCCAGTTTCTGCCAGCCGTCCGTTATTAAATTCTTCATTTTAAATTATGTAACTAGAGAATGCTTTACTGCTGAATATGTAAAGGACTAGTAGGTAGCGCCTGCCGTTTCACCCGTGTAGTTCCAGTTCCCATGGGAATACGGGAATAAAATATAGCCTATATCACCCGGGGATAGTGTAGCTTCCGAACAGTGAAAGTATTTTTAACCGACTTCAAAAAAGGAGGTTATCAATTCGACCCGTATGTATGTAATATTTCCAGAACTGCCCAGTTTTCATATATATATATTAGTCTTTCAAATCGGTTTAGTAGTTTCGGAGCCTATTCAATGCAAACAAAGAAACAAAAGAAATATTTTTCGTCATTATATTAGTATTGATAAATGCTTCTTCATATGCAGCCCGATTAAATAATATCTAGGACTCCGTATATTGCCAAAGTGGTGCCAACTGGATATAGGAATATTTTAGCAGGCTCTCGGCAGTTTTTATATATAGGTAGTTAGTTCGATTTCAGATTTTTTACACCAACTGCATCAGACTGCTTGAAAAACGATTTATTTGGAACATTTTAGTCGTTTCTTGCAGTCAGATTTAATATAGAAGTATCTGCGTTTGCAATTCTTTCTTTACGGTGCCACACGTACAGAACATCAACCTTAATATGACCGCGAACTTCTGAAACACGCTTTAAGGTACAGAACACACTCCTAACTAAATCCGAGCACTCCTTTATCCATATTCGGGTTACGGGGTAAGTTCGACATGCATTGCCGTTTTCAGGTCAATTGACGGCGTCTAATCCTGAAATAATCGGTCGATGAACTAGTGTGTCGTTTCGCATGGAAGCGTTGTTATATTGGATTCGTGGACCTAGTTTTATGTTAATGTATGTAATTAGATATTTTGCCTTTATTTCTATGTGTTTGTAGTGGTATGAGGTTGGGTTCCCTCTGATTGGCAGAATCTTGATGCTCCGAAATTTATTTGGCATAACACACTTAGCATAATCTACTTTAAACGATTATTTTTAAGGCATAATTTTTTTTTTTATAATTATTGTTTTTCCGAATGTTTATACGCTCGAATGTACAATGGCATGCCTTTAAGATGACAGAATTTGATTTGGCATAGTTAAAACTCCGCATAATTTCGTTTAGCATTACTTTTATTTGGTATATTTTCACTGGCATACTATGAAGGTGGTAAAATTTCATTTGGAAACTACCTGACCCGCGCAACTTCGTTTGGTCGACGATGAAGCACAATTACCTTTTGGCCCTTGGTCTGGGGCGTGAGGTTTGCTTCTACCTCATGCGTTCCGCCTCCTCCTTCGCTAGCATGACGGCTTCGCAGAAGAAGCTGACAGCCTCCCATGCCCCTTCACTCCATGGATTGCACCAGGGCCGGAAGCAAGAGGTCGCCGCCGCCGATCGTGTCGATGAGGACACGGCGTTGCTCTGCCCAATCAGGGCAGACCACCACCGTGTAAGCACAGTTACATGGTGCTTACACGGTGACTTCTTCAATCTTGATTTAAAAAGGTTGCCGCAAGGAATCAGGAAAACAGCACGTCGAAACTTCCAACCACTCTGGAAGTAACTGATTTTCGCCAAAGCATCCGCAGACCTCCCAAAATAATCATAGCTTTATCGTAACAAAATTTCCACATGTATAACCAAATGCTTCATAAATATTAACTGGCGTAACATCTAAAAGATATAGCTGATTACTATTCCCGCCACGGTCTTGTATGAAATACGGCTCTAAGGCAGACCCTTTAAATAATTCCCGACTAAGCTTAGTAAACATTTTCATATATTGAGCTTTGAGGTTACCTCGCTTTGTTAGAAAAATAACCTGTTGATTTTAACACAAAACTCGATTAGGGATTGGTCTGAATTTGTGATTTGAAAGCTTCTGGTCACAAAAATAAATGTTATCAAAAGGACTCAAAACATGTTATTTATTCAATTTTTGTTTTAATGTTTATATTACCTAAGATAATTTGCTTTTGAAGCTAAACTGGGTCCAATGAAATTAATACATGATCAGTACTTATATCTAGATATTGAAGACAAAACGTTGTTAAATAATGATTTAAAGTAAATTTGTTCAAAGAAAAAAAAAACGCTCTTTTTAACCGACTTCTAAAAAAGGAGGAGGTTCTCAATTCGGATGTTTGTATGTTTTTTTTTTTAATGTTTGTTCGCGCATAACTCCGTCGCTCGCCAACCGATTTGAAAAATTCTTTTTTTGTTGGAAAGGGTATACTTCCCAAATGGTCCCATGAAAATTTTATCGAATTCGAACAAGCGGTTTTTGAAAAATCAACAAAAATATCTACATTGACGACCTTTTAGTTTACTCTGCATTGGAGCACGGCGTCTTTTTTACACCAATGTAATTGGTTCGTTTAGGTGGGGGAGGGGAGGGGGTGTAGGTACCACTAAAAAGTGAAAAATAAAAAAACTTTTTACAAAAAAAATACAACCGACTTATCCAAAAAACGAAAAAGGAACCACAAACACCGAGTTCCGAAATTAAAGTTATTTTGTACTTTTTTGATTTTTTGTGGAAAAGTCGGTTGTATTTTTTTGTAAAAAGTTTTTTTTTAAGGATGGAAGCGTCAGACTCTTACTTTCTAAAACTTATCCATGTTCCTCCAAATGTCCTTTGCGTTCGAGGGTCGCGGTGACTCTTTCGAACAAATTCCGCAACAAGCAAAAAAAAAAGTAAAAACGCTAAGATTATTTGACACATCCTCAAATTCTGATGTACAATCAAAACTTTCATGCCACCCATACTACTTAATATTATCATTCACATTTATGGTATTAGATTACTCTGTTCGTTACCTCTAAGCGGCTGGACGGATATGGGTGAAACAAGCTGCTGGTAGTAGTTACTAGAATATTATCTATCTTTCTCTTTGTAACTCCAGTATGAATGATAAGAGCTTTTAAAGAGATGTGGGTTTAATGCCGCCCACACACTTAAGACAACACAGCATGGCATTACCCTACTATATGTAACCGGCATTACCCGTCTCCACAGCACTGGAGGGTAAGATAATTTTCTTCTTATCCAAACACGTACAAAATATCCAATAACGTAATACCGTAATGCTCACCTTATTTTTAATGGTTTCGCGAAGAAAATAAGCAGGAATATACTATTTCGAAAGAGTCCCCCGCGGCCCCGGTGCCCTAGAAGCCTAGAACGCAACTGAAACAAACGTATTCGAATAAGTTATCTATTTTTCCCACCTTATTGCCTTAGTAATAAGTTAAACACCTTATTTTTTTTTTTTGCCCTGATCCTACATTATTCAGTTATCAGTCTCATAGATACATCAGTACGTTACAAGAAAAGTGATGAACCGCTTTTGATGATTATAACTAAAATGTACGAGTACAAGGTTATATTTTCTTTATCTGAGCAAATGATTTTACGTAACAATGCACTGCAGAAATCGGTGTTGAGAACAAAGAATTGACATTTTTATTCCTCTTTGCGATTTTTTCGTTTTTCAAACAAACTGTAGCGTTTAAAGAAAGGTAGTTAATTTCAAGGTTCCTTGTGATTGTGGTAAGGTTTCTGATTAATCTGATGCCTCAGCAGTTGGTTAAAATGCTGTTTGCTGTTCATAGATTCTGAAATTTGCAAGTACCTTACCCTTAATAAAATTCTGCAAACTTTAAAATCAGCTTAACAGTTTTCTTTCATACTGTCAAAGTTGTAGCATTGTTTTTAATTAAGCCATTAAACAGCACTTTTGAACGTCATCATTTACAGTTAAAGTATACATTATATGTATTTAGGAATAATAAAGTGACTCCAGTGTCCATTAGCAATAATTACTTAATTTTATCGAATTCGAACAAGCGGTTTTTGAAAAATCAACAAAAATATCTACATTGACGACCTTTTAGTTTACTCTGCATTGGAGCACGGCGTCTTTTTTACACCAATGTAATTGGTTCGTTTAGGTGGGGGAGGGGAGGGGGTGTAGGTACCACTAAAAAGTGAAAAATAAAAAAACTTTTTACAAAAAAAATACAACCGACTTATCCACAAAAAATCAAAAAAGTACAAAATAACTTTAATTTCGGAAGTCGGTGTTAAAAAAACGAAAAAGGAACCACAAACACCGAGTTCCGAAATTAAAGTTATTTTGTACTTTTTTGATTTTTTGTGGAAAAGTCGGTTGTATTTTTTTGTAAAAAGTTTTTTTTTTAAGGATGGAAGCGTCAGACTCTTACTTTCTAAAACTTATCCATGTTCCTCCAAATGTCCTTTGCGTTCGAGGGTCGCGGTGACTCTTTCGAACAAATTCCGCAACAAGCAAAAAAAAAAGTAAAAACGCTAAGATTATTTGACACATCCTCAAATTCTGATGTACAATCAAAACTTTCATGCCACCCATACTACTTAATATTATCATTCACATTTATGGTATTAGATTACTCTGTTCGTTACCTCTAAGCGGCTGGACGGATATGGGTGAAACAAGCTGCTGGTAGTAGTTACTAGAATATTATCTATCTTTCTCTTTGTAACTCCAGTATGAATGATAAGAGCTTTTAAAGAGATGTGGGTTTAATGCCGCCCACACACTTAAGACAACACAGCATGGCATTACCCTACTATATGTAACCGGCATTACCCGTCTCCACAGCACTGGAGGGTAAGATAATTTTCTTCTTATCCAAACACGTACAAAATATCCAATAACGTAATACCGTAATGCTCACCTTATTTTTAATGGTTTCGCGAAGAAAATAAGCAGGAATATACTATTTCGAAAGAGTCCCCCGCGGCCCCGGTGCCCTAGAAGCCTAGAACGCAACTGAAACAAACGTATTCGAATAAGTTATCTATTTTTCCCACCTTATTGCCTTAGTAATAAGGTTAACATCATATTTTTTTTGCCCTGATCCTACTTTATTCAGTTATCAGTCTCTTAGATACATTAGTACGTTACAAGAGAAATGATGAACCGCTTTTGCTGATCGTAACTAAAATGTACGAGTACAAGGCTATATTTTCTTTATCTGAGCAAATGATTTTACGTCACAGTGCACTGCAGTAATCGGTGTTGAGAACAAAGAATTGACATTTTTATTCCTCTTTGCGATTTTTTCGTTTTTCAAACAAACTGTAGCGTTTAAAGAAAGGTAGTTAATTTCAAGGTTCCTTGTGATTGTGGTAAGGTTTCTGATTAATTTGATGCCACAGCAGTCGGTTAGCAATTTATTTGTTGTTCATAGATTCTTAAATTTGCAAGTATCTTACTCTTACTAAAATTCTGCAAACTTTAAAATCAGCGCACAGTGTTCTTCTTCCATACTGTTAAAGTTAAAACGTTGTTTTTAATTAAGCCATTAAACGGCACTTTTGAACGTCATCATTTACAGTTAAAGTATATATTCTATATGTATTTAGGAATAATAAAGTGACTCCAGTGTCCATTAGCAAAGGTAGATTATTATGGGGAATAACCTTCAAAAAACTCCATAGTCACTCTTTTTTTTTTTTTACAATACTGTTATATGTACTTAATTTAATTTGTGTCAGGACGATGCACCTAGAGTAAACTTGTTATAGAAACAAAGTATTATCAACATAGGTAAACTTATTCATTTTCTAAATAGGTACCTTTTTTTTTTTTTTCTGGATGGGAAATCATCAAATGACTTCTCCCGCTCTGGGCGGAGCGGAAGGGAGTGTCAGACTCTTACTGACTAAAACCCACCCGTGATCCTTCTTGTGCCCTTTGCGTTCCAGGGCTGCGGTGACTCTTTCGAACAAATTCCGCAACCCTAGCAGGCACTGACCCTATGGGGCCCCGTCTTCTTTGCTGACGGCTCTTTGAGGCGCGCGTGGAACACGACGCGCCGTCGACTCGGGCCTGGTTGCTATCGGACGGCGAGCCACCCATAGCTCGCCATCCGCAGGCCCGCGCCTACGGTGGCCGGGAATCGCCCTGCGTTTCCCGACGCCCGGGGCGTCTTCTTCTGTTGCGGCGGCTGGAGCGAGGGGCTTCCCTCTCTCGCACGCGCTCCGCCTCCTCCTTCGCTAGCATTACTGCTTCGCAGAAGGAGGCGACCGCTTCCCATGCCTCCTCGCTCCGGACCATGGCCCGAACCAGGGCCGGACGCGAGAGGTCGCCGCCGCCGATCGCCTCGACGAGGACACGGCGGTGCTCCGCCCAAGCAGGGCAGACCTCCACCGTATGCTCCACCGTGTCCTCCGGACGATCCACACAGTGATGACACCCGGACGTGTCCTCCCGCTGGATCCGACACAGGTACCTGCCGAAGCAGCCGTGTCCGGTGAGCACCTGTGTCAGGCGGAAGGTGAGAACGCCGTGACGTCTCTCCAGCCACGCCTCAAAGAGGGGACTTATCGCCACAATAGTGGCGTGCCCAGCACTGGGTTGCGATAGTCGCTGTCTCCAAACCTCCGTGAGATCCCGCCGGAGCTCCGTCCGCTGCGCAGCAATTTGCAACGGCAGCAGCGATTCACCCCGGCTTAGCGCCTCCACGCGCAACGCGTAAACGTGCGCAAATAATAAATAGGTACCTACTGGTTACTTCTCTATTAGGTACTCGTACAATTAGCAATCAACCCCTTTCTAAAACATAGGTATTTAGGGGCACAGCATTGATTCCGCCAAGGCAAACCAAACGGAGCAGGGCACTACACACACAAGTTTTCTCGAATCGTTTTGTCATATTCTGTCTGATAACACTACGAGAGCCCAAATTCTCACAATAAGATGGAGTTGGGGAGCTTATCGTTCACTCGTAAGTTTAATTAATTTAATGTAAACAATAAAGTATGGAATACCCACTGGACTGATTTTAAGTAACCTAAATAGCTTACAAATCAACTACGCTTATAGACCATTTAACGACACAGACTTCAAAACTACTCACATCCAGCTATCTTCAAACAAAATCTAGCCCCATTCTAAACTGTGTTGATTGAAGGCCAGTTTTAGCCAAATATTTAGCCACGAACCTAGGCTAGACTAAATGGGATCGGTCACGGTACATGAAACACGGACAGTACCCTGGCGTTAAAATGGCCCGGGTAATGTACGTGCCTATCTAGCTGTAGGAAGACACTGATATGAGAGAGAAAGAGATTAAATCCTGTATTGATACTCCGTAGGCTTGTTTGGAATCGATATCTACACTAATATTATAAAGCTGAAGAGTTTGCTTGTTTGTTTGTTTGTTTGAACGCGCTAATCTCAGGAAATACTGGTTCGAATTGAAAAATTCTTTTTGGGTTGAATAGACCATTTATCGAGGAAGGCTTTAGGCTATATATCACCACGCTTAAGCCAATAGGAGCGCAGCAGCGATAAAGAATGTTTTAAAATCGGGGATTCCACGGGGTCGAAGTCGCGGCAGCAGCTAGTAAAGTGATAAAAAAGAAACAATTGACTTCGGAGTCAACGGCTGATGGAAGTGTAGTTACAAAAAATAATGAGATTAGACAAGCGTTTCTTCTTCTATACAAGCTTTTGCATGAATCTTGCAAGCTGAATAAAATCACTTCTTGTGTCCCACTGTCAAAATAGTATTAAAATGTCGCTATTCATTATATCATTGCGAACTGATGTATGACTGTATACCTATTTATGTGTAATTAGTTATATATATGCATATACAGTCCACCCGTTAGAAGCGGTTGTTTTTTAATGTCACTAAATGGAGCGTAAAGAAAGGACGTTGTTTCTGTTCAAAAAACCCTATCACACAATAATCAAACTGATATCCTTAAACACCCACAGAATTTGAATTTTACATGTTCGTTCAGCGGGCGTACCATGACGTCTTAAAACGTGAGTCTTAAAAGAGCGAGAAAAAGGGATGGGCTATATAGGGTGTATAACTCTATCCCACTTTCTCGCTCGGAAGACTCACGTTTTAACAGCTTACGTAGGCACGGTAAGCCTACGTTTCGCGAAATATCGCGTGACCGCTCGAATTTACGCCTGAATGGCTGACCGCTGAATTTCGTTTCGTTACTGAAAAAATCTAGAAAGTGTATAAATCAACAATGTAACAAAACTTTTTGAAGGTTTCCTACTAATAATAATATATCATTTATTTCGGGTAAAAAAGACCCATAACATATATACCTTACAGACTATCATATATATTTACACATACATATAAACCACAAAAAATTACACTATTTTACACGAAGTGTCGGCGTCGTGTTACGCTGCGTGGTGTCACGTAGCCTTTCGCGGAATCGCCGATACACGACACCCTTCGGCACCACGAACGACTTGAAATTCGTGTTATGGCGCGGCTCCAACTTCTCTACCCTTAAAACGATCTGGTCCACTTCTCCATGAAAATGAATAGACAGCAACAACATATATTCCTTCAGTAGATGTATAAGAAACTAAGAATACATTTCGGTATTCTTTACTTTCATGCAATACGAGCATTATATAATATAATAATAGTTACTAATCCCCCGATTCTTTGTGATATTGATTCGTTGGTGGGAGGCGCCCGATGTGACGGCACAGTAGTGGCATGCGCGTGAGCTGCGCGCGGTACTGGGCAGTACTTGGACATTGAAACATTATTTTTATAAAATAAAAGATTTTTTCTAAAATATAAGCCGTAGCCTAAGTTACGCCTTATTACATCAGCTACCCGCCAATAAAAGTCCCGTCAAAATTGGTCCAGCCATTTCAGAGATTAACCGGAACAGATAGACAGACAGACAAAAATTGTAAAAAATGTTATTTTGGTGTATGTACCGTATATATTAATATATGCATGTAGTAAAAACCGGTTGATTGGTTAATTTAATATTACAAACAGACGCTTCAATTTTATTTATTTGTATAGATATCCACTGATGTGGACACATAGATGTACGGGACAGTCGATATTACTTCGCGATTTTGGTTTTGTGATAGTAAAACTGTAAAAGTTGTTAATAATGATGAGTGAAACTGGCTTCTTCTGGGTAAGCTCATTCCATCGTCGACTTTTTCTCTGTCACCTGTGACCTAGACTAGAGCCAAGAGCATATCCATCAAACAATAAAAAAAAATTTGAAGTGAAAACTTCTTTAGCAGCGTTGTGCACTTTTTTGGCATGGGTAAGAAATGTAAACTCGTGTCAGGACACGTGACCTGATCGAAAATTCGTAAGACGAAGGGGAGTAGACCGACGGGAGGGCGTAGGAGAGGAAGTAATACCCCCCTCTCTTTCTGCACAAGAGATAAACCTTTTAATGTAAAATAATTGCAATAGTTCTGTAGTGAACGCTAATTCGGTAACACGTTGTATATGCCAACAATTTGAAAGTAATTTTTGTTGAACATTGTGCTAAGATATCCACCCACAAGTTGCATAGCATCCCTCAAATGTATGACTCACTAGTTTAAATATTACTAACGCTGTCTTATTACTTGCCAAGATTTCTAACAATTACTGACTCTCACATCTCACGATATTAGCACTGTAGGTAGTGTATGCAAGATATTTACTGAAATGATTGTACTAAAATGAATGTGTCGAAGAAGTGGATATTCTTGCTTATAAACACTTGTTTCCATATATAAAGAACTTTTTTTTGTCAATCTAAAATGTCCCATAGCATAGCATAAGCATAATCAACCTTTTAATGTTCCCACTACTGGGACACAGGCCTCCTCTCTAGGAGAGGGAATGGGCCGTAATCCACCACGCGAGCCCAGTGCGGGTTGGTGAATGTTATCACATGTTTTCGTATTTCTTGGTTCTAGGACATGCCGGTTTCCTCACGATGTTTTCCTTCACCGTTTAGAGAGCAGTGGTGATGAAATTAATTGCACAAAGTAATGCGCCTGGATGGGTTTGAACCCGCGATCTACGATTCGTTAGTCGGGGCCGTTACCACTCGGCTACCACTGCTCCCTGTGCTGAACTGAACTGTCCCACTACTGAGGAAAAGTCTACTCCCATTTCCATCCATTTCTACTTCTTCACGCAACTTCAATCCACCCATCTGGTCCTCAGTCTACGCCCACACCACAGCTCCAGTCTTGTGATATACAAACCCATAGCTCTGACTGCTCAGTTTTAGCATCTCGCAGACACGGTTTGTTCAATCCCGTTTATTTTTGACCTTTCACTAGTCCCGAATGTTGCAGATGCTGTTCTTAATAAAGTCATTTTATTTCGCATCTTATTTCATCTCTATCACCACCATGTCGTTATCCGAACTAAGAAACCTCCCTTCGTTATACTGTTGGATTTCTGAAAACAACTATGGCTCAAGCTAGAAATATAGTCCAGACTCTTCTCTGCTTAGAACATAAACACTGGCCAACATCCTTTTTTTAAGGTTGGGTAATTATCAAATGACTTCGACTTCATGGGGGGCGCGGAAGGGGGTCTCAAGCTCTTACTGACTAAAATCCATCCGTGTTCCTCCTAATGCCCGTTGCGATGGCTCGTTGGAAGAAAATCCAACATCCTACCGTCAACCTCCTATTCTATTTCCAATTTAGTTTCTCGGTCAGTGTGACTACATATATCAACAAACCGAGATTCCTCCTTGCGTCTAAAGCACGCCAAACCGTTGGTCCTATAATATAGCACCAACGACGGTTTAATATATTATATCCAAACGGTTTTGTTTGTGATTTTAATTTTAAGTATTTCTTGTTTTTTAATCATGTAACCATTTTTGCCCCAAGTACTAAATAAATATAACCTGGTGATTATGACAACATTTCCCTTTTTCGTTCATAATCGCTGGCCATTATTATTTTAACATTGACTTCTCATCCAAATAATATCTATTTTAGACCACCAATGTCGCCGTATTGATCGGTCTAAAAACGTTCGGATAAAGGCCGAAGTCTAGAATTCTAAACTAATTGATTAAATAAAGACTTTAAAGTTCTACCATCAATGAAATCAAAGTGTCTAATCAAATTTTAAAATGTAGTTTTTTTTTGTTTATTGTGGGATGGATATGCTCTTGGGTCTAGTCTAGATCGCAGGTGACAGAGACAAAGTCGACGATGGAATGAGCTTACCCAGAAGAAGTCTGTTCACTCTAAATTTGAAGAGATCAGGGTTGAATGCGTTCGGAAACACAGACACAGGCAGAGAGTTCCACTCCTTTGCTGTGCGCATTACAAACGACGATTGGAAACGCTTGGTGCGAATTGATGGAATAGCAACAAGGTAGGGATGGTAACTTAACTACAGTTTGCATTCACAATGACGGTCATCCTATCCTGCTACTGTATACTTGTATTTTCGTGGCTTCCGTTTTCTTCTCGACGTTAAATGATGATTCAGTATTTTCGGTTTTCGGGTTCCGCCCCCTTTTTTTGGATTGGAAATCATCAAATGACTTGTCCCACTCTGGGCGGAACGGAAGGGTGTGTCAGACTCTTACTGACTAAAACCCACCCGTGAACCTTCTTGTGCCCTTTGCGTTTCAGGGCCGCGGTGACTCTTTCGAACAAATTCCGAGACCCTAGCAGGCACTGACCGACGGGGCCCCATACCCCATCTTCTTTGCTGACGGCTCTTTAAGGCACGCGTGGAACACGACGCGCCGTCGACTCGGGCCTGGTTGCTATCGGACGGCGAGCCACCCATTGCTCGCCATCCGCCCTCTAAGGATACCTTATTACAAAGTCTCTGCTGTCCGTCTATCTGTCAACGGACTGTAGGTATCTCACTAACCATTGCCGCTATAACAACAAATTAAAATGTAAATTCATTTTAGATTAGAGGCAGACATCATACAAAAAATGTGTTGTTTCGGTTTACGGAACGGAACTCATTGTATGCTGTCCTACACGCACTTGACTAGTTTTTATAGCACTGTCATATTTTAGAAAATAATATCTTTTCGACAGCTAGAACGGTAGAACAGATATTATATAAAATACTTTTGGTCACTGTATGTATTGTGTAGAACAGAATAAATACAGTGACCAAAAGTATTTTGTATTCTGTGTCCGAATGTCATGTAGTAATAGGTTCATTGAACTTTACATTGCAGGCTTTTCGGGCTCATTCTGGTCGGTTGGATTATGGGTAGGGCCGCTATTGTTCCCGTAAAAGAAATGGTATGTGTGGTCAGACTGACGCACTTTCAGTATTTGTGGTTACGTTAAAAAGTTTGTTATTTATAGACCTTTGCTTTTTAACCGACTTCAAAAAGGAGGAGGTTCTCAATTCGGCAGGTATGTTTTTTTTATATACAGCGATTAAGACGAGATTTCTGATCCAATTTACGTGGTTGTTTTTTATTCGATGAAGAATAGTTGCCATTTGGCTCCATAAGTATTTAGTTCAGTTTCTTAAAATGAAAAAAAAATGCTCATAAAATAAAAACTACTCGTTTTTATTTTATGAGCATTTTTGTTAATTTCAATAAATGATAGCAAATCTGTCGGTATGTTTAGCTGGGAGTGAAGAGTGAACCACTAAAAAGTGAAAACGAAGTACTTTTTGTTTTTTTTTTCTCGTGAGAATTGTGGGATAAAATTTAGCTTATTTCAGTAACTCGCTGATAGTGTAGCTTTTCATCGGTGAAAAATGGTTAAAATCAGATCAGTAGTTTCTTGTTTGGTACCAACAAACAAAAAGTCTTTTGTCTCTATAATATTAGTATAGATATGTAGTAAATGTAATTCATAGACACGAACCAGACATACACACTGTGTCACAGTCTATTTGTGTCGCGAATATGTTGTTTATAACGCTCTCCCCCGGCCACGCGATGTGATTACCTACGTCAGTATGTATAATTCATTTTTGTTGTCTTCGTACCTGCCAAAATCCTAGTGCTATTCATATTTTGGTCAATCTTACCTAATATATCTAGGTGGATTGGATTCTATTTTTAGGACTGTTTTCGATAAGCTCCTCATTGTAACTGTTATCTTTGTATGATTTTGTTATGACGTTTATGTGTGTTTTTAGCAAACAAATATGATGAATTTGAAAATGAAAACAATATATCTAGTTTTAATTTCCGCGAATATTAGTCGAGTCGCAACTCAACGGTCAGCGAGTCAACACGTCCCCTGAGGATGCCTCGTGGAGAGGCGAAACACGTGTCGGTAATGGTGTTGGGTTTTGCATTGCCTTCCTGCATGTGCTTAAAATCCTTGCATTTGCCCAGTAATCTTGCATGTGCATAATATAGCGGGCGGGAGGGAGGTGCATACCTGCAACCCACTAATATTCGCGGAAATTAAAACTAGATATATTGTTTTCATTTTCAAATTTAAAATGGATTTCCGCAAAGTAACGCCTGACTCAATCAATTTTAAATATGATGAACTTTGACGAATCAGACAGTATATCCTAATGTGACTGTTCCTAAATTAACATCAGCTGATCAAATGTTCCTTAATAAAATTGTCCTAGACTCAGATCAGACGAGGTCCTAGATCAGTGTCAAGTTCGGTTTTCCGAGCTCTAAATTTGCTTTTTCCGGTCGAAATTTCGTAGCACCGGAGTCTGGATTTGGAGAGCAGTGGTGGCCAAGTGGTAACGGCCCCGACTTACGAATTGTAGGTCACGGGTTCAAACCCAGCCAGGCGCATTACTTTGTGTAATTAATTACATTACCACTGCTCTCAAAACTGTGAAGGAAAACATCGTGAGGAAACCGGCATGTCCTAGAACCAAAAATTCGAATACATTCACCAACCCACACTGGGCCCGCGTGGTGGATTACGGACCATTCCCTCGCCTAGAGAGGTGGCCTGTGTCCCAGCAGTAGGAACGTTAAAAGACTGATTCTGCTATGTTGGAGTCTGGATTTGTGCCCACCTGATGGCAAGACTCTTCACCCCACTTAAAAATAACTTATTAGTGGTCGGTGTACTGTGATATTTACACCTGTGCCCACCCCTCTGAGGAATATAGGAGTAACGTTATTTGCTATTTTACTTGATTTCCATTTTCTTAGCTGGGTAGAGGGCGTCAACAATAGTCCCCCATTGCAAGCAGTCTTGAGCATCACTCTTCACCTCGCTCCACATGATTCCGTTACTCCTCGCAAGCACGGTTTTACACCAGGTTTGGGGAAGGCAATTATACTTTCTATTCCCTTGAGGATTCAAATCCTTCGCTTGCTTGGATACGTCATCGGGATCTCTTCTGAGCCTGTGGCTCCATCTTGTGACGCTTGTTTGGTAGTCATGATAAATGATATTTATTTTGTAAGTAGGTTGTAAATAACACTTTTACACGTCAATCTTTTTGGTCGTTATAAACTAGATGAGGCCGGTGTTTCCTAGCTGACTACCCTTTTTTTTTTTTTTTTTTTTGGATGGGAAATCATCAAATGACCCCTCCCGCCCTGGGTGGAGCGGTAGGGAGTGTCAGACTTTTACTGACTAAAACCCACCCGTGCTCCTCCATGTGCCCTTTGCGTTCCAGGGCCGCGGCAACTCTCTCGAACAAATTCCGCAACCACTGCGCAATAGCACAGCGGCCGACTTGTCTCTGGAGGAGGCCGAAATGGGACCATTACTGGCACTCCATTTCAGCCCCCTCCCGAGTACCGGGAGTCGCAGCACCCACAGCAGAAGCGGCAGAAGCGGCGACGGAAGCCGCGGCGGCGGCAGAGGCGGCGGCGGCGGCTGACCTCTTGCCCTTGGTCGGGGCGGATGGCGCGCAGGCCCTTCCCCCAGCCCAGTGCTCGGCCGGCTTGCCAACAGCCGCACATGCACTGCAGTGCGGCGTGGCCTCGCACGAGCCGGCCCGATGACCGGGCTGACCACAGCGGAAACAAAGTCCACTGCGGTCCACCTCCGAGGGGCACATAGCTCCCGTGTGGTTGCCCACATGGCAGCGGTAGCACCTCAGAGGTCTGGGTTCCAGCAGTTTTACCCGCGCAGAAACCCACCCCACCAAGAGCCTTCGACCCTCCGACACTGTTCTGGCCGCCGTCACGGGGCAGCTCACCACAAGGGTTTGCATGCCCGTGTTGTCAGGCCGGAGGGTGCCCGCCTTGACGAGCTCGGCAGAGCACCCCCCAGTCCTGGCGACGGCGGCCACAACCTCCTCCTCCGTCACGGAGTCGTCCAGGCCCACTATGCGCATGTCAATGCACTTAGTCGGCCTGGACACTCGAACCTCGTCCGCGGGGAGGACCTCCTTCAGCCTTTCGGCCAGGGCGTCCGCGAACGGGCCACTCTCCGCTCCGGCGAGCTCGAGCTTCCGGGCACCGGTCAGGGTTCTCCTGATCCCGAGGCCCCCAGTGATGCCCAGCTCCCGGAGGTTCACCGCCTCCTTCGCCCGCTTCATCAGGGCGAGGTACGTCACACCCCTCTGTTCCGCTTCCGGCTGCAGTGTTAAAACCACAGCCGCGGACTTCGGGGCGCGAAGCCTCGCCGCGATTGCGTTGGCCTTCCGCCGCTGCCTCTTGGCCTTGCTCCTGGCCGCCTTTTTGGCCTGCCGCTTTTCTCCAGCAACCTGCCACCCGGCCCCGGTCGCAGGAGGGTCCGAGGTTGGGGGTGGGGGCGGCTGCGGCGCCACTGACGCAGCAGCTTTAGCCGCCCCCCCTCCAGCCTTCCTCCTTCCCCTCTTCGCCGGGGCCGACTTGGTCGTCGCCGGCGTCGCAGGCGCCGGCGCGAAGAGGGGAAGGAGGAAGGCTGGAGGGGGGGCGGCTAAAGCTGCTGCGTCAGTGGCGCCGCAGCCGCCCCCACCCCCAACCTCGGACCCTCCTGCGACCGGGGCCGACTTGGTCGTCGCCGGCGTCGCAGGCGCCGGCGCCACAGGCGCTGGCGCGGCTCCCGCCTTGGCCTTCGCCTGGCCGGACGTTCCCGGGCCAGCAGCCACCGCGGCTGCGTACGAAGCCGCCTTCTGCTGCTGGCCCGGGGCCCTCTGAGTCGCCGCCGTTGGGGGCCGCCGGACCATGTCCTCCAGGGTGGAGAACTGCTGCCGGAAGGGAGCCAGCTCCTGCCGCACCAGGTTCCGCACCTGGCTCAGCACTAGGCTCCCCTCCAGCGCCGCCGGACTCAGCACCCCCTGCGGCTCCTCGGAGGCCGCTCTGGCCATCCCCGCCAGGTCCTTCCGGAGCGACTCATTCTCCCGAACGAGTCGCTCCGTAATGGCCGCGAGGCGGGCGACCTCCGCCCGAAGCTCTGTCGTCTCCTTTGAGGGAGACGCGCCAACGTTGGCCGCCGCTGCCGCCAGGATGGAGGCTTTGGCCGCGCTGATGGCCTCCCGCTTTGAGGACTGTTTCCTTTTAAAGGCCACAGCGCGGATCGCGGCCTCCACGACCTCCGAGAACTGGGCCCTCTGCTCCTCAACCGTGGGACGCACCTCTCCCGGGGGCTCCGAGTCGTCGGAGTCGAGAGTAGGCGGAAAAGTAGAGGGAGCCCTACGACCGCTCCCTCCAGGGCGACGC
This sequence comes from Hecatera dysodea, assembly GCA_905332915.2. Taxonomy (NCBI): domain Eukaryota; kingdom Metazoa; phylum Arthropoda; class Insecta; order Lepidoptera; family Noctuidae; genus Hecatera; species Hecatera dysodea. The sequence goes on from HG995303.1 coordinate 16,996,312, forward strand.
CCCTCCTCCACCAGCCTTCCGGCCCGACTCTCCACCTCCCGGGTAGAGGGAGCCAGCCCCCTCCCTGCCTCACAGCCCCTGCCCCGCCTAGCGGTGGGGATTTTGCGGGCGGAGGCAAATTCGCCCTCGGAGGACGACCCCCCGGTATCCTCTCGTCTGGGCCGCTTGCGGAAGAACTTGACGTTCTCCGCAGCAGCCCCCCCTCCTTCATCTCCCGAGCCCGCCGAGCTGACCGTTACTAGGTCTAGCGCGGAGCCGGAATCCAACTCCACGCCACCCCGGCGCTCAGGCGAACCCTCCTCTGCGAATTCGTGCGCCATCAGCTCCTTAAAGGAGGCGGATCCGGATGACGACGACGAATTGGAGCCTCCTCGGCTCTTGTTGCCACTGGCAAGCGGAAGACGTTTGGTGCCCACCCCAGAGTACGGAGGGCAGCCCGCCGAAGCGGGGTGGGATTCCCCGACCGCTGAGCAGTCGGGACCCACCTGGGGACTCATTTTGCAAGCGTCTTTTTTCATAGTTGTCCTTTTAAGGGTGTGGTCCCTTTTCGTTCCGCCCCTTCTCAGGGCCCTCTCTCCCAACCTCACCTCTCCACCTGCTCGCTGCTCTCACAGTCACGTCTGATGATCAGACGCGTACCAGAGAGCAGCGAGCAAGCGTGTGTCTCTCTTGGTCTGATCCCTCACTTGCGACCTTCCGGCATGAGTGGCTCTACCGGGAAAGCTCGCAAGATCATTGGGACGCTCAAGCCCCACCACGACGACAACGTGGAGACACATTCGGTGGGGTAGCTGACTACCCTGAGAAGAAACACCGAAACAAACTCAAAGAGGTCAAATCATATGAGAACCATGTAGGTTGATGTCTGAAGTGGTATTTTGAGGAAAGTACCACACAGATTTGAGTGGACCTGTCCAAACAGTGCAAGCATTTGTCAGCTACCGAGTAGCTCAAACTTAGAACTTTAAGGAGCTCATCGATTTAACAATCTATACTAAAGTAAGGACATTTGGGTAGGCTACATAAAGAACTCAAACCGCCAGACTAAAGTCGATCGGACTCTTGTGTCTTTTGTCATACAATACACAAAGAGCTGGCCCGATCTGCCTGTATACTTCATGTTGTCATGAAGATAACCAACAATGTTGTATGCTTTAATAAATTGTTTTGAGTTGCTCTTGTGTTCAGCTGCACAGGAATATCTCATGCCGTGATGATAAGATAAACCAGTCAGTAAGGTTGGCTGTAGGCTTACTTCCCAGAATTCCTTTCGAGGCGCTTGATGTACAGCAGCTTTGTTAAGTTTGTTATGTTCTTTGAATCGATTGATCTGTTTCATAGGCTTGCGTTTTTTACACTGGATCCTACCCTCTATACTGATCTCTCTCTTATCACTAAAAGGTTTGCTTGGGAGAGAACTTAAGTCTGAGCTGAGCTCGCGTTTGTTCATGCACTTTATTATGACTGCATCTAATATAAATTGTTTAATACAGAATTAAGAAACGATCGAGGTAAGAGATTACGTACAAGATGAAATAAGCTTGCCTAAAGATAACCACTATTCACTCTTGAACACGAAAAACAAGGAATCCGGCAGGCAATTCCATTGTATTTCTTAGCGCCCATTGTGTCACCTTATGTAAATGTTTTATTTGTCTATATTGTCTGTAACTTGTATGGTCAATGGTATACATAAGAAAGAGTATTCTATTCTATTCTTGGTTGCACAATGAAAACATTACAAAAACGTTTTGATCCACCATGTAGCGGAGGCGCATCGCGGTACGTCTTGCTATCTAATGTTGTAAATAAAACGTTGTCAGGTTCATCAATCTATTTGTCAATTTAAATTACGATAATGTTTCCTCAAAATGGTTTATCTCAGCGTTATTTCACCTATAAACTGCAGCATTACGACGTCGCTGTCGTGAATTGTGTTATCCATTCAGGCCTAAGCAATAGTAATTTCAACATGAATTGTCCGTAAAACGCTTACCCCAGCAATAAGGGTCTTGCTTCAAGAGTTATGGGAACATTAAAATAGCAACAAAACATTAATTTTATTATTGCCTTTCAAATGAATCGGGTAATGGAACAATGTGGTTAGAGGGAGCTCGGTGAAAGCTGAAGAACTAGTGAAGTTGTTAATATGGTCGTTTTAGTATGAGTATTTCTGAGTTCATGAAAAGTTTCACGTCTAATCCATGCATTTTAGATGAATTCATAGGGTCAAATTAATTTGCTAGGGTTGCGGAATTTGTTCGAAAGAGTCACCGCGGCCCTGGAACGCAAAGGGCACAACACAAGAAGGATCACGGGTGGGTTTTATTCAGTAAGAGTCTGACACTCCCTTCCGCTCCGCCCAGAGCGGGAGAAGTCATTTGATGATTTCCCAACCAAAAAAAAAGGGTCAAATTAATTATTGACGGTCTTTATTTACCAAACACACAACTTTGCTAATTTTTAACATTTTACGCAGTGCAAAGACAGATTTCCCTCGTTCCTACACAACTCTGTCTTTTGCTAGTTCCTTCTTTGCGACTTCTTCGGCTCTGGGCGGAGCGGGCGGGAGTGTCAGACTCTTACTGACTAAAACCCATCCGTGTTCCTCCTAATGCCCTTTGCGTTTCGGAGCCGCGGTGACACTTACGTACAAATTCCGCAACACTGGCAGGCACTGTATATATCTACTAGCTGTTATTATCCGTGGTTTCGCTCCCGTGCCTATCCTATACTAGTGGTACATTTTTCTCGTTTAAAAGCAGCCGACATAACACCTTTCTATCAGTTTTAAGAATTGTAAAAGACTTCCAAAGATTACCACATTCACAAACAATGTAATCAAGCAATTATACCTCTTCATAATATTACCGGTTTATTTTCATTATTTGTATTTTCAATTGTTCCTTTTACTCTGGAAGCCTTTATCGTAAACGTCTTTCTACATCGCTCTCACATGTATGAATAATTTCAACAAGAACCATGTATCAACTTTGTAACTCCTGTGAATCCTGTGTGTCCTTTGAATTTCTTTCTCCTCCTTTACCATAGAGACCTACGCTTTGGAACAGATAGCTTCACCTCTTTTGACTGACCAACTTCGATAATTCAAAAGTGCTTGTAAATAGTTAGATTGAAATGAATGCTTTGAGTTTGAGACCTCTACTTTAGAATTCAGCTGGTTCGTAGTTTTACTTTTCCTTCCATAATGTTACTCGAATATTATCATTCACCTGCCGGTATACTTCAGCAGGTAGCCCGTATAGGTACTAAAACACATTAGTTTCTGTTACGCACCATTAATTGTGATCCTCCATTACCAACGAAGGAAACACTATTACTTTACTGACGGTACGGTTTTTATTTGGATTCTATGCTTTTTGTTTCATAATTTTATTTTATTTAATTCTTGTATATATTTATTTATTGTATATATATATATAATTAATACACCTAAGACTACCTACAGTACTCTATTTCCTTTACTCTTTAAAATCCATCCAAAGGTTGTCTTGAAAAGATCGTTTTTAGCGATAAGGCCGCCCATTGTGTCACCCTATGTAATGTTTTCTTCATCTATATTTTCTGTAACTTATATGGTGTACATAATATAGAGTATTCTATTCTATTCTACATTAATTAAATTCGATTCACGTTTACGAATAGCTTGCTCGAACTGATTCATGCTTTTGTTTATCTCTTTCATATTAATACAGCTAAGAAGTGGTATTCCGTGCCGGAGTGTGTGTTTCCTGATGACAACCAGTGTTTCTTTAGGTCAAGAGTGAATAGGTTACTGCTAGGCAGGCGTGCTTTATGGAATTTGTTCGAAAGAGTCACCGCGGCCCTGGAGCGCAAAGGGCATTTGAAGAAATACGGATGGTTAGTCAGTAAGAGTCTGACACTCCCTTCCGCTCCACCCAGAACGGAAGAAGTCATTTGATGATTTCCCATCCTTTAAAAAAGGCAAGCGTGCTCCATCGTCGATCACATCATCAATTTCCACTAGGTGAGATTTTCATCAAAGGCGAGCTAATCTATACTTAATATTATAAAGCTGAAGAGTTTGTTTGTCTGTTTGTTTGTTTGAACGCGCTAATCTCAGGAACTACTGGTTCGAATTGAAAAATTCTTTTTGGGTTGAATAGACCATTTATCGAGGAAGGCTTTAGGCTATATATCATCACGCTTAAGCCAATAGGAGCGGAGCAGCGATAAAGAATGTTTTAAAATCGGGGATTCCACGGGGACGAAGTCGCGGACAAAAGCTAGTCAATAATAAAATTAAAAAAAAATGGTGGAGAACTGTTAGTGAATCGAGAATTAACAGGTATTGGACCCAAAGGGAAGGAACAAGGTTTTATTGTGCTTTAAGCCCATACAATCTATACTTAATATTATAAAGCTGAAGAGTTTGTTTGTTTGAACGCGCTAATCTCAGGAACTACTGGTTCGAATTGAAAAATTCTTTTTGGGTTGAATAGACCATTTATCGTGGAAGGCTTTAGGCTATATATCATCACGCTTAAGCCAATAGGAGCGGAGCAGAGATAAAGTATGTTTTAAAATCGGGGATTCCACGGGGACGAAGTCGCGGACAGAAGCTAGTATACAATAAAATAAATAAAAATTAAATATTCTTAGACACAATCTATTTAATTTTTGGTTGAATGTGCTAATCTCAGGAACTACTGGTTCGAACTGAAAAAATATTTAAATTTTGGATAGCCCATTTATATGGGGCTATCACATCTGGCTGCGACCAATAGGAGTGGAAAATCGATGAAAGATGTTGCAAAAACAGTGTTTTTAATCTTTCTTATGTGACGCAAACGAAGTTGCGCGGGTCAGTTTATTTCATGGAATAATTCTAACCTATTTTTAAATATATTTTGTGCATCTAGGTATAACATAATAAAATATATAAATATAGGTATGTTTTTCAACTGTGCATATTCCTGTAACCGAAGGAGCACACTTAATGGAGCCACTTTCCTTTCTTGGAGATCCATACAAATAAATAAATAAAAACCTATGTCATTTAGTTTTGTCCCAAAAGTGTCAGCCCTCTTACCGACGTAAATTGTAATACTGAGTAAGCGGGTAAGTGACCGCTTAGCCAACTCATACCGACTGGTGACTGGTATTGCAGGCTTGTCTGGTAAATTATCCTCGTTTTTTTGCTGCAACAAGATAAAACTCATATCCAGTCCAGCAGATGATTCCTCACTGAAAGAAATAAAACGAAAAAACAATTATTAGAAGAAATAATCGATTTGTTGTCAAAGCTTCATAGCAATAAGGTTAATTTTTAACCGTCTTATATTCTTAACCCTCCTTTGTGTCAGCAAAACAACATAATATTTATTTTATACCTACCAACAGATGATCCCCTTCCATAAAAAGAAAACGAAACACTTCTTAATTAGTTAATTTTACCCATTTTCTACCTAAAGGAAATAGCAATAAAGTTATTTTTTTAATTCGCAATCAGTACAGTCAAGGAAACAAGTGTTTTGTTGTAAATGAGAACGTACATTACCGTTTATTTATAAACAGAATTTAGATGCGTCCGTGCGTTGCCGTCGATCGCCGCAGCGATGCGCCGACGCGATACAGTCAGCAGGCAAAGAGTATGTAGAGTAGACGGTGTCTGTTATGTGTAGGTACAATACCCTCAGAAATTGTTCGGAGTGGACTATTTGATCCTGGTTTTTCTGGATAGGGAAGTGTGGTTGAGTTATTAACCGACTTCTAAAAAAGGAGGAGGTTCTCAATTCGGATGTTTGTATTTTTTTTTTTTTTTTTATGTTTGTTCGCGCATAACTCCGTCGCTTGTCAACCGATTTGAAAAATTCTTTTTTTGTTGGAAAGGGTATACTTCCCAAATGGTCCCATGAAAATTTTATCGAAATCAACCAAGCGGTTTTCGAAAAATCTAAAAAAAATATGTACTTTGTCTACTTTGACGACCTCTTAGTTTACTCTGCAAAGGAGCTGTACGTTTTTTTTACACCAATGGGATTGGTTCGTTTAGGTGGGGGAGGGGAGGGGGTGTAGGTACCACTAAAAAGTGAAAAATAAAAAACTTTTTACAAAAAAATACAACCGACTTTTACACAAAAAATCAAAAAAGTGCAAAATAACTTTAATTTCGGAAGTCGGTGTTCAAAAAACGAAAAAGCAACCACAAACACCGAGTTCCGAAATTAAAGTTATTTTGCACTTTTTTGATTTTTTGTGTAAAAGTCGGTTGTATTTTTTTGTAAAAAGTTTTTTTTCTTCTGGAATTCCTTAGTAAAAGGACATAACAGACAGTAAAGGCTAAGATTAATACCAACGACACAGTAAAATGTTGCAGCCTGGTATCTTGTTTTGTGCTCGATTGATAATAAATAATAAGCTCTTCTCCCTATAAAATGGGACTTACACAATCTAAAAAAAAATCTGGTTAAGTGTTTTGGACTATTACATGAAGGGTTCCTTACCATTGTACAAGATAGAATTCTATGTTATTTCTTGTTATAGTAGCAATAGAAATACATCAAAAAAGTAAAAATTTCAAATATCTATTTATTACGGTTCATGAGATACAGCCCACTGGCAGACACGCACGGGTGGACAACGGAGGCTTAGTAATAGGCTCTCGTTGGCGTCAGGTACGGAACCCTAAAAATTTTGATATACTCAATTATGTACTGTATTATATAGGCGCTATATTATAACAATAAGTATATTGCAATAGGAAAATCGACCAGCGAAATAGAAACAACAGGAAACAAGTTTGACATTACATACTATTATTGAACCAGTTTTGTTAATAAAACTCACGTTTTAATAAACTAGTTTGTAACCAAATTAGGCGGCAACGAACATGATTAACATCACGTTATCAGGAAAATTACCATATTAGCATTGTGACAAACAAATAGGAAAAGTCAATACTATTAACGCTGTTTATTTGTGTCGTTTGGATATTGTTCCCGTCTATTTACCATATTTTGTAGATACATATATTCGCTTAGCAACAACTCAATAATATTTGTTCTACAATCAGTAAAAAAGAACACTTGCCAGTCTATTGGGTTCACTCCCAGTCGATAGCGATGCGGACGAGTTTTTGATGCCATTTTGTAGTTAGGAGGATTTTAGTTTATTTTTAGGTTAAGTGTATATATAGTTAGACTTAAAGTGAAATAAAATGATTACTGTATCAGTCTAATATTTTGAAATTAGTTATCGCTTAAACCCTTTCTGGTTTATCGTTGGCGACGATTGTGAGTTTCATTATAGATATCGGTTAACGTCTGTGAATAACGTCTGGTATGTAAAAATATATCTAACGTCCCATTTCATCGGTATAAAGCAGTCTGTCCTCAATTAAAATACTTCCGAAATAAACAAACCGGAATCCATATAGGTAATTCCGGTTGCCCCTCTGTTCTATTTTGGTCTACGTTCATCTCAAGCGGTCGTGCTTCAGTGGCCGACGGTACGCGCCGGGCAACACACCTCTGCGACTCGGCTCCGGACCGAAGCGCGATCGATACGCTCAACACGCTACTCGCTACACGACAACTGTCCGCGACTGTACTACCGCTCGTCGCAGTAAACGGCAAAATTACGTACGTCGCTCAATTACATGTAATCGCGAGTTTTCACCTGATCACCCATTTGGACCGCATTGTGCATGTGTTTGTGTGCTGTGTTCTTTTTCACTTATAAATTAAATGTTTTCGTTTCAACTTCCCAACATTGTTCTTTTATAGATTTTACAAACGTAAACCGTGTTTAGATTTGTTTTCGCGACTTCCGATTGTGGGTTGTGCATGTTTTGGAGGATTTTCGACTTTATTCTCTGTTTGGTAAGGTTGGTTTGGGGATGGTGGTAGTTAAACGATTACCGGGCTCATTAGTGAGGAAAATGCTTCCATTTCAGCATCCAAATGTCGGGTTTATAAGTGGAAATATTTTTTTGTTTAATCCGTTCATATTTTGAAATTTATTTGAAAGACAGAAATAAACATAACCTAGTCAACAATTTACTACTCAAAAGACGAATAAATAATCTCTAAATACTTTTACGTCACATTCAGCGAAAACTTAAAATTATAGTCAGGCGCTCTACCCTGTATCTTGTGCGACAAACATTAGGGACACCCTGTATAATCATTTCAAACCTTTTCTGACAATATTATTGGAACCCTTCCTAAGTAAACCTTTATCCGTACCCCACTGTAAAGGTTCAGAGCAGAATGTTTTACTAAACAAATTGACAATTCCACTGCAAAAATATTTTATTACGTACATTTATGTAGATTGCAATGTCTGCAATCTATTAACTTACGAACGTGGGATTTAATAACGTTTTATGGTCCATGAAAAGTTAGGGGGTCTCTTCAAAGATTTTCCGGAAAACGCATAGGTTTGGGCACGGTCAATGAACCCTTCGTTCGAGGGGTGGTTATCATTGAACATGTTTAGGGCTCCGTTTAAAAGGGTAGCAAAACGGATGAGGGAGAAAACGTTTGATGGAAAAGTCAGCACTTCTAGTAGGGGTATTGATATGGTAGAAGCAAATATTCAAGGCAGGGAACATACTCATACATACGAGTTTACATCGACACATTATATGGTAGAAAATAGAAATATACCAGACTAGCTTTTGCCCGCAATTTGGTAAGCGCATATCCCGTTTTTTCCCCGTTTCCCAAAACATGCCAAATTTCAAGTTTTTCCAGTCGTTGGCTGTTCGTTGTCTGTCAGTCAGTCACTCAGTAACGGTAGAGTTTTATATAATACTAGCAGCGCCCTGCGGTTTTAGCCGCGTAGTTCCCGTTCCCGTGGGAATATGGGGATAAAATATAGCCTATGTCACCCGGGGATAGCGTAGCTTCCAAACAGTGAAAGAAGTTTTCAAATCGGTTTAGTAGTTTCGGAGCCTGCTCAATACAAACAAACAAACAAATCTTTCCTCTTTATAATAGTAGTATAGATTGATGATATGGGACAATACGGGAGCACTGCAACATTATAACCCCATTCCATTCACTCACCTAGTTTCTAATTGGTTTGTTACGCATATCATGGAAAATGTTTTAAAATTATAATGCATGTAAAAATAATACTAACACTAACCACCCTGGAATAGAATATGCTGTTTGGAGTCTACTCGTACATTTTAATGCTCATAGCGTTACCACATCTTTTGTTATAAATCTTCATGAACATAATGCAGTAATAACGTAATTTGAGTTGCCACTATAAGTACCAGTTGCTGTGGTTGCGAATGTTACAAAATATAATATATTTGTTGTACCAAACATTCCTAACAATGATATAAAAGATATTCCGGCCATATCAGTTATTGTTAAACATGCCATTTAACTCGTGGAATAAGTTACGATAAACAGGATAAGCAAAGAAAACATTTAGTATGCGAACCCCGAAATTGTGTAACAAAAACAAAGCGAATATTTTCTAACTTGATCCTTTCCAATATTCGAATTAAAACAAACATTTAAGACATACAAAGATACAAGGGAGCTAACGATCAATGAACCATTTACAGAAATGAATTAAGGTGAACCGTAGTAATCGGTCTTTTCCTATGGAGAAATACCTCCCATTGTGTTGTCTAAAGTAAAAGTCATTGCCGTTGGCCCGGCTTAAGCGTTTACACACCATCGATTTTTGGTCAAACACCAGTTCGTCCGATTAGATATGTACTCCTAAGGCTTCATTCCGCGACACAATTGGCTCCGCTAAATTGTTTTGATCTGTGAGTGGCATTACGTCATTGACAACAGAATTGTCTAGTAGGATGTCTTGTAGAACTCTTAATTTCTTCACTTTTGTGGTTATTTCATGGGATGCGTGTCTTTTGCGCTGTTTACTTCTAGGTCTTCTTTGGTTCCGACTCAGCTACAAATAGCCGTGATTGCTGTTTTTCCATTTTGTTTAAAAACTTTAACACATTCAATCGTGGAGCTTAGCTGTAAATATTTTCGATACGATGCAATGTTTGTAAATTCGATTTATCTCTATTTAGATCAAAATAATTTAGTTTATGCTTCACATATTGCAGAGTTTCCACGCGGTTGTTGTAAATTGCATTACTCTGCATCAGAATATATGTATGAGGGTATATTCTATGTAAAATAAACAGGTTGATAGTTATTTTCTATATCTACTCCTGATAGTCGAGTTTTTGCATCTAGTGTTTTGTCTCCAGTTTAGTCCAGTCTTTATATCCTGTTTTTGGTAGTCTCTGATATGATGTTTACTTGGCCTGGTTTCACCTTCTCTTCGCGCTTTATGAAGCTGACTGAACTTTGGTCTTCTGCAATTTTCAGAGCAAAATAATCAAGTTTATCTCATTTGAATTCTAATTTAACCGCTTTAATTCACTTTTGCTTCAATGAAAAGTTTAAAAAATCTATACTATATGCCTTACAATATTTTAATCAAGATAATAATCCATATTTTATCAAGATTATGCTAAATAGTCTTTGTCGAGAACTCTGCCGTTCTTGCAGCGTTGATATAGTTAGTTTTTTTTTTGCGTTGCAATTCTGTAAACTTATTTCGTTCAGACGCTCCACATCTTTCTAGAGCTAGTTATCATGTCTCTGGTCATCGTAACAATCCTGCTGTATGTTGTAGTAATTTAAGTTTATTAGACAGTATACTTTAACTTATATATGTTTTTTTTTTGTTGTGAAAACAAGAATTGTGACATATTTTAACGATATTTTTTTTTACTGTCCTTGACACTTTGTTGGTAATTCAAAGGATTTAATACAACTTGTTCTTTGTTATGTGTCTATTTGAATTCAAATTAATTCACTGTGATAAATTACTTTTTTAGATTTTTGCTTATATTTATCTATTCTTCCAGTAAAAATCAAAATGTCAATACAACTCCTTGTCCTTCTATGATGTTGATAACTAACAAAGCTAAAGATTTTCCAATGTCCCTCGAGCGGCGGGTTTTACGTTAGTTGAATTCCTAGTGGAAAAATCTTACATAGCAAAAGAAAATATTCAATCAAAGTGCCCAAAGTTTTCTTACAGGTATTTGATTGATATAAAAGAAACAGTATTGAACGTTTTTCCAAACGCATTTTCTTTAGATCTAACAAAATGTTAAAGAAAACCGGATTTCTGCAAGCGACACGAAATTTCAGTAGCGAAAGAATGTAGCAACAATGATTTGTAACTTGGAACCGGGGTACAAAAACTAGACCACATCAAGTTTAATTAAATACAAAGCAAACTACTCCAGCAACGCTAAACCAAATTAAAGACATCGATAAAAATATCGACGTATACCGATTTTCAGATATCGATAAAATTACCGGTTATCCCGCGCGGGATTAAAAACGGGGATGGAACGAAGATTTAAGTGACGATAAAGCAATTTGTATTAATACTGCTTGGGGTGGATGGAATAACTTTATTGGGGAAATCGAAGCTTTAATATTATTCACGATAAAGTCTTTTGATCATGAATGTTGTTAGGTGCTTCGTTTGCATACAATTTTATTATCGTGTTCTTATATGAGAAATCTAATTTTGATTAAGCATTTTTTCTTTCTTTTTTCTCGTTGCTTTACCGACAGCTTTATTATTTCTATAGAAACGTCGGGTTCCTATATTTACCTTAGATGTAGGTGTTCGATAATATGTTGAATGGTAACTAAAATATGTATCCCCATTGCCATTTTCTTTATAAAAGAAATTGTCCGCAAGTTCCGATAAGATTTGTCCAGTGATCCCAAGTTTTATTAATAGGTTATAGTTGGATGATTTATCGTGGGTCGTTGGATACTTATTGATCTTTTAAAAACTTACGCAAAATCTATAAACCATCTCAGGTCTATGATTCCATCGTTTTAAAATTTGGAATGTTGATTTTTCCTAAGTTACCCTCCTTCTGTATCAGTGTTCTTGTCGATAACGACGTCATTCTGACGGCCATTGTCCTCCCGGCCACTTTCACACGCTCGCCCATACCTCGGCTATGATGCACAGTGCCAATTAGTATTAATTATTGATTATACCGATGTAGGTGTTCATATTTCTTCACACGTACCAAGGTGTGAAATAATTGGTTTCCTATACGTTACGATCAATGCCTGCAAAACAAAGACTAGCAAATCCGACACAATATTCTGATTTCAAAAGATTTAGCTACGTGTTTGTGTTTCTATGAATAAGATAATACATAACGTTAATCAATGCGACGTTATTGTTATCAATACTAATATATAAAGCTGAAAAGTTTGTTTGTTTGCTTGAACGCGCTAATGTCAGGAACTACTGCTCCTATAGTCGTTGATGCAATTGTTAACGCTAGTCGAAAACGAATCAAATGTATGGGAATGAAATCATCTCAACGTTAAGTCACGTCAAGTTCATATCGTTCAAAATGATAGAATTAATGTTTTCGTTTCTACAACGTTCAACGCTACATCCTTTGTTAGAATGTTTAAAGTTAGTGGTTAATTTTAACCTGTTTTTAGGAACGCTGGCCATAGACTAAAGAATAGGTCGTTTTTCTAAAGACATTGTAGAACGAGTGGCCGATACAGGCGCATCAACATGGCTACGAACTTATTGTTTTCTACAGTTGCTGACACTGAAGCGTTACCGATTGGAGAACGGAATTCGACACGAAACGGTTGTAACTTGGCTAGGGGGTCTGGTCCGATTTGAAAAATTCTTTCAGAGTTAGAGTGCCCATTTATCAAGAAAGGCTATAGGCTATATATCATCACACTAAGACCAATAGGAGCAATGCAAATGTGACACAAACGAAGTTGCGCGGGTCAGATGCTGTACTATACACTGAAGAAAATTGTTATTGTTTGGTCTATCCAGAGTCCCCAAAAATTTCAAAGACGTTCCTGGATTTAACAGAATACATATAAAACAAATTAGATAGTATTGTGACGATGTAGCCTCCTTGGATGCGAGTCACAGGCAGACAAGTTTGTCGATAGAACTTTGGAAGTGTCAGGCTAAAGAATAAAGAATACTTTTCAAATATGAAAAAGAAAAATGTTTTGTTTTATATGGAAGTTATGTAAGATAATTCTTGGAGGGCACACGCCGTTAATAAGTACTGACTATAATCCAAACCCGTATTTTATTCAGTAGAATTATAAGTAACTCGTGTTGGTCAGAGCCCTTTGGTGTAACAATATTATTACATGCAAAAGTATAAAATGTAAACAAATATTTTATACATGATCCAAGTGAAAATTAACTCCAATAAACTTGAACTAAACATGTTATACCCAACACTCTTGAAGTAAGATAGTTGAAAACAATACTAAAAATAAATGTTGTTAGTTGTTACTCTGCTCATATCGATAAACACGCTTGCGTCGAGTCAGTATTCATAATAGAAATACTTTTAATTGAAGCTGTAGTTTCAATGTCTCGTAATGCTAACAACGTTCATTTCTTTTAACGCCTGATTTAAATATAGGATGTAGGTTTACATAGATATTTGTATATTCTGGAACCTACATAAAGCAAAGATTCTCCATCAACCATACTTTGTGGTTTACGTCTTTCAGCCAACCTAATACCTAAATTCTATTTTCCTTAGATCTTTCCTAAAACCTCATTTTCCAATACAATAACTTGAAACGAAAACTCAGTGCCTCGGAAGTGTGATAATGTAAAACTTTCCTAATTTAATGAGAGCAGTGTAACAAAAAGTGAGAGAAGTGCATTTATACTATGATTGTTAAGTTTCACTAGATACTGTGATGTTGACTGTAGTGTATTGAACTGTTGGACAATGCTTCGTGCGTTGACTTCTAGGCGGTGGTCGTTGCGACGGGACAGTGGCAGGTGAGGTTTTGTTAATAATAAACACTTTATCTTCAATATTTTTATAAATTTTATTATAAATTTGAAAATGAAAACAATATATCTAGTTTTAATTTCCGCGAATATTAGTGGGTTGCAGGTATGCACCTCCCTCCCGCCCGCTATATTATGCACATGCAAGATTACTGGGCAAATGCAAGGATTTTAAGCACATGCAGGAAGGCAATGCAAAACCCAACACCATTACCGACACGTGTTTCGCCTCTCCACGAGGCATCCTCAGGGGACGTGTTGACTCGCTGACCGTTGAGTTGCGACCCAACCCTGAGGATGCCTCGTGGAGAGGCGAAACACGTGTCGGTAATGGTGTTGGGTTTTGCATTGCCTTCCTGCATGTGCTTAAAATCCTTGCATTTGCCCAGTAATCTTGCATGTGCATAATATAGCGGGCGGGAGGGAGGTGCATACCTGCAACCCACTAATATTCGCGGAAATTAAAACTAGATATATTGTTTTCATTTTCAAATTTAAAATGGATTTCCGCAAAGTGACGCCTGACTCAATCAATTTTTTTTTTTTTTTTTTTTTTTTAATTTTATTATTGAAACAATCGTCTTTGTCTTCTACAGCTTTTACTCCGACAAAATTAGTGCCTTTCCTCTTATAAAAATGTTCAAAATACGTTACCGCAGCTACAGAAAAACTGTTTTCTTAGCTTCGTTCAAGGTTTTCTTATTCCTTTTTAGTCTGGCATAGATCTTTGCTACTAAGCGAAGCATAACAATTGAGATTGCTATCAATCGTAAAACAATTTTCTCTATCATAATCGATCGTTATATCAGAACGAGTTTCCTCACTAATGAGTTCAAGACAATTAGTCGTATTTATCAATAACTCTTTTGAGAGAATAATCTGTAATGACCACAATTAACCTCACAAATAAAATCATTAGTTGATTATGTTGGCTGTCATATATAAATGAGACCTAATCGGATGTTTAATACAACTTTAATAACGAAACCTTTTATTAAAAAAAATATGAGAGAGGCTTTTTTAACAATCTTATCTGTTGAAAAGTATTTACTTATTAGCCTTGAACTTAATTGCCGAAAAGAAGCCTGCTCTACAGAATTGGCAGAATGCCATAATCACTACTCTTGTACCTTAGATTCTGGTCTTACTCAACAAAACCTAAGTCGCCTTTTACGACGCCGACAGTATGGAGTTGGCCTGTTTTGAATTTGCATTGTTCATTCACAAGTAAGATTTATAACAGTTGTTACTAGATACTCCAGTCGACGTATAAATTAGTTAGATGTATGATTAGTCAATTTGGCAACTTTTCCTTGTCATCCTGCTAATTTATGTTTTGAATATGAAGTTTGCAGGGGGATAGTGCAGTTGTTACATTTAATTTAAAATCAGTTCTGTAGATCATGTTTACACTTCTATTTCTTCCAGTCATTCATGGGATTCTGACATCATATTTATGAAAAGTAACTGCGTCATTGTCCTTATAATTTCTGTCTACTCCTTCAACTGCCACATATTCCTCTCGTTTTTGAACTTTCCCAAGGACAGCTATAATAAATTATTCCGCTGTAACAACTGCGTTTGGCAGACAGCTTGGCGCTGTAAAGTTATGATGTTGTAAGTGCCAATTTTTATGTCTGGCCGCATTTAACGACACCCACAGGATATGGTTTCATGGCTTGTTGTTGCTAATGGCCGTACGTGAAGTTCCTAATGTTTTTACTGGTTAGGTATGTAGCTACTTATCAGCTTCTCACATGTGATCATTACTATTATCATTAGTTCCTAGTGCTGCGTGTTTTGAATTTGTTCTAACTTAATAATTTTAGCTCTGATTGTAAGCGTTAGAATAAACGTTGAAATGCTACTCTTATCTCTACGCTACACTCTTCACACTGTTGAGCATGATTTGGTTTGTTACTTACAAATACAATACTGCAATTTACAAAATCCAAGGACTATATTTTTACAAGATAGTGGGATAATTTTGCAAGATCAGAATATGCTTTCTTCTCAGTATCAAACTACGACAAAGTCAATATGCTTTTACGCTCAACTAATCTAATAAATAAGAATTTAAACAATTCCATATAGTTCTTCCGATACAAGTCGTGCTCGTTCCTATTCGCATAATCCCGTTCCGCCCAAAATCCATCGGATTAAATAGGCTTTGCCAAAATTTACATAATATTATTAAAGTTGTGGTGGCTTTATTCAGTAAATGTTAGTAGAATTATTGTATTAGCAAAAACGGCTTGAAGTTGAAGTGAATTTGTAGAAGAATGTGGTTTAACATTATTGATACTTAAAAGATTGAATTCATATCAATATTAAGTTTGATCTGACCTGACCTGACCTGTTTCCGGAACCACAGCGTCCAGTTATCTACTTTTTATAGACTTTTACTCATCATCTTTCTGTCCTTTTCCCGTGTTAAACAGGTCCAGAGGACTCATTCTCTTTTTCCATTCTCCCTTTTCAATCGACTCGCTGTCATTCACTAACTTTTCTTTCATTTGTTTCCTGCAAAGCTGTAATAAACTTACGAGTTGTACATTGTATTTCCGATACGTGCCTTCTTACATAAACTTTTTCAACCTATTTGATTACCCTTTTTGTTACTCACTCTGGACCTAGAGCTAATTTCCATAATGTTTTGATTTCGTATGCCTGAAATTACCTCAGTGTTGATTCCAATTTCAATCTGCCTATAACATAAAAGGAATGTACCTTCATGTAATTGGAATTCATCTCGTTTGCCACTCTACAAAACTAATTTTACCTCCCCCACTTTCTACCTCCGAGGATTCCTTTGTTTGAGCTAAAATTTCATGAACCGTTCTGATATCCAACGGAATGCAACGTTATTTTTAATTTCGACAAAGTTTTGCCATTAACTAGACCTGTGTTTTTTCCAAAGTTTTTATAACACCGCTGAGGTTTTTGGCCAAGAGAACAATGAATATTTACAATCTCATTTTACCCGAAATCATTTAAATATAAATATTGCTGTTTGAACAGGAATTTTAGAGTTTACTCAGATAAACCCGTCGGTGTTCATTGTTTTAATTAAATTAACCTTTATTAATGAAACATACTCATATGTGCGCTTCAATCCCGTAAACATGCCAAGTAGGCTTAGTTTAATAACTCATTAAGCGGACAGAATACATTAGTAAATCTCCTATATTACGATGTAGCGTAAGCAGAACAGATTCGCCAACATACCCATGATTCTGTAATCAAAGAGCAATTTTAAAAAATGGAGGGCGTCTTTGTATTCACTGAACAGTAACGAGAGCGTGTCAAAAAGAAGAAAACAAACAGTCATTACCAAACGGAAATATTGCAACATTGCCTTCACCTTTGTCTCGGAACAGTGATGGTTTCAGAGCTTAGAGGCTTTATAATTTTTGTCTCTGAAGTGCGCAGTGATTTTCATTATAGCCAAAACGGTACCCCCTGGTCTTTGAGATTTACATTAGACAAGCTGTCTACGCTCTTGTCTAGCTATAAAGGGACTATAAAATTGAATAGTTCATGAAACCCTTCACGAAAATCCTTGTCTCTCCAAGAGAATTAATTAAGTCCCCCAAGTCACAACCTAACATAATTATAGTCCCAGAAAATACTTGTTTCGCAAAATCCGTCTGAAAGTATTCGTGCATAAATTCGACATTTTATCTTTTAAGAGCATCCTCCTTGGTTTTGTGTCCCTTGCGTTCTAGAGCCTCATTATTTTTTACAGGTTTTAATGTCAAAGGTGAGCCCTCCAGCTTATACTGTTTCCTTTTGTCGAGAGACCTTTTACCTGACAATCACTGGACGGTACTCGGCTGTAACTCTTTTGTTCCACGGTGTCGACTTGTCATGTTCCTTTATAAACTTGCATGTACATATATACTGCGTGTAAATGTTAGAACTTGAGAGTTAGTTCTTCATCGAGGTTTTCCGCTTGATCTGTCCGATGTAATGTTCCTACATATGTGGCCATAACGGTAGTATTTAGTTGACCGTGTGTTGTTGTGGTTGCTGTTAGCATAGAAAAAAAGTTCGAAGTTCTATTATGTTCAAATAAATAACCCTAAGTGGCAGACCACTATTAGTTCCGGTATTAGCTATGAAAATATATAAACATAACCTCAAAAACATATTTCGTATTTACTTGACTCTCCGACCTTTTAAAAATATATGAAAGGCCGGACTTATTTATATTTAAATAGACGAATAAAACGACATATGTTTTATCAAGTTACGTTTTGTATTTTACTAGTCCAAGCATGTTAGCCGAGTGGCCATTGTTAGAAAATTTAAAATGGTTCTAATTTAACTGTAACACTATATAGCGAAAATGTTTTCAACTAACTTTTTAGACCTATGTATCCTGCTTATGTGTGTAAAGTTTCATTAAAATCGGTTTAATCATTTCGGAAAATAAGGACTTGAAAATTTGTATGAAACGCCGTACGGTGTATATGTACGCTCTTAAGCTTTCTTAAGGCTTGTACCTGTTCTATTTTTGTTTGAGTGTTAATTCAGATTTTAGCGACAACCTTCTTACTTATTCACATCCGTACCGTACTTACAGCATCTAAGAGGCTTCGTATTCATTAGCAGAATCTGAACCGTTACCCTTATTAAAGCAACATTTGCTTAATCCTATACCAACACAATGTTTGAACCTAATCTGAAACTTACGTACATAGAATGTTTTTCGTGTTGTATTCTATTGTATTTTACAATTCATTGTTAAGGTACGTAAATAAGAGAATCCATTGAAAAGGTTCGCTTTTCACTTAGGGATAACGTTTCCAAGTGGTCGCTTACGTCAGAAAGGCCCTTAGGGCCTTCCTTAATCACACAACGAATATAAAATACTTGCGTATGTCTTTGTGTTTTTGTTTTGGAGCACTATTTCTCAAGCCTTCTCCAAAGTTCAAGGTCAATTCTGTGTAACCGCAGTAGCTTTTATTGTACACATTTTACCTTAATGTGAATTTGTATGTAAACATGAATATCGTTTTTCTTGGCGCGGTAAACAAAGATGGCGCTCTCATTCAAGAGCTATTTGGCACGGTCGGCGAGTGTAGAACGTGCCACGTTCGATTAACTCTGTCATTTTAAAACTTTGTGTTACTAAAAATACTTGCGTATGTCTTTGTGTTTTTGTTTTGAAGCACTGTTTCTCAAGCCTTCCCCCAAGGTTCAAAGTCAATTCTGTGTAACCGCTGTAGCTTTTATTCTGCACATTTTACCTTAATGTGAATTTGTATGTAAACATGAATATCGTTTTTCTTGGCGCGGTAAACAAAGATGGCGTTCTCATTCAAGAGCCATTTGGCACGGTCGGCGAGTGTAGAACGTGCCACGTTCAATTAACTCTGTCATTTTAAAACTTTGTGTTACTAAACTTCTGTCAGTTAACAGAGGGCCAATTCTAGTCATTTCTTAGCAAAGTTCACATTCGCATCTAACAAGGGGAGGGCACGGTGTGGGAAATTCACTTCGGGACGAGACTGCGTGTGGTAGTAGTTTCCCATAAGGGTATGCAAATCCTAAAAGATTTTTTCAGAATGGCCAGTAGTTTCGAAGAAATAAGCCTTTGAAACTCTATGTGTAACTGTAACTCATATACTTGTTTATTTTCATCACAAATGCGAACGGCGAAATAGCCTAGTCAGTAGTGCCTGCGACTCCTGCGCGGACGCTCAGGGTTCGATTCCCGAATTGGACTATCTTTTTTGTTTTTTAATTACTTATTTATTTCTTTTTAAATTAACTATTTCAATAATTTAATGAATTCAATCGAGAAAAACATTGTTAAGTATTAAATTAATTTCAATTTACATTAACTATTATACTTTCTAAATTATAAAGCAATATATAATTATGGTATTCATGAATAACATAAAATATTATTTGTGTTAATTATTTATATAATATATAATTGAAAAATTTGTTAAATAATTAATGATAGATGTAAATGTGGTTATTATTTATGAATACCATAACTATTAGCTGCTTTATAATTTAGAAAGTATAAAAGTGAATGTAAATTAAAATTAATTTAATACTTAACAATGTTTTTCTCGATTGAATTCATTTAATTATTGAAATAGTTAATTTAAAAAGAAATAAATAAGTAAATAAAAAACAAAAAAGATAGTTTGATGCGGGAATCGAACCAAGAGCGTACGCGTAGGATTCGGAGACGCTACTAACTAGGCTATTTCGACGTTCGTGCAAGTGATGAAAATAAACAAGTATATGAGTTACACGTAGAGTTTCAAAGGCTTTTTTCTTCGAAACTACTGGCCATTCTGAAATAATCCTTTAGGGTTTGCATACCCTTATGGGAAACTACTACCACACGCAGTCTCGTCCCGAAGTGAATTTCCCACACCGTGCCCTCCCCTTGTAAGTAGCATTCTGTGAAAATAAAACCTCATATTTACATTTTTGACAGATCGCGACTGAAATGCGAATAAGCATTGCTTGGAAATGAATAGAATAGGGTAGTTGACTAAAAAAGATTTCCTTAAATATTGGACACATATTATTTCTTTTTTCACGTAAATAAAATCGAAGACGATATCGTGTGTTGAATAATCGTGTGACGTCACTACTCGCTACAATTTTACCACGACTTGACGTAAAAAGCTTCCACTCCTGATCTTTGATGCTCTTTATCTTCGTCTATTTTTATAGATCTGATAAAGCAAAAAATACGTGTCCAATATTTTTCAATAATCTAACTGACGGACTAATTAGACTTTTTTAGTCAACTACAACTACAACAGTATTAGCACACGCAGGTGATAAGACTAATATTTTTTCACTCATAAAATAGAATTTATTCGTTTAGGTTCTAGGACTGACTTTTAAGACCACAGTACACCGTTTCTGAACCCTTCGGAATACCGGTGTGACATTATACCTGACTAGCAGCGCTCCGCGGTTACACCCGCGTAGTTTCCATTCCCGTGGGACTACGGTGATAAAAATTAGCGTATGTTACTCGCTGATAATGTAGCTTTCCATTGGTGACAAAGTGGTTAAAATCGGTCTAGTAGTTTCGGAGCATTTTAATTATAATCAATATAAAAGCTGAAGTTTGCTTGAACGCGCTAATATCAGGAACTACTGTGATTTGAAAAATTCTTTCAGTTTTAGATAGCCCATTTATCGAGGAAGGCTATATAGGCTGTAGGTATATATCATCACGCGAAGATCAAAAGGGTTTAATAACTATTTCTGTACTGTAAATACTACTTTATTATCTGGCTCACAATTTAACAGTGCATCACTCTCGATAGGTCGACATAACGGCTTCGCTTCACGGTTTCTGATCTTGTATAGTGCGTCCAACTGTTGGCGGCACGCGCTCGTCACGGACGCGACACTAAAACGACACGGATACGACACGGTTGATTGAATACCGGAGGAAAGAAAGTGGATTAAAAGTAGGCTTATTCTGTAGTTTTCGAAGATGTTTATGTCATTGATCAACGTAGCAACCAACCATAACACAATTATAAGGTGTGTTAAAAGAATTTCGTGTACATTTTTTCACACTTAAAAATAATTTTAGCTCAGAAAATCTGACACTCAATTGCGCTCCGCCCAGAGCGAGAAGGGTAACTTGATGATTTTATCAATTATTCAAATAAAAAGTGTTTAAAATATCAACTGCTACTACCAAATTGCCTGAAAGCATAGGTTTCGTATGAAACCTAGCTAATAATAATATTGCCTGTGACTAATCAAGTTTTAAACTAAGAGCAATGCCCAAATATTATTGCTCTATTGAAATTTCAGCTCTCTGCAGTGAAGCGAGCGTTGAAAATCGTAATTTTATAACGCCATAACACTAAGAACCATAACGTAAGAATCCCTTGATAGTACGAGTAGCAAGTGTATTCTACCATACGTTCCTTTGCCTATTATTTATTTAGAAGGCAATCAAAACTGTTCCCTGATTCTGAATTGAAGTTGTAGCATAGTATTCATGAAACTAATAGCAGCGTCCCGCGGTTTCACCCGCGTAATTTCCGGTCCTGTGGGAAAATATAACCTATGTTAAAATATACCCGCTGATAATGTAGCCTACCATTGGTGAGAGATATTTTAAAATCGGCTTAGTGGTTTTGGCGTAAAAGCGTAACAAACAAACAAACTAACTCACATTCGCAATTATAATATTAGTCAGGATACTTTACCCGAGACGAACTCTAAATACTACATTTAATTTAAAAACCCACCAATGACTGTTTCTAAAAACTCAAAGCGATATTTTTGAAGTGTGTTAGATCATGCACTGCATATAAGTGTGTTGACGTACCTGGCCAATTGTCGGCAAGTAGATAGCTCAACTGGGTAATACGTTTCACACGAGTTGATTAGAGCCATATTTGGATACTCCACATCGTGAGTAGACTTTGTAGAGTCAAACTTTGCCATAGTCTATACAATTATAAAAGCTTCTGCCCGCGTAGAAAATATTAAGATTAATACCAGGATGAAAAGTACCATGTCTTCATATCCAGATAGTAGTCTATCCGCGTCCCAAGTTTAATCGAAATCCGTTCAGCGGTTCAGATGTGATGTTCAGACAGACATGCACACATTTATAATCTTAACTAATATTATAAAACTAAACCGATTAAAAAAAAATATTTCAGCAATGGAAAGCTGCATTATCAGATACCATAGCGCTATATTTTATCCCCGTATTCCCACGGGAACGGGAACTACGCACATGAAATCGCGGGGTGCTGCTAGCGCTAGCTGCTAGCTACTAGAATATGGACACGCATGTTGTAACTATAAGGAACTATTTATTGATTTAACTTTTAATTTTTTTATTTACGAAAAGTAACAGAGATAAAAATACACGTATCTTCTGCCAAACTACTGAACAGTTTGTCGGTAGTGTTCTCGCGGGTACAGCTGTGTGGCATCCAAGCACTTATTGGCTACTTAATACTAAAGTTACACACAGACGCAAAGTTGAAAGAAAATAAAAAGTGTAAGGCATAGGTACACACTAAATATCTAATGACGGGACAGGTCGCATTGCCAACCAGGCTAGTACGAGCAACGCACGCACACAACCCAATCGTCCCTCCTACAAATGAGTATATGTAGATTATTTTTCCCTTTCTTCTCCTCCTAAATATGGAGAGAGAGACCCAAATAAACATTTTTCTTTCTTTTCTTTCTTCAGGATAAGCCAGGAGTCCCATGCCTGTGTTCGATTGCTACGGTTTCCCTTTCTCTCAAACTTCCTTTAACTCAAACACAAAGGATTTGTATTTATGCCCATTACTCCAGAAGAAGCCAATTACAATTAATTAAATTCTTTGTTGTTCATGTTCACGTAGCAATAGATTCGTTAACAAAGGCAAGTTTAACTCTTAATTAGGCCAAGCTCCTTTATAACTTCTCGTTATTAAATAAACTTCGCCATCTACGCCTTTTCTTTCGCCCAAATATTAAGGTCATTAGAGGGGTTTTATTGGCACTTTCCGTGAGGGTAATATATCGGTAATTTTACACTTGGTACGGTCTATTGTAGGTACGTGTTCGACCATTAGCGCAATGCGTTAGTTGTGGATTAGGAACATTATTTGATTTTGTGTCGTGGTGTGACTGTGCCATTCTTGAAGCGATTCTATTGTATCTTTCTGTATTGTTCTTCTCATTTTAACCTACTTCAAAAAAAGGAGCAGGTTTTCAATATGTCTGTTTTTTAGTATTTCAACGTGGTCCCTTTCTAGTTTGGTGAAAATCTGATAAAGAACAGAGATGATAGGAAACGGAACTCTTCAATAAATTATAGCAAATCGTTCGGGATTGCTGGAATCGCATGTTTGTTTATTGTTTACACCAAAGCGATTGGTACGTTTAGGTGAGGGGGGGTTGTGTACCACTAAAAACTGAAAAATAAAAAACTTTTTACAAAAAAATACAGTCGGTGTCCAAAAAACGAAAAAGCAACCACAAACACCGAGTTCCGAAATTATAGTTATTTTGTATTTTTTGTTTTTTTTTTATGTAGGAGTCGGTTGTATTTTTTTGTAAAAAGTTTTTTTACTTGTGCTGTTGTGTCTGTGTCGAATAAATGTTTTCTATTCTAATGAAGCGATAGTAATTTTCCGCATTTTTTACATTTGAAAATGAAAATAATATATCTAGTTTTAATTTCCGCGAATATTAGTGGGTTGCAGGTATGCACCTCCCTCCCGCCCGCTATATTATGCACATGCAAGATTACAAGGTAAATGCAAGGATTTTATGCACAAGCAGGAAGGCAAAGCAAAACCCAACACCATTACCGACACGTGTTTCGCCTCTCCACGAGGCATCCTCAGGGGACGTGTTGACTCGCTGACCGTTGAGTTGCGACTGAGAAATTATTATCCTTGCATTTACCTTGTAATGTTGCATGTGCATAATATAGCGGGCGGGAGGGAGGTGCATACCTGCAACCCACTAATATTCGCGGAAATTAAAACTAGATATATTATTTTCATTTTCAAATTTAAAATGGATTTCCGCAAAGTAACGCCTGACTCAATCAATTGCATTTTTTACAGTTGTACTGAACTGAACAGAATGTAATATTTAAACAACCCGATTGGCTCAGATCTGTCACGTCTGTGTTTACAATTTTGTATTTTCTGTAGATATGTCTACAGATGATGATGCTTGTTTATTAGTTCGTCGAAATTTTTAGTTTTTTTTTTATACGTTCAAATATATTTGTACAGTTCAACGCAATTACCACCGTCCTTATGATCAGCTCCTAATTTGAAGTCGAAGCTTGTTTCGTTACTCCCCATACATCCCCATTGTTATTGGCCTTTCAGTGTTATCCTAATTAACGTTAATTTTATTTATGAAACCGCTATTTCCTATCAAGTGACGACAAATTTTCAAGCAGACGTTATTGGCTATTCAAACAATGATGCCCTAAAATAACGGGCTGGCTATAAATAACGAATCTCAATGATACAAGTTCGTGGCTTGAGTTATTTATAATACAAAAGATGAAAACTTGTGAAACAAATTCTTTCTATGAAAGAGATTCAGGTCTAAACCACGGAATCTCAAAGGACACAGAACTTTAGGTAATTCTTAAGTGTTTCTTTGCTACAATATACCTACAGTGCCTATTTATGAAACTTTTAAGCAATTAATTTTAGTCTTTAAATACACTTACATTATAAAGAGGAAATATTTGTATTTTGTGTGTGTGTGTGTGTGTGTGTGTGTGTGTGTGTGTGTGTGTGTGTGTGTGTGTGTGAATGTTTGTAATGAATAAAATCAAAAACTACTGTACCGATTTCAAAAATTCTTTCACCATTAGAAAGCTACATTCAGCCCGAGTAACGTAAGCTATATTTTATCCCCGTATTGACACGGGAACGGGAACAATGCAGGTGAAACCGCGGGGCGCTGCTAGTTCTCTATAAATAAATGTAATAAAAATAATCGGCTCATTGCTCTTTTAAGTAATTGTAAGTTAATGGTTATTTTTTTTAGTCTAGTATCAAATTGAGTATGTATGAGACTTTAAAGAGCATTAAACAACAACAATTCTTTCGAAGACTATCATAGAAAATAAACGATCAACAAAATAGTTTTCCTCGGACTGTACCAATTATGAAAGTGTTCACTAGTGTGAATTCAACTATCAAGTTATCTAACAGAAGGAACTGAACTAGTAACGTGGCTCCGTCTTGCTTATAGTCACTGAAACGAAACGACCTCTATTACTGTACCTCTTATTACTCAGTTAGCGCACTGATTAGTGTAGCACGTGCCCAATTACAGACCAGGTAACCAAGGCAAATCTATTTTGACCCCTAAAACAGGTTTGCAGACGGCACAGTATTTCATGACAAGCCTAAATCGTTCATGAAAGAAAACATTTCTTCCACTCTTCTTGCACGAGCGTCACTTAGGTCCATATTCCATCGAAGCATCAAACTGTCAGTAAAGCTTGTCATAAATTGAAGTTTTCTCGCTCGAAAAATGAGGAAACAAATGCGTAAATGCGCTTGGTCATCTCCCGAGCACGAAAATTTAAATTTATAATGTCATTTAGATAAGCTTTCAGTGATGGTTTTTTTTTTTTGTATTGGAAATCATCAAATGACTTCTCCCGCTCTGGGCGGAGCGGAAGGGAGTGTCAGACTCTTACTGACTAAAACCCACCCGTGATCCTTCTTGTGCCCTTTGCGTTCCAGGGCCGCGGTGACTCTTTCGAACAAATTCCGCAACTGATTGATGGCTTCGTGCTCATATTTGAGTTCCCGATAGTTGATATCTAAGTTGTTGTATAATATGTTCAAATCGCACGATATTTAAACTGTAATAGAGCTATGCAAATAGCTTCATTAGTTTTTTGTTTTGTGTCGGCATTGCGGCCTACAACCGCTATAAGGCCAATTATTTATTGTGTTTTCAAATAAAATTGGCAAAAATAAAGCGCATCAAAGTATAGGAGTGGGGGCTGGTGACTTGTCTTGTTGGTCGAAAGTGTCACGCAAAATATCAACGCACTATATCCTCTTCATGTTTTCTATAGGTACGTGACAAAGGAAAAATTGTTTCCAATATTACGAAAACGCCCTACTACTGCAAAAGAAGCCTCTGTTTCTGAACAACATGAAATAATAAAAAAAAAACTGTATTTTCTACCACGGCCTATTTCCCAGACCGTCTTATAATAATTTGTATTCGATGACGTATTTTGCACTGACAGTTCGTGCAAAATTTATAGCAGTATATTTGGCACAGCTAACGATATTGTCTAGCTGAGTGCGTATGTTCTTGCCATGACGCGGGTAAATAAACAGTAGGGGAGCTGCTATTGCGTCTGAGTTGTTTGTACAGTTATTTACTTATTGGCGTATTAAAAAGTATCTATGGTGGAGATTTTTAGTGTGTTTTGTAGGAGACAGGTCGAAAGAAACCTTGAACCATGTTGTTCTTTTTAATACTGATCTTGCTTTTTAATTTTCTCTTTCTTTCTCTCTGTCCCCAGCTTCAGGATCGCATAGTACCTAATCGTGGATTTAGCGTCATTGTTTTGTTTCTATAATTTTATACATCATGTTCAGAACTTCTCATAGAAAAAATCTCGTTTGTTTATCTTTGATTGTTGTTACATTATTATCAACCTAAAGTCCATTGCTGTATTTTGTCTTCACCTATTAAATACCACTTATGAGTAGCTCGATCTTCCATCTCACCAGGGCCCCAAGTCTTGCTATTTTTATAAATTTGTCATTCCAACACGATCCCATTGTTATTTTGCTAAAAGTTCGTAATCTGCTAAATCGGTCGGACATAGTCTTGCAATACTTTTTGATAACCGAACTATTAGAAGCAATGACTGCACAATGACGTTCTAATGGTAGGTCACTGATCAAACGAACTGTCAAAATTGTAGCAGATTACCGCATACGTCTGTCATTCAATTGTCACTATGTACGAGATTAACATTCTATGCCATTTCTTTCAATGAAGTGTCAGTGGTTGACTACTGGAAAGTCATAATGACGCTTTTATGTTAGTAGATTACCAAACTTGTCAAAATCAACCAATGTTATGAAATCAATGACAGACAATTCTGACACTATTGTAATAGCAGACTTGAAACCCTGTGGCCGTATAGGGAACGTGCACGGCGTAGACTATGCCATCTAGTGTTGCAAATCTGAAACTTTTACGTTGCAAATATTTGACCTGTGATGCCACCTATACTTCCTGCACCCCCCGTTTAGGGGAACGTGCACGAAGTAGACTGTGCCATCTAGCGTTGCAAATTTGACACTTATAAGTATAAAATGCTTGGCATTGACGCGTCTGTGCTGCCACCTATAGTTTCTGCACGTTCCCTATTACGAAGTGCCAATGCTATCATGATTCGTGTGAGGGAAAGAGATAGTGCTATTCGTCTTGTGTAACTCCGTCTCTCTCTGACACAGAAATCATGATGGATTTAAGACGTCATAATAAGTCGCCTGGTATCTTCAAAGAATTGTTAGCATCAAACATTAGCTCTCTATTATATAAACTACAGAAGCATAAAATATTAAGATCTAGAAGAATGGAAAGCGTAGGATGGCGTAGTAAATAATAAATAATATCTCATTTCAGTATGCATGCGGTGGGAGTAGCTATGTTATGATCCCCTTATGTAATATGGAAGCCGCTATCGCATTTTTCCTCAAGATCTATTTTCTTTATTGCGTATAACATTGTTTTTCGATTTGGTTTTATCATATTAGTTATGTCAATACTCCCGTGGTTACTTTCCTTTAAAGTGATAGATTAGAAAGTCAATAATTTAGTGCCATTTCTTCAGACTCTGTCGTGGGTGGAAAAATGTATATCCTAATTCTTATCTCTTTTTTGTAATCCTAAACAACTTATAGTCAAATAAATAGAGTACGTTAAAAAATTAAGTTTATATAGAAGTACAAAGGCGAGCGTAACTTAAAGTTAAGTAAATGAAAATTGGATTCTTTTTTTTATTAAAATTACTCAAAACCGTAACGTTGTAAGCAAGTCTTGAAACCAAGTCAAATACGTCGAAACATACTTTGAACATAGAAAAATAGAAGTAACACAAACAAAAATAAAAAATCACATAATTAAAAACAAATAAATAACACAAAACTAAATAGAATAATAATTTACAAGAAAATAAACTTTGAATCCGACATGACTCACCGTTTCATCAGTGTCAAGGTGGCAACACTGAACCTGAAAATAAAAACGTCACAGTCACAAGTCAAATTCAATCGATATCCATTTATAATGTACTAGCGACCCGCCCCGGCTTCACACGGGTGCAATACTGATACTTAATATGCTTACTACAGAATGTCTTATTATTACTAAATAAGCCATTGTTTCTCGTTAAAAGTAAATGATAAATAATAGTTATTGTGGGTTATCCTAAGAGATAGACGTATACCATTGTGGACTTTTTTGTAGATATTTTTAAGATGTACAATACTGTAGTACATTATTTTGATCTACATATCTCGTAGGGTTCAGCCAGCATTTGCAATGTAAGCGCAAAAGAGTGTTTGTGTGTATTTACGATCCTCATATTACATCACATTGGAAATCTCTAGAAGTATCAGTGTTTTATGCATATAAACCTTTCTCTTGAATCACTCTATCTACTAAATAAACCACGTCAAAATCCGTTGCGTAGTTTTAAAGATCTAAGCATACATAGGGACAGACAGCGGGAAGCAACTTTGTTTTATACTATGTAATGATAGTGAAGTTGACAGTGACCCTGTCTGACAACTGCTGACTCCCACGTGGTTCAAGCTAGTAACACATCGAAGCTATCTACAACATACAAGGTGACTGGCGTGGGAAACTACATCGGATTTGTATAAAGTTTGACGTGGTATGAAAAGCACAGGTGTTGTTTTTCTCTGAAGGCATTATGAAACGTGTCGCAGAAAAGGGTGCGGCTGAATTTTAGAATCACGGTGCGCTAGGATCACGTTGAATGTAAAACGACTGTCTAGCTATTTTAGGATTTATATCTTCAACTTTCTAGTTGACCGGCCAACTCCTTGACAGTTCAAAAGTGCTTATAAAATGGTTTAGTTGAAATAAGTGCTTGCAGTTTCTGCTGACCTGATTGCCTTTTGTTTTGCACGTCTCAATCCAGGTCTAAACTTTGACCTTGCGCACTAGTAACTTTATCCAAGTTGCTCCACATACTAACGTAGCAATTACATATCGCATCTCAAACAGCTGTCTATTTTAACTTGAACACCCCTTGCTGTGTTCAGGGTCTTGTTGTAAGTGTAATCTTCTCCCATATTTATTTTATTAGTCGTCTCAGTAATCAACCATTCTATAGCTTCATCTTTGCAGTTTTTTTTTTTTTTTTGATGGGAAATCATCAAATGTCTTCTTTCGCTCTGGGCGGAGCGGAAGGGAGTGTCAGACTCTTACTGACTAAAACCCATCCGTGTTCCTTCTTGTGCCCTTTGCGTTCCAGGGCCGCGGTGACTCTTTCGAACAAATTCCGCAACCCTAGCAGGCACTGACCCTATGGTGCCCCGTCTTCGTTGCTGACGGCTCTTTGAGGCGCGCGTCGAACACGACGCGCCGTCGACCCGGGCCTGGTTGCTATGGGACGGCGAGCACACATACAAATCACATACTTTTCAAAGCTATACTCAAACGAATGTAATCAATAAAATATACAATACATTGTCAATGATCGTTATATGTTTTTGGTATAGTTTTTCGTCAAATGATTCCTGTTCTGGACGGAGCGGAAGGGAGTGTCAGACTCCTCCGTATTCCTCCAAACGCCCTTTGCGTTCGAGGGCCGCGGTATTGTTTCGAACAATTCTGCAGCCATTGACAATGACCCTGGTAGTACAATTGACGATTTCCCACGTGCTCAAAGGCAGAACCATGTCGTAATTAAAAGGGGGATGTCGATATCAATTGTTAATACCCCCGCACCAATGCTTCGGGCAATTTTAGCGATTTTTAAAATTGGAATTACCTTTTATTTCCTTTTTTGTTGCCCTCTAAGATTCTAATTGGGAGCTTGCTCTGTTTTTTATTTTTATTTGTGTATCGGCTATGTTATACATAATATGTACATACAACCTCGGATTATCAGCACATGTATATTGATTTTTTTTTTCTCTTCAGCCTGTCTTGGGTCCCTAGCAACAAATGTTTCTGTAACTAGAGGCTAGGTGTTCTTTTATTCTTGTTTTACTGTGACTCATTGGTTTTCTTTGCAAACTTTTCCTAGCTTTCTCTTCTATGGTTTCGATTTTGCTTCTTCAGTGTTTTACTGCCAGTTTTATCTGATAGTATCAAGAAATCTCACCTCTTGAAATTGTAGCATCTTCCAACTCGTTAGTGTTCGAAGCCAAATCGTTTAGAATCACATTAGCATTGATTCCTGTACCCACGCCCGATATGTTGCGTAGAATTACCACTAGCTGAAACTCGAAGGTCACTGCAGCAATGGCGTGACCTTGGCTGTTATTAGAAATTACGTCATTGGATTTTTGGGATAACTCTTTGTCCAAACACTTGGGAATGTCGAAATGTTTCTACTAATTGAGACTTGGCCACTAGAGAAATATTGAAACATTCCAGATATTACGAGCCCGGAGCTTCAAAAGGCCAATTATTAGTTTTAGCATTTTAACAACTACAGCTGGAAATTAGTTCGCCCAAAAATTAATGTCGTTGGTCTACCAGTTGAGACAGACTGTTTTTGGGGGACGTCTTCAGAATATACTTTAGGGGGATAAAACCAGAAAGTCTGGGATTTTTGCCTCAGTAAATCACCCCGGTGATTACCATTAGCTCCTGGAGGTGCCCCGGGATATTAACTGCCTGTTATGGCGATTTCCATAATCTTCTTCTCCATTTCAATCGTAAAGTTACATTTTGTTGGCCTTAACACTTTGCCACTTTCATCATCGTTTGCGACAGTGATCTTATTTAATTCGTGTTTAGGTCCACATAGGGCAGGCGAGTACAGTGTGCACACCTTAACTGCTATGAACTACAAGGTCAAACCCCCCCTGGCACTCGGCACTCACCGATCACCGAAACTTATAGGCAACCGTAACTTTACACAGACAACTGGCATTGTCTATTGCATTTAACATTTCCAGCTATGCCACCACAGGATTGCCCGGTTGAGCAGCAACCAGCCTTAGCGTGCTGAACTGCGAGTGGTCATATACAAAAAGAAAGCTATGTAGTTACTTATTCATGGAATTTAAAAATAAATTCATTAACGTTCATAACATCCAGATTTTGTTGATTCCTTTTTGGGTAGTCATTTAAAAAAATCGCTGTTTTTTATTTTTTTACTGGTATGTGTAGAAGTGGTTTTGATATAATATTAACAAAAACAAAAGAAAAAATAAATTTCATTTCAAGCAAAGTTTAAATCTGGAAACTATTCAGGAAAGTATACAGTGAAAGGCAAAGTTTTCAAACAATATTACCTAAGTCAGCTCACCGCCCGCCGCATGGTCTTTTTGGACAAAAGCCCTACTCTCAAAAAGTGCATAACAACAATAGGGATGTTTCCTGAGTAAAAAATATATGATTATTTTTAGTCCATCAGTTAGATTATAGAAAAATATTGGACACGTATTTTTTCCTTTATCAAATCTATAAAAACTGACGAAGATACAAAGCATCAAAGATCAGGAGTGGGGGCTTGTGACGTTACGGCTCGCTAAAAATTGTAGCGAGTAGTGACGTCACACGAGTTTTCAACGCTCTGTATCGTCTTCATTTTTTGTTTACGTGAAAAAAGAAAAAATACGTGTCCAATATTTTTTGGAAATCTATCTGACGGACTAATTAGATTTTTTTAGTCAACTACCCTATTGTGGATACGTAAGTTGTATATAGTTCCCTATTCAAGGATCTGTAGGTACGAGTAACAGACCAACATAACCACGTTCAAAGCTAATCAGCCATTTACCCGTCACTGTTGATCGGCAGTCCCACTGGTGTCGATTATATATATACAATTACGATTTGCCGCCACCACTGACGCTGTAAGGCCATGCCAAGGTTACGTGCGCCACAAGGTCAGGTTCAAGGACGAGGTCGAAGGTCCTTAAGTAGTTGGAGCAAGAGATGCTACTGTGGATAACAATGGTCGCTCAAATTTTATGGTGTTTGGTTTGTAATCTTTGATTGTTTTTCGTGCATATTTGTTTTTAAGTGGAAAGCTAGTAGTAGTTTTCTTCGATTTTTAGATTTTATTTCAGTTTAGCTTTGAGACAATCTTCTAGTGATTCTGATGTGTACGAGTATACATTTTTTCATTTGTTAGTTTTTACCGTATAAGCTCCTAAACTACTGGACTGATTTCAACTACTTTTTCACCAATAAAAAGCTACATTATCAGCGAATAACATAGTCTATTTTTATCCCCTTACTCCCACGGGAACGGGAACTATGCGGGTCTCAACTGCGGGGGGCTGCTAGTTCTATATTCGTTAATTCGCGTGAAAGACAAACACTTGTCCATGTACTTTTCCTTATAAACTTTTGCGAGTATAACAGTAGATAAGTAGATATTTTAGGTAAACCAAGATCTACACCGAAATATACACTGAAATATTCTCTTTGTGTATTTCTAACGTAGAAACTTCAGGCAATTTTCTTGATAAAAGCGTTTCAACGCTATTAATAGACGACCTTTAATTAACTTTATAAAAATATTCGAACAAAGCTCTTTTATCATTTTAACAAACATTACGCTACATAACCACAGTTTTAAACGAACAATATTCAAGAGCTTTTGTTGTTCGCAAAGCTCCGATTTTTGCCTTCAAAGCTTCATTAAAAAGCTTTTTTACTCATTTTCGATGCTATAAAAAGAAAATTGCTTCATAACATTTTTGGCAGTCGAAAGTGGAAATCGTTAATGGCTTCTGTTTGTGATATTAATTGTTTTAAAATGTCAATTTGAATAATTAGTCAGTAGGATAGAATTAGGGTAAAACCGGGATAGATGCCCCAGTAGTACAGCTGCCCCGATTGTAATTACTCTAGTTTCGCGGATGAATTGCATGCTATTTTATTTATCTATCGGTAGACTTTTAACTATCACTAAGTGGACCGTGTCTCATGTCTCTGTGCGGTTGCATGGGAAGGCAAAAAGCGATCAAGTTTTTTCGGGTTAGGTGCTCTCTTTTTCAGCGAGTCGTCTATATTAATATTGTAAAGAGGAAAGATTTGATTGGTTGTTTGTATTAAATAGAATATAATACTCTTTATTATGTACACCATATAAGTTACAGAAAATATAGATAATAGGCTCCAAAACTACTGAATCGATTAGAAAAAATATTTCTCTGTTGGGAAACTACACTATCCTCGAGTGACATAGGCTATATTTTATCTTCTATTTCCGGGAATTTACATATATGTACTAGGCATCAACTGCCTGCTGCCTGAGTTGTATTTTACATGGGACCATTGCCTGATCACATGCCTGACAACCATGTAGCAGGGTAACATCCTGCCAGAGTTGCGAATATTGTTCGAAAGAGTCACTTCGGCCCTGGAATGCAAAGGGCATTTGCAAATCCTCTTGGATGTACAAAATCAAAAGTCATTTATTCAAACTATGCTGAGAGACAGCACTTTTTGAACGTAAAATTTTACATAAAGACAGTCCCCCAAAACGCCCACCCGTCACCACTTCCCAATGTTTTAGCTGGGAAGAAGAAGTGGCGCAACCAACTCCCCAGCAACACATCTGTCTATTGCGTTTTAAGAACTTGAATTTATACAATAGTATGCAAAGTCTAATGACTTTGCATACTATTGTATAAATTCAAGTTATATAAATACATGACAAAGGTAGAAAAAAAAATTATCCAACTGGGGCGGGCGAAGGGGTCTGTCAGACTCTTACTGACTAAGCCACCCCAGTATAGGAAAACTGGGGTGGTTTTTAGTCAGTAAGAGTAACAAGGTACCCGGTACAAGTGGGGATCGTGGGAACTAGTGCGCCTTCCACGATCTCCGGCTAGTGCCGCCCGCCTCTGCGGGCCATCTCAGGCTGGCGGGGAGAATGAGGTGTGCTCCCACGTCCAAAAAGGGGGGCAACGCGATACCCCTTGGCTAACTGGCAGAGTTTTTTACTTCTGACTGACCAAGACCTACAGATGACATTCGGAAGCAACGGCTTAATGTGCTGGCCAAGCCACGGAGGAGACTCGCTACGTAATAGATGGTCACCACACACGACCTCGGCAAACGTTGCTTAACCTTGAAAATCGGTCCGTGCGGCTGTTACTACTTAATTATTAAATTATTCAAAACAGTATTTTGTGTTCTTTGTTTGTCGGCCGGAATTCGATTTCAAAGGTTTGTGCGTACCTACCTAATGTTTTAGACTCAAAAGTTGGATCCTAATCAAAGGCGGTCCAGTGTTTACTGAGACATCAATTACTTTGGAGGTGCTTTGAATAATTAATTGATTTTTCTTTTGGTACCTACAAATAGCTAGAATTACTTATCTATTTTAACTTAGTTTCAAATTATTTAAAAAAAAAAAACTGACCCTATGGGGCCCCGTCTTCGTTACTCCACAGTTCCTGTGGGTTAGACTTCAAAAGCGAAGGGTGGGGTAGGATAACTTTACCTGAGTGGAACAATATTTGTGATCGTTATTTTATAAAAAATAGTTTTGTTTAAAGAGATGGTCACTAAGGTACCTATAACTAGTGTTATAAAGAGTTAAAATCGTTTGCTGCATTATCAACATGAAGAAAATACGATAAAATAATCTTATCAAAAACAGTTGCACGAAATTCGCTTCACAAAACTTTCCCAGAAACATACACATGGCTGAAACTCCACGAACTTTTTCTAACAACAAAGTACATGATGTAAAACCGTATTAACAAACACGATTGTAGTTCCTTACGTGACTGAACTTACCTTGAAGGTTCTGATAAGAAAAATATAAGTACTGGCTAGTTACGTTAGTAGTAGTGTAAAAAATAGGGCGCGGAAATTAGTACTGGCATGATGTACGGTCGGCTGAAAAAGTTGTATGAAAAAACAGTTGTGTGACACAGACAGACGGACTGACCGACAGCGGAGGCTTGTGATAGGGTTCCGTTGGAGTTACCCTTCGAGTACGGAACCGTATAAAGTACATGGAATCGTTTCGACGGACACTGGCGGGGTACTTATCTCAATGTGCAGAATCTGCTATCATGCGAATATATTAGCAATGTCGTTAACAGTTCAGTTTACCCTATAGGAATTTATTAGGTACCTGCGCAACTTTGTTGCTGACCCTACCTCCAACGGAACGTTAATACGATTTGATATTACTGAATTGCCTTGAAAGGTCTCGGAAGTCATATTTCCTCACTTTGTTTCAGGAAAGGTACATTTTATGCGAAGATTTTATTTGCTATGACATTTTTCTTAAGTGAAGTGCGATCCAGTTCTAACTTAAAAAGCACTTTATAAAATGTTGAACTTACTCCTGTCCAACAAAATTGAGATAGAGATAAGATTGTCAGAACGAATCAGTGTGTTATAATTATTTTTTTTAAGACATAAAGCATACAGCCCTATATAAAATACTAGTAGCGTGCAGCGCATAGCGGCTTCCGTGTAGTTCCCGTTCCCATAGGAATACGGAGATAAAATATAGCCTATGACACTCACAAATAATGTGGCTTCGGTTGGTAAAAGAATTTTCTAAATCGGTTCAGTAAATCCAGGATTATAAAGCTTAAGAGTTTTGTTATTTGTTTGCTTGAACGCAAATTCTGCGACGAGAAATTCCAGCAACTACTATCTCAGGAACTGGTTAGAATTGAAAAACGCAACAAATCCGAAACACCGTCTTCCGAAATTAAAATTATTTTGTACTGTTTTTGTATATATGTATGTATTTCTGGTTTTTTAGAAATCGGTTGTATTTTTTTTAAGTCTCGAGTGAATAGTTTTCTTCGTGCCGCACAAGCGTGCACCCCCGATTGCCATACACCGCAGTAGATTCGTTACACCTACAGTGCTGTAGACTATTATTGGCTATAGGATGGTCACATAATTGCTTACCATCAGGTAAGACAGTAATCAAACCCTAGTCTTGCAAATTAAGTAACAAAATAAATCATGGATTATTATATCCATGATTTATTTTGTTACCTACTTAATTTGCTTAAATTATCTTGGATTTGTGATGTAGTTTTTGAAAACTGAATAAGTGTCTCTAAACCCACCTGCTTCTTTTACAGCGAAATCTATTTGATGTCTTACACCGAATGTATAGGTTCAGGATGTATGCCTGCTAGAGTTGCGGAATTTGTTCGAAAGAATCAACGCGGCATTGGAACTAGGGTTGCCACGTTTTTTTGTGCAAATAAAGTACATTGGTTATTGATGGTATAAGAAAAGAGTACATTGTGTCAAAATAAAGTACAATTTATTTTACTCTATTATAAGCTGTTTAGTAGGTGATCATAATTTGTTAAGTAAAGTTGTTCATAGTTTAGTTAAAGTAAATTATTGATGTTGAAACGCCGGCTGCACGCACGAGAAAGGATGACTCATTGTAACGTTACAACGTTACTTTCTCCGTGAATGCTGACGTGGCGGCAATCAAAAATTAAATAAGGTTCTTTATACAAATTTAAAAATGAAAGTGAGCGTTTATGTGACGAACACCAAATGGTATATAAGTCAATAATATCGAATCTATGCGGCAATATTCGATAACGTCATCGATTCCAGTAATTCTGTTCTACACAAATCTTATAACAAACATTTTTTTTTTATATTATGTGTTAATTTAAACCCAGAGAAATCAAATAATGCGAAATAAAGTATTTTTGCGTACTTTATTCTTCTCAAAAAGTATAAAGTACAATTACCCGAAATAACGTACAATACTTTATAATAAAGTACGGGTGGCAACCCTAATTGGAACGCAGAGGGCACAAGAAGGATCACGGGTGGGTTTTAGTCAATAAGAGTCTGACACTCCCTTCCGCTCCGCCCAGAGCGGGAGAAGTCATTTGATGATTTCCCATCCAGAAAAATAAAAAGAAAACGTTCAGGATGTACCTATTCTTAAATTGTCCTTGCAAATATCGTCAGCTTTTCCAAAAAGTCAAAATCCTATTTATAGTCATAATAAGCTTAGATTTGACTACGCGTGGCTTGGCGAATAATGTTCCCAAATATTACGTATTGGACACAAGGCCGAAACCTGACCTTTATATTTATACATTAGATGCCAAAAAGTATTATTTACAACTACCCACTCAATCTGTTATGTTGGATAATGGGATTTGCATGTTTCGCTAGAACGGCCGGGTATGTGATGCTTGGATTGTAAATTCATCTCTTTGCTGTAACACATAAAGCCGGGATTTGTTTATCCATTCATCCTTCATTTTTAACCGACTTCTAAAAAAGGAGGAGGTTCTCAATTCGGATGTTTGTATTTTTTTTTTTAATGTTTGTTCGCGCATAACTCCGTCGATTGCCAACCGATTTGAAAAAATTCTTTTTTTGTTGGAAAGCGTATACTTCCCAAATGGTCCCATGAAAATTTTATCGAAATCGAACAAGCGGTTTTTTTATTAATTTCAATAAATGATAGCAAATCTGTCGGGATAGCTGAAATCGCATGTTTGTTTATTGTTTACACCAATTTATACCACGTACGCTGTGATGGGTATGTTTAGCTGGGAGTGAACCACTAAAAAGTGAAAAATAAAAAAACTTTTTACAAAAAATAAAACCGACTTCTAAAACAAAAAAAAAACCAAAAAGTATAAAATAACTTTAATTTCGGAAGTCGGTGTGTTCAACAACAAAAAAGCAACCAAAAACGCCGAGTTCCGAAATTTAAGTTATTTTATACTTTTTGATTCTTTTGTTTAGAAGTCGGTTTTATTTTTTGTAAAAAGTTTTGTTTCAATCATTTTGCTGCTTCCATAGTCTACCAGCTTATCATTGTAGATTAATTAATGACAACTCTAATTACTATTTGTTTCCGTGAGGGTTTAAAGAAGTTATAACTCCGGTAATCGTCTAATTTCACCTACTTACGACATAGGCCGACCTTTATGACCCTGGTCGTTATTTTTTTACGAGATTTGCGGTTATGTCTTGCTCCGACCAGGTACAGTCGACATACATGTTGTCCCAATACGTAGTAAACTGCTAAACATACTAGGTAATGTTAAACAACTGATGGGCTTTAGTGAGTAAGAGTCTGACACTCCCTTCTGCTCCACCCAGAACAGAAGAAGTCATTTGATGATTACAATTATTAGTTTATATAGTATAGGACTGGGAGAAATCGAAACTTTCCAATTCAATATTGACAGAAACGCGTACGGTAAACTGCTAAACATACTAGTTAGATAATGTTATACAACACTCTTGAAGATATCACCGTGGTCCCACATCCGCTCGTGGTGACTGACAAGTGAGCATTCATCCCCACACAATTTGCCCCCACTCCTATTCAACTTCCTGTGCTTTTATGAGGTGTGTAATGAACTACATAATAATCAAATCAGTTTATTGATATAGGTGCATACGTCACTATATACATACACTAGCAGCGGCCCGCGGTTTTACCCGCTTAGTTCCCTTTCCCGTGGGAATATGGGGATAAAATATAGCCTATGTAACCCGGGGATAGTGTAGCTTCCAAACAGTGAAAGAATTTTTCAAATCGGTTTAGTAGTTTCGGAGCCTATTCAATACAAACAAACAAATCTATCCTCTTTATAATAGTAGTATAGATTTCTTTGTATGAAGTAGTGACGCATGCACGAATATTAGGTAAATATTCATAAGTTGTTTGTTAATTGTTGTCACACCTACAAAATCACAGCCCCACCCTAATAATAGGTGGTCATGTTTCGCTTTCTGGCCTTGAGCACATAATTAGGTTATTTTTATTAGATTACAATGAGGTTAACTACTGCCTAAATGCGAGGTCAAGTTATGAACAAAATTAATGAAAAATACAATAGCGCCATTACTGTAATCGAGTACTAACACTCGATTTGTTTCCCTTTCTTTTTAACAAAGAGAAATCAACTAATGAATTCTTTTGCTATAAGTGGAGCGGAAGGCAGTGTGACTTTTACTGACTAAAAACTATCCGTGTTCCCCGTAATGCCCTTTGTGTTCCAGGGCTGCGGTGACTCTTTCAAACAAATTCCACACTAATAATAATAATAATAATAATTTCTTTATTTGTATTGAATGCAGGTGTTACAATTATGGTGTTCGATCATATTTATATATGTATACCCAGTACATTCTGCCGGTTGGCATACAAAAATACAGATTAACTTACAGAGTATAAAAAACTAGATACAGAGTTACAGGTTTAAGCAAAAATTACAATTCATCCTTTATAAAATCGGCAACAGAGTAATAACATTTCTCTGTCAGCAACGATGACAATAGTTTTTTAAATTTCATTAGAGGCTTATCCTTAATACAATTTGGCAATCTGTTAAATATAATAGGTGCCATACCAATAATACACTACTATCCATAATAATATACTAATATCCATTATTTGCGTATAAAACGGTGATCTTTATAAATGGTCATCTGAATACAAATCATTATTTTTTCACTGATGAAAAGTTTCATTATTGTGACATAACATGAGATACTTTTTATACGGAAAAAAAATGTGGTTCTCGTGTGAAGGGCCGGGGCGAAGCTGCGAGCGTAGTGCTAAAACCTGATTAAGCATTTTATTTTATTTTATTTATCTTGCTCACTAACAATCAAGACACGCGGCAGTGTGTCAAGCCAAGTTCAAGCAAAGGAACTGGCTAGCCAGCGCAGAGTGTAATATTACACGAACCACATGATGCTACTTTTGACCCATCTATAACTCAAAACCTCTTTAACGTAAATACATAAAACTACTTCTGTTTGAAGACACGGATATACAATAAAGGATAACAATAAATATAAACAGATACATCAAATAAACGTAGGTATACGGCTACTGTACCAATAGCCTTACATTTTCGTTTAAAAAAGGGAAAAATATAGACATTATGTCCTCAATTAGCTCCTGTATACATCTCTAGAAGGTTTGTAAACTTCTTGTTTCTTCTCAACAGGTAAGTTTTTCTAGTGGCGCCTTCTGTCGGTCAGCCCGTTCTCCGTACGACTCGAGATGTCCCATATTCGTATACCTTTAATAAAACGTTATATTTTGAAGTTCACGTTTTATAATTACTTACATACTACATTTTCAGACCGAAATGAACATCAAAAGGTAAAATAAATTAGTACAAAGAGTCAAAAATAAAACATTTTGCGTTCAGGAGTTACAAAGAACAGCAAACATTTCATAATGAATTCCCTTTTATTTATTATTTTCACGCGTGCTACTGTAACATTTAATGTTTCTGAACGGAACGAAATCAAGGCTCTTATTTAATTCATAACACGTAAAATTGTGCTGCTTGCTTGTTTAATTAAATAAACCGAGTTTCATTAATCAACATGATATTTAAATATGAGTGGAACATCCGGAATTCATTTTTTATATTATCTTCTTTTAAGTCATTCATTATGTTAAGACCAGCAGGATTTTACTGAAGGACTTATAAAACTGAAATCTATTAAATTGAAATTCACTTTTTTTTTTACTACTACATAAAGTTTTCTATACTAATATTATAAAGAGGAAATATTTGGTTGTTTGTTTGTATTGAATAGGCTCCGAAACTACTGAACCGATTTTAAATCGCGGAGCACCAATGAAGAATGTTTCAAAATCTTCAGACAGAAGCTAATTCTAAGACAGAAGCTAGTATTTAACCGACTTCTAAAAAAGGAGGAGGTTCTCCATTCGACTGTTTTTTTTTTGTGTGTGTTACCTCTTAACTTTATACTGGGTGTACCGATTTTGATGATTCTTATTCGAAAGCTGGTGCTTGTCGTGTGGTCCCATTTAAAGTTGATTGAGATGTGACTACTAGTATTTGAGTTATACTTAAAGTAATAATGCGTGGCTTATTCTACGTTGATGATGTTCTCATTTCCTCTTGTCGATGTAAAATGAAAAAATATAATTGTGTACATGGTTGGGAAGAGCATCTTAGTATTTCAAGGTGGTCCCTTACTACTTTGAAGAACAGAGATGATAGAAAACGGAACTCTTCAATAAATGATAGCAAATCTTTCGGGATTGCTGAAATGGCATATTTGGCTATTGTTAATGGGGGGGGGGGTGTAGGTACCACTAAAAAGTGAAAAATAGTTTTTATTTTTCACTTTTTCGGAAGTCGGTGTTCAAATAACGAAGAAACAACCAAAAACACAGAATTCCGAAATTAAAGTTATTTTATAAAAAAAAAATTGTGCGTTTACTTCTTTTGTAAAAAGTTTTTTTAATACACCACGTGTATGCCAGGGTTAGTTCCACTAATATAATTATTATTCAATATGGATATAAAATTCACTATAATATAATTCAATGTAGAATGTAGATATACCTACACATAACAGCTTCATCCATTGAGATCCACCTACAGTCTGACCTTTAGATATCCCACGTGAATTTCAATTTTTAATTTTATCAACATCCATATAAAGTTCACTATCTCCGGAAAAATCTTGTTATAAATATTATCTTTGTTCATTTGAAGATGATAATAGGCATGCCACATGTCATCATCATGATTAG
This sequence comes from Hecatera dysodea, assembly GCA_905332915.2. Taxonomy (NCBI): domain Eukaryota; kingdom Metazoa; phylum Arthropoda; class Insecta; order Lepidoptera; family Noctuidae; genus Hecatera; species Hecatera dysodea. The sequence goes on from HG995303.1 coordinate 17,038,481, forward strand.
TTTGCCTTTCTCAATCAAGAGATACTCCAAATACATTGCTTCATATTTTTAAAATTCAACTAATCTACAACGTAAAGCACGCAATGGATGATGCAATGAAAAACTGAATGCGTATACGACCCGCATCATTATTTTTTGTATTGCCATCCAATCTTTAAACATATACGAAGATAAAAAAATATCAAAGATTGAAATTATAGTACCTACGTAGTGACGTCACGCGTATTTTCAATGGACTGTATCGTCTTCATTTTTTGTTTACGTGAAAAATGAATAAATACGTGTCCAATATATTTTGGTAATCTATCAGACGGACTAATTAGATATTTTTCAGTAAAATACCCTAATTTTCTCCTTCCTTTTTTCTCGTACCACCGTCACCGTATCATTTAATTACTAAACCATTGTTACTGATACAATCTAGAACACCCAACTTATAATCTAGAACATAAGATTTCCCCGCATCAGTATGCCCTGTGATTCTGTGTTACATAGGTCTCTTAGGGCCATTTCCATACTTCTGTATTGTTAGATTTTCTTGGTCAAATCCACCGATCACTCTATCATTTACTCCCATCCAAACATTACCCTAAAACACTTCTTCAAAAACATATTCCAACAAAACCACAACAGAAGCCCCTTTCAATAATAAATTCGGGTTAACCCCCGGGGAGCGATAAGTAACGGGTACCGCCATTATGTGCGACTGACGGCCCTAAAACAGGCTTTATTCTGTAGAAAACATTAAAATGTCAACGGTTTAACGAGCTATTTCGTCAGTTTATCTGCTTTTTGTGTAAGTGAGAGAATAATTTAGTTTTTGTTTCATCGCAATCGCTTTACTCTATCAAAAGATATTTGAATTTAAGGTCGGCCGCATACATACGGTTTCCCGATCAGGTTTTCCGATCAGCAATGCTATTCTGTAAGAACTCACTCCAGTGCTCACTTCTGATTCTGCGGTGGAAACTGTATTTGGTATTCTGTAACTTGATGAAAACCACGCTAGCGCTACTAAGTGAGAACATAGGTGAAGCGAACTACTTTTAAGTGAAAAGTTATTTAACTTGACAGTCAGAATATCAAATACTTTTCACTTCAGGTGAGTTACGAAGTGTAATCGAAAATGAGATATGAATCGTATTCGCACGTGAGTTCTTACAGAATAGCACTGCAGCAATGTGAGACAAGCGTAGACGTTCGATTTTTGATTATTCGAAAAGGGCACATGACTTGTTTTCGAAAGGATCGTTGGTTTTTTTTCGCGTTCGGAAAATAAACAAACGTGTGCGCCTAGTTAACATTTTGTACATGCATATGTAAGGCAAGTATTCAGAGGCCGTATTACGAAGTGTCAATGCTATCATGATTCGTGTGAGCGAAAGAGATAGTGCTATTCGTCTTGTGTAACTCCGTCTGTCTCTGACACAGAAATCATGATGGATTTAAGACGTCATAATAGGTCGCCTGGTCTCCGAATCGGATTCCCTTATCAGAAAACCGTACGTATGCGGCCGGCGGGTTGTAAAAAATAATCGTTTTGGAAGATTGTTTCAACTTAACCCAAGTTGAAACAATTTTACTGGTCAGTATTATTAATTCATTACAAGTAGTGCGAAAATATGAATCAAATGAATTCAAGGTACCAGGAGATATCAGGGCTGGTCACCATTTTAAACGGAAGAGGTGCCCTGTGTAACTTTTTATTTTCTTACTAGCTGCTGCCCGCGACTTCGTCCCCGTGGAATCCCCGATTTTAAAACATTCTTTATCGTTGCTCCGCTCCTATTGGCTTAAGCGTGATGATATATAGCCTAAAGCCTTCCTCGATAAATGGTCTATTCAACCCAAAAAGAATTTTTCAATTCGAACCAGTAGTTCCTGAGATTAGCGCGTTCAAACAAACAAACAAACAAACAAACTCTTCAGCTTTATAATATTAGTATAGATTTCTAAGAAGGGGTCAGATATTACAAGGTATTGACTGTAAGTACATTTTATCTATGTGATATATTTACAACATCCACGGTGATCCACGCGAACAATGTCGCGGGCACAGCTAGTATGTTAATATATTAATAAGTATTCTTTGAAGAACGATCGAGGCATGTAGGCGGCCATAACGAGACAATAGTTTTTATCTTTTCAAATAAACATAATTAACTGATATTTTTACATCCTTCGAATGACAGCTTGTCCATCATCAATTTAATTTATTACCAACCAAATTGATATTGTTTTTTCGATAAAAGATAGCTTAAAGTAATATGAGTTTGTGTTGAATTATAATAATTACGGTGCAGTGGTGGCCGAGTGGTAACGGCTCCGACTTACGAATTGTAGGTCGCGGGTTCAAACCCAGCCAGGCGCATTACTTAGTGTAATTAATTTCTTCACCACTGCTCTCAAAACGGTGAAGGAAAACATCGTCATGTCCTAGAACCAAAAATTCAAAGACATGTGACATTCACCCGCACTGGGCCCGCGTGGTGGATTACGGCCCATTCCGTCTCCTGGAGAGGAGGCCTGTGTCCCAGCAGTGGGAACGTTAAAAGGCAGATTATGTTATGTTTATGTATATCTAACTAGCAGCGCCTCGCGGTTTCACCCGCGTAATTCCCGTTCCCGTGGGAATATGGGGATTAAATATAGCCTATAGCCTTCCTCGATAAATGGGCTATCTAACACTGAAAGATTTTTTCAAATCGGACTAGTAGTTCCTGAGATTAGCGCGTTCAAACAAACAAACAAACAAACAAACTCTTCAGCTTTATAATATTAGTATAGATAATTGCATTATGATAATTAAGTCTTTTAAGCAAAAGTATGTTGATTACCGAGCCATTGATCGATACTTCAAGTCTGTAGCGAACGAAGCAAAGTCCAGCAACAAAAAAACCGCCATCTATCCAGCCAGCGGCGAACTAACTGAACGAAATGCTGCATCGCGGTATCATAGTTTTCAGTGCGATTAGAACATGTACCTACAGCAGCAATAGCCCGAATATCAACTGTCGGGCACCTACGGGTAGGAGGATCCCTTTTCTATGGAGGCTTGTGAGAGACGTCACCCTCTGTACCGCATCCCTCTATAACCCTTATCTATACCAATATTATAAAGCGGAAAGATTAGTTTTTTTTTTTTTTGTTTGCATTGAGTAGGCTCGGAAACTACTTGACCGATTTGAAAAATTCTTTCACTGTTGGGAAGCTACACTATCTCCGGTGAACATGGGCTATATTATATACCCATATTCCCACGGGAACGGGAACTACGTGGGTGAAACTGCGGGGCGATACTAGTCCATACTAATATTATAAAGAGGAAAGATTTCATTGTTTTTTTGTATTGAATAGGCTCCGAAACCACTGAACCGATTTGGAAAATCCTTTCACTGTTGGAAAGCTACACTATCCCCGAGTGACATAGGCCATATTTTAACCCCATATTTCCACGGGAACGGGAACTATGCGGGTGAATCCGCGGAGCGCTGTTAGTGTAGGTATAAAATTGGATACTCTCATTCCGTGTTTCGATACGAGTCCACACTTGACCATTCCATAAAGCAGGTCGCGTCTATAAATGTCCTATCAGTGTCATAAACCCAAAAAGTATACTGAGCCATAACTTCGTCTTTTCAAAGTTAATTAACTAATTTGAAATTGAAAACAATATATCTAGTTTTAATTTCCGCGAATATTAGTGGGTTGCAGGTATGCACCTCCCTCCCGCCCGCTATTTTATGCACATGCAAGATTACAAGGCAAATGCAAGGATTCTATGCACATGCAGGAAGGCAAAGGTAGCTATTTCAGCCGACAACGCATGATACATGGTGGGTCATTAATTTTAATTAAAAGTTCAATTAAATGTAAAGAAAGAAAGGATATTGTTAAACTGTCGGTTGAACACACCATTGAATTGTCCTGTGTTGAGCTTGATAAGCATGTTGTGGTATGCGTCTACAGACCTCCAAGTTACCAGAATCTATCTGTGTTTGATTCTGTAATGGAAGAAGTGTTAAAGAAAGTTAGTACTAGCAGTAAATCAATAATTATATGTGGCGACTTTAATATTAATTTATTGGAAACAAATACAAACAGTATCAGGTTGTTAGGTCTTTTTAAATCATTTAATCTATCTAATGTTTTTAATGAAGCATCCCGTGTGACAGCTTCGACTGCAACCTGCATTGACAACATATTTTGTAATTGTGATTACCTACATAAAGAAACTATAAATAAGTTGCCATCTGATCACAGCGGACAAACAATAACGTTTTGCACCTACATACCTTTACAAAAAATTGAAATAAAATTTAGACCAATAACAGATAAAAATTTGGAGAAACTTAATATTACTTTGGCTAGTAAACTAGGTGCTCATAACTTTAATAACATGGACGACCCCAATGAGTTCTATGCCGAGTTTTTTTCAATATAAAACATGCAATTTAATGACACTTTTCCTATGAAGTCCAAAAGTATTTACACTAAGTTCTTATTTAGCGATTGGGCAACTCCAGGCATTCGGATAAGCAGGGAAAAGCTATATGAACTGTATGGCCTAAAGCAACATATGAATAATACAAGCTTTCATAAGTATGTTGCGAAATATTCAAAAACATATAAAAGCGTATGCAAAATTGCAAAAGCGCTACATATTAGCAATAAAATAAAATCAGCAGACGACAAAATAAAAACTACTTGGAAAATAATAAATAATGAAACAGGTAGAAAAAAACAGCGGGAAACTAAATTTAATTTAAATACTGTACATGGCCCAATAAACTCGGATGAAGAGGTAGCACAAGAATTTGAAAACTTCTTTGCTAATATTCCTCTTAAAACAACAGAAGTTCTCAACTCGTCACCCGAGCTCTCTGCTTCCTTACTTAGAAAGAATGTAAAGGTATGTCAATCGGAGTTTAACTTTCAACACACAAACCCCCAGGCCATTATAAAAGCTTTTAAAGATCTTAAAATTAAACCAACAGAAGATCTTTGGGGTATATCTGTAAAAGTTTGTAGGTCTGTCATTGAAACTATTGCCCCCTACTTAGCTGTCATATTTAATACTAGTGTAGACCAAGGAGTATTTCCGGATCTCATGAAACACAGTAAAGTTGTCCCGTTGTTCAAATCGGGTGATTGTCAAGAACCTAACAATTATAGGCCTGTGTCAATTCTGCCAGTTCTCAGTAAGGTGTTTGAAAAGCTAATGCTTAGTCAGATGTTACGTCACTTTAAAGAAAATTCCATCTTTCATGAACAACAGTATGGTTTCACCAAAGGGCGTTGTACAACAGACGCCGGTGTCACACTAATAAAGAACATCTTTAACGCCTGGGAAGAGTCGCAAGACGCCATTGGAATATTCTGCGACCTCTCGAAAGCGTTCGACTGCGTTAACCATGAGACGCTTTTATTGAAACTGGAGCACTATGGGATTAGGAATAGAGCCCTTGATTTACTTAGTTCATACTTGGCAGACAGACAGGTTAAAGTTCAGGTAAACGGTGTAAACTCACAAGGGTCGAAAGTGATGATGGGCGTTCCGCAAGGCTCAATATTGGGTCCATTCCTTTTTTTAGTTTATATTAATGATTTGCCCCATTTAATTCCAAACCAGCCAAACATGGTATTATTTGCGGATGACACTTCATTAATTTTTAAAATAGACCGACGGTCACAAAATTTTGACGAAGTCAATAGCGCAGTTAGTCAGGTCCAAAATTGGTTTACGGCAAACAACTTAGTACTAAATGAAAAGAAAACCAAATGTATTAAATTCACTTTACCAAATGTTAAAAGTAGCAAATGCGACATTATATTGAATGGAGAAAAACTGGAGATCATTAATGAGACGGTTTTCCTGGGAATTACTTTAGATGAGAAATTACAATGGGGACCTCATATAAAATCTCTTGCTGGTCGTCTAAGCTCAGCCGCTTATGCTGTTAGAAAGATAAGACAGTTAACAGACGTAGAAACCGCACGTTTGGTCTACTTTAGTTACTTTCACAGCATTATGTCATACGGTATTTTGTTGTGGGGTCGGGCTGCTGACATTGAATCCATATTTATTTTACAAAAGAGAGCTTCGAGCTTCAGGGCCCTTTATAATTTGCGTCCCCGCGATTCTCTTAGAGAAATTTTTAAAAAGATCAATATTATGACAGTCCCTTGCCAATTCATCTATGAAAATATTATGTATGTACGGAAAAATCGACATCTTTTTAGTAAAATTAGTGATAGACACAATTTTAATACTAGAAATAAAGACAAATTAGACCAACCATTTTATAGATTAGCTAAAGTACATACATCTTTTATGGGGTACTGTGTTAAATGTTACAACAAAATACCTTGTAACATATTAGAATTAAATGAAAGAAAATTTAAAACTTTTATTAAAACCACCCTTTGTAAACAAGCATATTACAAATTAGAAGATTACATTCAGGATAAGAATGCTTGGAAACATGCTGGTCTTGCTCCATAGGGCAATCAAGGGTGTAGACAAAATCAAACTGGTTGATAATTTATGAGTGAATTATATTTATGAATGCATTTTTTTTGTGTCTTGTACTTTTTTTTTTCTTTTTATTATTTCAATATTTGTAAATATGTGAGTACCATGGGCATGAGATATTTAGAAGTTTACCTCTGCTGGTAATACTTTGTTCTATAACTAGTATACTTGGTGCATCGTCCTCACATATATGAAGTATTTATTGTATTACCAAATATTGTAAAACATTGATTTCAAAAGAGTAACTATGGAGTTTCTTGTCCGTTCTTCTCCATAAGAATCTACCTTTGCGAATGGACGCTAGAGTCACTTAATTTATGATATTTTTTATTGATGACGTTCAAAAGTGCCGTTAATGGCCTAATTGAAATAAACGTTTTGAGTTTGAGTTTGAGTTAAAGCAATACCCAACACCATTACCGACACGTGTTTCGCCTCTCCACGAGGCATCCTCAGGGGACGTGTTGACTCGCTGACCGTTGAGTTCATAGACTACTATTTATATACTAGAGATAGACTGGCAACTTAATTATTTCTTAGGCAGCGCCACCTAGTTACCAGGACATATACTATTCAGCTGTCAATATACCTACGTAATAGTAGGTACCTATGTATAGCTAATAAATTCAACCAAGTAGAACAATGTAGAATGGTTGAAAATTCTGTTGCAGTAAAACAACCTAAAAATTCAAATCTAAATTTTGAATTTGTTAGGTTTAGTTTTACTACAACAGAATATTCAACCATTCTACATTATTCTACTCGGTAAAGCTAATTCATTCATTATTATAATAAACATGTTGTTTCGGGGATAGTAAAACAAATACCAATTTTGGATGTTCATAATTATTGCGTAAAACAAAAAATTACATTCATTATAAAAACTAAACATTCACTTCAGTACCTTGGCACACAACACTTTTTTCGATACATTGTTGTTTAAACACAAAACACTTAACTAATATGGTCCAAACTCCAATTTACGGTGGGCCTAAGCAGTTCGGTTCGATAATCACGGAGGAAGAGGAACACAGTCACAGGGGGCTCAACTCGACGGGATTTAGAAAGAACAACACTATGGAAATCTTCCAAGACTTTTTAGTAAATACGGAGTAGCGAACTAAAGTCACGTAATTTACACTCAAAATCGGGAAACATGCGCAACCGCAGAAATTGTAATGACAAGAAGGTTCAACATTGCCCTGTAGCCTGTAATGAATTCTACTAATAGTATATTTTTTTTATCAATATTAACAAAGTATTAATAAAATACAACGATTAATGAACTTTTAAAAATGCAAAAAAAAACAATAAATATATTAACTAACTCACAATAGATCAAAATCAAAGATTATGCGCTTCCCCTTTTGCTAACATATACTACCAATTGCTTTATGGATATACGCTGGCAACACTGTCCATTTTTAATTTATGTCCTCGTAGATAGATGGCGCTGAATATCCAAAAATTAAAATGTATAGTAGTTGCCACCCTGTGGTTGAGTTGCGACTGAGAAATTAGTACAAGGCACCCCCCCTTTTATACACTGCCACCGTTGGATGTTTGTGTACAACTACCCACAAACATTCGCAGTAAAGGGGAAGAAACTAAATTCGTCTGGTCATTCAACAGTGCAAAATTACTGTTATTAATATGTTTCAAAATCTCTAATTGTTCCAAAACACACAGCCGGAAACCCTTATCACAAACATGTAGTATATCAAAACCATTGTTGTCGCGCAAAGAATGGCCGGTGTCAATTAGATTTTTCGCGAAATTCGATTTGTCCGAATGGCCATTTCTATACGCGGCAACATGTTCCCCATACCTTATGTCAAAGTTACGGCCCATCTGACCCACATATACCCCATTACATATACCCCATTGCATTCATCACAAACCAGCCTATACACCCCAGACTTTTTACTATTTTCTAAAATATCTTTTCCGTTACAAACACGGCGCATACTGCAGGTATACCCACTAATATTCGCGGAAATTAAAACTAGATATATTGTTTTCAATTTCAAATTAAAATGGATTTCCGCAAAGTAACGCCTGACTCAATCAATTTTATTAATTAACTAAAGTTATCATAGTCTACTACTTGGTCTTTTTTAATCTTATTGGGTTCAGTTTTTTAATTATTATTTTGGTTGTAAAACCAAAAAAACAATGTACGAATCTTTAAAACAAAATCCACCACAGAAAATTACGTTTTTTTTTATTCATTGAATACATGGTTCAATTTCGGTGAAAACAATTAGTTAGGCATTTTTTACCAGGCAACATTTGGTTGATGCAGAGAATAATAGTGATAGGTGCAATATAAACAAAAAACAAAAGCGATTATTATGAGCGATATTTGATGCAAACAAATATTGAGTAGGCATTGCCACGTTGTATGCAATGGTTTCCGTCTGTCCATGGTAAAAGTCAACCCTTGGGCCACACGCAGTGTCAACTAAACGTTTAGCAAGTTCATTTTTTAAGCGTGTTAAACTTTTCATAGTTAGTTTGAAATTTTTCAAAAACATGTAACATAAGCATAATCAGCCTTTTTTAACGTTCCCACTGCTAGGACACAGGCCTCCTATCTAGGAGAGGGAATGGGCCGTAATCCACCACGCGGGCCCAGCGCGGGTTGGTGAATGTCACATGTCTTCGAATTTTTGGTTCTAGGACATGCCGGTTTCCTCTCGATGTTTTCCTTTCACCGTTTTGAGAGCGTTTTGAAACATGTAGGGTTGCCAATATTTCTTCGATTCAATGTTGACAACCCTACGTGCTCTTATAAACCTATACTCACAGTAAGTGTCATAATATTATGCTAAAATTACGTGTTTTCAAATTGATTAAAGTTCGTGCAATTTATGGTAGCATGTGAACCGGTAATTATGCTCGTGATCTTAATATTTTCGCAGCGAGTTTTCAATATTAGTCATGCGATATACGAAATTCATTCTCAACAAACTAAAGGGACTAATTTAATTAAAATCTCAATAGCTTTAATTTAAAAAATAATCTGTTACTTAGGACATGTATTCATTTATAAAACCAAATTGAACTATCAATGTTTCGTTAGTGTAGTGGTTACAATAATTGCTGAGCATAAATTAAAATTAAAACATAAACAAATTCTGCAATCTTGGCTGGTACCGCAACCCTAGCAGGCCACACTCCGAATATAACCTGCAATTTGAATAAGTACCTACACTTGAAGAGCTATCCTCAGATATTGCAGCAACATACTTAGATTCCTTTAGTCCAAACATTAAACTCCACGCTTTGAGATTACATTATTTGATTTTAGAAGTCGAGAAAGATATTTTGACACACCAAAGTCATATACGAACCAAGTCTAATTCTGTATTTGTATTTCTGCAAAAGTTAGAAATCGATTTTGAAAACGAAATTGCCTCTGTACGTCGTGTACAGATGACACTGACGACTATTAAGGAAAAAAGTAATAAATTTCAGCCTACAAGAAATTGCCGTTTTCAAAGAATTAATGGCTTTGGGGAAGAAAAGGATTGGCGTCTGTAAACCCTCTATTATATATTTTAGAATCCACATTTTCATGTTAACTTGAATTGATTAATAATTTGAATCCATTACTTCCACTCAAGTATGGACTTTATCAATATGTTTTTTAATTTGATTTTTAAATGACCATTCATAAGCTCTATAAAAAAGGATGGGTTGACATCCTTTTTTATAGAGCTTATGAATGGTCATTTAAAAATCAAATTAAAAAACATATTGATGAAGTCCATACTTGAGTGGAAGTAATGGATTCAAATTATTAATCAATTCAAGTTAACATGAAAATGTGGATTCTAAAATATATAATAGAGGGTTTACAGACGCCAATCCTTTTCTTCCCCAAAGCCATTAATTCTTTGAAAACGGCAATTTCTTGTAGGCTGAAATTTATTACTTTTTTCCTTAATAGTCGTCAGTGTCATCTGTACACGACGTACAGAGGCAATTTCGTTTTCAAAATCGATTTCTAACTTTTGCTTGAGTGTGATTAATATCGGATGTGAAGGAACACTATACCGAACACCAGATAAATGTGCAATAAAGGTCATTGCCCTTTCCTTGATATCTCTTCGTATGTACATGGACAAAAAAAATGAATCGTTTCCCATTACTAGTAAATATAAAGGATCACGATGGATGTCGATTCAATATAGCATTATATTAATTATTTCTGTTTTAAGAATTAAGGTTGTCAATAAATATAGGTGGGTCAATAACCGTTATTGCACATTTATCTAGCGTTCGGTATATGGCGAAGTTATCTTGTCACGTGAAGCTGTTGTGGGGATATGTGGTTTAACTACTTGAAAAGTTTAATGTTTAGCCAGATATAGGAGCTTGTGGCTATATGAGGCCATGAGAACCATAGTGGCCTAACTATTTTTTTACAGTACTGAGTATTTAATTTTTTACATTCCAAATTGAACATTTTGATATACCTAGAGTGGCCCAAAAGTGATACAACGAATATTCACTAGATGGCAGCATGATCACTGTTATGGTTTTTAGTCTGTGATTTTAATTTCAGGTGCCATAATGGCCTAATTAAGATATTATATATGTCTTGTATTAGGCCACTATGGTTCTCATGGCCTCATATAATAGTAGCCTTTAAGGGTCGATCTTTGAGGTAAAAGCGACGTGTGCCGAAGCGAAGCACTCGGAACCGTCCATTACAAACCCAGATTCCTGTGTACCTCGGAAATCACGTTATACTCGTTGGTTCCGGCTGTTGTGGAAGCTCTTTAACCGGTAATCAGAAGCCAGAAGATCCGAAGTTTTGCCGAGGAGTATCCTACTACCCAGTTCTTATAAAGCACTGGTATTCAGCTGCATCTGGTTTGACTAGAACCTAACCCAAATTAAGTAGGGAATAAGATAGGCAAATAGGTTGATTCTTCTATAGAGCTTCTGTAATCTGCTAAATGTGAAAGCCGAAATTCTCGCGTTATGTCCAAATTTGGATGATTCATCCTTCTCGAATGACCATGTGACTAAATATATTCTGTATTGTTACAGCGCCAGTCGCACCTGCCAGGCGGAGGGCGCGGCGGAGCAAGACTCGTCGCAGCCCGTCGACCTGCCCCGCACTCGAGATGGAGAGATCGACTACGATGGTAAGCAGAGCGAACTCTTCTTTGCAACTCTAGAGAGTTAATATTAGCCCTTAGATAACACCATTAAGGGAAGGTTCATATCTGACGGAACATGCGTCGCGTATTATCGGTCGCGTAACGCCAGAACAGACAAATGTATAGAAAAACACTTGACCGTTCACACTCGACGCACTAACGTATCATCGGTTGATTGTGAGCGGTCAAGTGTTTTTCTATACATTTGTCTGTTCTGGCGTTACGCGACCGATAATACGCGACGCATGTTCCGTCAGATATGAACCTTCCCTAAAGCCCACAAGATAGATGAATGGGGTAAATTGCCTGTACACCAGCACCGTTTAATTCCTATTGAATACTGAGACGACTAAAAACTTGGTGACATACTGAGAAGAAACTGTTGAATGGTATTTAGCATGAGTAGTCAGTCAATTTAGAATTAGAGTAGAATTTAGAAAGGGAAAACTATTCACGATCGCAAGCATATTCCGATTTATGCAAGACTTAAATTTAATGCCGCTAGAGGGAAGAAAATCAAAACATTTCACGACTGACGCTACATAAGTAGTACGTCGGTTGCAATCAGGGAAGTCAGCCCCGCCTCCACCTCGGTGAAAATTTATCAAGACTTTACTACTGGTATTATTCAGAGAATTGCTCCATGTAAAATACTGGTATTCAGCTGGTTTGACTGTAAGCTGGCCTCAATATACTTGGGAAAAACCGAGGCAGATGACGGGTTGAACTATCTTTGTGGAGCTTATTCTGAAGCAAGAGGGCATTCAAATAGTTTACTACTGGCGATACATAAATACAGCTACATTACTGAAGAGTCAGCCCTCTATTACCTTTGACCCTTCACCATGACTTAATTTGTGGGACTAGCTCGACTCCTGCCGAATACACTGGCCCACACTAGAAAAAGACAGAGTTGCGTGGAGAAGGCAGAGGGAGTTCTTTGCCGCGTCGGTAGTGGGAAAAATCATAATCAGCCTTTTAATGTTCCCACTGCAGGGACACAGGCCTCCTTCTCTGAGAAAGGGAGGAGTGGGACAAAATCCATACTAATATTCTTTTCTTTTTCTTTTTATAAAAAACGTTGCCCCACACTAGGAATTTCTCCTGTGTCGTGGGTGCGTTTACAAACATATAATCTCACATACACAAACAGCCAGACCCGGAACAACTATCTGTAGGCCATACAAATATTTGTTCCGTGTGGGAATCGAACCCACGACACGTAGCGCAGCAGCCAATCGCTCAAACACTGCGCCAACCGTGTCGTCAAAAAATATAATAAGGCTGAAAAGTTTGTTTGTTTGTTTGAACGCGCTAATCCCTGGAACTTCCAGTCGGAATCGGATAATTATTTTTTTATAACATAGCCCCATTCAAGGCTTTAATAAGCTATACGGGATCGGAAGACAACCGGATATGAAGAAGAAGAAGAAAATAAATTTATATGCTACACATAGATGACAGACAAAATAGATATAAATAAAAGGAAACTTACTTTCAAAACAATAACATTGTGTGACCCTGCGCTGCTGCGCCAAATAGGTCCAGTTCAGCAAAATGCTAGACAACTAAGAGCTGCCTAACGCTAAAAACAGAATTGATATGTGCGTACGAAATTGAGGGTAAAAGCGTAAATCAGTTTTATTTGTATCTTGACGCTTCTCAAACTCTAAACCAAATAGTCAACATCATAACAAGGCCTCAAGTCTGCTATTACAATAGTGTCAGAATGGTCTATCATTGATTTCATGATTTCTGATTTTGACTAATTTGGTAATCTACTAATATAAAAGCGTCATTATGACCTTCAAATGACACACCATTGGAAGAAATGGCATAGAATGGTAATCTCGTACATAATGATAAATTAATGACAGACGTATGCGGTAATCTACTAAAATTTTGACAGTTCCTTTTGATCAATGACCTTTAGAATGTCACTGTGCAGTCATTGCTTTTAATAGCTTGGTTATCAACAAGTATAACGAGACCATTGACCGACCAGTGATCGACCATTATGGATTTAGCAGATTACGAACTTTAAGCAAAATAACAATGGGATCGTGTTGGAATGACACGTTTATAAAAATAGCGGACTTGGGGCCCAGACCTATTGTCTCATGCCCATGCGCATGTACATCAAACACCATCAAAGAAAACAATATGACTCGACTTTATTCCTCTCACGATTGTTCTACAAGGAATATCCTCATACAAGGCGTGTGCACTGTACAGTCAGAGTTCGTGGGGCTTCGTAAGATTAGCATACAATGTGTGAGACGCGGCTTACTGGCGACTATCGTGCGACACTGATGTAGCAGCCCTTAAATGGCTACTTAATTAGTTATGTTTGCTATGTAAAATTGAGCTGACGTTGCCATGATTAATTTCACGACAGAAAGGAATACATGTTTATCATGTGTCTGACAGGATGACAGTTTTTTTCTTCCGATGCAATTACCTTTACAATGAGGTACTCGTAATTTGACTGTATTCTTAGGGTTCCGATCGTTTTAGGAGCCCTCGTGTTTCTGTCTGTCTGGCTGTCACAGACAATAGGGTCGTTGACTAAAAAAATCTAATTAGTCCGTCAGATAGATTTCCAAAAAATATTGGACACGTATTTTTTATTTTTTCACGTAAACCTAAAACAAAGACGATACAGTGCGTTGAATACTCATGTGACGTCACTACGTGCTATTATTTTAACCACGGCGTGGCGTCACAAGCCCCCACTCCTGATCTTTGATGCTTTTAATCCTCATTGTTTTTTATATATTTGCTAAAGCAAAAATACAATATGAATATGACAAGTGTCCAACATTTTTCGATAAATTAACATACGGACTAATTAGAATCATATTTTTTGTACTCAGAAAACACCCCAATTTGCTCCGAACATACTGCTAGTATTCAGTTCAGATATATGTTTCGTTTGGAACCTTTTTCCCCCGGGTCCGACTCGCAATTAGCCGGTTTTAGTTTTGTTATTTCTTATGCTCTTATCCTAATACCTTTTTTCAAGGATGGGATATCATTAAATGACTTCTTCCGCTCTGGGCGGAGCGGAAGGAAGTGTCAGATTCTACTGACTAATACCCATCCGTGTTCCTTCTAATGCCCTTTGCGTTACCAGGGCCGCTGTGACCTTCCACCTAACACTAATACTTACCTGGGTAATTCGATTCGAGGCGAAAAGCACAACACTGGCTATCAAAGACAATCCGTATTGTCTCTCCTTCCAGCCTTTGTTGAATGTAGCTATAATAGTTCAACACAGTCGTCGCCTATTCGCTCTTGACGCTCAATAACCTCTATATATCTATATACACTCATCAACATAATCATCATCAACAGCCTGTTGCAGTCCACTGCTGGACATAGGCCTCTCCAATTGCACGCCACTTAGATGTATTTTCGGCTTGGGCAAATCGTCACTCCACTGTGCCTGAGGACATCCTACACTACGTTTGCCGAGACGCGGTCTCCACTCTAGAACTCGCTTACCCTAATGGTTGTCGGTTCTACGACTAATATGGCCAGCCCACTGCTACTTCAGCTTACTTATTCGTTGGGCTATATCGATGACCTTGCTTCTCTGACTGATCACCTCATTTCTGATGCGATCACTCAAAGACACACCGAGCATAACCCTTTCCATACCCCGCTTAGCAACTTTGAGCTTGTGGACCATACGAGCCGTCAGTGTCCACGTTTCATGCTCCGTATGTCATGACGGGTACACTACCTACCATTAAATAAACACTACATACACGGACCGTTATTCCTTGAAAACCTATAAAATTCGATCCGCGCGACCAAGCCTCTCCCAGTCTCTCTGGCACGATTCCAAGTATAACGAAGGCGCGTCTAGTGAAGGACTCGACATGGTTTTATGTCAGCTGAAAATCATATCGGTCTAGTCATTTGTGAGGGCCCAGCTAGTCTATTCGTCTAGGTCATCGTTTAGGCTGGATAAGTTTATTGTGATTTTGAATATGTTCATATTCATATTCATTTATTTGCATCTCAATGTTGGTACGTTGTTACAAACAGGCTTAGAGCTATGCATCATTGTAGACCCTATATTTTTTTATACTTAATTTAACATTACATAAACATGTTAGAGACTAAATAAAAATATGTGTGTTGAATCACATATTTTACCAACTGAGCTCCCTGTTATATCTGGATATGTAACTCACTTTCAAGTCGAAAATTTCGTGTACATGCTCAGTATCTTCTAAACAATTATTTAAAAAAAATGTGGCCAGACATGCGCGGGCGGCGGCAGCGGCGGACCACGCGGAGTACAATGCGCGTACAAATGCGTAAAAAATATACTGGTGCGTAGTGAAAATATTGCACAACTTTTGAAACGGATTGTGTTATACATAAATAAAAAAATCGCGATCAATTTTTGATTTCCGAACAACTCCTTTAATTTAATACAATTGATATTTTAACAGCTTATATAATTCGTGTTATTTTCCAAAAAAAATATTAAATACATCATCAATAGTCTCTAAAACCCTTAAAAAGAAATTACTTCTATCAAAACACTCGACCGCATAAAACTACTCAACGGCGGCGGCGTGACATCAAATCTTTAATTGAACTAAAATAAACTCCACAAACCGAATCCAACTGCTTGAACAGTGATTTGGTTAAAACCTTTAAGCAATTTGTGACAGTCGGTTTCTTCGCAAACTCTCGAAACACATAACCCTCTTTCTGGAGCAGTCGAGTCCACACAAGCTCACAATCAGCTCGTTATTAGCGTAAATCTATACTTAATATTATAAAGAGAAAAGATTTGTATTTTTGTATGTAACGAATAAAATCAAAAACTACTGGACCGATTTCAAAAATTCTATAACCATTAGAAAACTACATTCACCCTGAGTAACATAGGCTATGTTTTATCCCCGTATTCCCACGGGAACGGGAACTACGCGAGTGAAACCGCTGGGCGCTGCTAATTATTAATAATATTTATTTTGTAAGTAGCTTTAACAACAGTTTTACACGTCGCAGGTCCGTAGTAAGATGACAGCAACTATTCTTCAAAACAATACTGAAGAGCATCATAAGTCTATACACATCTAATAACATGTATTTCTGTCTACAGCACTGTATGAAGATGAATCGGACAGCGACCTCGGCTCGATGGAGAACCACGGCTCCGTGGTCACCCATCTCTTGTCGCAGGTCAAGATCGGAATGGATCTCACAAAGGTAAGTGCCCTCGTAATCATCATAATAGGGATGTTTCCTGAGTAAAAAATATTTGATTATGTTTAGTCCGTCAGTTAGATAATATTTCACACAAAACAAATTCCGCAACACTGGCAGTAAATCCTCCCCTAACCACCCCTTTCCCCCATTCAGGGTTGATTTTCGAAATATCCAAAGACACGTAAAAGGGATGTTGCTGAATAAAAAAATATGTATATGATTATGTTTAGTCCGTCAGTTAGATTTTATAGAAAAATATTGGACATATATTTTTTCCTTCATCAAATCTATAAAAACTGACGAAGATACAAAGCATCAAAGATCAGGAGTGGGGGCTTGTGACGTCACGGCTCGGTAAAAATTGTAGTGAGTAGTGACGTCACACGAGTTTTCAACGCACTGTATCGTCTTCATTTTTTGTTTACGTGAAAAAAGAAAAAAATACATGTCCAATATTTTTTGGAAATCTATGCGACGGACTAATTAGATTTTTTTAGTTAACTATCCTATTATATGACGAATTAATCTATTTTTTAACTACTAAGGGATCAATTCTGTCACATGTATATTAATTGTTTGTCTATTTGAAGCCTGAGTAACTATAAATGGATCAATTTTATTACTAAAGGATTATTGCGTGCGTATTGAGCCGCCACAGGTAACATGGTGGACATCCCAACAATATTTTCATTGTGCGTACAGTTAAGGAGTGGAATTACCTGCTAAGTCTATTTCCTGACTGCTGACAACCTAGGAGTCTATAATCGTAGATTAAATAGGTTACTTTTACACCACATCACCACTTTTCACCAAGTGAGATTATGGTCAACCGTGAAAATAAAACAACATGGCTTCGTTTCGTGATCCTACCGGTTTAAAAGCAAATATGATCGGTTCTGTCTTTAGTAATTTGAGTAAGGTTTGCTATGAACTTGACGTAATAGCAGCAAACGTTTACGCAATTAATAAACCATATATCTATTTCTGAACGCCTGTATTAGTTTATCTGGTTGGTAACCTGAGCCAGCCTGCCCCGTGCTGCCCTCTCCCAATGACGCGACTTTAAGCCGAGGCCCGTGTCCCACAGGGAATGCCCTTAGCGAGCGGTCATTTAGCTACTAAGCATAGTTTTAGCCTTGGCCCTAAATTAATTTGAGGCCACCACACGAAAGTCCGGTTAAGTAGTAACGGGCCTTAGAGTGCTCGCTTATTATGGTCCACGTCAAAAAAAAAAGCTTATTTCATATCTGTCTAGCCTGTAAATGATGTACATGCACGTAAGTGGCTTGTTCACGCGGGATCCTTTTATGATGCATATTTGTCGTCATAATGTTATTGTGCAAAAGTTCGTTGGTGTACCTATACAAATAAATAAATAAATAAAATAATTACGTGTAAGTATATATTTTCACGCTCAAATAGCTACGTCGAGTCGTTACATCGTCGATCCCACAGTGCCTAAAGACGAAAGTCTTCAATCAGTGCGTCCTACCCGTCATGGCATACGGAGCCGAAACGTGGACACTGACGGCTCGTATGGTCCACAAGCTCAAAGTCGCTCAGCGGGCTATGGAAAGGGCTATTTTCGGTGTGTCTCTGAGGGATCGCATCAGAAATGAGGTGATCCGTCAGAGAAGCAAGGTCATCGATATAGCCCACCGGATTAGTAAGTTGAAGTGGCAGTGGGCCGGCCATATTAGTCGCAGAACTGACAACCGTTGGGGTGAACGAGTTCTAGAGTGGAGACCGCGTCTCGGCAAACGTAGTGTAGGACGTCCTCAGGCACGGTGGAGTGACGATTTGCGCAGGACGGCTGGCAGAAACTGGATCCGAAAATAGGATGTTCATGATGATTATTGTTATAAATCTCTACACATGAACACGTAGATAATAAAAAGGGTGTTGGCGGACGTTAGACTGTATTTCTGTAGTTCGAACCGGTTCAAGTATCCATTGATTGAGTGACGGCACAATACATACTCACGGCTAATTATTTACTGCAGCGAACGTCCCTTCGCTTCATTCGAGCGTAAACAAACATATCCGTTGTGCTATTCTGCTAACTATACTTCGCACCTGACATAATTTACACTAATATTATAAATAGGAAATATTTTTTAAGTTTGTAACAAATATACTGTAAACAACACATTCTCGAAATGTCTTATTTAAAAAAAGATAACTGGAAATTTATGTTTGTTTGGAAAATTTAAAATGGGTCAAATCTAACTGTAACACTATTTGTCGAAAATGTTTTCAACTTAATTTTTAGACCTATGTATCCTGCTTAAATGTGTGAAGTTGCATTAAAATCGGTTCAGTCATTTCGGAAAATAACGACTTGAAAATTTGTATGAAATGCTGTTCGGCGTATGCGCTCTTAAGAACTTAATCACTTAATTTGCAACTAAAATTGACATTTATGTCATCGCTATAAAATTATTCAGGTAAAAACGTAAAAAGTCGGTTCTTCTCGATTTTGTTTTACAATGAATATTTTAATTATCTGCCTGTGGAAAAAAACGTAGCTGCATTTACAAGGTCCTGCACTGCTGACGATATAATTAGGGTAACCCCACTGAGTAAAGGGGTCACGAACTCATGATGTAACAATCTTTTCCAGGTTGTGCTACCTACATTCATCCTGGAGAGGCGATCCCTGCTAGAAATGTATGCAGACTCCTTCGCACACCCGGACCAGTTCGTAAAGTGAGTTATTAAATATACTTTATAATAATAATAATCATTTATTTGCAGACATTAAAGTTCATAAAATTAAATTAGTAAATATTAACATCAAATATACTTATTCAAACTACGAGTATTATTAGTATTCATGAATTACAAATAAGCATAATAACAAAACAACAATATATTACAACAATATTTATAATTTAATATTATCAGGTATTCAACATTGATAGAAACATGACGACCCAGAGTTATTATGATTCATCCATTCACAATTTTATAGGTACCTGTCATAGACACATACGAGCATATTTAAGCTCTGTTTCTTCCAAATATCACTATTTGTATACCCAATATACATAATTTTATCAATGTCAATGACGTTTGGGTTGACGTCTATAAATTTCCGCCGGCTAAAAGTACTCCTATCCAAATCAAAAGAAATTTGAAAAAAAGAATACCTTACTTTTGGCTTTGCCGTAATCAGCTTGCAGCGGCATCTATAGTGCCACATACGAACTAAAGACCTGACGTCACACAAATCCTGCATCGAGTTATCAAAGTTTTTCAAGCGATTTGAACATATTTAACAGGCCAAATTTTAACCATCGGGCAGTAACCCACCAGAAACGATACCAGCGGGCGTACATGACGTCTTAAAACGTGAGTCTTCCGAGCGAGAAAAAGGGATGGAGCTATAAATGGTGTATAACTCTATCCCTCTTTCTTGCTCGGAAGACTCACGTTTTAACACCTCATGGTACGCCCGCTGTATGGTCCGACTAGACTGGTCTCGTTTCTGGTAGAATCCTTCCTTTTAAATGGAACTCAACACTTCGGAATATTTTTAGAATAGGGATGTTTCCTGAGTAAAAAGTATATGATTATGTTTAGTCCGTCACACAGTGGATCGACGTCATACAAGCGAAGGGACATAGGCAACTCAAAAATACATGTGTCAATTTTTGAAAAACAAATCATTCCATCGTATAGGCCTACTTATAAACTGTAAAAAACCTATGAAGCATTTTCTTATCGGAATCTTATATTGAGAGCTATGGCACTAAACGTGATTTTTTTGTATGGGAAACGGCATAAAAAATAGTATACCTTCTGAGTCCCTTCGTGTTTCGACTTGATTTTTTTATATGGTAATAAGACATATATTTGCTATATTTTCTCCGAACAAACATGGTGCGCCACTCGCACCCCTTATGAGGTACAAGCGTTGACCGATTTTTTCCTTATTATCTACAAATTGATTCATAAGTTATTATTTCGAAATATTTTATCTCCAAATCTCACTTCACTGGTGACTTACTGATAAATTGGTTAGGTCAAAAATCATCGGTGCACTGATAATAGATTACCAGAAAACGTTTTATTGCACCCAATGTCTGGAAACGTTTGTGTTGTTGACCACCTAACCATCGATTCTTGTCAAATTCTGTAAATCGATTTTTATTACACCTAATTAGGCCATTATCTGAGATCCCCGTATAATTACTGATTACCTCACCTTTTGTGTATTAATGAAGTTTTTGTTGTAATTCCTATCACTAGCTAATCTCTCTAAAAGGTATGTTTCTTTAATGTCGATCATAACCATCACTTTCAAAGAATCGATCAATAGCTAATTGATAATTATACTTTTGTTATAATTATCCTTCTCATTAGTACCAATTTTTAAACCATATAAATAGGTGCATTACTTGATGTGCATCAGTTGTAATTTCATCCTCATCCGAGTGTTGTCATTATGTCTTTCCCTAGTTTCGTTACTTACCTCGACCTTTACGTTTCTCTACGTGATGGTGGTGATCTTCGGGACTATAATCTATTATATACATCTTTAAGAACAAACTGTAATGTTCAGTTAAGTGACAGTGTTGATAAAGAAGTAAAAGTCTGGTGCCGTAAATTCTGTTATCGGATCTTTGCTAAGTGGACAAAATCTTCAAGAAGCCAGGAAAAATTTATGATGAAGAATTCTTCCTGGTTGCAGACAGACATTCAATGGCCGGAAAATTGGAAAACAAATTGTGCTCTAACAGAAGAAGGTATTCAGAACGAGTCGTCTGAAGAACCAGCTGCGACAACATCCGATTCTTTTACAAATATTATAATGGACCCGGTATGTCGGGTTTCCGACGCATCTACGTCAACTTCGATAGACAGCCGCAAATCTTTCGAAGATCTATTAAGTAAACAAAAAAGACGACGCACAGAAGCAACTTGCAGCATCAACAGTACGGAAGAAATCGTCTTCTCAGCTCAAACCAGCCTTAAATCGTCTGGAAAAAAAGATGTTGCTGAAATACTGCAATACCTTATGGAAAACCCAGACCAAGTTTCTAAAGTGAAACAATTTATTCAAATTGGAGAAATGAAAGAAATATCAACCCTAAAAGCATTAGCATTATTTATCACTTTGAAATTATCTAAGTTTCGCTATATAACACTAAGAGATTTCAGTGAAAAAGAAGGAATTTGTAAATATCCTAGTTATTATAAAATTCATGAAGAGAAGAAAAAGTGTTACCCTGATGACGGTAGTGCTATAACTATAACAGAAACCTCGGTTAAAATAACATTACAAGCATTGTTGGATTTAACTGTAAAGAGATTCTTTGAAAATGATGGTTATGATCGACATTAAAGAAACATACCTTTTAGAGAGATTAGCTAGTGATAGGAATTACAACAAAAACTTCATTAATACACAAAAGGTGAGGTAATCAGTAATTATACGGGGATCTCAGATAATGGCCTAATTAGGTGTAATAAAAATCGATTTACAGAATTTGACAAGAATCGATGGTTAGGTGGTCAACAACACAATCGTTTCCAGACATTGGGTGCAATAAAACGTTTTCTGGTAATCTATTATCAGTGCACCGATGATTTTTGACCTAACCAATTTATCAGTAAGTCACCAGTGAAGTGAGATTTGGAGATAAAATATTTCGAAATAAAGGTATACTATTTTTTATGCCGTTTCCCATACAAAAGAATCACGTTTGATGCCATAGCTCTCAATATAAGATTCCGATAAGAAAATGCTTCATAGGTTTTTTACAGCTTATAAGTAGGCCTATACGATGGAATGATTTGTTTTTCAAAAATTGACACATGTATTTTTGAGTTGCCTATGTCCCTTCGCTTGTATGGCGTCGATCCACTGTGCGTCAGTTAGATTATAGAAAAATATTGTACACGTATTTTTTCCTTTATCTAATCTATAAAAACTGACGAAGATACAAAGCATCAAAGATCAGGAGTGGGAGCGTGTGACGTCACGGCTCGGTAAAAATTGTAGCGAGTAGTGACGTCACACGAGTTTTTTACGCACTGTACTGTCTTCAGTTTTTGTTTATGTGAAAAAAGAAAAAATACGTGTCCAATATTTTTTGGAAATCTATCAGACGGACTAATTAGATTTTTTTAGTCAACTACCCTATTATTTACGAAATATTATTTTCTGTACTCCAGGATAGTAGACCAGCCGACGCCCCGCGAGCGCATGGTGCAGGTAGTCCGCTGGTACCTGAGCTCGTACCACGCCGGCCGCAAGTCGCAGGTCGCCAAGAAGCCGTACAACCCCATCCTGGGCGAGGTGTTCCGCTGCCACTGGGACATGGACGGTGCATCGCCCGACACCAACACCGCTATCGACAAGGTACGGTGATTACAGCTTTAAGAAGTATGGCTTTAAGTTGAAAATTAAACAACACCGCGCGAATAGGGATGTTGCCTGAGTAAAAAAATATATGATTATGTTTAGTCCGTCAGTTGGATTATAGAAAAATATTAGACACGTATCTTTTCCTTTATCAAAAATCTATAAAAACTGACGAAGATAAAAAGCATCAAAGATCAGGAGTGGGAGCGTGTGACGTCACGGCCCGGTAAAAATTGTAGCGAGTAGTGAGGTCAAACGAGTTTTGTACGGACTGTATCGTCTTCATTTTTTGTTTATGTGAAAAAAGAAAAAATACGTGTCCAATATTTTTTGGATATCTATCAGACGGACTAATCAGATTTTTTTAGTTAACTACCCTATTGAGTGAATATGAAGCAACGCTTACCGAGGTCCGGGGATAAAAAACTATTCATGACATATCGACACCTCTTTGTGCCTTGGAAAGCACGGTTAACAGAATAACCTGACTGTTATTAGCTTTCATGGCAAGCAGATAAGATAGGCAGTAGTCTCATGTAAAATACTGGTATTCAGCTACATTTTGTTTGACTGGAAGCCAAATTAAACGTAAGGACCTGAAGATCTTCATCTGAGATAATTGCTATTCTAGATCAGTTTATTATTAGAGTTAAATAGTTAAATCCATCCAAAGGTTGTCTTGAAAAGATCGCTTTTAGCGATAAGGCCGCCCATTGTGTCACCCTATGTAATGTTTTCTTCATCTATATTTTCTGTAACTTATATGGTGTACATAATAAAGAGTATTTCTATTCTATTCTAAAGTCTTCGTCATTTTTTGAGTCTCTTTCAAGCCTCTACTTAGTTTAAAATGAAACATTATAAGCAAACATTTTCCGTCTATGCAGCAAGAAGTAGGCGACGGCCCCGTGCCCTGGTGCACACCAGACCAGCTCTCGTTCGTGGCGGAGCAAGTGTCGCACCACCCGCCCATCTCGGCCTTCTACGCAGAACACGTGAACAAGCGCATCCAGTTCGAGGCCTGGGTGTGGACCAAGAGCAAGTTCCTGGGCTTGTCCATCGGAGTGCACAATATCGGCAAGGGCACCGTGACGCTGCTGGATACCGGCGAAGAGTATACGCTTACATTCCCTAATGGATATGGCAGGTGAGCAGCGGTGTATTGGTTAAGTTATTTTGAGTTGTGATTTTGAGAGTAGTGGTGGCCGTTACTACTTGCCACCACTGCTCAGCTCTTGGATGAGGTGACCATACATTAATTACCGAGACTCCTCCGTGCCTCGGAAACCCCGTTGGTAACGGCTGTAACTTCTACCAGCCAGAATATCTGACTGGGTTGCGAAAGCAATCGCTCCATGTAAAATACTGGATCCGCCTCTTAATATACCCTATTAAATAATTCGCCAGGGTGAGCATTGAAATCTCCTAAGATATAAACATATTCAGCATTTACGCTTTCAACAATAGCCGCTATTTCACCTAAACAATCAATTAAGTTTTAAGAGAATCCGTCGGCATGTACACACTAAACAATAACAAAGTGCGGTCAGCGCAACTCAATTTAACAGCCGCTATGCGATCACTCAACCAGGGTATAACCGAGACAGTAGTAAATAAAGGCTTTCTCCACAAGAGTGCCACGCCACAGAATGGCTTACCTTTCAATACTCCTGCCGACGTATCCAAAGTCGATTTACAAAAGAAACCATAGTTTATATCCATATTCCCAAGTAAAGAAATCTTATAAGGCAATAACCATGTCTCTTGTAACGCAAATTATGTCTGCAGTCTCACACAACTCTTGAATACATACAATCGACCTTTTTAATGACTTACAATTATAACTCACAAAACTACCACATACATAATATCGCGTTGACAATTTGTATTAACCATTAACTGGGTATTATTATAATTTATACTGACGGTTGGCGGCAACTCACTATACCTTCGCCTTATCGTATCACTATAGTTAACAAACTTACGGATACACCCGTAGGCCATAAGTTCTCATCCATAAAAACATTTAGAGCCCGTTTAGGTATAAAGAACCTATAAGCCGCGTAGCCTTTTTTCCTTTTCATATCCATTCTTTGCAATGAACCTCAACATTTGTCTTGTTTTTAATGTACGACCCAAAATCTTCTATCTTCGTTTCAGTATTTACATTATAGATGTAAAAATGAACACTGACATCCGCCGCTTTAAACATACACTGAGGCCTCTCTGCCCTCCCTTTAAACTCATTCCCAGCCCATTATACTGCATGTGTAAAATATTTAACTACTCTCAATCCGCAGATCAATCCTAACAGTTCCGTGGATAGAGCTGGGCGGCTCGGTGTGCATCGAGTGCGCGCAGACGGGCCACAAGGCCAACATCGAGTTCCTCACGAAGCCGTTCTACGGCGGCAAGAAGCACCGCGTCACGTGCGAGATATTCGCGGCCGTCGACAAGAAACCCTACTATACCGCACAGGGCGAATGGAATTCCAGAATGGATGGCCGATGGACTGATTCTGGAGTAAGTAGCTTTGTTTGTTTTTAAGCTATTGTATAGCTTCTATCGCGGGCCTTGAGCGTGGCAACCGAATCCAGAAATTCCGTAACGAAAATAACCTAACACCGCTACGGCATTCGATTAGGCCCCGCCTTTTTAAAATGGTCGCTCGCCGTCACCGAGCCGACCCGAACGTCTGCGTTCGGAAACAATCGGTGGGACAAAGTTAAGTGAAACTTATGTGATTTACATTAGTAAAGTAACCCAGGTGAACGAATCGAGACCATATCACAATGACGCAGAGTACTAAATATATAATTGCATAAGTTGATAAAAAATGCTATGCAATAGCTTTACCGCGGCAGTCCCCGAGTGCCACATGTATTTTTTTTTTAAACTGTAATTAGGGATCAACAAGAGAACCCTAGTAGTAAAATGATGTTCCAAACCATGACACGAAAAATGCTCTTCCGGATACAGGATCTTTTTTAAAGGACACTAGTTTGTCACAATTAGAAATCAGTCATACCTAGTCATTTTTGTGAAACTATATAAACTTTTTTTTAAACGTTGTCCCACACTAGGAATGTGTTCCGGGTCTGTGTATGTTTGTGTATGTGAGCTTTCATGTTTGTGAACGCACCCCATGATACAGGAGATCTGTAGGCCATACAAATATTTGTTCTGTGCGGAGATCAAACCCGCGACACGTAGCGCAGCAGCCGAACGCTCAACCACTGCGCCAGCCGTGTCGTGTAGCCTATGGACACTCACAA
The DNA here is from genome assembly GCA_905332915.2 of Hecatera dysodea. Classification (NCBI taxonomy): domain Eukaryota; kingdom Metazoa; phylum Arthropoda; class Insecta; order Lepidoptera; family Noctuidae; genus Hecatera; species Hecatera dysodea. The sequence continues at coordinate 17,065,079 of HG995303.1, forward strand.
ATAATGTGGCTTTCTATTGGCAAAAGAATTTTCGTAATCGGTTCAGTAGATCCAGAGATTATCCCCCTACAAACTCACAATCTTTATCTGTTTATAATATTAGTATAGAAAATAAATATGTACAAGCTTTGTTGCAGAAACTTGTACAGTAAATCGTACATAGGGTACATCTTCTTCCTCCTTTTAAATAAAAGATATACGATAATAATCTATATCTATATATATAAAACAAAGTCGGGTTTGTTACAACACTTATAACTCGAGATCTGCTGGACCAATTTTCTTGGTTTTTGATTCGTTGGATTTGTCTCCGCCCCGAATAGCAGAATACATCTTAAGAACAATGAAAACTGGACGAATACATAATTATGAAAGATGAATTATTTTCCCTAAATATTCCTTTGTTTCGTACCTGTCAAACATTCGTAAGTAAGGCTCAGCGTTGCCAGTTTTTTTATGCCAAGTCGGGGCTTTGGTACTTTTTGAGTGAAAATAGCGGGATTCTTCCGTCAAAAGCGGGACATAGTAAAAAAAGTATATAATCAATGGTTTTCAAATATTTATCTTTTTATTTGACTTAAAATTACGTTTACGTGACAATAGATAGCAAAAGTAGCCATAGAAAATGTATTTTAACAAAAAAAATATATTTTAAATCAGATTTACTCTATCGTTAAATTCGTCTTTAGAATAAAAAAAGAAAAGAAACAAAAATCTAATCATAAATCTTTTATAAAGATGAAGAACTCTTCACAGGATAGCTGTAGATTAAACTGGATAAGTAATTCTGATTTCATTAAATTGACAGAGCATTTCAAAGCATCTGACCATTTCAAATTCATCTAGGAAAAAACGCCACGTAGTACGTGCCACGTACGGTCGAGTTCTCTCCGAAAAGCAGGACCGAGCCTGTCCCGCACGGGACATTTAAATTTGATTTAAAAGTCGGGACGTCTGGCAACGCTAAGGCTTCACGTGGACCATAAACATGTCGAAGCATTTCTGGGGCTGGAATTGTGAGTGAAGACTTACAAAGTACCAGGATACCAGAACCATAATAATTTAACATCTCCTGAGCCCCGGTGGAACCATTAATTGACCGTGCGTGATTTTAGCGATATGTTTATGCTTTAGTCGATTGATTTTACTATTTTAACGATTGAACTCTATGGTGTATAATATTTTTAATCTGTGATAAAAAACAGAATGAAAAAATATAGCTGACAACATTTCTAAATACACATGTCAGGTCACGAAAACAAGTGTGACACTCGAAACCACTTGAAATGTAGATTTTTATGATTTTTTCTATGAAATGAAAGACAAGTGTGGACATAAGTTGATATTTTACTTTATTCTAAGAGTACTTATCGTTTTATGGCAAAAAAATGCAACATTTCGTGTAAAGTAATCGAAAATTTATCTCAGAAACCAACATAATAAGCATTTTTGGTGAGTTCTCACATATCAATAGTACCTAAATGTTTATATTTCGAGCTCTTATAAGAATCTTGTTTACATTGTAGTTCATAGCCGCATCATTCAACAACCCGAGACCGTTTCAAGTGTATAAATAGTCGCTATACATCCGGAGTGATTATGTTTTAAGTGCGTGTTGGCACGATGACTCATCGGTCATTTGGTACGCGGGGTTCAGGAGGGTTCCGAAAGTTCGTATGAAAAAACGGTAACCTCATAGGGTCATTCGTGCATCTGTTTGTCTGGCTGACTGTCTGTCTAGCGGTCTGTCATAGCTATATTTTCTCCAAATCTAATAGACCCATTCAGTTAAATTTTGGAGCAAGTATGAACTTCTGTAACCCAAACACGAACGCGTTACGAAATAAACACTTTTTCAATATGGGTTTTGTTTAACTGTTTGAAAACAGAAGATTCCTTTTGAAGGCATTTCAGAAAACTGATGAAAATCGATGATATCCCTTCCTCTTATCTTTAAAAATAAAAACAGATAATAGTATGTAATGAAAAATCTAGTCTGGTTAAGTTCTGGTTCCAAGTCTGGTTTCAGAATAACATATTCTAAAATAAAAGCAAGGCTTAGAACGCTTTTGAACTCGAATTCGACTCGCACTTTCAAAAGCTTGTTACCGAAACAAACTCTAATTCCAAATTTAAATCCCTACAGCGTTCAGAAGTGCTGTTCGAGGTATCAAACATGAAGCCGCGGCGCAAGCGCGTGGCGCCCGTGTCGCGCCAGCAGCCGCACGAGTCGCGGCGCGTGTGGCGCCACGTGACGTGCGCGCTGCGGGCCGCCGACTGCGACGCCGCCACCAGCGCCAAGCGCAGCGTGGAGCAGGCGCAGCGCGAGGCCGTCAAGACTAGGGAGGCTAACGGAGAGAAGTGGGCCACGCTGGTACGTAACATACACTAATACTACACTACTCACTGACTGTGACGTGTGACGTGTGACGCCGCCACCAGCGCCAAGCGCAGCGTGGAGCAGGCGCAGCGCGAGGCCGTCAAGACTAGGGAGGCTAACGGAGAGAAGTGGGCCACGCTGGTACGTAACATACACTAATACTACACTACTCACTGACTGTGACGTGTGACGTGTGACGCCGCCACCAGCGCCAAGCGCAGCGTGGAGCAGGCGCAGCGCGAGGCCGTCAAGACTAGGGAGGCTAACGGAGAGAAGTGGGCCACGCTGGTACGTAACATACACTAATACTACACTACTCACTGACTGTGACGTGTGACGTGTGACGCCGCCACCAGCGCCAAGCGCAGCGTGGAGCAGGCGCAGCGCGAGGCCGTCAAGACTAGGGAGGCTAACGGAGAGAAGTGGGCCACGCTGGTACGTAACATACACTAATACTACACTACTCACTGACTGTGACGTGTGACGTGTGACGAAAGTTGTTCATCCCATAAACCCTTTATATATATTTTTTTCTTGTCAGCTATCCATCTGTGATGTCGCTTTTACTTATGATGCGTGATGGTAGACCTATTGTTAGGGATATGTTCTGGTGTGAAATTTTGAACTACCTTTTGCCTTTTGATGGTGTTTTAGTGATTTAAATAAAACAAGTAATTGTTACAAATGTTCGTTAGCGAATGTAATTTATTTTTCTAATTATACAGCGGTCGAGGGAAAAGGGGCAGGAACAAACGCGCCAATCACAGCAAGGTATCACGTCATTTAGCTGTGCTGTGATTGGCTTACGATGGCGTGATAAAAACGGTTCGGATATTCATCCCAAAAACCTATCTTACCTTTCATGCACACACACTTTAATTTGTCTCCTCGTACAGGCTGCAGAAAAAGGGATCGACCTCTTGAATGTCTGATATACTCCTGGGATCCTTACTAAATCATATACTCCTGGGGGTCCAAAGACCTTATGAATTAACGATCTAAACCACAGGGTATATTGATGTAGAGAGCAGGTAGCTGTAGTAATAACCGATGCCAAAACTTATCCTAGTTTTGACAAACTTTGTCAGTCGGCGCTCGGAAATACCGGCCCTAGCGTCTAAAACTTATCAGACACCAGTTTTAAAACTAGGCACAATCTTTACAAGTAGGTACCTTCTATTGTAAAACTGTGTCCCTACCGAGATTACATTAGGATTTACTTGAAAACTCTTTGGCTCCCCTCTCAATACATTGAAATGTTCAAAAATCCACGTTATTTATCGATTGTATGTTTTGTTACAGCTGTTCAACCCCAAAGGCGAAGACGGATGGGAGTACACGACGCCCCTTAGAAAGCGCATCCCTGCAGCTAAAACAACGCCCCAACACAAAAACGGAGAAACCGCCGAAAACACTAGATAATCTACTCAAAATAAAACCTTGGACTTTTAGAAATAAGGTAGAAATTCCTCTGTCACAGCAAAACGGACCTTGTAGGGTAGGACAATGTTCACAGTGAAGCACTGTTTCAACGACGCAACACTTCGGCTACGTTCGGGAATCTTCGGTAAATTGAGAGGTCGATATCGTGTTGTTCTTTGCTTATGTAAACGAATGGTAGCCGAAGTGTGGTGTCATATGGTTTAGAAATCGGAAAAGTTGAACCGTTAAGTCACTTTTGCCATAATTTTACGGTGTTTGGACGTCGCGCATGCATTTTAGCTTATTTTTTTATTGATTTATATATTAATTTAAAATTGTTTTCTTATAATTGAAACCAATATTTTTCACTATTTAAGCCGCTAGTGGAGATAAAGAGTGCATAATAAAAAAGCAATTAATTAGTTCAAAGTTTAGTTAACTATAGGCAATTCCTTCCCATTTACTTGAAACTTAATGATAAGTTTACACCAGAAATATTTTAGGAAACATATAAGTAAATCAGCATTGATTTATGTTCACAAAATTATTAATTGTGTAAAAAGTATAATGGTTTATGGATTTTTACGGCTACTTAATTATTGTATCTTATGTAAAGATTCAGTTCGAGCTCAACGCCATATATTTTAATAATTCCGTGTTTTGGAAGCAACAATTGTTTGCGACACTTAGCAAAATTTAATGGCGCTTACCTACGCAATAAACAATTAAAATTAAAGCCTCCATGCTTTTTGACATATTATTTACTTAATATGTACATACATAGGTAAAAACGAAAATTAAAATACATAACATTGCTATACCATGAATTTTGTTATTCAGATATCAAGGAATGTCTGGTCGCTTTGTGATCTTGCTCTGTGACGTTTCGGCAAAATGAGGATTGTATTGCAATTGCTAAAACATTCTTAATACCCGTGTAAGTTGATCCCCTTTTTTTTGATGGAAAATTATCAATGGACTTCTACCGCTTTGGGTGAAGCGGAAGGGAGTGTCAGACTCTTCCTGACTAAAACCCACCCGTGATCCTTCTAGTGCCCTTTACGTTCCAGGGCCGCGGTGACTCTTTCAAACAAATTCCTGCACCCTAGCAGGCACTGGCCCTTTGGGGCGCCGTCTACGTTGCTGACGGCTCTTTGCGTTGCGCGTGGAACACTCGGCGCCGTCGACTCGGGCCTGGTTGCTATCGGACGGCGAGCCACCCATAGTGAGCCATCCGCAGGCCCGCGCAGCATTCTGCGTTTTCCGGCGCCCGGTTGATCCCCTTGGTTCAATATCTGGTTTAGATTATTGTTAAATAAGCAATGTTGATTTGTTTTATGCGTCTTCATGTTCCGCAAGGTGACTAAACTTGACTAATGAATCTAATACCTTTGTACTATTGAGGACGAAAAGTGAATGCATATCGCACTAGAGTTTGTCCTGCCATCTTTCCTTTTCATTTTTTTAATTATCCGAGAAAGAAGGTAGCTGATGTTCAACTAGATGCGAAATACGTTTTAGTTTCGTTACTCAATAGTAAAATTTCCTATTTCTACACTGGAAATGGAATAGGCTGTTTATTGCTCGAACTGATATAGTAGTAAATTTTAAAAAGAATGATCATATTTAGTCCGTCATTTAGACTACCGAAAAATATGAGACGCCAATTTTTATCAAATCTATAAAAAATACGAAGATAAAAAGCATCAAAGATCAGGAGTGGGGGCTTGTGACGTCACTTCGTAGTTATAAATTGTAGCGAGTAGTGACGTCACATGAGTATTCAACGCATTGTATATTTTTATTTAGGTACACGAAAGTAGAAAAAATACGTGTCCAATATTTTTTGGTAAAATGTCTTGATTGACGAACTAATTAGTTTTTTTTTTAGTCAACTATCCTATTGGTCAGTGATTGAAAAAAACTTACAAAGATCGTTGAAGTAATGTGAATGTCAAAAGAAATAACCAATTTTTTTTTCTTCAAAAAACGGAAATAAAGATTATAATCCAAATTAACCAGAAAATGTATCGACTAAACGTCAATCGACTAAAAAACGAGAAGCGAAACAAACTTATGAACTATTTGTAACTGATTTAGTTTGTCTTTTCTTATCGTTTCTGCACAAGAATAAAAAATATGCACTAATCAGTAATTGTCAATTAAATGTTAGTGAGTAGTCGAATTAATGTTATCGACTAAAACGCTGACATTGAGCCGCATTTTTTTAGTCTATGCATCGATTAATTGCGTTTAGAATGATAGACAAGAAAAATCGATAATCGATTTAGTGGACACATTTTCTGTATCAGCATGCGCGACACTATTTGATAAGTTTTATGTTATAATTCATATTTTACCGTAAATTCTCAATCTTATTATGGCCTACGATAGATGATTCAGCAATAATACTTGTAAATAATGTTATATTTCAAATTGCAACGCTTATGTAAATTCTATTCGATTTGAAAGTGAAATGAGCACCGGACGATCCAGATATGGACTTAGAAATAATAATAAAATAAAATAGGTACGTTTTGGTCGAAGTACGGTAGTGTTAAAGTCGCGAATTTATGAGTATTGTGAAGGAAATGTTATTATAGTGAATAGTTGGTTTTGGTCGGCAGCTGTAGCGTTGTGAGAACTAAGGTATGGTTAAACTAATTTGTAAATTAAAAAGTTTTCTAATAAGATTCTCTTCACCAATGAATTTTTGCGTCGACACAAGCAAAATACATCTGTATTCATGTTTTTATGCAATTGATAAGTCAGTCGATTCGAATCGCGGTAGAAATAATTTTGACTACCTAACATTGTATGGAAAAGTTTTTGAAAAAAATATTGTTATACGATATTCGAAAAAAATAATGGAGGCATTAAGTCCGGGTCTGTTCTCATGTTTGCATAAAGTGTATAATTTTATTATAAAGAAATAAAACGAGTCTTTCTGAACATATTCAGTGACATCTAATAAGTAATGTTTTATATCCAAAAACTTTTTCATAAAATTATCTTCTGAAGTCCGTTTAGATTCTATACTTTTGTGTATGCTACTGTAGTTCGTATGTAGTGCAAACAATTCTATTATTGTAAAGTAATATCCCCATGTCTATTGACTTTGAATTTCCTCTTGAGTACCAACAATGTAATGTATCACAGAATAAACGCAAATCCTAAAAAGGCATCATGCCTTTTGAAGTTCAACATATAATGGCCAAAAAAAAATATATGTATATCGACTGCTGCCCCCATACATTTATGTGTGCATAACTTGAGAAAATGTACTGAACATTTTTTTTTTTTGGTTTTTCCCATAGTCAAATTTCTTCATAGTTATGAGTACCCTAGATTTTCAGGATTTGCATTAATCCTTTTACAAATTGTATAGAGAAAAATAAATAATTTAAAAAAAATGGTGAAGGTAAAAATGGACTCCTGTAAAAGATGAATTTTGAAATCCATAGACAAACTCTCCACGTACATAATAAAAAAACATATTTTTCTTTACCTCTCTCATGGTTAATATTCATCCGTGTCCATCCGTTTGTGCGATGTCCACGGGACTTTAAACTTCACCTTACGTTAGTCAGTAGGTGCTCACATTTCTAAGTCCACTGTTCGTCGGTTCATTGTAATAATTAGCTAAAAGACTGACAATGTGAACGAAATCTGACGGAATCGACGGTCACGTGCAAAATTATGATTAATTATGAATTATTCAATCACATAGACTTATTTAATTACATAGTTATAACTACCATGTTGTATATTTCAATAAAAAATTAAATTATTTTATGGGTTTTGTTTTTGCTCTTGTTTGTGTAACCTTTGCGGCAAAACGGATTAGCCGAAGGGATGTCGGCGGGCGGCCACTGGATGGCGCGACGTCAGCGCCGGATCCTAGTGACGACACCAATGACTATATTATTATATATCTATGACACGATGACGATAACACAACTAATTTATATAACGTTCGAAAATCCTCAAATTGTAGTAAACTGAATTACACACATCGTTACGAGTACCTAGTCCTAGGTCTCATTTCAAATCCACAACGGCGATCTGACACAGAATCCCCAACACAAATCATTAGCTACACAATAGGGATGTTGCCTGAGTAAAAAATATGTGATTTGATTATGTTTAATCCGTCGTCAGTTAGATTAGGTATAGAAAAATATTGGACACGTATTTTTCCCTTTATCAAATCTATAAAAACTGACGAAGATACAAAGCATCAAAGATCAGGAGTGATGAGCATGTGAAAATTGTAGCGAGTAGTGACGTCACACGAGTTTTTTACGCACTGTTTCGTCTTCATTTTATGTTTATGTGAAAAAAGAAAAAATACGTGTCCAATACTTTTTGAAAATATCAGACGGACTAATCAGATTTTTAGTCAACTACACTATTACATAGACCATTAAACAGCACTTCTGAAAGCTAACATTTAAAATTTAAAAAAAAATCTGACCCCCCCCCCCCCCGCCGTTCCAGCCATGGTTGTCCTTTTACGAAGATTCATATTATTATGGAAAAGAATGGGCAAGAAAATAAAAAAAATAAAAAAACGGGCAAGAAGTTGCGACCCCCCAAATTATTATTATATCCTTTGGTTGCGACTCAACTGTAATAACATTAAATGCTAAATTTTATGCACTGATTCCATAGGATTAGCCACGGGAGCGGAATCACGTCAAAAAGCTAGTGGTTAGTAAAAAAACTATACAATTACCAGTTTGACACGGAATATAATTAACATTAAAAAATATAAGTAAGAAATCATGTTGTGCTAAAAATATCTAACGAAATATAAAAACTTTCGGCGAGTCGATCTTGATATTTTCCTCCAGATGTTATTTTCTCGAGGCTGAAATAAAAAAATACATTTTAATTTACAATTAGCGGCACGGATCTATGTGGCAGACCGATAACAGGCGATTTTGGTATCGCGTATGAGAATTTCAAGTGGCAGTTTGTCAGGACATTAATGCTATTGTTAATTTAAGAGGGTAAGCACCATAGAGTATAGTAAGTATAATTATAATGGTAAGCACAAAAAAGTTCATTTGTTTATTTTCTGTGACGTGTTACTGGAACGTAAAGAACAATTCAAATGGTCGTGCTTTTAATCTTTATTGTTTTATTTTGTAATTAATGCTTCCAGAACTGGAACATAATGCCCCTAACTTCAGCTCAAGTTGCTCAAGCTGTGTTGCTTTGGAGCCAGGGGCGAACGCAGCGAGATATTGCTGAAACTTTAAATGTACCGCGTACAACACTAAGGTACGCCTTAAAAAGGTACGATCAGACCGGCCTATACACAAGGAGACCAGGAAGTGGCGGTATTAGTTGTACATCAGCACGAGACGACCGATTTATCGTTCTTGCAATTTCGAGAAATCGGTTCCTTACTGCGGTTGAAATACGGCAGCGACTACAAACGGCAAGAAGGGGTCAACGTAAGTGAGCGGAAAAAATAAATGAAGGAGAATAGAGGAACAGAATCTGCGTGCTCGAAGACCAGCTCGAGGTCCAGAACTGCTCCGGCACCATCGATTGGACTCACGAGCAGTGGACCAAAGTTCTGTGGACAGATGAATGTAGAGTGGCCTTAAGAGCTCCAGATGGCCGCGAACGTGTGTGGAGAAGGCATGGGGAGAGGTTTCTGCCAATTACGACCACAAAAACTGTTAGTTTCCATGGTGGATCAGTTATGGTTTGGGGAGGAATCTGTTCAGACACACGCACAGAGTTGGTAGTCGTACCAGGTCGTCTAACAGCAATACGATACATTCAAGAACGCGTTTTACCATTCGTGGCATTCTTCAGTGGCAAAGATTTCATTTTAATGCAAGACAATGCTCGACCTCCCGGTTAGATAAAAAGTATCCAAGACATGGTATATTAAGCTAAGTTTCATCAAAATCTATTTTTTTCTAATTTCGTCTATAGCCGTTGAGGCATGAGGATTGACTTACAAACATTCAGACATTCACATTTAAAGTTTTAGTAACATACATTTCAACGCCTTCTTCTCGCAGGGCGTGTCTCTGATGAGCATGTCAGTGGGCGCAGTCAGGACCCGAAAGTTGACTTGGTTGAAATCCATTGATTCGTACAGGAACCGCGACTGTCTGTCGCTCAGGATCCAGAGGTTGCCTTCTTGGTCTACCTGGAGTTATCAGAAGTAGACAGTGGTTAGCTTAAAGTGCGCCCAACAACAAGATCGTCGCCTTATTTTTTTTCGGCAGAACTGGAAAATGTGATTGGGTGGCTGTGTCATCGCCTGAATACCTCTACGCAATGATCACGTAGGTAAGTATTCGCGCGGTGATAGTTTTTTTTACTACACGTGTAAAGCCTTGGTGAGAGTGTGAAACCGTGCATCGCGAATTGTTGTAGTGGATAGTACAGGCTAGACAAATTTCGGACGACGGACGCAAACTGGAGTTTCATATGTTTGATACTTCGCGCTCGCCTCAGCAACCGCGCAACCATCTCAACCTCTCCGAGACTTACAAACCACACGGTAAGCTTGATAGTTGGTCCACTGAAAGCTAGTTAGGAAAACAATCAACATAATTATGCTTAGGGCTTAGCTCTATTAAATAGTATGTTTGGCCCAGTATACATCTATGATAGCACTATTCACAAGGCATTCAAAGGTATGAACTGCGGAGAGACACCTCACAAATAATGAAGATCGGAGCCAAATGAGATCCGCTACCTGTGGAGATTGTCTCTACTGCGGCTGACCTGAGTGCTGAGTCTATTTCGAGTTTTCCAGGACAGCCACGGTTACACGTGCACAGTCCATCTTTGCACGTGTTACCGTGGCTGACCTGCGGCCGTACCATGAGGTGTTAAAACGTGAGTCTTCCGAGCGAGAAAGAGGGATAGAGTTTTACACCCTATATAGCTCCATCCCTTTTTCTCGCTTGGAAGACTCACGTTTTAACACCTCATGGTACGCCCCCTAGAAGTCTCTTCAAAAGCTTGGTGTTAATAGTCAGGATGTTTTAGCTTCTCTAACAAAAGGACACATCTTTCTGAGGTGATGGTATCATCAGATTTACTAACACATAAAAAAATCGCTTTCGTTCGGTTCTTTAGTCTCTGGAGCGCTGAGCTGTAATTTTGCATTGAATGGCATCATTAGTCGTGACTTGCGTAATATTGCGAATTTCTGGGGTTTTCTAACATAGGTGGTGCCTGAGTGATGCGGGAAGGGTGTTGACGTTCACCAGTAGGCGAATCACTATTCTTTGTCATACCTGACCATCGCTGTTATTAAAGAAAATAGGTATAAAGCTATGAACAAAGTACAGCATGATTGCGTACCCATAGTTTTCTCCCGAAATCAACCTCGTATAAGATTCTCCCATCGGTATCTAGTCGGAATGTGTACTTACTTTGACGTCATTCGGAAACTCCATTATATTGCAGTCACTGAGAATCAAAGGAGTGTTGATTTCGTTGAAATCTTTGTCCATGTTCCAACATCCTAAGCCGTTTTTGCACACCTGTTGAAAGTGTTATTGTAAAATAATAACTTGTGTTACTAATGAGAAGACGATCAATAGAGGAGTATAGAAGAAGTCTTGATGAGGAGCTCTTGACTGAATAACAGCCGCACAGGTCGATCTTGAAGGTTACGCAACGCTTGCTGAGGTCGTCGGTCTGTGGATAAACATACCGAGATTCTTCCTTGCCTCGGAAACCTCGTTAAGCTGTTGGTCCCGGCTGACATTTGACAGTCGTTACGATTATTCAGAGACCTGCGGGCGTACCATGAGGTGTTAAAACGTGAGTCTTCCGAGTGAGAAAAAGGGATAGAGTTATACACCCTATATAGCTCCATCCCTTTTTCTCGCTTGGAAGACTCACGTTTTAAGACGTCATGGTACGCCCGCTGAAACTCTGACACCAGAAGATATTCCAAAAGATATCGTGTCACCTCGTTACCAAGGCTGTGGAGATGCAGTCGCTCCATGAAAAAAGCTGGTATTCGGCTGCACCCGATTAGAATGGAAGCCCACCTCCTATTTAGATGGAAAAAGGCTAAACAGGTAGATTGCTGGTTATAGGACGTGGGGTTTGCCTGCATCATTCACAAGCACGGGTTCTTAAATTAATTCAGATCATTCATATAACCTGAGTATAGAAAAGTACGTTAGTAGTTTGATCTATATCGCAGGCCGTGGCTTGTGACTTTGGACCTCTGTCTCCGACAATCTGGAAAGGAGAAGAAACCATGAAGCAATTTGGATTGGAGCCTGTATAGTCACTCGTCCTCCTAATTCAATTCTATGCTTTCCTATCCTAAGTACTAATGCTTATTTCAAATGTGAAAGTTACTGGCTGGATGGACTTTTATTATTCTTTCACCTTAAAACTACTGATCGGATTTTGATGGCACTTTACAGTAATATTATATCCTTATCAGCATCAGAACAACAGCTTTAGTTTATAACGATATTTTTCTTATTCAGCCAAAATATAAGAGGTACCTACTTACAATTTTCTGTTCGTAAAAATAACATCTGGTAGAACTGATTTTGAAAATTATTAAACTGATGGATAGCTATGCTAGCGCATATTTTACAAACCTCAACTCCATTGAATATATCTTCTTGAGGGACATTCTTATTTCTTAGCAGCTTAGTGGACATTTTAAATAATTTAGTACTTGATGTTGGATGCAGATACAAATCGCAGTAACTAAAAGTAGACTTTTATTAATTAAGATAGTCATTTCAAAGGCAAAAATGATCTTTGATGCTGGCCATCATAACTTCAACAAACTAAATCCACCAAAACTAGCTCACCCATCTTTCTTAGGCTGTGACAAGGTAGCAGAAGAAACTCCATCGCTCCAGTAGAAATCAATTCCCCCAACTTTATAGACCCCAGCGTGGGGGTCGAAATGGAAGTAATGGTTCTCAACCCGCCAGGCTTCGTCGTCATGCATGCTGTACACGATGACTGCGTTTGACCCCATGTCCGTTATGTATGCGAAGGCAGGGCTGTTGTTGCCTTTCTTGCCTAAAGTTTCTACAGTCTGGGAAAAGAAAAGGAATGATTGGATTGCCACCGGGCAAAAGCATGGGGAAGGCAGAGGTGACCCGTTGCGGAATTTGTTCGAAATATTCACCGCGGCCCTGAAACGCAAAGGACACAAGAAGGAACACGGGAGGGTTTTAGTCAGTAAGAATCGGACACTACCATCCGCTCCGCCCAGAGCGGGTGAAGGCATTTGATGATTTTCCATCCAGAGAAAAAAAAGAAGGTAGAGGTGACCCAAAGTATCAACTTACAACATTTCGCCAGATATATGTACCTATTTATGTCCCATGTGAAGAGCGAACCTTTTCCCATCAACTGGTCACTGATCCAGGCTCTGGGTTGCTAGTAATAAATTACAAATAGGAAACCTATTAATTCACAGTTAAAATCAGACTTGACAAATCTGATTTGTGATCCCTTTTTCATAAGTTTTGGAGTAACAGAGATCACACAGTCGCCATAACAGCCTTCGTATTGCAGACCGGCTTGCTGTAGGTACTAGACACTACAGACTTTCATGGCTAGTTTACACAGTGCGAGTTAACGTGCGATTCAGCCCGCCGAGGAGCTGCAGTGCAGTAACTCGGACGTCATTCGGATGCTACTATCCAACTCGTATCTACGTGGCAGTAACTCGTAAGAGACGTCCAGATGATGCAAGTTACTGCACTGTAGCTACTCGACGGGCCGATTCGCACGCTCGCACGCACTGTGTAAACTAACCATTACTTACGATGCTAGTCAGCATGGATGAGTCTCTTAACACATCTGCTCCCAGGTTGTACTTCTTAATCAGTTGATCCGTATTCAAGTCGAAGACCAACACAGCCGGATCTGTCACTTGTTTCACGTCCGCTGTGGAGATCATACAAGACTTGTAGAAATACAAAAGGAAGAACAAGGGGATTAATAAGTATAGGTACTTAATAAATGTAAGTATACAATTACAATTAGGAATCAAATAAGTTACCTACTTGGAAACAGAATTCAAACCTCGGCAAGTCGACAATTTATCAACATGTTAAAAGACACTTAACTCTAGGGTAGCTTAGACTAGGAAGGTACAGTACTGCCTTTCAAATCTACATGTGAAAAAAACAGCACGTAGACTTAGTCGATGGGGTCTTTCCCAGAAAAGTAATATTCCTACCGTCCTCCACGCGGAAAGTAGGTACTCGTAAGTAAATTGACTGCACACGTAGTAACTATTTAGTAATCTGTGACTGCACACTGCACACTGATAGCTACACGCATAAATATTCTGGTAGGTAGGTACCCGTAACTGAATTCTGGAGATCAGATACCTAGTCTGTCGCTTAACGTTTGATAACAAGACTCTTAATTTGCATCGCTAGATGCACCTAACTGGAAGATGATCGCAACACACATAGGTAAGAAAAGACCATATGGATGATAATATATTAAAAGCACTTACTAGCCATATCAGCAACCCCATTATCTACGACCCAGAGTCGATCATACTTGTCCACGTGGACTCTGAAGGTAGACACGACAGTCCTGTTCGAGACCACAGTGCCTTCTCGACTGAGGCAGCCTTCGCGCCAGTTTGGGTATGGATGTAGAGGCGCGTCTTGAGTGTCGTTCAGATAGACGTAGTTTAGGGATGCAGGGATGCCTGGGTTGGAAAATATTAGGTCGGGTTAGATGAGCTGTAGGAAAATTATTTTGAATAGTGATTATCATGATCATGGCGCATGTCAGTGCCAGGAAATGGCAGATTCGTGTGGATTAATGCAAATGATAAGGCACTAGCAGCGCCCCGCGGTTTAACCCGTGTTGTTCCCGTTCCCGTGGCAACACGGGGAAAAAATATAGCCTATGATACTCCACAATAACGTAGCTTTCTATTGGTGAAATAATTTTGAAAATTGGTTCAGTAGATCCAGAGATTACCCCTTACAATGTCAGAAACTCACAACCTCACAAGCGTTACCTCTTTATAATATTAATATAGTTAACATTTCATAAACGAATCACCCTAAGATTCGAAGAACCTCGAATACTGCATTCAGCTGTCGCAATTTTCACTAGGTAGGTACACTAACGACGCAGTCGATAGGTAGCTTTTGTCCGCTAGCTAATTGGAGCTCGGACCCTATGTACTTATAAACTAAGATTTCCTAAAATATATAAACAATACAAAAATAAATATCTAGCCTTTTTTCCACCGAGGTATGGTGATGAATAATTTGTTCTTCCACCTCGCTATTCCAGTAGGCATGTTATTATTGGGTATGTACGTCTCTTTGGCTAAAGCCATTTTCTTTTCTTCGCAGCAGTCATCGCAAGCCCATGCAAAGTCCATGACCTTCCACTGGAATTTCGGAGGTATCAGCGCTTTTGCTTGATATAAGACTAAAAGAACTAGAATTACGGAAAATTTGGACATGTTGATGCAAACGGTAATTTTTTTACTTTTTTCAATTTTTATTTCTTTTTACTTTACTTTTTTACAACATTACTAAAATTACGGCACAATCCAAAGAGATAAAAATGTATTATGGCACTGTCTTTTCGATTGACATTGCCATTGATGACAATGTGATGAGCATTAATAGATTCTTGGTCCGAGGTCCATGGTGATGAGAGAGTGGAGTAGAGCCACAGAGGTGAGCGGTTTGAAGTAACAATGTTGTATAAATAATCAGCAGTTCAGTAGGATGGTAGTGGTCTAATGAGCAACCGACGGGGAACATAACATAGATGACAAACGATGCCCGACTTCCTATACTACTCTTTATGCAGTAAATCTACAGTATAGATAGATATATAGTCGACGTAGCTAGTCAACAAAAAGTAGCGTAGGTTTTTCATTTTTCAAATCAATGTTGTTTAAACTCTAGTTACTGTGGTTACTGTGTATTTGGTGTGTGCAGGATGGGTAAATAACATAGAGATTGAGGGTATAATTGATGTTTTATGTAATCACACAACAGTTCACAATCACATTTGGCTACAATCTACTCGAACTCGACAACACTGACCCGACTGGGGCCCACGAAGCTACTGGCTCTCGTCGGCGCGGCGTCATGTGTATGTTTCCTAAATTGATGACGTTGTACGGTCGCTACACCTGCCGTGGGTCCGCCTCTACTACACTTAGTACACTTCAGGCTTTCGTACTGGCAAATTGGCAATGGATGTCGGATCGCTATATAAACGCAACATACTTTTTTGTTGACTTTATGATGATGCAATAACTAAACGTGTTAAACGTCAAACAAAGCTTATTTGTTTGCTCAAAACAAATTGTAATTTGAGGCATCAAGTTTTTGTCTGTCTCTGTTTTGCTTATGTCAACTTAGGCCTGTTATCTCCGTCACGCAAGTTTTATGCGCATAGTTATTTTCAGTTTTTCACATCCGTGGAAAATCACGCAGTTGAGCCAGATGTCACGCAAATGTAAAATGTTGTTCAATAATCCAATTTATTAATTGAAAGAATCTATTGAATGACGTCCTGAAACCTTGGTGTGTTGTTATCGGGAAGTGCGTCGGTTTATTAGTCGAAAAAATGTCGGCGGACGATGTAGAATATGTCAATATTGTGAATGGTGAAGTGAACGCAGAAACAGAGCCGAAAGAAAAACGTATCGGTTGCGCTCATTACAAACGTCGCGCAAAGTTCGTGGTAAGCACTAGATGTTAACATGTTAATTAGTAGATATTCGTTGATTACTTGCATTAAGTGCAATAGCCGGGAACAAAACAGTCTGCGTCTATATATAACCACGACCACGCAGAGGTCTTAAGATGGTGACATGCGAAATTCCGACAGAAAGATAAAGTCAACGAACTGAAAGACGCACATCATGCATTATTATCGCTGCGAAATAAAAGAAGCAATCTTTAACTTTTCCCAATTTGATCTCATAAGATGTGGCATTGCATAGACATGATAGCTATCAGTTATTGGCAGTAATTGACCTCTTTTATAGCTATCTAGAGTTCACTTTCAAAGATTTGGTACTGCAGTTTGGTACTTACATGATTTTATATTTAGAACATTGAATGTTTACGACGGCGAGTCCTTTGTTTGTTAAAGCATAACGCAGAAATGTACAAATGCACATAGATGAGTAATTGGAGGCTACCAATCTAGTTAGATACTAGCCATAGATCATTATTAGAATGAGGGTTAAATACTCACTGAATGAATAGTGAAAGTTATCACTATTTTTTAATGTAACCTTCCTACATACTACAAAATAAAAATCAAACGAAAACCTTGCTTACTTAGATTACCAAGTAATAATTCAATATTTATAAAAACAATTGACCCAATTGCTTTTATTTTTTACTAACTCTATGACTTTGTACGAACATATCCCGTTTTATATCATTCACTGACTTGAATTTTGGGAAATCCTCTCTTAATGCTCCCCTACACTCGCAAAGCAACCATACCAAATTTCAACTTTCGACAACCGGTAGTTTCGGTTGTGTGTTGTCTGTCAGTCATTCGGAGTTTAATATGTATTGATTGTCCAATGCCTAATTCTGGTTGCATTTTGACACGCAAATGTGAATCATCATCCATATCTGCCTAGCCTTTTTCCAACTATATTGGGGTCGGCTCCCAGACAAACTGGATTCAGCTGAAACCAGTATTTTACATGGAGCGGCTGCCTACCAGACCTCCACAACCTGGCAAGACTGCTGTCAGATTTTCTAGCTTCTGACAATCGATAATGACTGCGAAAGATCTCCAAATGACAGCCAGAACCAAAGGCATAACGTGCTTTCCGAGGCACGGAGAAGTCCGTTATGTTCACCCATCCACAGACCAAAATCGGCAAGCGCTGCTTAACCTCGAAGATCGTTCCGTGACACGCAAATGTGAATCCCTCTTTAGGCGTGGTGGATGAGTACACCTTCCGCCTGAGGCAAGTACTCACTGGACACGGATGTTTCGGGAGCTACCTGTTTCAGATTCGGCGGGAGGACACATGGGCGTACCCAGCCTAGGGGGGGCAAGTTAGATTTTTTTGGTCAGATTGTTTGTGGTTGTTTTTTCATACGCACTACACAGAAACACCTACATGAAACGTTAGGTATATGTAGCGTGTAGGGCAAAGAGCCATAGTTAAATAAGTAAACACCAACCCGCACTGTGCCTGCTTGGTGGATTACGGCCCATTCCCTCTCCTAGAGAGGAGGCCTGTACCCCAGCAGTGGGAACGTTAAAAGGCTGATTATGCTTATGCTTAAATAAGTAAAAGTAAATTTGACTATACATTTTTATTTAATTGTTTAATTCTAATTATTAAATTGTTTAATTCGGTTTTTTTACGGAAATTGCTTTGTGCATTTTGCCAATGTCTACTGCGCGGTTTGTTCAAAAGTTAGCACATAAGGCCCCGTTTACCCTGTGATTAGTGATTAGGCGACTTCTTACATTTACTGCGAGAAATCCAGGGGGGGCAGCTGCCCTCCCCTGACGCGCGCCTCATAGAGATATCAGTATAGATGACGGGGCCCGCTAGGACCAGTGCTGGTTAGGTTTGCGGAATTTGTTCGAAAGACTCCTCGCGGCTCTGGAATTTGTTCGAAAGACTCCTCGCGGCTCTGGAATTTGTTCGAAAGAGTGCGCGCGGTTCTGGAACGCAAGGGACATTTGGAAGAATACGGGAGGGTTTTAGTCAGTGGGAGTCTGACAGTCCCTTCCGTTCCGCTCAGAGTGGAAGAATCATCAAATTATTTGATGATTTCTTTCACTCTGAGCCCACCTGTAAAAACAGGACAGTCTTGGCCAAATCATTGGCTTCTGCTGCAATCATTTTGCATGCAAGTTGCATTACTTTGTGGGCTACTAATATACAATGCGAATATGCGATCTATCGGTGTATGCTATGTGGCAAAGTAAACAAACTTGCAGAATTTGTTTAGACAAATTCTGCAAGTTTGTTTACTTTGCCACATATTTGCTCTTATCTAAATAAGAAGAACAAACAGATAGTAATGCTGTCTTATATTGCATACAGATACTGTTTACCTACTGTTAATAGGGTTGTTCACTAAAAAAATCTGATTAGTCCGTCAGATAGATTTCCAAAAAATATTGGAGACGTATTTTTCCTTTTTTCCCATAAACAAAAAATGAAGACGATACAGTGCGTTGAAAACTCGTGTGAAGTCACTACCCGCTACAATTTTTACCGGACAGTGACGTCACACGCTCCCACTCCTGATCTTTGATGCTTTTATCTTCGTCAGTTTTTATAGATTTGATAAAGGAAACAATACGTGTCCAATATTTTTCTATTATCTAACTGACGGACTAATTAAAATCATATTTTTTTAATCAGGAAACATCCCTATTGTGGGCACCTTTAAGTATCTATTCATGGATTTCAGAGATTCTCTGACCGACAAAATAAAAACATTTTTTTTTGAAGTAAAAGCTTCTTTAGCATCGTTGTGATTTGAAAGATTATGAAACGAAAAAGCGACAGTAAAAAGAGACAGACACATAAATTCATGTGTCTGTCTCTTTTTACTGTCACTCCGTCTCATTATCTTGAAGCCAAAATTTTAGAAGGTTTCACTTCTACCACGTGTGAATTGCACACATGTATTTTTTTTTAATTTTCAGACACCATGCTGCAACAAAGTCTATGTCTGCCGATACTGCCACGATGAGAATGAACAGCATTACTTCAACCGGAAGTCAGTCACGGAGCTGATATGCACGGAGTGTGACAAAAGGCAGAAGGTGCAGGAGGAGTGTGAGAACTGTGGAGTGCGGTTTGGAAAGGTAAGCTTTAAACTGTTACTTTGATTTTAGTTTTAATTGGAATACTTATTACAAATATTTATGTACCTAAGTATAGAGTTTTTGACAGGTTATAGGTATTTCTTATTTTGACAGGTGTTATTAATAAAAGAAATGTTTAAAAATCTCAAAATATCACTTTAGTTGTGAGCGTTGTATGAGCCTAGTGCTAAAAAAATACAACCGACTTTTACACAAAAAATAAAAAAAGTGCAAAATAACTTTAATTTCGGAACTCGGTGTTTGTGGTAGCTTTTCCGTTTTTTGAACACCGACTTCCGAAATTAAAGTTATTTTGCACTTTTTTATTTTTTGTGTAAAAGTCGGTTGTATTTTTTTGTAAAAAGTTTTTTTATTTTTCACTTTTTAGTGGTACCTACACCCCCTCCCCTCCCCCACCTAAACGAACCAATCACATTGGTGTAAAAAAAACGTACTGCTCCTTTGTAGAGTAAACTAAGAGGTCGTCAATGTAGACAATGTAGATATTTTTTTTAGATTTTTGTTGATTTTTCGAAAACCGCTTTCATGGGACCATTTGGGAAGTATACCCTTTCCAACACAAAAAGAATTTTTCAAATCGGTTGACAAGCGACGGAGTTATGCGCGAACAAAAATTAAAAAAAAAAAAAACATACAAACATCCGAATTGAGAACCTCCTCCTTTTTTAGAAGTCGGTTAAAAAACAGAATTAATTGCAAGTGACGTCACTCGCAAGTCACTCCATGGTGAACTTGCACCATTGTACTTATGACGTTTTGAGATGATGATGAAATAACTTTGAAAGCATGAACTTGTTTGCGACAGATTTTATCAATATATAATATTTTAAAAACAGGTTCTGCCCATGGAAGTCACAAATTCCCAAAACACTTTTAATATCACCGTGATATGATAAGTAATTTGGTTGATAAATACTATGCTTATCTCACATTCATGCGAGTTATTGCATCATCAGGTAAACATCATTTTTACTGTGATAAAATTGGACATGATATAAAAACTAGACCCCATTAAAACTCAACTTTCTTCCTTTTTTCGAGTTGTTTTTGTTTCTTTTATTTTTTACGTAAAGTTACATAGAAAAAACATACAAGTATCTTCTGCCAAACAATTTGTCGGCAGTAATTGTTGGTTGATGGTTAACCCAATATGTCCATTGCAGCAAAGTCAAAACGTTTAATTCAATTAGGCCATTAAACTGCAATTTTGACTAGTGTCTATTCACCAATATAGATTATGGATTCTTATGGAGAAGAACGGGCAAGAAACTCCATACTTAGAAACACTTTTTAAATAAATAAATATTTTACACTTTTTAAATAATTTATTATTTTTATTAATAATTATAAATTAATAATTTTCAATATTATAGAACCAAGTATTACCAGCAGAGGTAAACTAAATAAGCATATGAGGTCCACTGCAATAATTATGAAAGTCCATTTTTGTAAAAAAAATAAGCACCTAAGCACTTCTTTCAGCACTTGATATCTGTAGTTGGTAATCTCGTTAACAAACTTGACAATATTCTTTACAATCCCGATATTTTACAGTTCATGCTTATACTAGTTAAAAGTATGGTACTCAATAAAGTCCTGGTTTTTAATAACTTTAAATAATTTATTTTTTACTTAGTTCTTAAATAAAGCTTGAGTAAAGCAAACAACATAATATCAATAATCAAAATGTGATTAAATGTGCTGTAACCAATAATGTATTATATTCATACCTTTAAACACGACTTTCCATTTCCCATTTATCTCAAAAAGAGGTAACAAGGACATTTATCGTTATTGCAGTGGACCCTTCATATGGTATTCACATATTTACGAATATTGAAACAGTGTGTGCGCTAACAGAAAAAAAAGACACTAAAAAAAACTACATTCACAAAGTTAATCCATACAGCATCGGTGGCATACATGAAATCTCCCAAAGTACAGGTAAATGAGCACTTTGGGCGCTCAAATGTGTGAGTGCAGCCTTGAAAATGATTTGGTTAACATTATGATTAGGAGTTTGTTTGCATTTACATTATTTGATTAATAATAAGAATATTTACTTTGAAAACTGTAATGTTTTATCTTTTCTAACCACTGTTTATGTTGCAATATTATGAAAGTATGACACATTATCATATAAATGTACATACATGCTTCATCTGTCAATTTGACTATCTGGGCGTCTGGGGGACCGTCAACTGACAGTCTGGGCAACAGCTTCTATCAGGATTTGGTTTTCCCACTTAATCCTTATTCCATGGGCCATAGCGGCCGACATTCCATTCCAATCAGCCTATCTCCTTTCAGAAGCGGATTAGGCCTCCAAGGATTACCGAATCCTCTTACAAATGTCCTGTAGAAAAAGGATATTTGCAAGAGAATTCGGTGATCTTATGCTTTGTTTCCGAATTTCGATGACACCTGTGCACTCAAGTACATGAGTGTTTCCACCGCCTCCGTGCATGTACCACGCAGAGGGATGTCCACTATAGGGAACGTGCACGGCGTAGACTATGACATCTAGTGTTGCAAATCTGAAACTTTTACGTCGTCTGTGCTGTTACCTATAGTTTCTGCACGCACCTATCGTGTGTTTGTTCAGTGAACACTGCCCTAATCAATAGCTTAACTTACTTTCCTAGGTCAGACATTTACCTTTTTATCATTTCCTTTCCTGAATATACCTAAGTCATGAGGAGAGAAGTTTGTAAAAAAAAAAAACTAAGATCAATGCAAAAAAAACACTGCTTCCAAAACCATTGATTGTGATATCTTTGATGATTCACTTGAATGCAAACATGTATATAAACGTTATCGTGATAGGCATTTCCAGCACATTAAACAAGATCTATGGCGTGTACTGCAGTCTTTTTATTACAGTATTTGATTTAGATACGCTATGCGTGTTCACCGGCGTTTAATTGAGTTTTGGCGCGTGCTATAGGTACCCATAAAATACCATTATACCATATTATTCTAGTGACGCGGGACGGCGGCTTTTCAATTTAACACATTTTTTTGCTATCTATCATACACATCGCATAATTTACAATTTACAGTCTTGTCTGTTTTTACATGAAATTTTACGCAAATTACGAAAACGATGAAACACGCAAACGTTAGGGCGCTGCAGCTTACCAGTTTGCTGAGTTTGTCATCTTTTATTTTAAAGGATGCAAATACTACGAGGATACACTATACGGTCACCGTCTACGTAGTTAAGTCAGAAACAATAGTTTGGCGTATTTTCTGCTTTAAGCGTAGAAAGCAAGTATTTTTCGGCTGATGTGGTATTGAAGAGTAATCCTCATCTTCCTGCCTCGGCACTGGGGTCGATACAACGCGTTTTATTTTTTGTTTTTCGTTTGACAGGCTTCCCTGTCAAACGTCACGCTATCAACGATATCGGTAGACTACCTTTTATGTCATGGCAGGTGTTGAAATGTTATTTAAGGACGTTTTTTTGGGTTGGTTTGGAAATCACCAAATTACTTAACCCGCTCTAGAAGAGGAGTGTGAGGGAGTTTCAGACTTTTAATGGCTACAACCCACCCGTGTTCCTTAAAATTCCCTTTGCATTCCAGGGCCGCGGTAACTCTAACAAATTCAACAACCTTGTCAGATTTAAGGATATTTAAGCAACACGTAGTCTTGATGTCTTATTGTATCTTACTGTATATGTTTGTATTTAACTCCCACAGTACACATGCCTGATCTGCAACCTATTCGACGACGACGACAAGCGGCAGTACCACTGCGACGGCTGCGGCATCTGCCGCGTCGGTGGCAGAGACCGCTTCTTCCACTGCGAGCGCTGCAACATGTGTCTGCCGGTGCAATTGCAGCAAGTCGGACACAGGGTGA
Organism: Hecatera dysodea; assembly: GCA_905332915.2. NCBI lineage: Eukaryota > Metazoa > Arthropoda > Insecta > Lepidoptera > Noctuidae > Hecatera > Hecatera dysodea. The sequence continues at coordinate 17,088,618 of HG995303.1, forward strand.
GACACAATGCAATAATAATCAACTCCTCTAGCTTTAGGGGTTAAACGGGTGGGTTTTAGTCAGTAAGAGTCTGACACTCCCTTCCGCTCCGCCCAGAGCGGGAGAAGTCATTTGATGATTTCCTCATCAAGAAACAAAAAAACTTGCGGGAACTTGGGGCATCCTGACTAGGTTAGGTTCGAATGGGATGGCGGGAGCTAGAGTGAGGGAACAAATTTTACTCCCTTCATACTATTCAGTATTCATGTTCTGTTTCTCGTGTGCCATGGTGGCCGTTTAAGATCCATTTACAGAATCCATGAACATTTTGTTATTGAAATGATAAAGCAGCATAAAAGAAGGGCCACTGCAATGTTTTTATTGTAGTTAATATTGATTTTTAACAACTTACGAATTAATACAACGTGAAACGGAACGTAAACAACAAAAGACAACGAAAAGTATACTTAAATTTAAATACATGACAGTTCATGACCTCGGGCAAACAGGAGTGACTTAATCATTCGTTTTCGCGGGAAAAGAAAAATAGTCAGTTTATAATCGTAATTTTGGCAATACATTAAAGAGTATTAATTTTTTAATTTTTGTATGGTCTATTTTACACAGAATTCTTATAAATGAAAGCAAGATGAAAATATTGCATGTTCCCTATTGCCCGACGCGTTTCCTGTACATTCCAATTTCGGTTTTCTGATCCCCAGTGCGTAGAGAACGTGTCCCGGTCGAACTGCCCCGTGTGCCTCGAGGACATCCACACTTCGCGCATCCCGTGCCACATCCCGGACTGCGGGCACCTGCTGCACCGGCCCTGCTTCGAGCAGCTGCTGCACTCCGGCCACTACGCCTGCCCCACCTGCCAGACCAGCATGATCGACATGACTAACGTGAGTCTACCGTGAGTAGGGTTACCATATCTCAGGATTTCTCCTGAGATTTCAGGCTTTTTAGACTCTTCTCAGGATGGCGGCTGGATTTTGCACATCTAATGAAATCTCAGGATTTTTAGGGTTTTCAATAAATTACAGCTTACGTTTTAAAGATTTCTTAGTAAAAATTTAAACAAAATAAAAATAATCTTCCTTTGGTAATAATTACATTTTTAATAACAGCAGTTAAAGTTAATACTTATTTATAATATTTGAAGATATCTTTTTAAGTAAGGTTTCTGTAATTATTGGTTTATAAAATGCCCGCTCGAAATGCACACTGTTAGAAAAAATGTATAATTGCAAATATATCTACAATGACAATGCGTATTTCTAACTCTGATAATCGCGAAATACGTACGTTTGACAGAAAATTCTCAAACTGTAAAATATCTCAGGATTTTTCCGTGGAAATTAGGCCTTTCCTCCGGACTTTCGATTTTTCCATCTGGTAACCCTAACCGTGAGTCCGTGTGGCACTTTCCTCAAAAGGCTACGTAAGACATTAACCTACATGGTTCTCATATGACTTGACCAGTACGGATTGACAGACTTTAAAAGAGACTTTGACCTCTGAGTTTGTTTCGGTGTTTCTTCTCAGGGTAGTCAGCTAGGAAACACCGGCTTCATCTAGCTTAAAATGACAAGAAATATTGGACGTGTAAAAGTGTTATGTTTAACCTACTTACAAATAAATATCATTTGTCATTTACCGTCTAGCTATTTCGTTCTTGAGCCAAGCTATTTCAGCCGTTAGACCGTTCGTATGAAAAAGGAGCCCTTATGGGATCTCTGTCTGTCAAAACCAATTGACCATTACTAGTTTCCAAACCCAAAACGTTTGAAAAAATATAGCTCGTAGCTTTGAAAGTTGTACTTTAGATTAGGTGAAAAGCATATAATAAAAAAATACGTAAAATATATAATTCGTCCGGAACGATTAGTACGCGACTCTGACCCGTATATTTTCAATAGACTTTTATGCATTAAACATTGTTTAACGCCGCACGCAACGAGAGAGACCACTTCCCGCTCGCTCTACCTCAGGGCGCCTCCCGCGCACCGAAACCGACAAATCATATAGCTCCGTCCATGTCAGTTCGCGCGCTACAAATAAGACGTTTTTTTGCTCGAGTGCGATCTCGCCCTTTTTTCGCCCGAGATCAATTTCGCCCTTTTTTTCGCCCGAGATCAATCTCGCCCTTTTTTCGCCCGAGATCAATTTCGCCCTTTTTTTCGACCGAGATCAATCTCGCTAAAAAAGGCCAAGATCTCGCGAGAACGAGATTTCATTCCCTAATTGGAGTTTAAAATGCCTGAAAGGACCGGACTATACTGTAAATATATTTTATGTTGATAGTTGTTGCTTAATTTTGCTGTTTTTGCTTACAGTTGTGGAGCTACTTGGACTCTGAGGTGGCGGCGACCCCGATGCCGCCGGAATACTCAGATTACAAGGCTACTATACTCTGCAAGGATTGTCATAAGGTACCACTACACAATACGTATTTTTGGAACGAATTTTCCCAACTCGGCTTGCGATAGAATAGAATAGAATACTCTTTATTATGTACACCATACACAGATAATAGGTAGATGTGATTCGGGATAAAATGTACCGTCACGTAAGGATTTTGACTTTGTTTTGGGATGTTTTGTGATGGGAAATCATCAAATGATCCTCCCGTTCTGGGCGGAGCGGAAGAGTCAGATGCTTACTGATTAAAACCCACCCGTGTCGAACGCCCTTTGTGTTCAGGGCCGCGGTGACTTCCGAACAAATTCCGTAAGTCTGGTAGGTTATACCGCTCCATACGCCTATTCTCTTTGTGTCAGTGTATCTATACTAATATTAAAGAGGAAGATTTTTTTTGTTTGTACCGAATAAGCTCTAATACTACCGATTTTATCAAATATTCACTAAAGTAAAATAGGCTATATTTTATCCACGTATTCATACGGGAACGGTAACTACGCCGGTCAAACCGCGGTGCGCTAATAGTCTTTCTACAAGCAGACACACTTATACGCACACCGCGCATGTCTCTTTATAGTATGTTTTTGCGTGTTCAAAATGTGAGATATTTTTTTAAATAATTAAATTTATTTGTTGACGGGGGTTCCCGTACCGTACACTTTTTTCTGTTTCAATTCTAACCGTCTCTAATATCTGTACAAAATATAATTGGATTTCATTTCATGATGAACTGAAATATAATTGATTACAGAGTATCCAATTCGCTAGCATTTGGCATCGCAGTTTTAGAAAAAATAAAAACAAAACTTTTTCTCTATGAATTGGCAACCCTAATTTGACACTTCTTTTTCGCGCGTTCGCCGGCATCGCATGCATAAATCTGCCGTCATAAGAAAAAAGGACGTATCTAGACAAAACGATGTAACCGATTTCCGACATTAAGATAGTACTATAAGGTCAGGAATCGGTTACTTTGATTTGTGTAGATACGTCATTTTTTCTTATGACGGCAGAAATGGTATCTGAAGGAAAACTACCTACTTCGAAAAATAGGGATAACAATAAATAGTTCGTCTGATTAATAAATAATTACGTATTACAGCTGTCGACAGTAAAGTTCCACGTGGTGGGACTGAAGTGCCAGCACTGCGGCGCCTACAACACGTGCCAGACCAACGGGTTTCATAAGTTAGTACTGACTTTGCTATACTGCGCCACAAAACCATATACATAACGACTTTAATTAGATTTCATAAATATTAGACACGTATTGCCTTTTGAAAGCAATAAAAGAATCGGGAAGGGGGATGGGGGGCTGGTGACGTCCCGGGAAATTCAACGCATTATATCGTCTGCATTTTTGTTTATGTGACATAAGGAAAAATACGTGTCTAATATTTTTATCTAACGGACTATTTTATTTTTTCAGCAATATACCTTCCCTGCTAACTATCAGCTTTAAATAAGCACATCTGGTGAGGCGTGTAAATAGCCTGCACCTTTGAGTAGGTTGTGAGAGAATTTGAATTACGAACCTATGTTAAAAAGTATAATGGCGGACCTCAAAATAAATTAATTTCCCCTTCCCCGAAACCAATACCAAAGACTTATTAGCAGCAAAACATGCCCACGTACCTTGGCAATCCAGAGATCCCACTCAGACCCAGGGTAACGGGAAGATACCACGTTCATGCGCGCTTGATGGTCTTGTAGGTATAGGCTGCCGGCCGGCGAGCAAAATCTTGTTGAATCCACCGGTGCAATGGTTAAAACTCCAAAAATCAACACTGCACTATAAGTTCTCAATGAAGCACAGATGCAGGTCCAATTATTTTACGAGTATCATCAAGGTTTCACCAAAAAAGGAATTTTCAAAAGGCGGAGGACGGAGCGACCGCACACACAGCGTCGCGCACGGTCACACGAAGAAGTCTGCCCGCTAACGCCCTCTATCGGCCGCATGGCGAGAAAACTCAAGAAAGTTTAGATACATGGGCGCTGCGGCAACAAAGATTGGTGCGAGGATTCATCAATTGAGAAACAAAAATATTTAATTTGAGATACTATGCGTACATATTATGCGTATTATATGACAAATCCTAAAATATTATTATTTTATTTTTTTATATTGAAAAAGGCATTGACGCTTCACCAACATCAACCCAAACTACAAAAGAGCGCATGACATGAATTCAGTCTCGCTCTTAAATTTTCGCTATCCTTCGGAAGATAGCGAAATTACCACAGAACAGAAAAAAACAGTAGAAATCGCAAACGCAACAATTACTAATAGACGGGCCTGTTGGTCTAGTGGTTAGCGGCCCTGACTGCTAAGCCGGAGGTCGTGGGTTCGATTCCCACCCAGGACAAACTTTGTGTGATGAGCATGATTGTTTGTTCTGTGTCTGGGTGTGATTTATCTATAATAATATGTATGTATTTATAAATCATATAAGTATGTATATCAGTTGTCTGGTTACCATAACACAAGCTCTGCTTAGCTTGGGATCAGATAGCCGTGTGTGAGTTGTCCCAAGATATTTATTTAGATATTTATTTAATTTACTATCAGAACCAGCGTGCCCTAACAAACACATCTTCAAGATAATCATATTATGTCACACTAGCAAATTCGTTTTGTGATTGGTCCATGCCAAAAAGTCTTTATAGTCAGTCCCTATTTAAAAAAAAGTGCATTTACATCATAAAAATAGAGTTCATTATTGTCAATTTGTTGTAGGTATTAAATCTTATATTTCCGTGAACGCTCGTAGGCATAGTTTTACTACCAAGTTCCGCTATTCGACGCTAGATGTCACTAAATTGTAACACATTCGATTGTATGCAGTATGGCATTGAACTTAAGATAGATATTTGTTTATAGAGTTGATTGGTATTATGATATTAGCTAGTGATGTACAATATCGTAACCTCAGTTATCGATATTTAATTGTACGTGCATTCCGTTTATATTCGAATTCAATAAGCATAACATTCTTCGTATTTGGCGAAAATTATACACTAATGGTTGTTTATATTATTAGGTGAATACGCTAATACAACACATATTAAACTTAGTTAGTCAGGTACTATTACCGAATTTTCCAATCCACTTATACAAAGCAAAATTTTCTTTAAATGAAAAAAAGAATTAATAAAAACAATTTAATTTTACTAAATCAGATTTTTTCACGTGTGGTAAAAAATAACAAAACAAAATTGAAAAATCATATATACGAGTGTAACTTCCGATTGACTGCTTAATGACTTTTTTTTTGTGTTCGGTATTGTCAAAAGGTTCTTATGGAAGAAAAAAAAAATTTACATTATTGGCCTTGAAATAGAACATACTTGTTAAGAAGTTGCCTTTTTGTTTGTTTAATATTTATTTTTAATAAGTGGTGTATTCGCACATTAATGTAACGTTCTGTAATGGCTTTAATTAAATCGGTAACATGGTTTGAGGTGGGAAATTCTCCAATCTGATGATAACTAATATCTTCGAACAATTTCACTCCAATAAACTTGTGTAATATTTTAACCATTATAACTTCCTTTTTAAATAATTTTCCATCCATTGTTCGAATTACAGCTTCAGCCACTTGACATATTTTAATCATGTCGCTTGATGGATATACGAGCCCACCTTTATCTTTAGCCACGATAAACTTATGAAGACAGTTGCTCTTATCAGAGATGATTGCGCTGACACAGATGTCACAATTAATTTTTTTAATTAATATTCGAGCAATGTAACCCGCTATATGTGCTATTGCTTGGCAACTGTACTCAGACATATTTTTTAGAAGTTCTCCGATTTCTTGTTCTTCCGTATAATCTTCTACCCAATTTTCCTGCGTCAAATCAAAACCAGAAGATGTTCGATTGATACGTTCTACTGCGGATGAACAATTCAAAATGGATAATTGTTCCAACGCAGTACAATTTCCTGAGCCAAAATCTTTCAATTCAACGTGAACTAGTAGTTTTTTATATGCTGCCACAAACTGTCTTGCGGTCGGGTTATTATTTGATCCACCGTGTGCTCTAATATTGCCAAACAGAAGTTCCAGGTGATCTTGGCTCAGTTTATAAAATGGCAAATATATTATTATTTTTGCCTGGATGAGGCTTGTGTAAAGATGTTTTAGTGCTTCAGCACATCCTAAAAACCCTAGGAATCCAGTTTTTCGGGGACTATTTTTCAAAAGAACGCCGTTTTCGAGTTTCAAATTCGAAATGTAATCACAAGCCATATTCAAATAATCTAAAATCTGAGTTGCGTTGCGTTCGTTTAATGCTTTTTTAAAGCCGTACTCATGTATGTTTCTTGAGTTAAAAATGTCAAACATGTTGTTGATCAAAAGAATAAACTTTTCAGTAGCCTCACTGTCTTTAAATGCTAACATTTTTAAATCTTTTCGACAAAATTGCATAGCCTCCATTACGCTTAAGCTAAAAAGCTGTGTTGCCAATTTAACCTTCATTCTTTGGTTTTGAAAGTTAATATGATGGTCTCTCAATTTATTGGATAAGTGGAACTTTTCTCTCTCCTGTGTTTTATTTAGTTCAACTAAATATTTCCACTGGACTTTCTTTCCATTTTTGTCAATAAAAACGTTGTATATTTGAAATGTATTTCGCATAAGCTTTATCATATGACATGGATCTAGTATTACGACAATTAATTCTTTTGTCACAGGATGTTGGAACTTCACATGTCCATTCTGGAAAGAACAACCCAGATATTGTGCCATTGATATATTGGCTGCGCATCCATCAAACGTTAGTGAAACAATTTTGATGCCTACCTCGTGAACCCGCTCAATGCATTGCTTAACAAGGTCGCCGCGTTGTACTCCTGTGACTCCATCTACTAAGAAAAAGGCTACTGGAACCTTAAAATTGCTGTTTATGGCCGTTACTAGAAAAACCAAAACTTCTTTAGCTTCTGCTAGATGGTCACCATTTAATCCTGTACCCATGTCAATATATCCATGAAACTTCTTCCCATCCCATTCAATTCTTCTATGTATAGCCATTTCATCAATTACCAGTGAAGCTATTATCGGATAACTTGATGAACCCGCTTTAAGTTTTAAAGCTGTAAATGACTCTTTTGTGAAACCAGGATCTCCACCGATACTAGCATACCATTTTTTTAAGGTTTGTGGATGAGGCAAAGAGCAATCAAACGTACTACGCACGTATTTATAGGCTTTCGGTGAGTAATAATGTAGAGTAAGGGCGAAGCTGCGAAGTTCTGGCGAATATATCTGCTTCGAAATAGCTCCCGATTCTAAATTTCTAACTTGTCGAGAAATTAAATCATTAACCTGAAAAAGTTGAAGTTTTATGTTGTAAATCAATTGTAACAATTGAATAATTAACTATTTAAAGACAAAATCAATATTCTTCAACCCAAAAATCACATAGCAACATACAGTTTATGCAGTGTTTACTTTTAATGATTGAGTTATCTACTTATCTACACCAAGGTACATTAACGGCCGAAACCAATAACCGATCTATCACATACTGGAGATAGAAAAACAAATGAAACAACAGAAAAATTATGTATATATGTATTATAAAAATTAAGTATTTTATCAATCACCTTAATATTCGTATTTTTCAAATTAGATAAATTTTCATCAACCATACAAAACTTCTCTTCTAAAACCTTTAAGATGTCTTCTATTTTAACCACTTTCTTTTTTAATCGGCGATTCTTTGATTTTAATCTTTTGATCAATAAGTTCTGTCTATTAATTTTGTTTTCTTTCCACCGTATTATCTCTTGGAGCCTTTTTTTTCGAGGAGTAGAAGTTACTGAATTAGGTTCTATTATAGCCTCATCTTCATGCTTGCGCTTGCGTTGCTTAGGTAGCGATGATTTTCCTGTGCTTGGTCCTGCTCCTACATTAAAAGAACCGTCTCTTTGAGCGACATTTTGCAACGAATCTGACTGTAAAGAAAAAACAGAATGAATACGTCATGCATGTCGATTATCAAGTTATCATGTGTTAACTTTTATAGGTTCGTAAACTCGTACAAACTGACAAAAATATCTGGTTAAAGTGTGGTTAATAATTATTATCATATTTACAAGGTTTTTTTATTTCTGTAATATTTTCTACAAAATGTTTAATAATGTGTGCAAATTAAGGCAGAAAATAAATAATAAGCTATCTTCTGCATATCACATTGGAGAATACAGGCGATAGTACAATAGTAGTTTTAAAAATTAGACAAATACCTGAAAATGTATAATTTTTTGTTTTGGCACTGCTGCATCAGTTAGGTATCTTTTCCCGCTTTTGTTTATAAAATGTTGGTCTAAGAAATGGATTGAGCAAATCGTGCTGGTTTTAGCAGGAAACCAATTCTGCCTGCCAGTCGCTTCAATCCATTTTTCTTTTATACATGCAGCCTTAGGAAATCTAAAATCACCAAATACTATTACAAAACCCATTTTATGCACTAATACGTTTTTTGTCGAATATAAATAAATTACTATCTGTTTATTAACATCGAATAATATTACTTTCAATTAATCATAATAAAAGCAAGTTGTAAGTTTGAAACATCGACAACTCGTTATCGATAATGTCTTTCCCTAATTGAGTAGCAAACTGTCACATGACATAGGATGGAATCTTCTAGAATAACAGGTTTGATGTGAAAGAAAGTAGACCTTACGGTTTAAATCATAGATTCTACTTTTGTTTACCTTTTTTGAATAAAAATGTTAGCAATATTTTATCAAATATTAATTAAAATAAAATGAAATAGTACTTACTTATGATACGATATACCACTATTGGATACATTTTTGGTACGGCTATCGTGTTTACACTCTAAAACAGCACAATACGGCATATTTGTATTTTTTTTCGGGTTTTCGACAGTAAGTGACGCGAACGCAGTCGGAACTAGACTGATATGCGCGACAGCGCTTGGGCGCCTACATTTGCGGAACTACGCAATACCAGGGCTACGCGTGCCCCGCCTACTTGCGACTTCTACTGTTTTTTTCTGTTCTGTGGAAATTACCAATCGCAGCTTTAGTGACTAGCTCAGGTCCTGACTTGTAGTATGTATATGTAATAGCTCGGGACGTGCTGAACTGCCTCACGTGATCCTTCCTGATAGGATACAATGAATCTTTTGTCTTTATGGTATAGCCTAATAACTCTTCCAGGGACTCAACCAGTACTCAAGCGGGAGACGCGTCGACTGCGACTGCGACTTCGACTTCAAGTAGCCGCAGCGCGTCGTCGTCGGGCTCGTTCCCCGAGGCGCCGAGCGCGGAGCTCCCGCGCGCCAACCCGCTGGACGAGCCGCCGCAGGCTTGACGCTTCTTGTAGGCTCTCGCTTGCTGCTTGTTCGCGCCTTATCGCAGGTTCTAGTCGTACGACCCGTCGTACGACCCGTCGTACGACTCGTCCGGACGAGTTACAGTCGTGAATATAGTGGCACATGCAGGTTTTATGTATGTTAACATTATTTTTTATCTACAAGAGTGATTCGGACATCCAAATCGATTTTTTTATTTGTCATGAAATGAATCGGTAAATTTGGTCATTCGATGGCAAGGACGTATCTTGCGAATTATATTTATTTAATTAATAATTGTTATTGTGATTGAAGTGTAGAGGATATTTTCGTTAATATACGTCTGACAGTATTTATGTCTTTTAAAGCACAGTTTTGTCTTTTATTCATGTATTTACGAATTTTACATAAAAAAATATTTGTGAATATTTTCTCTATGTAGAAATATTCAAAGTATATAAGCTACTTATGCAGTCTACATTTTAAATGTGGAATGTATCTAGATTTCGTATTGTGGGCCCAAGCATTTGAGGTCAAGGAAAGGTACTGAAAGATATAATTATCTCGTCGCAGGTTGTAGAAAATAGCTTGTTTTGATACAAAAAAAGTTGATTGTCTCGAAATTAATGTAAAAATTAATGTACTGTTTTTATTAGATCTCGCTCGTAAGTGTCATAAATTAAATCTGTCCAGTATTTTAAGGAATTAAAAGCCTGAACAGAATGGCATAGTACAACGCAAAATTACACACACTTTCTTTTATGGTATTCTATATTGATCTGTTTATAAAAATAACATTTTGACTCTACAATAGTATGTATTGAGATACGTTAATCAGGTCCATTTCAGTGCGTTTCAAATACCACATGCATTTTTTTACATCAGGAAGCACGCGTTTGTAATAATATAGTTACACCATATTAGGAATGTTTCCTGAGTAAAAATAAGATTCTAATTAGTCCGTCAGTTAGATTATCCAAAAATATTGGACTCGTATTTTTTCCTTTATCAAATCTATAAAAAATGACGACGATAAATATCAAAGATCTGGAGTGGGGGCTTGTGACGTCACGTCGCGGTAAAAATGGTAGCAAGAAGTGACGTCACACGAGTATTCAACGCTCGTTCAGCTTCGTTTTTTATTTACGCGAAAAAAGAAAAAATAAACGTTATACTTTTTTGCAAATCTATCTGACGGACTAATTAGATTTTTTTACCCGACTAAAATATTATATAAAAAATTATGATGTAGTGGTTTTTCGTTTTTGCTCATTTTCTCTACCCGTTTAATATGATTTCTGTGTTAGTATGCTATTCTATTCAGGAGTCTAAGCTGAACGTTGATATTGTTACTTTAATGTACTCGTAAGTAATATTATATGAAAACTAGAAATTGTATGTGCTTATGTAGGCAAGCTGCCTCGCGCATCTTCGTTTGTGTCACATTTTTCATGACTGCTCCGCTCCTCTTGGTCTTAGCGTGATGATATATAGCCTATAGCCCTCCTCGATTAATGGGCTATCTAACACTGAAAGATTTTTTCGAATCGGGCCAGAAGTTCCTGAGATTAGCGCGTTCAAGCATACAAACAAACTCTTCAGCTGTATATATTAATTATAGAAGATATTTTATAGTTTCAAGTAGATTGCTGTTAGGCGTTGGTGTTACTTTTCTTCGAGTATACTTTTTTATGGGAAATCATCTAGGGAGGGAGTGTCAGACTTTTACTGACTAAAACCCACCCGTGATCCTTCTAGTGCCCTTTGCGTTCCAGGGCCGCGGTGACTCTTTCGAACCATTACGCAACCCTAGCGCTGAGGTTGGGTTCCAGTCCAGCCCAGTTATCAAATGCAAAAATACTGGTATTTAGCATACCAGTCATTTATATTGAGCGACTGCCTCTTTGATTACCATTAACCAATAGGGTATTTTACTGAAAAATCTAATTAGTCCGTCTGATAGATTTCCAAAAAAATATTGCACAAGTATTTTTTTTATTTTTTCACGTAAACAAAAAATTCAGAGGATACAGCGCGTTGAAAACTTGCGTGACGTCACTACGTGCTACAATATTTACCAGCGATGTGACGTCACCAGCCCCCACTCTTGAACTTCGATGGGCTTGATCTTTATATTTTTTTTTTACTATTTGAAATGACAAAAAATACGTGTCCAATATTTCTTGAAAATGAAACGGGCGGACGAAATAGAATTATGATTTTTATAAATAGTAAAATACCCAATTGTGGATTCGACAGTCTTCAAGAAGCTGTAGCAGCATCTGTCAATTTATAATCATAGAGATGGAATATTCAAGAAGCAAACTTTTTGTATTCAACGGTGTGTTCCAATATGTTATCGTGTGCTTACATACTATATAGAAATCATAAGTTAGATTTTGTATGAAATATATTCTTATTATGATTATAAGGACACATTATTCGTCTGTAACAATATTTTTAGTAAAAAAATAAGATATATGAAAATCTTTTCACTAAGTACGATTTTCATTAAGTACGATTTTAATCTTTTCATTAACTATGTTGTAAAAAACCATCATATAGATTTAGAGAGCTCAATAATTTCAAGTTAGTGCAAAAACTTATGTTTTAATATTCGATATTTTCATCAGAATTATTACAAAAGAGCACAGCACTAAGCGTACCGTCAGAGGAATGATTAAGCTTTGTTTAAAATGATGGTCAGTTACAATATCAAATATTGTGTACTAACGGTAAAATAGATAAGCATACAGGAAAATTAATCCCTTGAACTGACCAGTTGCGAACATATTAGCGCTAACTATACTATGGAATGATGCATTCGGGACAGCTGCGATCATAAAAGGTGGGGGAGCGATCAGGAGGAACTGAGTATGTAAGTTTTAAGAATCCCATACTAGATATTCGCTCTCCTACTCACACTAGCTATGACCGCCATTGCTACCTCGAAGTCTTTTAGCTAGGCAATGTTGCCTATGCACTAGATTATTTTGCCGTATGTACTTTGGTTGACGTTCAATCAAGTGTTTTCAATCAATTTCAGCATTCTCCAATTAATTTGCAAACATAAAATTATTAGTTAAAGAAATATAAGAATTCTAGTGCAACGAATTATAGTTTATTTTACATTATTGACATGTTTCGGAAAGCAAGATACATACATACATATGTATTGTATTAAATTAAAAGATAATAGAGTTTATGTACAAGACATATTAACCTATGTGTAACTATTTTGCTGTTTTCCAGTATATATATAGTTAGGTAAATTAATTATTTAACATTGATTTTGAAGCCAGATTCGACGACATTTTTTTTTTTTTAAATTGAAAGTGTCTGTCACATATACATATACCTTACTGTTTTAGGACATCCTTACTGTTTTAGGACGTGAAGTGAAAAGCGACTGAAATAACCAACCAAACCACCAACCAACCAATAACGACCAATAATGTCCTGTGCTGTACATAGCTTTAGAATATTTGCTAGATGTTTCTCAGTTATTCATTGGTATTGTTAAGAAATTATATTATTATAGTATAATTATGCTAAGCTTGTATAACATAATTTTTAGAAAACTAATGTTAAATATATATTGCATCATTGTGATATTGAGAACTGGCTGTATTCAACGAAAGACTATGGAATATAATAAGACAGGAATATATTATTTGAAGTTACAATTCGGTCTTCTGTCCTAAGAAACATCTAACATTCAGCGAAACCTAAATGACTGTCGAAATAAATGCGGCTGGCTGTTCCATTATCAACTTTGAGCGTTAAGTCGAGAGTTGAAAATTCAACTACCCAAGTTTTTTTTTTTTTTGTGGAGCAAAAGGGGCATTAGTCCTAGATAAATCCTAAATCCTAGGGACTGTCTTTATCCAGTTGAACACCAGTTCTTAGCACTAAGTAGACTAATATATTAGAAAAAATAATGGTATAAATTATATTAAGTAATATATTATAATTATAAGCATCTAATATTTTATTTCTAGGGTTGTGCAACTTGCGGTTGACTATTTACAGCGATTCATGATTTTTTTATTTGTGCGTGGATGGCCAATTCCGAAACTATTAGGATTAGCGAAAAACACTCAAAGTTGTCTCAAGTCCGATTTTGATGAAAACTAAAATAACATAATTGAATTTTTAAAATAATCGTAACAGAAAAGTCGCGTTACTTTGGCCCTTTTTTTCTGGATGGGAAATCATCAAATGACTTCTCCCGCTCTGGGGGGAGGAAGGAAGGGAGAGTCAGACTCTTATTGACTAAAACCCACCCGTGATCCTTCTTGTGCCCTTCACGTTCCAGGGCCGCGGTGACTCTTTCGAACAAATTTCGCAACCCTAGCAGGCACTGACCCTATGCTGCTTCGTTGCTGACAGCTTTTTGAGATGCGCGTGGAATACGACGCGGCGCCGACCCGGGCCTGGTTGCTATCGGACGGCGAGCCACCCATAGCTCGCCATCCGCAGGCCCGCGCCTACGATGGCCGGGAATCGCTCTGCGTTTCCCGACGCCCGGGGCGTCTTCTTTTGTTGCGGCGACTGGAGCGTAAAGTTTCCCTTTCCCGCACGCTTTTCCGCCTCCTCCTTCGTTAGCATTACTGTTTCGCAGAAGGAGGTAACCGCTTCTCATGCCTCTGGACCATGGACTGAACCAGGGCCAGACGCAAGAGGTCACCGCCGCCGATCGCCTCGACAGACCTCTACCGTAGTTACTTTGGCCCTGAGGGCAACTTTGGTCCCAGCTCTTTAAACAATGGGAACACAGTACACTGTCTTTTCTACATTCTGATTGGTTAAAAGTTTGGACCAAAGTTACCCTCCAGAGTCAAACTTACGCCACTTTACGGTATTCCTAACTAGGAATTGAACCGGTTGATTTCGTAAAACTCACTCTGTAACACACCATCTGAAAGTTTCGCTACTGAGAATAAAATTTTAGAAGAAGAATTCGATCCTTATTAGCGACATTTTCAGTGTTTTAGTTTTCATCAAAATCAGACTCGAAATGATATTCCCAAAAAAAAAAATGTAACCATGAGAGTCAGATTTGGCTGACCAAGTACACTTTAAAAAATCACAACATATAAATTATATATATTTATGATATAGTCGACCAAAACAGTTGGTATTGCCAAAATTGTTTTATTGTTATAGCTTTCTTTGCGTTCCATGTATTTTTATTTTATTATGACTAAAGCAAAGATTTTGTTTTTCAAAAAAAATGTTGCATTTTGTAATTTTAGCGGTACTTTATGTTTAAAAGTGTGTGCTTAGCAAAAAAAGCTTAGAATACATGCGGAAGTAATATTCAAGATCATCACAATACACAACATAAGCTGTTCCATAGTTTTGCGCAAATATTATTGTTATAATACATGATTCTGATCCATCTCATGCTCAATCACCCTGATTACATATCGCACTCTAAGAATGAAACGGGCTTAGTTTTGCTATAAACTGAACGTAAAAACACTCTGATTCCCAGTGATGAAAAAGATTCCGAATTGATACTTATTATTTTATTTGTATTTATGTTTTTTTAGTAGGTATGTATTCCGTGAGTGTATCCGTGGCATCACTGGCTCTATCAGAACGCCAGCGCTGTGGTATTTATCTATTTATTAAATATCGCAGCATATGCTGAGATAGGGACCTTTTTGGCCTCGCACAATTTAAAATTAATATTATGCTTTTCCCTATTAAACGATTCCTCAATAAAAATTTTTCTTTCAAGATATTTGTTTTTTTTTACCCAACACTTTTAAAGATTTGAATTCCTGCTCTTTAGCCAAAAATTGCAATTTTTGAGTTGATCAATTGACATTCTAAGGGTGCGATATATATACGAATGGCTTGTCTCAGCTATTCACATACAATCAGTGTGTGACGATTGTCAATGCACCTTTATTGAAGTGAAATATTTTAAACCATTTTTAGCGTCAATACTTAGTTCCTTTAAAGGTGTCCGAACTGTGTATTCATACATATATTGTTAGATTGTTGTCCTACTTATTGTTTTGCGTTGTTTGAATAAGAGTGCAGCGAATAAACTGCGATATTTATAATAACAATATTGTTGTTTTCTTTTATACAATTACTTTCTACATGCTGGTGCTACGAACTTGTAGTTTGGCATGGTTGTAGAATATTAATTAGGTTCGCCTTTTCTTTTCTTTCTTTTTTCATTAGCGTAGGTAGAATTTCAGCTTTGGGCGGAGCGGAAAGGAGTGTAAGACTTACTAACTAAAACCCACCCGTGATCCTTCTTGTGCCCTTTGCGTTCCAGGGCCGCGGTGACTCTTTCGAACCGCAACCCTAGCAGGCACTGACCCTATGGGGCCCCGTCTTCTTTCCTGACAGCTCTTTGAGGCGCGCGTGGAATACGACGCGCCGTCGACCCAGGCCTGATTGCTATCGGTCGGCGAGCCACCCATAGCTCGCCATCCGCAGACCCGCGTCTACGGTGGCCGTGATTCGCCCTGCGTTTCATGGTAGCTGGAGCGTGAGGTTTCTCTCTCCCGCACGCGGTCCGCCTCCTTCGCTAGCATTACTGCTTCGCAGAAGAAGGCGACCGCTTCCCATGCCTTTTCGCTCCGGACCATCGATTGAACCAGGACATGGCCTCGGACTGGTGCAGGGCCATCGCGGGACCCAGTTGCCTGATCTGCTCAATGTCTGTTGCAACCCCGCGTGTCATCTGCTCGGCTTCACACTGTAACCGCAAAATTTACTTGTTTTGTTCACGAAACACCGGCGCGAGCGGTATGCCACTTCAGTCGGATGTGTTCGGATTAACTCGGCTATTCTCGAAACAAAAAATAGTCGAAACGTACTTCGTACGAATGGGACTGCCGCCAACGTAAAAAACTGAATATTCGCATTCGCATCCGCGAATGTCCAAATTATGACATTCATTACATCATTACCTACTGGAGGGTATAGTATGCCACTGTAAATTAGGGCATATTCAGCCAAACAATACATAATACATACTAAATATTTTTTATGCCTTACAAAGCTAAGTGTGTTATGCTGATAGAGGTAACCCAAATATTTCTGGAACCAGACGTGCTAGTTTTTTTACATTATTTTTTCTTGATATCTCTTTCCATTTCATAATTAACAAGAATTGACAACTTTCAGCTCGGGTTTATTCTATAAAATAGATAATGTTATGATATTTAATGCTGTGTTTTTGTACCTATGTACTTAAATTAATTAGGTACTTACATAGTGTGCAAGTTTTAATTAATACATAATGGAACAAAATACTTAAATAAAATAAACGCTTATCTGAAATATATTTTTATCGTTTCTTTAGCCTATTATGCTCTAAAAAAGTAAAAGCAAAACATTGGGTTTTTTAACGTTCAGATTAACAATTTGGGTACCTATCTAAAAACAAAATGGCAAAAATATAGGACAAAATGGTTCACGTGTTGATAGTTAATTACTTTTAGATGCGCAATTACTAACTCAACAATATGATGCAATCGTGGGTTTTAGCGTTCGTTTACTTCAGAAGACCCAGAAATGATGAAATATGTAGGTAACATAAAACTGGGATGCTCTGGTACTAGAAAGAAATACTTACCTAATCTTTATGGTGTCTTGCGTATGCACACACAAATTACATTGAAGCTATAAACATATTTAATGAAAAGTAATTACAACGTTATCTATTATCTCCCGAGGTTCTATAAAAACACGTTTAAAAAAGATATGACAATTTACGGGTGAACGCGCTTCTGAGATTTATTACTTATCTTCTGAGTATTACATCAATCGTCTTATAAAATAAAATGGTTGGAAAACCGAAGAAATACAGTGAAAAAAATGATACAAGACAAAATGAAGAAGTGGACTACGATGAGCTACTTTCGTCAGCCGGCGAATTTGGCCGCTACCAGATATTCCTGTTCTTTGCAACATTTCCATTTTACGTGTTCGGTTCGTTCTCATACTTCTCACAAGTCTTCATAACGGAAACGTCCCCGAACCATTGGTGTATGGTACCAGAGTTACAGAATTTGAGTGTTCTAGAACGAAAAAGTTTAGCCATACCCGTTGATAAAGACTCACCCTTTGGATATTCTCGCTGTCTGCAGTATGAAGCTAACTGGACCGAAGTCGTATCTACAGGAGTCCCGCCAAATAAAACTTGGAATACAGTGCCCTGCCAGCATGGTTGGGAATTTAATAAGACAGAGTTTGCATATCCAACAATAGCAAGTGAAATGGGGTGGGTGTGCGAGCAGGACAGCAACCAAGCAACTGGACAATCGATGTTCTTCGTTGGATCCATCGTGGGAGGATTTCTGGTGGGGTGGATAGCTGACCGCTTTGGAAGAATACCTGCCGCCGTGTGCAGCAACATGATCGGAGCTGTTGCAGGCACGGCCACAATATTCGTCAACAACTTCACTGAATTCACCATCTGCCGCTTTTTCATGGGAATGTCATACGACAACTGCATGATGATGATCTATCTACTGATATTGGAATATATTGCACCAAAATACAAGACACTGTTAACTAATTTGTCGATGGCCGTTTTCTTTACTTCAGGAGCTGTCGCGTTGCCGTGGATTTCTTTGGCTTGCGGGCACTGGCAAAAAGTGGCGCTTGCAACCAGTCTGCCTATGCTGCTATCTCTGATAACTCCGTTTATCATCCCGGAAAGTCCGAGATGGTTGCTGTCCAAAGGGAGAACTGATGAAGCAGTGAATAAGGTATTAAATATTGCTCGTGTAAATAAAAAAGTGGTTCCACAAAGTTTAATAGATGGATTTACGTATACCACTTTGAACAGAAAAGAAAATCCAGGAAATATGATGGACATGTTAAGAAGGCCACTACTCTGCAGGGTATTCATATGCACATGTTTAGTGTATATGTTTTGTATGATTATTTTCGACGCTCTGATCAGAACCATTGGGCAGTTGCAGTTCGATTTTTATGTATCTTTCAGTGTGATATCTTTAACCGAATTCCCTTCACTGGTTATTCTATCTTTCATATTAGATTATACAGGAAGAAAGTCAATGATGGTGGTTTCGTTAACCTTATGTGCTGTATTTAGTTTTGTGTTGCCGTTTGTCGGAGGTGGTCTGGCGTCTGTGTTGTGTGCAGTTTTTGCCAGATTCTCAGTGAACATGTCGTGCAACACAGCCATGCAATGGACTGCAGAAACGTTGCCAACTTCAGTCAGAGGTTCTGGGACCTCTATTGCACATATTTGCGGATACATTGGTACCGTGATTTCACCGTTTGTGGCATATCTTGAGATATACAAACCTTGGTTGCCGATGGTTATTATTGGCACTATTTCTGTTTTAGCAGCTTTAATTAGTTTAACTCTTCCTGAAACAGCTCGAAGAGATATGCCCCAAACTTTTGATGATGCAGAAGAGCTGATCAGAAGTCAAGGGTTTTTTGATCTTCCTTGTACTAAAAGAGCTGTTGATGAGGATAAACAAGGCCATGCGAATGACAGTTTCGAACTAAATTGAACTGTTGTGATGAGCGTAGTGTAGTAGATAGAAACGAAAAACGAAACCTGTTGTGCTATCATTTATAATATATTTATCATCCGAAGAGCGAATTAGTTAGGTACCTACTTTAGATAAATTATTGTGTTACCAAACCTTAGATATTAAAAATATTTTTATAAGATATTCTTTGTTTTTCAACCGACTTCCACAAAAGGAGGAGGTTCTCAATTCGACTGTATTTTTTATGTTTGTTACCTCATAACTTTATAGGTATTGGGTGTACCGATTTTGATGATTCTTTTTATATTCGAAAGCTGGTGCTTGTCGTATGGTCCCATTTGATTGAGATCTGACGACTAGTATTTTATCTTACGCTATCTGCTTTGTGTTTACTAAATAAATTACAACATCGTGGCACTAATGTATAATTAATACGTTGTCCTTCATCCAATATGCAAACAAAATAAACTTACATAGTTTTTCTGAAGCGAGCGATCGGGTTACTTCTCCACTAAGGTTTAATTTACACTGTCGCGGAACGGAAGCATCAAGTTTGCCGCTTTTTTCGAAAGTTCTTTAGTAACTATTAAGACCTCGGTCTTACGTCTGTCTATCGTCTTTATTAAAATCGGTTCATTTATGTCCATGAATAAAATGTCGTTAAATAAAAAATACAAAATGCTTTGCAAAAACACTTTATTCTTCCAAACGTTACAAAAAATTATAAAAAACGCTTTCCTAAACTAGGAATGATTTGGGAATGTATGAAGCATACAGTACACTTGAGGACAAGATTAGAGGCGCTCTGTTACAGTAGATTCCTCCTAATTTTCTTCAGAGGGTATTTTCTTGAAAATATCAATTCAGTTCGTCACTAGATTACCAAGAATTAGAAGTATTTATTTTTGCTTTTGACACAAATAACTAAAAATTAGGACATACAGTGCGTTGGCATTTCGCGTGGCGTCATTTTGGTTATATTTTTACCAATAAGTGAAGAACTAAATTGAATAATTACATTTTTCTTTCTTTGTAAATATTTAATGTATATAAAGAGCACTGGGCACCGGCCACATCTAGTTTATAAAGACCAAAAAAGCTTGACATGTAAGTGTTATTTACAACCTACCTACTTACAAAATAAATATCATTTATCATTGATCGGTTGTATTACAGAACACCGAGACGACTCTACAGCCACAGCTAGAGTATCGTCTAAACTGTCCATGATACCAAACGCGTCACTGAGAGATACCGTTTACTCATAGAGATTGACGGCCCGAAACTTATAATGGTGTTTGTAGTCTTGTCCTTCCCACAGAGCAATATTAATATGTGAATCATTGTTCTATTATCGTTACAAATCATCAGTAGGTACCCGTTATGACACTTAATATCATTGACATAATTTTTAAATTAGATTGTATTGAAATGTAACGCCTAAAATATATCGCCCTCAAGAGTACAAAAAATTAAGAGTTATTTACACATAGATAACAGCATGATTATGGAGATACATTTTCACAATAAAACCTAACAAAAAATGTGTCTATTCATGAATGTAAGCATTCATGAATAGACACATTTTATATTTGTATACAGAAAGCTTGTTAAATAAAAATTACAAGTTATATTACAGGAGCCTCGGGTTTGCTATTAAAAACATTTTATTTCTATAATAAAATATACATGATTTTTATAGTGGATGAAGTGATATAAGAAAATATGATGAATATGAAAATTTACTACTTCTTACTGGCTATAACATAGGTACTCTTACATATAATGTATATTATATATGTAGTTTATAAAACAGTTTTTATAATGTACCTACCTGTTATATTATTAAGTAGCTGCAACATATAAATTATAAACATTATATGAACAGTTAGTTAAAGAGAAATTGCTGGCTTCTAAATGGGGTTTTTTTTATTTTGAATGGCAATTCACACTGCTTATAAAGATATCATTTTTATTATATATTTCTTATTATTTCGTTACAGTTACTAATACACATCGAAATACATTTAATTTCACAACACAACAGTTGTATCAAAAGCTACCAATATTCTTGAATGAGCAATCGTTACAATTGAGCTCATTGCGCACGTATAAATATAACAGCACTCGTGCGATAATGACACATTGAGCTTTAGAAAAGAAAATAAGAGATTACCACAGGTAAATTACAAGGACAACGCTCTACAAAAGCTGAACTTTTTCTTAAACTCGAAATGTCATTTTTACAGCCGGTGCTAAAAAATTGTACAAATTGTAACACAATGCCTGAAAACAATTTGTAACAGAATTAATACAATGCCTGAAAAGGTATAACGCAATACCTCAAAAGCGTTAGTTCTGTTACACGTTGTATAACTTTACATAAATAAATTTACGCATTTTTTTTTCTTTTTTTTCATTCACGCGAGTTGAAATTACAGCAAGCATAATATCTACATATATGCAAGTATCCAGTGCTAGGATATGGTGGCAGTAGTAACTATTTATATTCTAAGAAATCTCCAATTTCGTTTTAAATGGTGACTACATACATAAATTATTCTAATAACTAAAATATATATTAAATAACGATGCTCAAGTAGTACTCATTTGAAAGTAAGCTTCTCTATAGATATTTCGTTGCTAGCATTTTTGAACCTAAGCTGTTTTAAAACTAATTCACACTTAAATATTTAATTATTTTAAAGATTTGCATACGTCCGTATAAGAAACTAATAATAGATGCTTTTAAAAATATTTGGATATTTCTTTTGTATATTTAACTATAAATACTGAAATAAATAAGTTCTTCTTATAATGTGAAGGTTATATTTATATGCATTAAAAGGACTCTGCAACGGTTGTTATTATCAACGCATATGCATAATTTTAATTCTAATTAAAATAATATGCACTATGTCAAACAGTCCAGTTGCGTCAAGTAAGCTGAACGCTCTGAAGTAGGCCGCAAATGACTGCGCAGAAGTAAATCTTATACCAAAAGGGCAATTTCACGCGCATGGATTCAGGGCGGGAAGCGTTATGTGACAAGAAATGGAAATCATAATCTTATTAATGATTTCCAAAGCTCTATTATAAAATAAGTAGCAATAAACTAAGGTAACATTAGTCTGCATTGGTTCAGTAGATGCCTGATGATTCTTTTGTAAAACGACTTTTTAAAATCAATCTGTGCTGATTTTTTTTATTTACTAGTTAGATATGTAATTGTATCTTAAAATTTTGTTACTGATTTTAAAGTCAATATTTATCAACAACAGAAAAACATTCAAGCGTTAATTTTAATGGTAGGTGCTGTAAAGTGCGCTGGTTACCTACTGCCCAGTAACACCGTTGTCACGTCGGTCTCGTCTTCCGAGTAGCAATTAAATTTGAATCGTACTATACAAGAGACGTGAAAACCTATACGGTTCTATATATATTATTATACGGTTAGTTTTTTTTAATTTGTTGAAATACTGATTGGTAGATTCGTAATTCAAATTTTGTATACATAATCAGCCTTTTAACGTTCCCACTGCTTGGACACAGGCCTCTTCTCTAGGAGAGGGAATGGGCCGTAATCCACCACGCGGGCCCAGTGCGGGTTGATGAATGTCACATGTCTTCGAATTTTTGATTCTAGGACATGCCGGTTTCCTCACGATGTTTTCCTTCACCGTTTTGAGAGCAGTGGTGATGAAGTTAATAACACAAAGTAATGCGTCTGGTTGGGTTTGAACCCGCGACCTACAATTCGTATGTCGGGGCCGCTACCACTTGGCCACCACTGCTCACCGTTTTTACTTGGGTTCTCTGTTTTTGTTTCATAATTATTCTTGTATATATGCATTTATCGATTATGTATAAACATAGTACACCTTGGACTTCCTACGGTACTGTCTTTCCTTTTCTCTTTAAGAACTATCCAAAGGTTGTCTTTAAAAGATGGCTTTAAGCGATAAGGCCGCCCATTGTGTCACCTTATGTAATGTCTTCTTCATCTATATTTTTTATAACTTTTATATTGTACAAAATAAAGTCTATTCCATACTATTGTAATTAAGAACCCACAGGTTTGTTGGTGAAGAACCGACGGTTGCGTTTCTGTTACTCAAATTTGCATTAAGAATCTGCTAATCAGTGTTTTATCTTAATCTAAAATGTTAAGTAGTTGAAGGAGAAAACTGCCGTTAATTATACTAATTAAATTATACATATTATGCGCATTGCAGTACCTATGTACTTGTTATGTTTGAGATCAAGTTTAACACAACTACATGTTAGTAACAATATGGCCTTTTTAGATGGGCAGTTTACTATCACTTTATGCTTAAATACATTATTTTGTTAAGAGCGCATACGCCAAACGGCATTCCATACAAATTTTCAAGTTGTTATTTTCCGCAATGATTAAACCAATTTTAGTGAAACTTTACACACATAAGCAAAATACATAGGTCTAAAAAGTTAGTTGAAAATATTTTCGATAAATAGTTTTACAGTTAACCTAGACCCATTTTAAATTTTCCATACAAACATAAATTTAAAGTTATCTTTTTTTAAATAAGGCATTTTGAAAATGTTTTTAACTAAATTTTTACCTATGTATCTTATATGTGTGAAGTTTCATTAAAATCGGTTCAGTCATTTCGCAAAATAGTGACTTGAAAATTTGTATGAAATGCCATACGGCGTACACGCTCTTAACAATTTTACAACAATAATTTCTTCATGGACCCACAAATAGTCGTTTTATCTAGCGTAGACTCTGATGCGACGCAAGCATATTAGAAGTTGGAAAATAATAATGCTTGGCTAAATGCTGATCCTGCTCCACAGCCACTAGGGCGCACAAAACTATTCCATCTAATTTTTCAGGGATTTTTCTTATAATGTACTAGCTTTTGCCCGCGACTTCGTCCGCGTGTTATAGTTACTAATCCCCGATTTTGAACTATTCATCATTGGCGCTCCGCTTCTATTGGTCTTAGCGTGATGATATATAGACTATAACTTCCTCGATAAATAGGCTATCTAACACTATATATTACGCTTATATATTAAAGCATACATTTAATTCAGAAGTCTGCTTTATCTAAGTATATTTCACCGAATAGCAGACTTCGTAAGTTTGAAACACAATTTTATTAGATTATAATTTCTAGATGTATTATGAAAAGGAGGGATGAAACGCATACAGGTAACTTCAAAGGTAATGAATATAAATGTGGATATATGGAGAGGGAGAGGTAGGCCAAAGAAACGATGGATAGATTGTGTGAGGAGTGATATGAAAGAAAAGGGAGTTAGGCTTAGCACGCACTGCGATTAAACGCCCGCGTTTAACCGCAGGTCTAAAACCGCAAAAAAATGTAACACATAGCTTTCTATACAAGCGCACGCTTTAGTGACTTTTTTCAGTGACTGATTTTAAAAACGCAACTTGTTACGTTTTTAACGCGGTTTGAAAACGCGCGGTTTTTTTGTGTCCCATAGTAACAGTACTGTGGCGCACGCACGGCGGTTAATCGCATACGGTTTTTATTCAGTCTCGACTGTGCGAGTTCGGAGGATAGACGTTTTTGCAGAGGTTAAGTCATGTCGTCCGACTCAGAAACATCGAATATAGACTACGACAATTTTTTTTACGAAAATTTATCAAAAGTGCCAGTCGACATTCTGTAGTAAGTAAAAAACTTATCGGGATGTTGACGCACGTTGTTGTACATTTTGCAAAAGTGTCCTTTCAAATGTCTTTGATCAGTTATTGGATGTACCCAGTACCTATGGCGGCGACGTTGTTTACGTTTTCTATTTTTTAATTACAATATCAAAGCTACAACACATGCTGCTCGCCAGAAATCCATGGTGTAATGAAATAAATTTAAGCAAAACGCTAGCCGCAGTGCGTGTTGATGCGCGTTTTTGCGTTTTCAGCTATTCCTAAACCGCGCGAATTTAATCGCAGTGCGTGCTAAGCCATAGTGATAGCGTGACGGCTGACAGGACAGAATGGAAGAAACAAACGTGTTGCGCCGACCACAAGTAACATGGGATAAGGGCAGGAAGATGATGATGATTATGAATAAATTCGTTTGGTGTAGAGTAAATCCCACCCAAATTCAATAGTTTACAATTTCACGCGATATTTTACGATCTTACTTAGTTTTTCCATTGTCCAGTAGCATAAATACATATTTAAATAACCATTTAATTAGTTTTATAGCCATATAAATTTAAGTTTAAACACTAATTAGCTCGAATTATTAGTTTGAATTCGTATTTTCTAAAGATGATGTTTCGATTTAATTTCTTTGGCTACTAGTATCTATTATAGTTTTGCGGGGTGTTCACCATGTTTTTTAATCAGTAAAGGCTTTTAATTTTTTTTTTTAAGTTTAATGTTAAGGAATATAGGCGATTCATTGTTTTTTTTTTTTGTTTAAGCAAGAAAGCTTTGAAATATCAGAGTTGGTATTGAATATTATAGATTACTCAATTCAATTTCGAGCATCTAAACAAGCGTCTCTAATTTATAAAAAAATATTATTATTGAACGAGGCCAGCGCATTGAAACTTAAAACGCTTGCTTCCGCTCCGCTGGCCTTAAAGCCCGTAGGTATCACAAAGCGTTACCAATAATAGAATCCAACGATTGCCTGCTTCAAAGAATCCTTAAAAGCCTAAATAATGGTAAAAACCGCATCAAAATCCAGCAAATAGTTCAGGAGTTTCAAGCGCATAGAAAGACAAACGACTTGTCTATGAGAGATGAGGTAAAAACTCTCGTTGATATCAACTTCGCACCGTCTGAAAAGACAGTCGTAACAATTTCCTACTTATTTGAAAGTCTTACGATACATTAAGGAAGTTCGTGAAAGTCGAAGTCGGAATACAGCTGTTCTACGCGATTGTAGACTTCGTCGCAGGATGATAGGGTCTGTGGTAAGATGGCTAGGGCTGCCTTTAAACTTTCGTCTGAACCGAAGATCTGTAAAAAATAAATATGCGTTAATGATTTGCCGGCAGCAGGGCGCTTAACATCTGTTTACAGTATAAAAGAGTTCATTAGTTAAAAATAGTTTGTATAATTTTACAATTATAGTAGCTTCTCGCGCCCGCGACTTCGTTCGCGTGGAATAGTTAACCCCCCGATTTTGAAACATTCTTCATTAGTGCTTCGCTCCTATTACCGTGATGATATATATATGGACCAGTAGTTCCTGAGATTAGCGCGTTTAAGCAAATAAAAAAACTCTTCATAGATTCAGGCTAGGCCATCTGGAAACAATGAAACCTTTTTGGATGATCGTACGCCCAGTTGTCCACTAATTTAAAGAAAAAACAATGGCTAACTAGACACTACCGAAATCAATTTTCATGGTACTTTAACGTGTTAACTCAATTAGTGAGATTGTGCAAAAACACATTGCCTGCATCCTGCATGGTTCATACTTATCTAGTATCAACTTACTAGCTACAGCAAAAATCATAAAAATGTCTATCGATACAATCGTATTAAAATGCAATATTTATTACAAGTCTTATTTCGAGGTATACAAGTTATTTCAGAAGTGCGTCATATTTGATGCGGTCATAGTTAAAAGTGGATTTTGGGATCGGATATACATTAGGGAAATAACAGCAAAGCAAAAAAAGATGACTTTTTCAAATACCGGAGTATGTATTTGAAAAAGTCATCTTTTTCTGCTTTGCTGTTGCTGTCCTCAAATGACTAAAAAGTTCCGAACAAATGACTTTTTAGATTTTTTATATATTTAGTGGAAAAAAATCTTATCATATGATTACTTTTGAAAAGCAGTTTCATAATCAAATTCTCTATAGAAAATAAGTTGATTGGTAGAGTGGCCGGCCCCCTAGGCGTTTTCTGGCAATCAACGTTTGGATTTCTGATTCGCAAATTCGATAAAAAAAACTACGATCAGTATTTAAACTAATCATGGTAAGATTTTCTTTATAAAGATGACAGGAAAAACAAAATTTTAAAAGTTTAAGACAATATTATTATAGAAAAAGCGGAATGTAAAAATAAAATGAGACAATGAAGCAACCTTCTTTTATCAGAACACAACAAAAGATGCCAAAGAAACGGATACAAGAAACATTATTAGCCAGCACCGAAGGTCGTGAAATTCGATAAATGATAAGATTCAAATCTAAATCGTTCGCAATAACACACAATAAACAAGCTTGTATTAAATAGTGGCGTGACTGCAATGCTATTATGAAGTGATTAGTGATAACTGGCGAGGATATCTATACAAATATTATAAAGAGGAAAGATTTCATTGTCTGTTTGTATTGAATAGGCTCCGAAACTACTAAACCGATTTGAAAAATTCTTTCACAGTTGGGAAGCTACAATATCCACGGTTGACATAGGCTATATTTTATCTCCATATTCCCACGGGCACAGGAACTACGCGGTTGAAACAGCAGGGCGCTGCTAGTTTCAAAATAAAAATTGAAGGTTACTTCCACAACCCAGTAACGAGGTATTCACCCGATGCACGTCAACAAGTCTGGTGCCTAATTTCCTGACTTCTCACTATCTGTAAAGACTCTGAATAGATGTTCAATGTCAGCCAGAACTAACGGATTTACGTGCAGCTCTAGGCATGGAAGAAACTCGGTTAGTAATAAACGGGCACCCAGCCATGCACAGATTTCGGCAAGTGTTGCTTAACCTCGAATATAACCTGCTATACCTGATGATAGATATGTTAGCTGCAAGCTGCAACACCAAACTGTATGCCCTAATTTTGTTATCATTCGTTTTTTGAACTGCCTCCTACTACAGAAGCAAATTTAAAGATGTATTCACGACAAATAGATACTACTCAGATAATAAACCCTCCTTTTCAGCTTTGCCGCAGTCGGGTAGAAATATGAATCGACCTTCACTATAACAGCCTTGCATCATATAAAATTAATAAGGTCTTAGGACTGGTATGCATAATTAACTAGAAAAGTATCAGTTATCATAGCCATGCTAAGAATCACAAGCAATTATATTGAGTAGTATTGATTGGTTTCACAAATTGCTCCAATTGCTGTGAATTGATTGTCAAGGCTTCATTTCATCGACCTTGTTTGAAGCCAAGCAGAAATAAGACTCGTCGGGTTTAACAAAACTGATACAATACAAGCCTTCGATCTTTAATATTGTTTTTTTTTTTCTAATGTCAATTGGTCTATTCTAATTGTTGTGTTATTTGGGGTGGCATAGGAGTAGGGCTGCCACGTTAAAAATAAACCGGAAAGTTTGCTTAAAGTTTAATTTCGAAAACCCTGGACAAATAATAATAATAATATCGTTTATTTTTCTCCACACATAATGCAATAAAACTAATTTCTAAAATACAGTACATGTTTGTATCGATTGGTGTTACAACATTGATGCTGTGGAGACTGGAGCCTGTACTAGGAAAACCTGTGTTACAGGGCTCCAGGCCTCTCAAACTACCCGGATAAGTTGCTACTGTAGGTAAATTTTCAAAGAGCGATATTTATGTCTTTAAATGACAAAGACTGAGCAATCTGGGCGTAGTGCACAGGGACAAAAAGTCGAAAAAGTCCGGAGAAATTCAGATGAATGTAACCCCAAATGGGAGCCAATCTTGCACAGTATAAATGATTGTATTTTTGTTTTTTTTTGTTTAGCATATTGCTTGGCAACGGCCTCCCCCATATTCTCTACCAGCTGACTCTACATATATGTTGACTTTCTATATGAAATATCGTCACGCTAACATATTTCAAGCCTGTCTCAGTTGCGACGACCCTGTTCAGGCTGTTCAAGTGTTCAGGATGCCCGCATGATGGATTAATTGGACATTAATTTACCAAACCAATACTAAGATTAAGAAAATTGTAAACCCAATTTTCCCGAGCCAACAAACGAAACCCAGGACGGCGGTAGTCAAGCTTTCGACCTCCATCACCAGACAAGACAACAACAACCCCAAAATTGCCGATGTCACTCAATAAGATGCAAGACTGAGGTGGGGCTGGGCAGGCCATGGCTGCCGGATTCCGTCAAAGCTGTGGGCCCGTATATGGCAAGTCTAGAGCATCAAAACGAATGCGAGACGCTCTGGATGGCTTCTTAGTGAATTGGCGTGAAGAAACGAAACAAACAGATCCATGAAAGGAATGAGCAAAAGAAAACAAACCAGAATTGGGACAGTCTAAACTGACAAAGTAAAAAAAACAGTTACCTTTTTCAATAGATCCGGTCTCGACGGCAACGCATGCATAGCTAGAGTAGCAGCTTTCCTGATGTACCAGGGGTGGAAGTTCGCCAGGGTCTCGTTGTAGGAGCCTTGGCACGTGGTACAGGTGTTCATGTTCTCCTCCGCCTCGCTCAAGCGCTTCAGGAACAGCCGTATGAAGTCTGAAAAACAAATGCCTGCGTTAGCGGCCAAGTGGTACATATGTGTCGGTGGAAGTTTATGTCATCGGTGTTGTAAAAACAGATTTGACTGCTACAAGAACTAATATAAAAAAATAATATAAATGCGTAAGTGATTTCTTTTATTTGTTTGTTCTCTACATTCTGACGTTTTGGATTTGGATGAAACTTGGCTCACGGGTAGACCGTATCCTGGAACATAGGATACTATTTTCATCGCGAAAGTATGTTTCCTTGAGATAATAGGGTAGTTAACTAAAAAGATCTAATTAGTCCGTCGGATAGATTTCCAAAAAATATTGGACACGTATTTTTTCTTTTTCTCGTAAACAAAAAATGAAGACTATACAGTGCGTTGAAAACTCGTGTGACGTCACTACTCGCTACAATTTTTACCGAGCCGTGACGTCACAAGCCCCCACTCCTGATCTTTGATGCTTTGTATCTTCGTCAGTTTTTATAGATTTGATAAAGGAAAAAATACGTGTCCAATATTTTTCTATAATCTAACTGACGGACTAAACATAATCATATATTTTTTACTTAGGAAACATCCCTATTGTCTACTTTGAAAAAGGCGGATTTGCTGGCTCAAGCTAGTAAATTAATAATGTACTATATAAAGATGATTACAATGGCGATGACGTCATGCTTAGCGTTTACCAGGAATTTCTCCTGCATCGTAGGTGTATCTATAAACATTATTAATCTTGATATACCTTGAACTGGTACAGATATTATTTTCAGGTCGTAAAAATATTTAGATATGTATTCATAAAATGCACGAATTGAAGCCATGGCACGTAGCCTTGCAGATAATCGCTGAGCGACTGCAGGAACCATACTACTTCTATAAACAAACCTAAACTAAATTTCGAAAGTAAAATATGAAAAATTATCAACACCATTACTACTCATAATACATACAATAGCTACTGCATATACAGAGCAAATAAAAACCTATCACTATTTCATTAAAACAATGTGTCCAATTAAAGCAATTTAAAAGGATAATGCTACCACATTGATTTAATGAGACATCCATTGACGATAATGTTCATAATAAACACTAGCAGCGCCCTGCGGTTTCACCCGCATTTTTCTCGCTCCCGTAGCTATATTTGACTATATACCCATACAGTAAAATATAGCTGTATGGTTATGTTATGGTTAAAAACAGTTTAGTAATTTCGCAGCTTATTCGTTACAAACAAAGAATAAAATCTTTCCTCTTTATAATATTAGTTTACTGCGGCTTCGCTTCTGTGGTTCTTCTTTCACACATAAATCGTATATTTTTCGTGAAAAAAGTAGCCATTCAGTGATAGTGTTACTTTCTATCAGGGATAACCTTTAAGATACTAAAAGAGAGAGAGAGAAACTCTCAGAAGGAGTTGACCGCTTCTCACGCCTCCTCACTCTGGACCATGGATTGAACCAGGTTGTTAGTTTGCATTACATTGGTCAAGTCCAGAAAATAAATAGTCTACCTGGAACACTGGTAGGCAATAGCCTGGATTAACACATAGGATGCTTTGTATCACGATAGTACAGTCCCATGGGATATTTTTGAATTAAAAATAGGGAAAGTCGCTAGCAAAGCTAGTTCATCCTGAGCAATATTATTTGCGTGACCAACTCCAAAATAACACAACTTACAAATTAATTTATTATGCCATTCACGTCTAAGCCCGACCCTCCAATTAAGGATAGTAATACAACGAATTAATTCCTCTTCAATTAATTTAACGAATTATGTATTTCCATGATTTGTCATCACTTTTACTGTCTAATTACCTATAAGAGTTTCATGGAAACTAGTTTTAGCCCGCTTCGTACTCGCATATCCCGTTTTTTATCATTCCCGTAGGAATTTCGGAATATCCTCTTTTAGTGCTACATTCTCAAAAGGAACCTACATGCAGTTTTCTACGACCAGTAGTTTCGGCTGTGTATTGATGCGTTGTCTGTCAGTCATTCAGTAACGAAAGAGTTTTATATATATGTACATATTATTATAATTAAATATATTACTAATTTTACCAACAGTGGCCTTAATGCGAGTTTTTTAACGCTATCGATCGCGTTATCGTAAACTTTAATTTGTATTGAAACGGAATAAACTCCGTCTGATGGCAATAATGGAAAACCTCTTTTTTTTCTATAGGAAACGTGCAGAAACTATAGGTGGCAGCACAGACGCGTCAATGTCAAGTATATTTTACTTATAAGTTTAAAATTTGCAACGCTAGATGGCACAGTCTACTTCGTGCACGTTCCCCTAAACGGAGGGTGCAGGAAGTATAGGTGGCACTGGCAGCACAGGTCAAATATTTACAACGTAAAAGTTTCAGATTTGCAATGGATGGCATAGTCTACGCTGTGCACGTTCCCTATACAATTTGACATAAGCGAACGTATACTTCGCAGTAAGCCCTCTGATAGAGGTATTTTTCTTTTTTGGTCAAAACAAGATTTCAGCTGCACAGTTCAATTTCATTGAGATTCTTACTATAATATGTTTAAGAAACTAAACCGTCAGAAATATGTTCAAGATTAACATAGGTTCATATATTTTTGCGGCAGACAAAACATATTCAGTTAACAATTATAAAAGAACCAGGTTCAGTGGTTATTTGTCTCTTGTTGTTGCCGGAACCCTCAAATATAATTTAAATTATTTTGTCAAAAAAAAGTGTTAATTTTAACCAAATAATATAAACTACTCCAACATATTCATCAGTTTTGATTGAGCCCATATGATTGATTGTAATAAATTGTTACAAACAACTGTTCAATTTCAATTCAATTAGTATGTCACTTGTTATCTGGGTTGTTAGCGAGCCACTATCAAACATTATGTGAATAGTATACTTTATTTTTTGTTATAAAAAAGCGTTGGCCCACTTACAAACTCACATACACAAACAGCCAGACCCGAAACAACTATCTGTGGCCGTACTACGAGGTGCCAATGCTATCATGATTCAATGTGAGGGAAAGTGTAAGTGCATTCAAAATTATTCAGGTAGTTCATGAGATAATACCTACGTTACCGGATCTCTATGTACTTTTAAGCTTCTTTTTTATCAATACTTATCAGAATCGTGATTTTAAGAGACTAAGGTTATGGCTCCTTTTCTTCTCTTAACATATCCGCATAAACATGTACCTACCTACCATCTGTAGGTAGGGATTTCTGAGTAATGAAAATAAAACGTGATAATCTTACTATCCGCGATAGTCGATATTCGTAGGTACATTTAAACAGGTGCAACGTCACAGCCTTGTATGTATGTGTGCGCAATATGTGTAAGCCAGTGGCGTGCAGTGGTTCGAGTTAGGGTAGGCCAGAGAAAATGTCCAAATAAACTTTAAAATATAACCACATTATTCAGGGTTGATTTTTAATGAAACGAGTTTTTATTTTAAACAGCCTATTCAAAAAAAAAAACACCACATTTCAACCCTAAATCTGAATAATGTGGTGTTTTTTTTGGACATTTTCTCTGGCCTACCCTAACTCGAACCACTGCACGCCACTGGTGTAAGCATTACAAAGGTGTCGCGCGTCTAGATCGCGTTGTTCACAATACATTGCGCGCTCGAAAATATCAACTTCTGTAACCGATCATTAGCGACATTAATGACTTTCACAATTTGGTTAATAGAATTAGGTTTCTCGCGAAGTTTGCGATAAGATGTCCTTCACACCCTGTATATGACTTAAAGTGAGACTAGGCAGATCACATCAGACCACCAGCCGTTAGGTGGTTGCTTGAAGAGGTCACTGGCAGCCACCTGCCACCGACTCTTCCGGTCTTGGTTCAATCCATGGTCCGGAGCGAGGAGGCATGGAAAGCGGAAACCTTCTGCGAAGCAGTAATGCTAGCGAAGAAGGAGGCGGACCGCAAGCGGGAGATCAAAGCCTCACGCCGCTGCCGCCGAAAGAGAAGAAGACGCCCTGGGCTTCGGGAGTAGCAGGGCGATTCCCGGCCAACGTAGGCGCGGGGAAGACGGGGCCCCATAGGGTCAGTGCCTGCTAGGGTTGCGGAATTCGTTCGAAAGAGTCACCGCGGCCCTGGAACGCAAAGCGCACTAGAACGCGGGAGAGTTTTAGAAGTACAGAGCGAAGAAGTCATTTCATGATTTCCCATCCAGAAAAAAAATCCTATAAATACATTCATGATGACTTGGGACTTGTTTCTGATGTGGCAGAGGAAGACAAAACACAATGAGAATTGTAAAAGTATGGCCTTTGCCCTAAAGTAGGCCAACATTGCTTATATAAAATGGAAAAAAAAAATGAATTGTATTTTACTTAACACATAGTTTTAAAGTCTGTTATTTTATTATTCAGAATCCTTCAATCTTCTACTCTAATGAAAAGAACTGGTAATGCACTAAAACACTGAACATTTTCAAATGAACTCAATGAAACCGTATAAAAGCCTAATTACAATAACAATGCTCCTACATTAAAAACAATAAAGCAAAGAACATACCCAATCCTCGATGCAAACGTAGCATTGTTCTTGAACCGGACACGAAACCATTCTTCTCGGACAATTTAGTTTCCTTTTCATACTTCATCATTTTCTTAAAAGAATCGTAATGCGCCGCGTCGTCACCTTCCCTGTGTTTCTCCATTATTTTTATTTTACTTCTGACATCGCTGCTTACAAATGAAAATACTGATCCTATCAAATTAAGAAATCTGAAAATTGAGGTTTTTTTTACTTTCTAATGTGAATCTTCTAATTAAAACTAGATGTGTTTAATTTAGGCACTGAATAAATAGCCTAAGAGATAAATAAGTATTCAGTTAATTGGCCGTCTTTAACACATTTATTTAATACTAGCAGCGCCCCGCGGTTTCACCCGCATAGTTCCCGTTCCCGTGGGAATACGGGGATAAAGTATAGCCTGTGTTACTCAGGGTGAATGTAGCTTTCTAGTGGTGAAAGAATTTTTAAAATCGGTTGATTAGTTTTCACGTGAAAACGTTACAAACAAACTTACATTCACATTTATTTATTAAGTAGGGATTCCTAATATTAATATTTCTTAAGTGTGTGTGAGTGAGTGAGAGGGAATGGAAGAAAAAGTATTTATTTTACTGACCCGAAATAACTTGGTATAAGAGCAGGAAGATGATGATGAAAAATGTTTTAACTGTTAGACTTTTTATTTTAGTTCAGATTTATAAACCATAGATAATTACCGACTATAAATAAATATACATATTTCTAATTATGATAAAGCAAATTCATTAGAACTAATTCATTATATCTAGTAGCAATTACATATGAATCACGGTTAGGTTGTAATTTGCCATGGAAGGAAATAAATAGGGAAGTTAAATGGAAAATTACCTATGCTTTTCTTGTCAGACATTTTTTATGTATTCTGACGTAATTATCCTCTTTTCTAATTACTTACAATTGAGGAAAACTTGGTTTTAAAAAATGAAGGTGGACTACGCAACTACTGCTGTTTAGTAACAATATTGTAATGTTTTCTTTGTTCAATACAAAATCAATGTCAATTGTATGCGTTCATAGAATGTATAGCGAAATTTTATTCTGCCTTTTTTCGCCAATTTACGCTACGTGACCTCGCAAACCAATTGTCCAATCTTATCTAAGCTTAGAATTTTAAAATCCATATGGAAACAATGTAAATAGCTTACTTTACTAGTTCGTTGTAACCGTCTATGTATGCTTCAATGACGACGTCGTCGTCCTCTTTGAGGCATCTTTGAAAGCTTTGGTGGACATGGTGTAAATCCAATACATTTTCATTCGACATTTCACTGAAAATAATGAAAAATAACGTTGAATACCACTACACTGCACAAACGTTACAGCTCGCAAACTGAACGAGACTGTCATCGTCAGTCATCGTTGACAAACTTGACATTGACAGTAAGTTTTTATTTATCGGTTGTTGTTTTGCAAACAAGATTTAGGAACCGTAAATTCTAAATAGTGTGAATCATTTCAATTTCTGGTGCGAAACTCAAAGCTTTTCGCACCAGGCTAAGCTTGGTCCGCAGGGTTTTTTAAAGAATTCCTTTGAAATTACAAAGCAACGCCAAAATTTAGTAATAAAAATGGAAAAACATACGTGTGGATTTATTAACGATAACATTTTTTTCATATCATACAACAGATGCATTTAAAAGTATTCGGTTTTCTTTTTGAAAAAAAAAATACCACGTTTTGTTATTGCTGTTACAAATCATGTGATTCTGTGCCATTTTTCACATCTGATCTGTCAGTGTCAATTTGTCAAAAATCTCAAGGTCTTGCGAATGAATTTTGTCGTCGTCTGCTATCAAAAACATATTTACTTTCTGTCTCAGATATCTAAAGTGTCTCCGATAACAAATAATTGGTACTGTGATTTCCATATCATGTAATACAAACTTTGTTTGTCCACAACAACTTTATTTTGCCATTGCTTCGAATTATCCGGTAAGTGTTATTTTTCTACCTACACGCGAAAATATGACAAGTTTCATAATTTATTTTTAGTTTCGGCGTCGAGTGGTTCAGGCTCACAAGTATTCAGGCTAATCAATGAATGGTGGTGCTTTTATTAAGTGATAGGTATTGAATTTGAAAGCAAAATTCGGAGAGTCGGGTTTTTGACGTGTTTAAAAAGTGCGTCTCATCTTTTATTGTATTCGGGGACTTCCCGTGTGTCAAAATAACTTTTTGCAAGCATTATTTTACGTTAACTTTGGGAATTCTTGACTAATCTACCACTGACTTCCTCATTTTAAAAGTAGGTGAAAAAGTGAGTAATTTCGATTGTTTATTGAGTAAATTCTGTTGATATCTGTGAGTCATAGCAAAGAAAGTACACAGTGCTTTAAATTAAATTGTATACACATACTTAAGCTACTTCTGAAACCAGGAAATAGGTAAGTAAGCAGTTTAACAGTTACATACAATTATCAAAACACAATTAATTTATAGCATGGCACTTTTATGTTGTCAGTCTTAGAGCCCACATTCCTCATATGTTTACATTTAATGCAACAGAAATTAATAATAATTCATCAGTTTATTTTATCCATACTACTAGACCAGTTTAGAACTTTGCACTAAAACATATTCATAGACAAATAGATTTAATGTAGGTATGTCATAAGTATAATTTTATTATAATTATAATGTGTTTGTTATCAAGGACTGCAGGATGTCATTATCATTATACAATGTAATATTGTGTACCCGTTTAGTAAAGAAAGAACGAAAGGGAAAGGAAAAATTATTTATTAAAAGATAACATTTATTTGTGCAATGTAAGCATAACCTTCTTGGGCATGATTATTAATTTTAAATTCCTATCATACACAGGACCAGTATCTAGTGAAAATTATTGCACAATGAATGTGCCGAATTACAAACTATCCTTTTTATGAATTTTGAACATTTTTTTGTTTCGCTACACTAGCCCCCCTCCCTCATATAATTATTTGCCTTAAAGTGTGTGCCAGCATCTGAGATAGCTAAGTAGCCTATTTTTTCCTATTGTAGGCCAAAATCCTACTGTTCCCTTTTCCACCCAACTCTGTACTCTTCTAGTTGAGTTGTGGCCAATCTTTTTGGTAGTAGATCTTATTTGTCTTGTGGCTAAAGTATGTACAACCAGTAGTTTTATTTTTCTTTGTTTTTTTTTTAATTGTGTGTGTCAATACTTAAAGCCAGCATCCTAAAGTTTCTTTCCAATGCATTATCAGGTTAGTATAGGGCATACAAATAAGTTTCTTTTTGTTTTTCATCCATATCCAAGGTTTTTGCTTAAAAATGCTTAGTAACATTTTAATTAACTTTATATTTGCGTATTACAAATAGCAACATCATTTTAATTAACACAGCTGCTATTTCCTAGTATTTCATGTTTAATCATTTTGAATAATTTATGTGTTTATTCACAGTTGGTTTGTCCATAGTTTGTAATATATTTATAATAAATTTGACTTTTGGTTCGGTTATCTACCCAAGTACCTGTGACACATAAAAGTAGATATTAATGAGCAGTTTAAGTAGTGAGACTGAAAAAAGATATCCCGGATGCGAATTTGATCACTTAATCCAATTCGCATCCAGAATATCTTCTTTGTAAGATATTCAGGATATCTTCAGCGCATTCAGGATATCTTTTTTGTGTGTTGAAAGATGACTTCATCTTTCGATTAAATTCCAAAAATTGGGGGCGATTGTAGTGTTTAAGGCTAGGAAATAAATGTATCGAGTAACTCCCAGTCTTCTGAAATTTAAAGCATTTTTAAATCAATGATTCCCGAATACAAGAAATAAGTCAGTGTGCTACTTTCTAGTAATAGTATAACAACCTGTCAACACCTAGATTGTTATTTTAGCAAGTGACACATTTTGCAGTCAGTTCATAACACTTGTGTTGAATTGTCTCTGTGAACAACCTTTGGA
Source organism: Hecatera dysodea (assembly GCA_905332915.2). Lineage (NCBI taxonomy): Eukaryota > Metazoa > Arthropoda > Insecta > Lepidoptera > Noctuidae > Hecatera > Hecatera dysodea. The sequence continues at coordinate 17,126,768 of HG995303.1, forward strand.
AAAAACAATGCTACGGCCCAGTTTCCCGAACGAAAATAATCACAAAATTATTAAACAAATTTTCAAAAGCCCACTATCCCGCTCTCATTTGGATTATGACTTTTCAATAGTCAATAGTTTTACTGGACTTCAATTAGTTTGTGACGGAATGTTTTTTCCAGAAGCCGACGGTAAGGCAAGCTTGCTTTCAGTCAATCGCCACCCACGTAGCATAATTTTTACTACGAAATTCGCCCTTATTACTATGACATAAAGCTATTAGTACATCTAAATAGTTTACTAAACGTGAATTATTCAATACATCGTGTTTACATAACAATCACAGTCATGTGACAATAATAAATTGTATTCATTACAAACCTAACACAAAAACCAAACATTGCACTGAACAATATCAACAATTATTTGTACCATTAGAGTGTTTCATTGACCTAGAAGCATATTAAGCAATCTGAATTGTTAATAAGTGTTATCAAAATTAGTTACATGGTTAAACTTAAGGTTTTAATTGGGGATACATATTTGTTGGTGTTTACTTGAGCACACTGGCGGATCCGAGTTGGGGGGGCTGGTCGGGCTCAATCATATTTTTTAAACTACTTGTCAACAAGCCAGCATAATATTGACAGGGGTATCATTTTCCTCTTTTGGATTGTGCCTTAGACACCCTAATTACGCCACTGCATCAAGACAAATAATTTACTCTGATGGAATATTTAATGAAGCAAAAATGCATATTTTTCTTCAACAATGTCATACAGGTAAAGAATATTGTTAGGACTCATTCAGCAAGACTCACCTAAGCTCTAAATGACGTCATTTAATATATTTGTTAAGTTTGGGCGTTTATTCTTATCTTTTGTCATGTAAACAAAAAATTAAAAAGACACTGTTTATAAATTTGAATTGGCAAAAAATACTATTCAATATTTATTTTATTCTAACAGATGGATCAAATAGAATAAGGTATTATATTACTATCTAGGAAAGTACCTACCCATTTTTTCCCTGCCCCTTTTTTAGTTAAATTATTACAACTATAAACAAGATTATTTATTACTCAATGTAGATAATATTGTGTATGTCTCAGACTCAAATACAGAGTGCCTTAGGCGATTTTACGTAAGCTTTAAAATTGTATGGGAGAAAGTTGGTCACATGACTTCTACAGGTAATCTTAATATAATGGTTGAAAAACTTACAATAAAAATTCACTTAATTGAAGAAACATAAAATGCCACCATTTTAAGAATATATGTATATATATTTTTGAAACAGGATATGTTGCTGTCATGCCCTTTAGAATAAAAGTGGTTTAAAAATAAATAAATTATGCACATGATTTATTAAAATTAAGTTACCTGTTATTTCGAATACCTGAATGCGCTGAAGATATCCTGAATATCTTACAAAGAAGATATTCTGGGTGCGAATTGGATCAAGTGATCAAATTCGCATCCGGGATATCTTCTTTGTTAGGCAACAATACTGGATCCGCCACTGCGAGTGTGACACACTATAGATATCAAGCTCTTCTTTCCAGATTGATGTGAAAACATGACGAGTCTGCAGAACGGGGACGACGATTCGTTCATCATACTTGGAACGTCTCCTGGGACCAGCTTGGACATGAAGTGTAACGGCATCGAGAACGGGGAGATGAAGTCTCTCGACAAGGAGCAGATGGAAGAGGCTATGAAGGACCTCTCCGTTGAAGCTAACATGGCATTTAAGGCGCATTTCAAACTTGGGGATTGTGTAAGTGATTTAAATATTAAAATTGATTGAGTCAGGCGTTACTTTGCGGAAATCCATTTTAGATTTGAAAATGAAAATAATATATCTAGTTTTAATTTCCACGAATATTAGTGGGTGACTCGCCGACCGTTCAGTCGCAACGGTCGGCGAGTCAACACGTCCCCTGAGGATGCCTCGTGGAGAGGCGAAACACGTGTCGGTATTGGTGTTGGGTTTTGCTTTGCCTTCCTGCATGTGCATAAAATCCTTGCTTTTGCCTTGTAATCTTGCATGTGCATAATATAGCGGGCGGGAGGGAGGTGCATACCTGCAACCCACACATATTCGCGGAAATTAAAACTAGATATATTATTTTCATTTTCTGATTTAAATATTATTATATTAATAGGTGACCCGCGCAACTTAGTTTTGCGTCACATAATACGGAGAGAGAAAAAATAACCCCGTTTTTGCAACATTCGTCATTGGTGCTCCTGTCTTATTGGTCTTAGCGTGATGATACATAGCCTACTAGCTGCGCCTCGCGGTTTCACCCGCGTAGTTCCCGTTCCCGTAGGAATACGGGGATAAATATAGCTTATGTTACTCAGGGCGAATGTAGCTTTCTAATGGTGACAGAATTTTTGAAATCCGTCGTGTAGTTTTTGAGTTTATTCGTTACATACAAAAATACAAATCTTTCCTCTATATAATATTAAGTATAGATAGCCTTTCTCGATAAATGAGTTATGTATATGTAACATACCTACCGTACCTACCAGTGTTTCCTGAGCTTAGCGTTTTCGAGTTAAGGCGACGTTGTACCATTTTTAAGATTTTTGAAGCTATTTATATCTAACTATATTAAATATTAAGCAATATAAAAAATAGTTTAACAAAATTGAACATATGGTCAAGCGCTGACTAAAGACGGAAACATAATTACTAATAATTGACTCGATAGAAAAAAATCGCAAAGATGACTCTAAATCGATATTTCGATCGTATTTCTTAGTACAAAATTATATTACAAAACCATATAAATAATATATCAAAAAATAGGTTTTAATATTTTCTAGCGCTGTGTAAAGTAGATTTTTATATAAGTGATTATTTATTTTTGTAAGAACAAAAATCAGACAATATTGAGCCGTTCAAACGCTTGCGCCTGCCGAGCGAGCCATTTAGTGCCGGCCGAGAGGTCTTCGAGGTCGGACGCATGCCAATTTTTCCCGCGTTGCATCTTATTTTTTTATTCTATATAATATAAAATATAAAAGCCTGTAAAAAATAACAATAATAATATGCAAATATTAGTGTAAAACAATGATTTTCCTTGACGTAAAAGAACGAAAACGACGACCATTTGTTTAGACGCGTCATTGTACAAAAAAGTGCAGTAGGTTGGTTATACGTAACTGATTGAATTTGTTAAAATGATTATTTTTTTGCTTAATAACTAGGCAATATTTTGCTAAAATTATAGACCATATAATTTAAACGATTTGAAAAGCCACTATTATGTCAACAATTTATTTTGCAGCGTTTCAATGAGAAAAAATGTACTCAGGGGTATTGTTCAGACTCAGATAACCAATACTGAGGAAACGAAACCAAGTTGTTGGCTACCGTGAGGGAGATGAGAAGAGAAAGGAATCAAAACGACGGTGTAGTTTGGAATCGGGTACTCTCATTTACCGAACCAGATGCAACAGTACGGGTACTTCTACTTTACGTCGATATTCTGTGCGAGGGTGTGCGAGGTTGGCAAAATGTGGGTGTACTATAGCTAGACGTCTGCCTAACCTTTCGGGGAATACAGGTGTGATGTTATGTGTTATGTTATGTAGGGTAGTATTTCATCGTTCGATCCGGCCCATTAGTACTGGAACTAGCAAGAATCTACTACCGTATGAATCTCGGTAATCCTGGTGGTTAGACGCCCATTTTACTTCTTCAAAAATATTATATTCAATGGAAAAATGAATGCAATATAATTTCAGGGCCAACTCCATGTAACCGGGAGGCAATATTGCTTGTTTGGCATATGGTCAGGTGAAACAATACCCGTACATGTAATAAAGATAGGGAAAGATAATACATTTTGGGAAGAAAATGCAGAGTCTACTTTATTTAGTGTCTTTTTTACTGCCGGAAATCCTAGATCTATAGGAATGGACATAAGAAAAATAAAAATGCAAGAAGATAAAGAGAATATTGCAGCACCTCCCAAGTAACACAGATAGATACAAATATCTGAAAAGCAGTTGAATAAGTTATTACATATGATTGACTATACAGCTAATTAGGGTTCAAAAGTTCACATTATGATTATATTTTTCAATGCAAATAATATAACATAAATTATTGTTATATTATTATTAACTGTATCTTTTAACTTCATATACTCTTTCATACATTAACGACGAATTCCCCCAGTTCTTCTCCTTGATTTCCATGATTTACTTTCCATTTTTTATCAAATTGTTCACAAAAAATGCACGCAACGTACAACAATACGCAACGACACAACAATGTTTTAAACGTCCCTAATTCAATTACTACCCATAAAATCTTTGTATAACTTGTTTCAAAATACTACTTTTACAAGTAATTGCGGAATAAGAATACATCATTCAGCTTCCATCTGTGTTATATGGCTATAAATTAAGACTTTATTTCCATTATACCGAAAAACAGAAAAAAAAAACAGAAAACACTTTTATACAAAAAGAAAAAACAATTAAATCACTATCTTATAGCTTAAAGTGGTTTTATAAGCAATAAGCTGAGTAAAGTTTGTATATTAGTGTTAGCTAACTACGGTTATTCAGCTACTTGTACTATTATACAGATAAATACTGTCCCAGGCACTCTTGTTCAAATTAAAGTCATCTGTAATGCTGTAGGCTTCATAACATCTGTGTTGTATGCGGTATAGAAGTTATTACTAAGCTTTTTAGAAAAAAAGACAACACAACTTTTACTAAACTTAAAGATTTTTAAAGGCTGAAAGAGAATATTATTCAGAATTTGGCTCTTTCAATAGTCACTTATTCACACTTTATGTGGTTATAGATGTAAACATTTGGGAATTGCTATTACTCAACCTTAATTCAGCCATATCAGATCACAATTTCTCAAATAAAACCTTAATAATTAGAAAAGCGTGACTTCTTATTCAGAGTTATGCTGTAAAATAGCTGCGTGGAAAGCTTTTATCCAGGTTATAATGAATCGCCATTAAAACTTATTTTTAAGTAAACTATTGAATCATTCATTATGTATATCAAATACCTCATTTTAGTAATTCATTACAGTTAAAAATACAATTTATAATTTATTTAATGACTTTTGAGAGCACCATCATTAGCTGTTTTATGCTAACTATTTTTGTTCATATCTAAAAGTCGTTTATATCTTATTTACTATCACTAAACTTGATTAACTTAGCGGCGCGTGAAAAATATTGAGACAATTCATATGCTATTCACGATAAAACTACTTGCGCAGTAATATTTAACGAGTATCATTGTTACAATAAATAATTATAACATTTACGACCAGGCACCTCGTTCTTGATTTGTTCAATGCAACTAAACTATGAAGTGTCAGAAAAAAGACGTACTGCAATATTAAACACCACTTTTTTTCTACTTCACAACTTAAAGCTTCATTTTGTTTGAAAAGTATTACGCAAATGGACTAAACTTTTAATCATTTCTGAATATCAATATCGACATGAATTTGTTTTTTTTTTTATCAAATGTGGCGAGTACTTCTGCGTCACAAACATTTATTTTTAATAATTATTGAATACGTTTTTATGTACAATTTTGAGTTCTTCATTTTTTCTGTTTGTAACATAAAAATAAAGTTAAAAAGATTTTGTTGCTGACACTAAAATATTGACAAGTTGTGAGTGAAGTTGTCCCGGAATGTATCTATGTTCTCCTTTGAAACACATAGATATAGTGAAAGGAACGTCGTTCCAACCTGGTGGCCCGAGACAACTCCCGTCTTTTTTATTTTTGTAAAATATCTTATCTGTGAGAATTTTTGACATCAGGTGTAGTTGATGGAATGTGTATTTTAAATATAGGTAGGTATAAACTTACCTTAGATTTGCCAAACTAATCATTTTTAACTTTCATGAGAATTCATCAAGCGTGGGTGCTAAGTATGTAGGTACCTACATAAAAATTTATTTAATGAAAAAAAATAACATCAAACTTGATCTACTGAATTTGTCTGTTTCGTGGCGCACAACGCGTCACGTGGTTCGGTCCCGCTTTGCGCATCGTAGTTAGATCAACTGGCGGGGGCTGAGGTAACGTTTTCTATGCCTATCGTTTGGGACAACCTCGCCTTAACAAACAAACAAATTCTTCAGTTTTATATATCAGTATAGATTCAGCTCGTGGTTAAATAATAACAGCCGCACAGATCGAAATTGAAGGTTAAGCAACACTTGCCGAGGCCAGCTCATGTGTTGGTGAAAATCCGATAGTTACATACCTACCGCATTACCTCCGTGCATCAGAAAGTAAGTGAAGCCGGTGTTTACGGCTGTCATTTGTACAGTTACATCTTTGACAAGCGTTAAGAGTATAGAGAAAACAGAAAATCTGGCTTCTCTTTTTTCTTTTTATAATTAATTTAAATGAGCAATATTGGAATATTAAGTATAATGTATTTTTAATATTATTACCAATCGGATCGTCTCCATTACAACAATAATATTTTGAAACTTTGTTAAGGGGGCCTGGTGACCTTTTTTTCTGATTGGGAAATCATCAAGTGACTTCTCCCGCTTTGGGCGGAGCGGAAGGGAGTGTCAGACTCTTACTGATTAAAACCCACCCTTGTTCCTCCTAGTACCTTTTGAGTTCCATGCCCGCGGTGAATCTTTCGAACAAATTCCGCAGCCCTATAGAGCCCCGTCTTCTTTGTTGCCGGGCTTGGTGACCTGATATTGAGGTTTTGTAAAAAAATTAGTTTAGGCACCAGTCTTCCACAAATAAATCGTTGGTCCAGATCAACAGGGTATTACCCATAGAAATATAAAATACAGGAGAAGTGGCAAGGGGGCGTGTCGGTGTCCACGCGACATGGTCTGGGCGAGCATGTCTTACGCAATGGTCGAATCCGCGAACTAGTGCGCTTCCGACCGTGAGCGTGATAAGATATAAGAATGCCGTGTTGTTCAGTGTTTTCTTGTAAAAACCGAAGCCTAAACCAAAACTTTGTTAATTATGGAATCACTTACCATATCAAAATACAAGTATTTTACTATATTTGTCTTTAAAATCATGAAAAACAACAAATCGTAAAATATTTCTTGCTTATACTCTGTTATTTTTGTTTTCAAATGTCACAGCGACAATAACATATTACAATGAATACACTGCTCCTTAACCACTACCTAAGTTTGTCGCTAAGTGACTGGATGAGCAATGTAAAAATCACAAAACGATACTTTAGCAAGCCGATGTATCGCATAGTACGGCCGCTGCTTCTTGCCGCGAGTTAGTGATGTAGTTGTGCAGATACACTATCGACAACAATGTCGATTGTTGAATGAAATATTACAAAAGTGTACCAAACTTTCTTAGATTTCATTAATTTTTTGGTAAATAATCGTTCAAGTGTTTTTGGCTTTGAATTATCGTATTTATGCCTTATCCTCGTGCTACTTCCTTACTTTTTATGGCAATTGTATTTTACTTTCGATAAAGTTTCGAATGCATTATAGTAATCGGCATGTTTAAGATAATATATTAGTGACCTTTGCTTAAAATTAGTCAACATATTCATGCTATTTATTTGTTATACATGGGCAGCATGGCGTGTGTAATAAATGCCAGAATCGATAACTTTCCGATTTAGTCAATCACTAGCGTATATGTAAAATAAATTGCTTTTGCACAGCACAACGATACCCACTGTTGTTTTTGTGTGAGTAAGTTGCACGGTGTACTGTAAATATACGCTGTATTTATTAGGATAAGGTTTATAATTGATTGTGTAGTACAGTCCGATTTCAAAAATGCGGGTGTGTGCGCGACTGCGTATCTATTGCTTTTACTGAACTGCATTCGTAGTAGTTGCCGGGTGGTAGGGCAAAACAGGAGACACAGGTTCCGATACATTTTCGGCTACAGGGCCTTTAGACTGGTAAATTAATTTCTCTGTAATTTGTGGTAAAAAATAATAATTATTATTTATTATTATAGGTCTACACGTATTTCACTCTCGTCCCATCCACAATCGTTCAAAATTACGCCCTACCTCACCTTTAATAATACATCGTTTTAGTTTAAAGTTATTTAGCATAATTTTAAAGGCTACCTGCTCCTTCCTTTTTGATAATAAAGGATTGTATGCACCTCTAATATAAGTACCTCAATACATGGGACTGCATAATATAGCGTATAGTTTTCTGTCCCTACGTCTTGTTTATGTTAAGTGTACGGTATAATTTTCAACAACGAATAATAATATGGAAAGAATCGTCAGCAAATTCCTTTGGTATCAATTCGCGGTCATATTTCTACTGCTAAGCGCACGCATGTTTATAGGTAGCTGAAGTAGCGGATCATGTTTAGGTGGCAGTATGGCAATGTCACCGAGTAATTTGCTCCGTAAGCTTATACAATATCTTGAGGGATTATAGACTCTTGATGAATTGTGAAATGAACATTTCTTCTACAATTTTTAAATTAAAATTTGATAGTTTATAATCTCTCCGTACATCTCTCTTTTTAACCAACTTCCACAAAAGGAAGTTCTCAAGTCGACATTATTTTTTTTGTGTGTACCTACCACATAACTTTTTGATGGGTGTACCGATTTGGATGATTATTTTTATATTCGAAAGCTGGTGCTTGTCATGTGGTCCCATTTAAATTTGATTGCGATCTGACGAATAGTATTTGAGGTATCCTAATAATGCGGTGGCTTCGACTAAATTGATGATGTTCTCATTGCCTCTTGTCGATTTAAAATTAAACTTAATATTGTATACGATGGATTGGAAGAGCATCTTAGTATTTCAAGATAGTCTCTTTCTACCACGTACGCTGTGATGGGTACGTTTTCGTAAAACTTTGAAGGAAACCTGGTGACCTTCGTAAATCATCAAATGACTTTTTCCGTTTTGGGCGGAGCATACTTCTCACTCTTACTGACTAAAATCTATCCGTGATCCTGGAGAGAGTCACTCAGTGACTCTTTCGAAAAAATTCCGCAACCCTATTATGGGCCTAACCCTAAAATACGTACAGTTGCATTAGAAGGGTGACTTACAATCTATTGCTAAACGTATGCGTCTCCGATCTGCTCTCATTACATGGGCCAGGGACCTCCCCTTTTAAGGACGACCTTGAAAATGAGATATAGAGATAGGCATTCAATATTACACACTGCTTCACATTTTAATATCAACCTTGAGTCTATGCCTATATTGCCTATGCAAAAATCAATATGAGATTATTGACTTATCTTTTTTAATAAGCATTTTTATCATAGAAAGATTATAATGATGTACATATTTTCGATGACATATTGTAATTTACCCCTTGTTGATAAATACCTATAACGAAATGAATGTACTTATGATTCACTAATTAGTCGCCATGGAATGCTGATCTGCCTTTGGACTTTGGTTGCAGTACAACTTACATGTAGATTTCGGGACATGTGCTCAACACATAGTTGGTAGTAAGGTAAGGTAGTAGGGGGTTGGAAAGCGCTGTATAGCATAAGCATAATTAGCCTTTTAACGTTCCCACTGCTGGGACACAGGCCTCCTCTCTAGGAGAGGGAATGGGCCGTAATCCACCACGCGGGCCCAGTGCGGGTTGGTGAATGTCACATGTCTTCGAATTTTTGGTTCTAGGACATGCCGGTTTCCTCACGATGTTTTCCTTCACCGTTTTGAGAGCAGTGGTGATGTAATTAATTACACGAAGTAATGCGCCTGGCTGGGTTTGAACCCGCGACCAACAATTCTTAAGTCGGGGCCGTTGCCACTCGGCCACCACTGCTCATCTCACTGGAATGCGCTGTATGTATTATGCAATTCAACACCTTTCTTGATGATGTGCCACACTTTTTTTATGTATGGGAAATCATCAAATGACTTCTTCCGCTGTGGGCGGAGCGGAAGGGAGTGTCAGACTCTTACTGACTAAACTTATCCTTGTTCCTCGTAATGCCCTTTGCGTTCCAGGGCCGCGGTGACTCTTTTGAACACATTCCGCAACAAACGTGCTACACTGGGCTTATGATAAAGAGGTGTGCTGGAAGAGTTTGGCAGAAACCAAGAACTACTTAGAATACAAAATACGAGTAGATTAGATGACACTTTTTTAAATAGTCCTTAAATTGAAAGCACTGTTCTATTTAATTGTAAAAAGTATCCCCCGTTTCTAAATTAGTCTGCCATCTTTGGGAGTCTGAGGGAGAGTGAATTTAGAGAAATGTAATGTCATATAGCTTACCGTAAATTGTCATCCAAACTAAAACAATTTTGGATAATTTTAGCGCAATCAGTTGGGGATAACTCTTATAAAAGTCAGTTGTACATATGTCGACCACCTAACTGATAATAATAAGACAAGTTTAAAGCTTGCAAAAAACCGGAACTTGCAAAGTGATTACTTTCAACGTCAATAAGTAAGACAATCTGTTTGAAAGTACATACTGATATTTTAATCGTTGCATAACTTGCTTTTTTGACCTAGTCCGAGTTTTACATAACTAACTTCTTTGGGTATTGTAACATGGGCACGCCGCCATTGTGGCGATAAGTCCCCTCTTTGAGGACTGGTTGGAGAGGCGTCACGGGCGCCGTCACCACCTTCCGCCTGACGCAGGGCCTCACCGGTCACAGTCGGTCGTCCGGAGGACACGAGGGAGCATATGGTGGAGGTCTTTCCTGCTTGGTCGGAGCAATGCCATGTCCTCTTCTCTCGCCTCCTCGCCTCGTCGAGGCGATTGGCGGCGACATTTCGCTACCGGCCCTGGTTCAATCCGTGATCCGGAGCTAGGAGGCATGGGAAGCGGTCACCTCCTTCTACGAAGCAGTAGTGAAAACGGAGGCAGACCGCGCAAGGGGGGCGGGAAACTCAAGCCCCAGTCGCCACGCGAGTTTTACGTAATTTGTTAGAAAGAGTCACCGCGGCCCTAGAACGCAAAGGACGTTAGGAGCAACACGGTTTGAGTTAGTAAGAGTCTGATACTACCCATCTAAAAAAAAAATGGTATTGTAAAACGGCACATTTTAGCTGTCTTGTTGAGAGATTACTTTACTTGAAAGACAAAAGGACATTTTGAATAGACTTGAGAACAGTAATCTCTACAGCAACAAAAGGGAAACTCGCCCTTGACCTATTTTGCTCAAAGGAATATAAAAGGTACTTGCGGATTCTGCCTGTGACAAACAAGATCAAAGGAAAAATCACGGTGTAGGAAGAATGAGAGATTAAGGGCTGTAAAAGATCTATCCGCTTGGATGCATATACATATCTCGTAAATGGCAAATAAGTTCCGCTCAGTGTGGAATTTTTTAGAGTTATTACGGGTTCGGGTTATGCGAGGAAAATGCAAGGAATTAAATAGACATAGGCAACATCAAGGGACCCCATATGCAGTGGCGTGCAGTGGTTCGAGTTAGGGTAGGCCAGAGAAAATGTCTAAAAAAGAAACACACCACATTATTCAGGGTTGAAATGTGGTGCTTTTTTTTAATAGGCTATTAAAAAAAAAACTCATTTCATTAAAAATCAACCCTGAATAATGTGGTTATTTTTTAAAATTTATTTGGTCTTTTTCTCTGGCCTACCCTAACTCGAACCGCTGCAGGCCACTGCCCATATGGCCGCAGTCATGCCTGCGGGAGGGCCGACAAGTGCTCCTTGGTGTCTCGCTCTGTTTTGTCTCTTGTCTGATGAGGAGGGAACTGGAGATTACTGCGACTGGTGGTCACCACTGTTTATTCTGGTTCTCAGGAGTTGGTGCTTTCGAATATTGTAGTGGGCTTGTCCCAAAAATGTACGTCAAATGAATGCCCGAATGAGAAAGATAACGGTACATTTCCCTGAGCTGACAGGAAAATAAAACAATCAATTTACGTTTGTTTTGGTAAATACATTGTGTTCTGGAACTGCTATAAAGTAAAGACACAAAAAAAATGATTCAAAAGACCACAGAAAACGATTTAAATGTAAAAAAAAAAACAATTTTCAAGCAGTCTGATGCGTTGGTGGTTTTAGTTTTTAGTTCAATCGTAGATTCGATGCCATCAAACTGCTTGGAAAGTATATTTTTCTTTTATATTTTGGTAGTTTTCCAAGGATGGGCTTTTTTGAAAAAAGTCAATATTATTGATTTTCTGTAACTACAGAGCGCCACCTTTCTTCTTTTTTGGATGGTAAATCATCAAATGACTTCTCCCGCTCTGGGCGGAGCGGAAGGGAGTGTCAGACTTTGATTGACTAAAACCCACCCGTGATCCTTCTAGTGCCCTTTGCGTTCCAGGGCCGCGGTGACTATTTCGAACAAATTCCGCAACTCTGGCAGGCCGTCTTTTTTGCTGACAGCTCTTTGAGGCGCGCGTGGAACACGACACTCCGGCGACCCGGGCCTGGGGCCGTATTATGACATCTTAAAACCATCATGTATTCTGTGTGAGAAAAGGATAGCGCTATTCGTCCTGTATAGCTCCGTCTCTTTTTCACACCGAAAACATGATGGTTTTAAGAGGTCATAATACGGCCCCTGGTTGCTATCGGAGGCGAGCCACCGTGGTGGCCGGAAATACAGAGCGCCACCCTTAAATATAACCAGCCACTTCTGGAACACCCTGTATATAAAAATGTCATGTTAAAGTTCAATTAAAGCAGTGCTCTCATGAATAGTTGATAATAATAAGACAGGTACAAGAAATTGCGTCAACGGCATAGATTAAACTTATCGTCTTATTTAGCAGTAACGAGACAATGTTTTATAAACATAAGCGCAATATTCGCGTAATAAAAGTCATCGGTCTAGAAACGTGAGATGTAAAACAATTAAGGTTACTTTCTCTTTTAATTGTAAGTGCGTTGTAAATTTAAACTAAATAAATAAAACCTATGCCTGCTAGGGTTGCGGCATTTGTTCGAAAGAGTTACAGCGGTCCTGGAACGCACGGGTCAGTTTTCATAGAGGGTGGGGGGGGGGGGGGGCAGCTAGTTCTGTATTAATTGACGTTTCTGGCTACTGGGTCTGCATAGTGTATATTATATCCTTTCACATGGATGAGGTCAGCGAGCCAACAGCGCTTTATTAGTTTTATGTTGTATTAGCGTTTATTCATAGATATAATAAAGATATTCATGTTTAATGTTCCCACATCTGGGACATTCTTATTTAGTTTGAATATGACATTATAGTCATTTTAATTAGTAGAAACCTCACAGACTACTTTTTCGTCTTTGTAGAACTATCAAAATACCCTAAGACAATGAAATGTAATTCTTTTTCTCACGGATTTTTGCATTATTTTGAAATCCGAAACCGTATCACAATCCATCTTTTGGCTTAGAACATCTTTTGCGAGTACAGACTCGATGTGTTTCGAGATTTCACCATGCTGGCTGTGGGCTATAATACGGACATATTTCCAGACTCTGGCAACCTAATTATGACGTCTTAAATCCATCATGATTTCTGTGTCAGAGAGAGACGGAGTTACACAAGACAAATAGCACTATCTCTTTCCCTCACACGAATCATGATAGCATTGGCACTTCGTAATACGGCCACTGGTCTTTGAAATAACCCTATAATCGAAATCAAAAGTCATTTTATTCAAACTAGGCTGCGAGCAAACACTTTTTTAACGTCAAATTTGACATAAAGACAGTCCCCCAAAACGCCGCCCGTCACCACTTCCTAGTGTTTTGGTAGCTGTAAAGAAGTGGCGCAACAAACTCCCCAGCAATACGAGTATTATCCCACCTATTTTAGTAAAATATACTACCCTACTGAGGAATTGAAAAAAGGACCTTATGCTCAGCTGTAGCTCTTGCGATCACTAAAACAACGAGGAGGTTTTATATAAGATATATTATTATACTCTTGTCCCAGTTTCACGTGGGTACAAATTATGATTATGAAACCTTCTTCGTTTATCGCTTTTTCTATTAGTGAAAACCGTTTCAAAATTTGTTGTGCGGTTCAGCTAAGAAGATACCGGGGAAACAGAAAGCAACACTTCTTCTCGTCGACTTTGTCTCTGTCACCTGTGACCTAGACTAGAGTCAAGACCAAATCCATTTCACAAAAAAAAGCAAATGTTTTTGCAAACACCGTAGGATTGTAAAATATCGCGTGGAATTGTAAACTATTTTTTTTTCACCCGCGTAGTTCCTGTTACCGTGGGAATACGGGTATAAAAATGTAGGTAATTGCCGCGATCCTATACCACAGTAAAAATATGAAACAGTATGGAAACTAAGCCCATTTGTTGAAATAATTACCTACACTCCAGTAGAGAGTTAGGATTGTCACTTTTAATGTTTGTAATAAGTGTTGTATTGGAACGAAGTTCTTTAACACGGCTTGCGGTAGGAGTTGACTGGGAGAAATAGTCACGCGAAAATGCGTTAGTGCATGTTATTCCATGCGACTTTCTTCTTTGGTCAAAATGTAAATAACACCCTTGTAAAAAAAAAATTACAAACATCATATTGTTTATCATTTCTATGCCATTTCCATTCCATTTCAATTATAATATCTGCCCTATTTGATGAAGGATTTCTGTAAGTATGTTGAAAAATTATTGTTACTTATTTTGTGAAGTAAGTTTCTATAGGTAGGTATGTAGGTATGTTTCGAAGGGTAAATTTCCTTTGCCAAGACTAGAATATAATTTTGTTGTCAAATTATAGTCATTTATTTTGTTATACTCACAAGAATTCATTTATTCTATATGTTATATAAATTATAATAAAATATAAATTACAATCAGTATTCGGTATAAGGATTTAATACTAATATTAAAAACCCCACGAGCGCTATCTAGAGAGCGTAAGCGAAAAGTCACAGCCATTATAATAGTGTAGTTATTATCTATGAACACGGCACCCGCCACTGAGAGCACCGCGAAGGTCCCTTAGGGGCCTCGTAGATGCGCGCGTCTGTGTGAGTGTGCCGTTTCGATCGTTTGTTCGTAGTTTCTGTACTGTTCCATATTTCTACTGTGCCAATACCCCGCGCGAACACATAGCTAAGCTAGCCGGCTATCGAGTACCGTTCCCATGGGAATACGGGTATAAAAATATAGCTTATGTTGCTCGCTGATAGTGTAGTTTACTACTGGTGAAATTATTTTTTAAATCGATTTCGTGGTTTAAGCATAAAAGCGCAAACAAAATAAATCGTGCGCATTTTTGTTAGTATAATACGTCATTGTACATCGGTATATTAGTTTGCCTCTGCTATCTTAAATCAATTCCTATGCTACTGATAACGCAGCTGATATAAACATATTGTTTATGATGAACATTTATTGCATTTTTACAGCTAACGTTATTTTTTATTTATTTTGGGTAAGCGTTTTAGTCAGTCAACTGGACTTTCATTGTTTTTGAAGATACATCTGCTTCCCTGTTTCTTAATTTAATTTTTTTGCTTCGGTATCGCTTCGTTTTATGATTGAAGATTAATTGTCTCGACGTTAAACGCGCTATGAATAGGAGTCAGATTTTCTGGCTTTGTCAGAAGCCAAATCTGACCCCAGTCTTGCCAAGAAGTGCCGTGTTACCAAGTTAATGGGTTTTGGAGGTCTGGTAGGCAGCCGCTCCACGTAAAATACTGGTATTCAGCTGAATCCGGTTTGATTGGAAGCCGACCCCAATATAGTTGGGAGAAGGCTAGGCAGATGAATTAGTCACATTGAATAAGTTGACAAGTTATGTTTTCATTTTATGCATTTTCCTCCTTTGACATACCTATTACAAGTTATGCATAACTGACCAGTTGGAATGCGACACAAGTACATTAAAGCAGTTTGAATCACACTGTATATGGCAATTTCAACCATTTTATGTAACAAGCAATTTAGTAGGGACTTTACATTGTTGTACACACACTCATACAACTTAAAACTGCATTTAGCCACTAGAAATGTTATGCTACTTATGGAAAAAAAAAGTTCATTTAACGTTGCAGTGATAATGGTTTAGTAATGTGTTGTTATTCGGAAATCAATTTTATTAGCATGTCTTTAAAATTCATATTTGCGGAACATATATTATTAAATGCACACATTATGCACGCTTATGAGCTATTTTCGATTTTGACGACATTGATACCCGGAACTCTGATTTCCATCATAAAATTATGAATTTCAATGATTAAAAAAGGGGAATTATAAATCGAGCGATTAAAAAAAAGCTTTGCGACTGATGATGACATACTGTATTAATAATTTGAGCGGTATGAATTTGAGTAAGCGAAAAATTAACTAAACTAACGACGAATATTGATTAATAATAAAATCCAGAACGAGCTTACAAAAAGTGGATTGTGATAAATCCATTTCATATATTAAACTATCGCTTTTGTTACCTCATAGCATTGTTCGCTTAATTAAATACCTTTCATACGAGTCTCAATAAAAAGTAATTTTCTTATCTACACTAATATTATAAAGAGGAAAGATTTGATTGTTGTTTTGTTTGTTTGCATTGAATAGGCTCCGAAACTACTGAACCGATTTGAAAAATTCTTTCACTTTTGGGAAACTAGTCTATCCCCGGTGAACATAGCGTCGGCTTACTGCAAGAACTCATTAAGTGACTACACAAAACTTGAAAAAATTAATAACTTTAGATTGCGCGTTTTAAAACTACCACAATTATGATTTTATAAGGCATCTAATGGAATCGTAAGGATCTATGATAATAATAAATAAGTAGGTAGGTAATAAGATGATTTATCAAAGTTTTGTATTGTCACTTAATGAGTTCTTGCAGCAAGCCGACGATAGGCTATATTTTATTTATCCCCATATTCCCACGGGAACGGGAACTAAGCTGGTCAAATATTAGATACACCTAACTAAATATCAAAGTCATTGAGCTGATTGGTGGCACGAGTAAGGGCAGAACCCTAAGTCCAGATGTATTAGTCTCACTGTCAGTCTCCTGACTCACAAGAATCACTATAATAATATTACAAAGCTGAAGAGTTTGTTTGTTTGGTTGAACGCGCTTATATCAAGAACTACTGGTTCGAATTAAATAATTGTTTTGGTGTTTGATAGCCCATTTATCAAGGAAGGTTATAAGGCTATAATATATAACATTACGCTACGACCAATAGGAGCGGAACATCAATGAAAACTGTTGCAAAAACGTGGTTATTATTTTTCTTTATCTTATGTGACGCAAACGAAGTTGCGCGGGTCAGTTAGTTTGTATCTATACTAATATTATAAAGAGGAAAGATTTGTATTTTTGTATGTAACGAATAAACTCAATAACTACTCGACCGATTTCAAAAATTCTTTCACTCTCTCTATAAAGAGGAAAGATTTGATTGTTTTTTTTTTGCATTGAATAGGCTCCGATACTGCTTGACCGATTTGAAAAATTCTATCACTGTTGGGAAGCTACACTATCTCCGGTGAACATAGGCTATTTTATCCACATATTCCCACGGGAACGGGAACTACGCGGGTGAAACCGCGGGGTGCTGCTAGTAATATTATAAAGCTGAAGAATTTGTTTGGTTGAACGCGCTTATCTCTGGAACTACCGGTTCAAATTGAATAATACATTATTTTTGGTGTTTGATAGCCCATTTATCGAAGAAGGTCCTATATAAAATCGTCAAGCAGTAAAATAATATATATATTTTCTTTTGTTTTTCGCATAACTTAATTATTGTGGTCTAATTTTTTTTTTTTTAATTTTTTTTTTACTACTGATGTATATTAGTTACTCCTTATATATGTAAGAGTTCGTGTTATATTCAATGGAAGAGCACTGATTTCCGAGATACAGGTTTTACCTAGTTTGGAAATCAGGAGTTCATTTAGGTTCTAGCCTCTTATATGTTATATTATTAAAACTGAAACTGTTGTAGGCTAAGTTCTGATTTTGTCCAATAAACGTTATTATTATTATTATTATATAACATTACTTTAGGAACAAATATGAGCGGAGCATAAGTATTGCAAAATCGGGGTTCTTTTTCCTTTTTCTTATGTGCGCAGGCGGAGTTGCGCGGCTCAGCTAGTTTATCATTATGTAATCAATGTTACCCGTGCTCGCGTCACAAATACAAGAACTGTAGATAAGGTTTGTATAAATTCATATTCAAGATATTATCTAACGATTTGACTACCATATCGTCACTATTAACCATTCATTTATTTTAGATATTTATCAATAGAATGGAAAAATTAAAATTCCCAGCGTCTGTTTCGATACAGGGATTTTTTTGACGTTATCTTAATTGACAGATTTGTATTTATCTTCTTATCAATCAATCACATCTTGTAATGTGAACGTTGACAAGAATGTTATTCAATGAACGCAACATAAAAACGTAAACTTTGTAAGGGTGTGAACACATCGGAGTTGCGGTTTGGTTATGTTCCTGACATAACATGATATTTACTTTTTAAAAGTTAGCAAGCTTGTTTTTGGGGCACTGGTCCGTAGTAAGCTTCAGTCTAGTGCGTGCATATCGTATCTTTATGAGAAGAAATATGCGTTAGCTTTATAAAGGACCCAAAAAGCATTCCTTAGATATCTCTACAAGCACGTGTACGGTTTTTATCCTTTCTTGTATCCCACTCAATTTCTATTGGGTTCTCAGGGAGATTATTGATGTGTCTGATCTGCATAATGAAATCTACAAGCTATTTGTCCCAGACAATTACTGCCGTAACAGGAAACACCACTTACAGGCTGTTCCAACTTGCCGTCCTGTTGCACCTTTCAAGTCACCCGTTCCTCAGGCATTAGCCGCTGATTAACGCTCTCCTGCGGGCGTACCATGTGAGGTGGTAAAACGTGAGTCTTCCGAGCGAGAAAGAGGGATAGAGTTATACACCCTACATAGCTCCATCCCTTTTTCTCGCTCGGAAGACTCACGTTTTAAGACGTCATGGTACGCCCGTTGAACTCAAACACAGATTTTGATGTTTGCGAATGAATGGAACGAATGTCTTAGAAAAGGACTGCCGGAATGTTTGATTTTTTGTAAGAAGAATGCAATTTTTGTGAGAAAAATGTAATTGGCTTCGGAGCCGTATTCAAAAAAGGGGAAGCTGTTCGGTTACACCGTGATCAAGAGTCTTATTAAAATGTTAAATAATAATATTTATAATTTTCTATAAACGTCTATAGAGTCCTAAAATATTTTTGCTAACATTGTTGTCGTCCTCATTCAGTTTTATTTATTTTAGCCTACTCAGGCAAACAAAAACCCGAAAGTTGACAACCAGCTTAATCGAAGGGTGTTGTGATTTGTTGTGTGGTGGCGCTGAGATAGGCAGAAGTATTAGTAAAATACTGGTACCTATTCGGGTAAATCAGATCAGACTGGAAGCTAGTCCAACATAATTATGTAGTTGGAAAAAGACTAGACATGATACTTCGTATTCGATCCGGGTAAAATACTATACTGGTGTTCAGATACGTCAGTACAGACTGGAAACCTATCCCAACATGTTTGGGAAAAGGGTTCTCTATTGTATTACCTAACTTTTTTATCCATAATTTAAAGAGCCATAACTTTTTTTGTCCTAATCATCATTTGTCCGAATGATAACTTACCCGAACTTAATATCACCTAATATCTCATGCCATAAAATTAAAATCTCTAAATATAATATGTCCTAAACCCGTTTGTCATAAATATTACAATCAATAATATACAAAATATATAAAACCGTTTTCAATAAAAGTTATAAGTCCTAAATTCAAATTACAAATAAACAAATAATATTCTTAGAACGTATAATAAAGCAATTGTTATGAGCTTCTTTCATTTGTTATAATTAAAAATATTTGATGATGCATTATATTTTTTTATTATATATTACGTACTTAAATAAATATATAATACATGTACTTAATAAAGCAGTTGATTGTGAACAATTGTGGTTTTTGTAAGCAAGCAAGCATGCAGCATGCAAGAAGTCATGCAGCATGCAAGCAAGCATGCAGCATGCAAGGAGTCATGCAGCATGCAAGCAAGCATACAGCATGCAAACAAGCAAGCAGCATGCAAGCAAGCAGCATAAAAGCAAGCAGCATGCAAGCAAGCAGCATGCAAGCAAGCAGCATGCAAGCAAGCAGCATGCAAGCAAGCAGCATGCAAGCAAGCAGCATACAAGCAAGCAGCATGCAGGTAAGCATGCAGCATGCAAGCAAGCACGCAACATGCAGCAGGCATGGTTTCTGTCACGGCTCCGGCGCTGCGGGGCTCCGGCGGCGGTCCCACGCGAGTTTATCGTCGCAGATGGGTTGAACGCTCACCACCGCAGCTTCGGCTCGGGCCGCCTCGCCCCTCCGCGCCTACGCGATTTTAAATTACACTCTAGGGGTAGGGCAGACAAGACTACGTGGAGTCGGATTTACAGCGATTCGTTTCTGTCACTAAAACCTATTTTTAGCAAATGTTTTAAGATTAAAATATTTATTATAAATGAACATTCGGAATAATACACATTATTCAACACAATACTTAGGACATATGACTTTAGGGCATCTAAAATTAGGAGATTGAATTATTATAGTACTCGATATTATGACAGAATACTTTTAGAAGTAAAGATAATTATGCTAACCAAAATTTCGGGGTTTTGAACATTATGGTTATTGTAGTTTATAGCAAACGTGTTATGGATAATGATTTTCGGACAAACAATTTTATGAGAAGTAAGGGAGTACCTGGGAAAAGACTAGGCCTCATACCAATTTTCCTCATTTTTTATCGTTAAGGAACTTTAGTTACCGTTTACCGTTTATAATTTACATGCACGAAAAAGTATGTTTCTGTGACAATACGTAGTTTTTGTCTTTTCTTTCATCTTTTGGTTTCAAATGTCTTGTCACCCAGTCACTGGAATGTAGAAGTCAAATAGATAATCGCTCTGCGTAAAATTCTGGTTTTCAGCTGAATCTGGTCTGACTGGAAGTGAACCTCAATGTGAAGGTAGTTGGGAAAAGCCTAGGCAAATTGTGACCATGGCTCAAAAAGCCTCAAAAAAATAGACTGACATTAAATAAATCTAATTTCCGAAGCGTAGATGTGTGTTCACCTTTAGTTTGAGCACGTGTGTTTCAAAGGGGATTTACCTTAGATAATGGAATTCTGTAAGGAGGATATAATCCGTAGGTCGTGGTTGTGTGTCATGTTATCGTTGCCTCAGTAGTAGTGTTCATTCAGTGTTACACGGTGTCCGTAGGAGGTCAAGGAAAGTTGAGAAAAGAGTTGTTGTTTTTTTTTGGTGGACTTTGGTTTTTTTGAAAATTTTGGTAACTTAGCTTTTCCTTGTTGAGTTACTCTGGGAAAACTAGTACTTTATCTGATTACGAGGTAGGGGTGTTTAAAAATTAAATTGTTAATTATAAGAACTGGTGCTGAATATTGGGATTTGTATTTATTATCTGGGTGAGTTAAAAGGGGTTCATCAAAAATAAATAAAGGTGTTTTTAAAGTGCAAAATTGGAATGATGCAGTTTTAGATTTCATCAAAATCGGGTTCGAAAAATTTAACCTGTATGTCTATTGTTGTATCTGTTTGCTATCTGTACAATTGATGGGTAATCATCAAATGACTTCCCCGCTCTGGGCGCAGCGGAAGGGAGTGTCACACTCGTACTGACTAATACTCACCCGTGATTCTTTTAGGCCCCTTTGCGTTCCAGGGCTGCGTTGACTTTTTCTTCGAACAAATTCCGCAACCCTAGCAGGCTCTGACCCTATGGGGCCCCGTCTTCGTTGCCGACAGCTCTTTGAGGCGCGCGTGGAACGTGGTTGCTATCGGACTACAAGCCACTCATAGCTCGCCGTCCGCAGGCCCGCTCCTACGATGGCTGGGAATCGCCCTGCGTTTCCCGACGCCCGGGGCGTCTTCTTCTGTTGCGGCGGCTGGGCGTGATATTTCCCTTTCCCGCACGCGTTATGCCTCCTCCTTTGCTTCCATTACTGCTTCTCAGAAGGAGGTGACCGCTTCTCATGCCGCCTCGTTCCGGACCATGGATTGAACCAGGGCCGCACGCCAGAGGTCGCCGCCGCCGGATAACTTACTCTCAGCTCAGCAAATTGACTTACTCAAAATCAAAACAACCGAATAAAAAAAAAACTATTTTTCCGTTCTTTTTTCAAAACATATTTTCACCTTTTCCAGCCATCACCAGCGAGCATGATGGTGGCCAGTACGATAATAACAGATGACAGAAGCACAGAGGAACTGCAGAAGCGTTTCGGAGAGCTCCTAGACGAGAATGTCATCCTCAAGGAGACGCTGAAACAGAACAATGAGTCTATGAAGGAACAGTTTCTACTGATAGCTTCCTGTCAGGAGGATATGATGAAGACACATGTACTGCATAAAGAGAAATTTGATGAGACTAAGGGATTGGTTGAGAAGGTATGTTGATTTTTATATATATAAGTGTGTAGTTCTCGTTTTGTCTTTATCGAGGAGCTCGTGGCTAAAGAATAACAGATCGATCTTAGGTTAAGCAACGCTTGCCAAGGTTGGTCTGTGAATGGATGACCAGCTTAACATACCGAGTTTCCTCCGTGCCTCGGAAAGCACGTTAAGCCGTTTGTCCCGGCTGTCATTTGTAGATCTTTGGCAGTCGTTACGGATTGTCAGAAGCCAGAAAATCTGATACTAGTCTTGCCAAGAAGTACCGTGTTCCCCAGTTATTGGGTTGTGGAGGTCTGGTAGGCAGCCGCTCCATGTTAAATACTGGTATTCAGCTGAATCCGGCATGACTGGAAGCCGACTCCAATATAGTTGGGCAAAGGCTTGGATGATGTTCATAAGTACTAACACAACATAACATCAACATTGTACACTTAGTTCGCAATAAACGTTTTGACTTTGACTTTGACTTTGATGATGATAATGATGAGTTCTCGTTTTATGTTAACTTCTATAGTGCTATCTATGAATTCTGAATGAACACCAAAGCTTCTGTTTGCCTAGTTTTGTTAACAAAAACTGTAATTTATACAAATTATTTTAGCAAGGCTTTTATGAAACGCTAGAAGTTAGATTCACACTCAACTGGATTTTTAGTAGTCGTTCTTTGGTTTTTCACATGGGCTTCATTCATGTTAATTTCCTAAAATTCACATTGTTTTTGGGATTCCAATGACATTTGTACGTAAACAATCAACATAATATTTTCCTTCTTTCCCCAGCTACGCCAAGAAAACAAAAAACTCAAGACTGACATAGCTCGACTGGCTGAGTCGGACTCACGAAGCAGCGTAAGCAGTGAGACGGGCGAATCCGTGCGCTCCAACAAGTCAGCACAGTCGGGTCATTTGACCCAGTTGACTCAGTCGGGACCAACGGGACAGTCGGGCCCGTCGTCTGCGCTGGAGTTTGTGACGTCACCCGATGATGATACTATTAATAAGTTGACTGCGCAGTTGGAACTTGTTGAGAAGCAAAGGCGACAGGTGATACATGATAAAACATAAAAATAGTTGAAAAATGCTATATTTTTTTCAAAGCGTGTACCTTTTGTTGTTAATTTTATTTTATTTATTTGGGAAAATAAACAGTTACACATTAAAATCTTACACTAACTTACAAGTACTTATACAAAAAATACAAATGTATAACCTACGACATTTTCCACAACATATCAAAAGTTATATATAACAATGCGCTATTGTTAACCTATTAAAACAGAATAGTAATTATTAGTGAACCTAAACATAGGCATGCAAACAACAGAGAAAAAGACAGAGGGAAACAAAATAAGTACGTATATAAAAAACTAACTATAATAATCTATAATTTTCTTGTTGACCAGATTTTTAAATTTTTGAGCAGAGACAGAAAAGAAGTCGATGTCTTCAAAGATCTTATTGTACTGATTGGTAATGCGGCGTAGTGGTGCTCGCAAGCCTGCGTTTGTACGACAAGAGCTTACCGCAAATAAAGGCCTTGCGCGCACCCCTCGGCATATTGTTGTTCTGGGTACAATATAACTAATTTTGTTGCGAATATCGATACAATCATAAGTATTGCACAGATCAAATAAGAACATGGTTTCCAACATAATTCGTCTAGACTTTAAACTTTGCAGATTATGTTTTTTCAATAGGTCATCGTAGGATGCGTGAGTATGATAGCAACGAAAATGCATGGCCTTTAAAAACCCTTTTTTTGTACCTTTTCGACCATATCAGAGTATTTACCATAGTAGGGATTCCATACTGAAACAGCATACTCTAACTGAGAACGAACCAAAGATTTGTATAGATACAAATAGGTATAAGATCGAGTAAATACTGTAGCCGTTCTCATAATAAAACCGAACATCCGGAAGGCATTATTAACAATTTTGTTAATATGGGAATCTAAATGGAATTTGTCATCCAACAATATTCCAAGATCACGTTGTTTTTATTTTTAGTAAAACTAATGACAAAACACTTAGATACACTAAGTTGAAGTTTATTGAGTGTACAGTAAGCCGAGAACGCGTCCAAATCCTCCTGTAAGAGAGAGCAATCTCGATGGCTTTTAATCGATCTAAATATTTTAATGTCATCAGCGTACAAAATAAATTTTGAATTTTTAAAACACGTATCGACATCGTTGATGAATAAAATGAATAGGAGGGGTCCCAAAATGGAACCTTGCGGTACTCCGGAAGTAACATCTACAGTGGCAGAGCAAAAACCATTTATTACGACTCTCTGTGTTCTATTACAAATATATGAATAAAACCATCTTGAAAGGTCCCCACGTATCCCATTAAACGCAATTTTTTGCAAAAGCAGTTCATGGTCAACCTTGTCAAAGGCCTTCTTGAAATCGGTATATATGGTATCAATTTGAACACGTGCATCCAAGTTATTAAACAAATAATCTACAAAACGCACCAGGTTTGTGGCAGTCGATCTTCTTTTGACAAAACCATGTTGCTCTGGTAATACACGTTGTGCAGTATGGGGTAAACTTTGTCGTGTACTAATCGCTCGAAAACCTTTGACGTTGACAATATTGATATTGGTCTATAATTCTCGACGTCATGTCTAGGTCCTGACTTGTATACTGGGGTTATATTTGCAAGTTTCCAAACTCGTGGAAATATCCCCTGTGATATGGATAAATTAAATATGGTGGTTAATAATCGTATAATTATAAAGATCAAGAAAGAAAGAAACTGGTGACGTCACGTCGCTAGTAAAATTGTAGCACGTAGTGACGTCACGCGAGTTTTCAACGCTCTGTATTGTCTTCATTTATTGTTTACGTGAAAAAAGAAAAAATACGTGTACAATATTTTTTGGAAATCTATCAGACGGACAAAATAGGATCATGTTTTTATAAGTGGTAAAATACCCAATTGATAAATTAGATTTATT
Source organism: Hecatera dysodea (assembly GCA_905332915.2). NCBI lineage: Eukaryota > Metazoa > Arthropoda > Insecta > Lepidoptera > Noctuidae > Hecatera > Hecatera dysodea. The sequence goes on from HG995303.1 coordinate 17,152,142, forward strand.
AAGTAAAATACCCTATTGTTTAAAAAAAAAACATCAAATTCATTCAACCTTTTACAATTTTTTTTTCTTTGTTTACAAAATTCTGATTACCATACGATATTTTCTGTACAGCAACTATCTTCACCTTTAAATTTTATTATTAACATCTTGGAAAAAAATATCATTTATTTTACTTTAAATCTAACTATATATACACTTAAACTAAAAATAAACTAAAATCCTCCTAACTACAAAATGGCGTCAAAAAACTCTTCCGCATCGCTATCGACTGGGAGTGAACCCAATAGACTGGCGGCCTTCCTAAGTTGTATGGCAATACTTATCCTACATTCTTCACCTTATGTTGAATGTAGTAAAGTTGATTTTTGTTCATTTATTATCAACTAGCTTCTGTCCGCGACTTCGTCCCCGTGGAATCCCCGATTTTAAAACATTCTTTATCGCTGCTCCGCTCCGATTGTCTTAAGCGTGATGATATAGCCTAAAGCCTTCCTCGATAAATGGTTTATTCAACCTAAAAAGAATTTTTCAATTCGAACCAGTAGTTCCTGAGATTAGCGCGTTCAAACAAACAAACAAACAAACTCTTCAGCTTTATAATATTAGTATAGATTCCTCACCTTATGTTGAATGTAGTAAAGTTGAATGTTGTTCATTTATTATCAATGAGACATTTAATTGAATTTGTTACAGGTGATAGTAGACAATGAGAACCTGACGTGGCAGAAGGAATCGTTGGAGCACATCGTCGACGCCACCTCCAAAGAGAGGGATGACCTCAAAGAGAAACTAAAGAATGCAGAAGTAAGTATCTAGATTGAAGATATTGAAAACAACATATATACTTATTCATATACAGTATGTTAAATAACAGAGGGCGTTCCCTTAAACTCGTTAATCTATATAATTAATAGATTAAAATGAAAATATCAGAATAGAAAAATAAGCATAAAATAATCCAAATTAAAAAATATATCTTGACAATAAATTCGAAATACCTATCCTGTTTAAAATCAAAATAGTAGCGCGGAATGGTAAGGCCGCTATCCCACTGGCGCTACGTTCGACGACGCGACGTTAACGTCGCGTCTGCGCAACGTTGACGCTGCGCAGATGTTCGAGAGACGCCGACGCTCGTAAAACGCCAGTGGGATAGCGGCCTAAGTACTCGTAGTAGCAATGCCCAAACCGCCAAGTACGCGTTTACAGAGTGTTTCTTTAACGTATCAATTTAACATTTTTAGTGAATATTTTAATATTAAAAAAAAAGCATTTTGTTTTTGAATGGTAATATTTTTTATCATAAATGGATGCTATACTATTGCGGGTTAACGGGAACGCCCTCTGTCTGACAACGACTGGTCCGTGTCACAGTAAAAATATGGAACAGTATGGAAACTAAGCCCATTTGTTGAAATAATTACCTACGCTCCAGTAGAGAGTTAGGGTTGTCACTTTTAATGTTTGCAATAAGTGTTTTATTGGAACGAAGTTCTTTAACACGACTTGCGGTAGGAGTTGACTGGGAGAAATAGTCACGCGAAAATGCGTTAGTGCATGTTATTCCATGCGACTTTCTTCTTTGGTCAAAATGTAAATAATGCCATTGACAAAAAAATACAAACTGAATATTGTTTATCATTTCTATGCCATTTTATTCCATTTCAATTATACCTAATATCTGCCCTAAAATTTTGATGAAGGATTTCTGTATGTTGAATAAAAAAACTTTTTTACAAAAAATACAACCGACTTCTAAACAAAATTAAAACCAAAAAGTACAAAATAACTTTAATTTCGGAACTCGGTGTTTTTGATTGCTTTTTTGTTTTGAACACACCGACTTCCGAAATTAAAGTTATTTTGTACTTTTTGTTTTTTTTTGTTTAGAAGTCGGTTGTATTTTTTAAAACAAAAAAGCAATAAAAAACACCGAGTTCCGAAATTAAAGTTATTTTGTACTTTTTGTTTTTTTTTGTTTAGAAGTCGGTTGTATTTTTTAAAACAAAAAAGCAATAAAAAACACCGAGTTCCGAAATTAAAGTTATTTTTTACTTTTTGTTTTTTTTTTTTGTTTAGAAGTCGGTTGTATTTTTTGTAAAAAGTTTTATTTTTCACTTTTTAGTGGTTCACTCCCAGCTAAACATACCCATCACAGCGTACGTGGTATAAATTGGTGTAAACAATAAACAAACATGCGATTTCAGCTATCCCGACAGATTTGCTATCATTTATTGAAATTAACAAAAACCCGCTTGTTCGATTTCGATAAAATTTTCATGGGACCATTTGGGAAGTTATACCCTTTCCAACAAAAAAAGAATTTTTCAAATCGGTTGGCAAGCGACGGAGTTATGCCCGAACAAACATTAAAACGACTAGAATATGATGTTGTCGTAAAATTATGGTCATTTATTTTTTCATACTCATAAGGATTAATTTATTCCATGTTATATATATAAAATACAATATAAATTAAAATTCGTCTTCGGTATAAGGATTTCATACTAGTATTAAAAATCTGTGCTTGGGTACTCAGTTTTTGCAAAACGAAAACCTGCGTGGTCCACCTATAGCCATTATAATAGCGTAGGTATTATCTATGAACACGGCACCCGCCACTGAGCGCACCGCGAAAGTCCCTTAGGGGCCTCGTAGATGTGCGCGTCTGTGTGAGTGTGCCGTTACGACCGTTTGTTCGTAGTTTCTGTACTGTTCCATATTTCTACTGTGTCCGTGTGGTGGAGCGCTCGGGCGGCGCGGCGCAGGTACTCGGGCTGGCATGGCACGGTGATGTCCCGCACGCGAGCCCACGGCAACAGAAAGTCCCGCGGGCGTCCGGTGATAATGCCGTGGCCGTAACAGGCAGTCAGTGTACAATCGTTATAAATAATACTAATTATGTTATTATTTAAAGCTTCTACTATCGACGAAAGACACGGAGCACGCGACAGAACTCAACAACCTGAGGTACACTGTACAAGACTTACAAGCACAGTTGCAGTCAGCCAGTAATTATGTAAGTTTTTTTTTTAATTCACCCTCGTTTATGCGCATGTCATGCTATAGACAAAAGCTTATCTGTGTTCTGTTTTATCTGTGGTGTGATCAGAGACTCTTTGATGTTGATGTCCGGTCCTGACACAGCTCTTAATTTTAGTTGATAGTTTATTTTCTTTTATGTTTGTTTTTTTTGTGCGTCATTTCTGGCGGAGTAAACGAGTTTTCTTAATTCTTTATTACCTACTACTACTTTTGTACCTACATCAAAAATCAACTTATGTTATATTGGACATAATAAAGTGAAGAGTGAAGTGAATAGTGTGAGCGTGTGAGTGTTTCTTTTTCTTCTTAAACAGCTATTTTTTGTGCGTGGGAAGTCATCAAATGACTTCTCCCGCTCTGGGCGGAGCGGAAGGGAGTGTCAGACTCTTCCTTATCCCTTATTAAAACCCACCCGTGCAATACATAAATATAACTTAAAACCAAATATATAAATACTATAAAAGCAAATAATATTATTTTAATGAAACAATTTTAGTTTTAACATTTTTTTTTTCTTAACAAAAAGCGCCTTCATCCTCCTGTAAAAAATAACTTTGCTATGCCAGACAGGGTCCATAATTGATTATATGTTTTAATAACCAACTGTAATATGTACACATTATGGAATGCAATAAAGTATTGAGTATCATAGTCCTCTGCGACGGCAGTGCGGCACAGCGGAGACCTGGCGCTGCACCAACATACTATCTATCCACTATGAAGGATTGAAAAATAGAGTCGACTTGAGAGCCTCCTCCTTTTTTGGAACTCAGTTAAAAAGTCTTATCTTAATATTAATAATTTCTAGTGATATGATTCATCTGATGCTTTTCTATTAAATAAGCCCTGACATGCAGCGAGACAACAGTGTGCCCCCTTCTAGGACGCTTTCAATTGCTGATCTTGTCGCTAGTGCGGCAGAAATATCTTTATCTCTGGTAACTGACCACCCTTGACAATCGAAAGTGCCTACAAATCGACTATGTATTAAAAAAAAAAACAAGATCACATTTGAGTAATTTGAAATATAAAACAATATGACTGTTTATTATTCTTTAATAAAACATTAAGCTTCTAAGAAAAATCTCTTTTAAACCTCTGCCACCTCTGCTGCCCTTTTATGGAGTTTGTTTCCTTAACTTTCAGACAAGTATATCTTCTGAGGAGGTGGCCAAACGCGACCAGCTGCTACGTCAGCTAGAAGAAAGAGTGTCTTCACTGCAGGCTGAACTGAAGGCCGCAAAGCTGAAGATTTTGGACCTTGAGGGTGTAAAGGTATGGTTATTTCATCATCTGCCTAGCCTCTCAGCCTTCTCAGCTACATTGGGGTCGGCTTCCAGTTTTAGAGGTATGCGAAACAGAGAGTAAAGTCCCGTAAACCTCCGTTGAAAAGGGAGGATCCTCCGGCCAGACGGGTTGTTATGTCTGGTGGGCAACTGCCCGATAGATGATTTCGGGCTGTCGTATATGTTCTAATCGCGCGGAGAACTTTGATTGCGCGATGCAGGATTAGTTCTTATGTGGCGCCATAGATGTCACTACACAGTCATACCGGATTCAGCTGAATACCAGTATTTAACGCGGAGCGGCTGCCTACCAGACCTCCACAACACATTAACTTGGTAACTCGGTACTTCTTGGTAGAACTGGAGTCAGATTTACTGACAATCCATAATAATTGCCAAAGAATTACAAATGACAGCCGGGATCAACGGCTTAACGTGCTTTCCGAGGCACGGGGGAAACTCGTTATGTTAAGATGATCACCCATCCACAGACCAACCTTGGCAAGCATTGCTTAACCTTGATGATCGACCCGTGCGGCTGTTACTGTTTAGCCAACGTGCAGAAACCATAGGTGGCAGCACAGGCGCGTCAATGTCGAGTATATTTTACATATTAGTTTCAAATTTACAACGCTAGATGGCACAGTCTACTTCGTGGACGTTTCCCTAAACGGAGGGTGCAGGAAGTATAGGTGGCAGCACAGGTTAAATATTTACCGTAAAAGTTTCAGATTTGCAACACTAGATGGCATAGCCTACGCTGTGCACGTTCCCTATTAGTATACTATAGTATATATTATATATTTTTAGTTGGACTTCACAAAACACAAGTCTGGTGTATCGGAGGCCGTCAAGATATACAAGGACCAAATACAGGATCTACACATCAGGCTAAAGGAGGCGTCTACTACTGTAAGTAATTATAATAGAATAGAAAACATTTATTCGACACAAAAAGAAAAAAAAAAGAAAAAAGTATTGCACTGAGCGTGCCCATACCGAAAGTTTTACCATCTCAGTATTTGCTGGGCGTCACACACCCAGCGCTGTCTAATTAATTAATTTCTGCCTGCGTCTGTGTTTCCGAACGCATTCAACCCTGATCTCTTCAAAGTTAGAGTGAACAGGCTTCTTCTGGGTAAGCTCATTCCATCATCGACTTGTCTCTGTCACCTGAGACCTAGACTAGAGTCAAAAGCAAATCCATCTGACAATAAAAAAAAAACGTAATAAGCAATGATTGGAGTGAACTATTTTTGCTATTTGCGACATGTTTTAATGGTATGGACATGCCTGAGATCCCGGGATTCTTTGGACTGTAAAAATATACTTGTTAAGTTTGGTACTGATTTGGAAGTATGCATATGCCATGGACACTATCTGATCTTAGATAAAACTACATAGATTAGACCGCATGAAAATAATTATCTACACTAATATTATAAAGAGGAAAGATTGTATTGTTTGTTTGTATTGAATAGGCTCCGAAACTACTGAATCGATATGAACAATTCTTTCCCTATCGGGAAGCTACACTATCCCCGGGTGACATAGTCTATATTTTAGCCCCGTATTCCCACGGGAACGGGAAGTACGCGGGTGAAACCGCAGGGCTAATTTTAGATAGTATTTGAATTATGTATGTGAAAAGTATACTTTGTTTTATAGGGAGTCATGAAAGTAGTACTAGGGACGAGGTTCTGTGGTGCTACATAGTATAATCAGATTTATTTTAACGTAACGATATACATATTTTTCAAGTTTTGATCTTAAGGGCGTGTGTACACCACGTTTTTTTAAACGCGCCATTGACGCGCGTTTGTAGCGATACAGACGCGATGCTAACGCGCGTGTGTATCGATACAAACGACACCAAACTGCTCTGTACGACAAAGGCCCCTCGCCTACGGCGACATTTTGTAGCGATACAGACGCGAAGCTGTCGCTAGCTGTGTGCTCACGGGACCAGATTCAGTCGCGATGCAAACGCGATTCGGTTGCGATACAAGCGCGATTCAGTCGCGATACAAACGCGATTCGGTCGCGATACAAACGCGATTCGGTCGGGATGCAGTTACGACACAAAAATACCTTGAATCAGTACAGTTGCAAGATGGACTCCGTTGAGGCAACATTTGTCACGTCCGACGCGGTCGCGCGTTTGTATCGATACAATGACGATGCAGTAGCGCGTTAGTAGCGCGTTGCAAATGTGTATCGATACAATCGCGATGCAGTAGCGCGTTGCAAATGTGAGTAACACGCGTTAGAAGACCTACAAAAAGTCGCCGTGGGCGAGGGGCCAAAAGCACGCCGTCAGCGCTCGTTTCTAAAACGCGCGTCAAAGGCTCGTAAACGTGGCGTGCACAGGTCCTTATATTCACCGTTTGTTCGATGTATATTTGCAGACAAGGAGTATGTTCTACAAGCAACATTGTTATATTAATATTTCTGTTCCCCAGGTGTTCCAACCAGTTCGTTTCTCGATCAGTTCAGAGCCCGAATCGACGTCTTCCGCGGAGTTTGCCAGCCTCGCCTCCAACGTGAAGCTGTACGACAAGACGCTGAAGCACCTGGCCGAGCTGCTCAACGTACTGACGCATGGGTGAGCGCCCATCAACAGTACTATGTGCTCTTACTAATGTTGCCCAGAATAGGGTAGTTGACTAAAAAAATCTGATTAGTCCGTCTGATAGATTTCCAAAAAATATTGGACACGTATTTTTTCTTTTTTGACATAAACAAAATATGAAAACGATACAGCGTGTGACGGTCTGGTGTGACGTCACTACTCGTTACAATTTTTACCGGGCCGTGACGTCACACGCTCCCACTCCTGATCTTTGATGCTTTTTATCTTCGTCAGTTTTTATAGATTTGGTAAAGGAAAAAATACGCGTCCAATATTTTTCTATAATATAACTGACGGACTAAACATAATCATATATTTTTTACTCAGGCAACATCCCTATTTGATGAAGTTGTAGCGCAGGCGCAACTTTATGTTGCGAAATTTGTCCGAAAGAGTCCCCGCGGTTCTGGTACGTAGCGGGCGCTAGGAGGATCACGGGTGGGTTTTAGTCAGTAAGAGTCTGACACTGCCTTCCGCTTCACCCAGAGCGGGAAGCAGCAAAATGTGGTCTAGTAATTGTCCTGGAACCACCATTTCATAGGACTATAAAGGAATAGTAAGCAATTATAACCACGGAAAAGGGCCCAATTTATAGGCGTATTTTACCTACTTAAATGTCTATAGTAGAATTGGTGAATACCACTTTTACCAATAACAACCTCATAGTTGGACTACGTAAAACTATTTGCGCCCGCGAAGCTAACTATCAGCACATAATGGAACCAAACACGACAGTAACGACCTTATAGTTGGACTACGTAGAACTATTTGCTCCCGCCAAGCTAACTATCAGCGCTTAATGGAACCAAATACGACAATAATGTACACAGTGAATCTGTTACAAGCTCATACAAAGTGTTGTGAATTGGTAAATGTTACTGCGCACATTTGTAAAGATTAAAACATATCCATTTCTAATAAATATTATCTAGAATATAAATTATGAGTATAGTGTTAGTTAACAATAAATCAAGATGTATAATGTGTTTGAATGTGCACAGCATGGCGCACGTATATTTTCTGTGAAGTATAATAAGTTTTTAGTCAAAATTTTGACGCGCCCCTTGAAATTTGCGTTTTCATTAAGTTGAATTTTAAAATAATGTTAGTTTCAGTAAGACATACAACGAAAAGTCGCCATTTTGACAAAGTTGGTTTTCCCAAATACATTAACAAACCGTTATAGGCTTACTTTGTTTAATAATGGTAAATATCAGAACCATTGCTTGGCCATATTGTTTGGAATTAGAGTTCCGCAAATATTTTTATAACCGGACGGTTCTTTTATATTGCTATTACATACGTGGCTTATTTTAGTTCTTTTGTTTAGGTGTCAACATTGAAAATGGTAATGTTTTGGACGTCGATCGCTTTTTGACTAAAAGGGATTTCCGAGCTTTAAAAACCTTAATAATAGTAAAAACCAATGTATTCTTGTACAGGACACCACGGATATAGTTTTGGATACTAAGTATATTAAATTAAACCTTTATAATCGTGTTAAGATTATAACAATTTTGGTTTATACCACTATAAAACCGCTCCATATTACTTATAATTGTTCCGTAAAGAAAATTTATAAACCATTATAAAACCGGGTAATAAATGCACATAGTTTCCGGTTTGTTTAGTTCTATTTGTCACCCTTATTGGCGTACTTTATTTATAGTAGTTCTTTATAGCTTCTTTCTAGCAGTTATAAGTATAGCTTACCAGTTTATCTACTCTTGAGTGCATTTACACCCTCGCGATACTTTTATAGGTCACCCAAACTTATATTGCACCCTTAATTTCTACCTATAAGTGATTATAAGTTAATGTATAAGATCAGAAATACTATAAGGCCCAACTTACTCCATGCTGGCTATTATAAGCGTGGTAGTAAATACTAGAACCGTTAAGAGAATATTATAAGTGCTGGAGGTCTATAGCATCTGCACTATAGGATAATTTTGCTGCTTGGGGGGGACGTCATTTGATGATTTCCCATCCAGAATAATAGGCTCAACTTTATGTTTATATCAGGCTCAACTTTATTTTATGGCACATAAAGTTCACCTTGAGATACATCTTCATATTTTGATTACTAGAGTGAAGTGAACGTTTTCAGTTTGATTTAAAGGCATGAATCAAAATAGTTTATAAAATCACTTCTTGAATGTTGGTGCTGAAGCAAAACTTTATTTAAAAAAAAAACGACTCGACAAATTCAAGTCACACTCGGGCACCGAGGGTTCTCATCGAATCTTGATTTTTCCAAGTATACAAAAGTATAGCAGGGGCGTGCGCTCCATATAGGCAATTAGGCTAAGCCTACCCTACCATAGCAACGGATAAATAAAACAAATGTATTTATTGTAACTATGCAATAAAATAAAACAAAAATATTTAATAACTCATAACGCCTAGTATAATGCTAATAGCAACTTCTCGCCGCGCGTCGCGTGTTTCAAACTATGTTGTTCCTACGAAACGGTTGACATAGGCCACAATACGAAGAGCCTTATTTCAATTGATAAATTTATGCATGTGTGCAAATGTTCTTGTGTATGTACGCCCAAAATTTACACACACATGTATAAATTATGGGCGTTTTGTAGGCTCGCTGGAGATCACTACGCGGGTCCTGATTGGTTTACTCCACAATTCAATGACAAGTAATAAAGATTTACTGTTTAATGAATGGAAATCGCTTAACAGGGTTGCCAATTCGAGACTAATAATTTCCTTAATAACTTATAGATATAGTTAAAAAAAAAACGGGTTAGTATTATCAAAAGTATAAAATGTACAAAAGAACTGTTAAATTGTAATTAATAACCCTCTAAATATAATTAAAAACCGCAAGAATTTAACTTTTCTCCCCAAATTTTCTCAAACTTAATTTGAGAATTTGGTTTAAGGGGAATTAAAATAATAAAATTGGCAACTCTGTTGATACAGTTGTCAATTTTGCCGGGTTATGATGGCACATGTCATCAAAATGTCATTCTTAAATATTACGATAGGACAATGTTTTTTGGAAGTGTACCTATTGATTGTCTTTTTAAATGATATTTTTGCAAGAAAAAGAGAAGCCATAGGTATTGTTTCATGTGACAAGCAATAATCGTTCGAATATTTTGTTGTTGAGTGTCATAGTGCATTGATTTCTAAGTAATTCGTTTGGAGTCATAGTGTAAATATTAAAGTTTAGTTATTTGTTTACATACTTAAAAATGGTCCTAAATTGTGAAGTTAGTGCTGACAATGTGTGTTTGTTAGAGATTAAAAACAGTAAGTTTTCACAGCTATCGTATAATGATAAGATTCAAGTTGTTTCTAAAGGTAGATGTATACCCGAGTTACGAGAATTAACTCAAAAATAATTCATCTCGTACTCGTCATTTCAATCCTCAGAGTTACGAAACATATAGGTACCTAACTGGCTATGTGGTTGTGTACCTACACACAAATTATTTTGTTTTCTGTGCATTTTGTTCAATACTACTAGAAAGAGTAGTTTGTATCGTCAGAATATCGTGATTTGAATTTGGTGAGTTTTTAAAATTATAAGTTTCTCATCGTTCCGTATCGTGATTTCAATGTCTGGCCTACCCTTACTCTAGAACCACTGCACGCCCCTGAAGTATAGTATTTACGGAAGTATATAAACTATAAAATCAAAATACTCGTATATAACAGCTTAAGATCGGACGGACGGACATCAAAGTGATCCTATAAGGGTTCCGTTTTTTCTTTCAAAGTACGGAACCCTAAAAATGACAGATAATTATGACAGTAAACTATGATGTTACTCACATTGTAAGTTATATTATTACTAACTGCTCGACAAATACTAGTCTAGTCTAGTAGTAACTGTTAATTATTTAAGTGAGAAGAAAACTTTAAATACTAGATAGTGTAATAATAACCTTAACCGGCCGGACTATTAAAAAAGTAACTTCTAAACTGTGTTATATAAGAAGGGTCCACTACAATAATAATGAAAGTCCATTTTTAACCGACTTCTAAAAAAGGAGGAGGTTCTCAATTCGGATGTTTGTATTTTTTTTTTTTTTTTATGTTTGTTCGCGCATAACTCCGTCGCTTGTCAACCGATTTGAAAAATTCTTTTTTTGTTGGAAAGGGTATACTTCCCAAATGGTCCCATGAAAATTTTATCGAAATCGACCAAGAGGTTTTCGAAAAATCTAAAAAAATATCTACATTGTCTACATTGACGACCTCTTAGTTTACTCTGCAAAGGAGCAGTACGTTTTTTTTACACCAATGTGATTGGTTCGTTTAGGTGGGGGGAGGGGAGGGGATGTAGGTACCACTAAAAAGTGAAAAATAAAAAACTTTTTACAAAAAAATACAACCGACTTTTACACAAAAAATCAAAAAAGTGCAAAATAACTTTAATTTCGGAAGTCGGTGTTCAAAAAACGAAAAAGCAACCACAAACACCGAGTTCCGAAATTAAAGTTATTTTGCACTTTTTTGATTTTTTGTGTAAAAGTCGGTTGTATTTTTTTGTAAAAAGTTTTTTTGTAAAAAAAATCTAAGTAAGCACGTCATTCAGCCACTGGATATCTGTAGTTGTATTCTCGTTAACACACTTAGCAATATTACTTAAATTCCCGATATTTTAGACAGTGCACGCTTATCTATACTAATATTATAAAGCTGAAGAGTTTGTTTGTTTGTTTGTTTGAACGCGCTAATCTCAGGAACTACCTTATAGTTTACTTTGTGACTTGAACTAAAATGGCAGTTGAGAGCATGTCATGCTCGCTCAAATGTTTCGTTGATGGTGGCGTGCGTGTTGGATCGTTCGGTTCCCTTCAAAATGGTTGAGCTAAATGGTGCCAATACACGCGTCATGTTCGTGAACGGGCGCCGTCGGTTGAGACTGGTCACCTCTTAACTGCCACTGATTTGTTTTAATCTTTATACTTTAAATTGTTTTGTGGATTCCTTTTTTTTTTTTTTTTCATTGCATTGTCCTCACATATAGAAGCACCAAAGGATGTATTAAACGTAATGTAATACAGAACATGATTTAAAAGAGTGTCCGTGGAGTTTCTTGCACGTTCTTCTCCATAGAGATCTACGCTTTGGAACGTGCAGATAGCTTCACCTCTTTCGACTTGACAATTCAAAAGTGCCTGTAAAGGGTTTAATTGAAATAAATGCTTTGAGTTTGAGTTTGACTACTGGTTCGAATTGGAAAATTCTTTTTGGGTTGAATAGACAATTTATCGAGGAAGGCTTTAGGCTATATATCATCACGCTTAAGCCAATAGGAGCGGAGCAGCGATAAAGAATGTTTTAAAATCGGGGATTCCACGGGGACGAAGTCGCGGGCAGCAGCTAGTATTAGATAAAAGGTACTCAATAAAGTCCTGTTTTAAAAAAATAACTAAGTAATATAATTGTTACTTAGTTCTTAAATAAAGTTTGAGTAAAGGAACAATATAATATCAATAATCAAAAGTGCTGTAACCAATATACTATGTTCATACCTTTAAACACAACTTTCCTGTTCCCATTAATACAATTGGAAGATTGGAACGCAATAGGGATGTTTCCTGAGGAATAAAAATATGATCCTATTTAGTCCGTCAGTTAGATTATCGAAAAACATTAGACACGTATTTTTTGCTTTATGAAATCTCTAAAAATTCACGAAGATAAAAAGCTTCAAAGATCATGAGTGGGGGCTTGTGACATCACTACATGGTAAAAATCGTCGCACGAAGTGACGTCACACGAGTTTTCAACGCACTATATCGTCTTCTTTTTTTTACGTGAGAAAATAAAAAATACGTTTCCAATATTTTTGGGAAGTCTATCTTACGGACTCATCATCATCTGCCTAGCCTTTTCCCAAGTATATTGGGGTCGGCTTCCAGTCAAACCGGATTCAGCTGAATACCAGTATTTTACGTGGAGCGGCTGCCTACCAGACCTCTACAACCCATTAACTAGATAGCACAGTACTCATTGGCAAGACTGGAGTCAGATTTACTGGGTTCTGACTATCCGTAACGAATGCTAAAGATCTACAAATGACAGCCGGGACCAACGGCTTAACGTGCTTTCCGAGGCACGAAGGAAACTCGGTATGTTAAAATGGTCACCCATCCACAGACCAACCTTGGCAAGCGTTGCTTAACCTGGAAAATCGACCCGTGCGGCTGTTATAATTTAGCCACGAGCTCCTCTTAAGGACTAATTAAATTTTTTTAGGCAACTACCCTATTATCTCAAAATGAGGTAACAAGGACATTTATCGTTATAGGGAACGTGCACGGCGTAGACTATGCCATCTAGTGTTGCAAATCTGAAACTTTTACTTTGTAAATATGTTACCTGTGCTGCCACCTATACCTCCTGCAACCTCCGTTTAGGGGAACGTGCACAAAGTAGACTGTGCCATCTAGCGTGGCAAATTTGAAACTTATATGTAAAATATACTTGACATTGACGCATCTGTACTGCCACCTATAGTTTCTGCACGTTCCCTATAGGACTGTTCACTTGTTTCCAGAATGTCAGACAGTCTGGTGGAGACGTTCGGGCTGGTGACGAGCCTGCACGAGTACAGGCTGGACAGGACGACGGCGGAGCAGTTCAAGGCCGGCCTGGCTGAGGTCAAGCTGCAGATGGAGAAACAACACAGCACCGCGCTACATAACATGTTGGTATCTCTTGTAGAACTTTCTAGATATATTGTACACTAGCTTCTGCCCGCGACTTCGTCCGCGTGGAATAGTCACTAACCCCCCGATTCTTTGTGATATTGATTCGTTGGTGGGAGAAGTGGTGGGAGGCGCGTGAGCTGCGCGCGGTACTGGACAAGCATTTTTTTCTTTTGTCACCTAAATGAAAAAAGAATACGATACAGCTTTTCTACCCTTTCACCTTTTCACCAAGACGTGACGTCACAAATCCTGTATTATGATGATTTTATCTTTGTTTTTATTTTTTCTATTTGATAAAGCAAAAATTTGTGTATTTTTTATTATCAAATTGATGGTCCTATCCATAATACTACTGCTACTAAGTAATTCATAAAGGTATACTTGACTCATGTTGATTTGAAAAGCTGAGTTTATGTTTCGGGAAATACGTAGTGATTTCTCGAACTTAAACTCGGCTTATTAACGAAAAGTCGATAACTATTTCCACCGTGGTCATCCAACTCACTTACTCTTTCTGTTCCCCAGCGGCCAAGTCCGAGGCACCCTCTCAATATTCGAAGGCATCTTCAAGGACTACAACGAGCTGCTCAAGCGCTCGGTGGCGAAGCCCCGCGTGGAGCGCTCGGGCAACGTGGAGGCGCTCACCGCAGCCCTAGTGGCGCGGGGCCAGGAGCTCACCCTGCTTACTGGCGAGCTCAACAAGCTCAAGGGGCAGAAGGATGATACGGAGCTGCTGAAGGCGCAAATGGACTTGTATAAGTGAGTCATAAAGCCTCATTATTAAAAGAATCGGTTAGTGACCATCTTAATGTACCGAGATCCGATTTGTACCGGTAAAATTGTCAGTCCCAGCTGTAATCCTTACTAATATTATAAACGCGATAGTTTGGTATATATGGATGTTAGTTACTCTTTCACGCAAAAATCACTGAATGGATATTGATAAAATTTGGCACAGAGGTAGATTATAGTCCGAAAATACACATAGGATACTATTTTATTCCCGTAGTTTGTTCCCTTTGGAGATCTTTGGCAGTCTTTACGGATCGTCAGAGGCCAGAAAATCTGACACCAGTCTTGACAAGAAGTACCGTGTTCCCCAGTTATTGGGTTGTGGAGGTCTGGTAGGCAGCCGCTCCACGTTAAATGTTGGTATTCAGCTGAATGCGGTATGACTGGAAGCCGACCCCAATATAGTTGGAAAAAGGCTAGGCAGATGATGATGAGTTTGTTCCTTTTAAGATTTGATATGCTAAGACATGTGACATTCACCAACCCGCACTGGGCCCGCGTGGTGGATTACGGTCCATTCCCTCTCCTAGAGAGGAGGCCTGTGTCCCAGCAGTGGGAACGTTAAAAGGCTGATTATGCTATGGTTATCTCCTTGGGATGATTGCCGACATTCGTGCGGGTGGAGCTACGAGCGGCAGCTATTTTCTAGGTATTTAACAGCCGTTACAGATAGCTGGAAGCCAAGATGTCGGTCACCACTCTTGCCAAGGGGTAGCGTGTTACCCCCTGGCTAGACCAGTGGCGTGCAGTGGTTTGAGTTAGGGTAGGCCAGAGGAAATGTCCAAATAAATTTTAAATTACATAATTCAGGGTTGATTTTTAATGAAATGAGTTTTTTTTAAATAGCCTATTAAAAAAAACACCACATTTCAACCCTGAATAATGTGGTGTGTCTTTTTTTTTTTGGACATTTTCTCTAGCCTACCCTAACTCGAACCACTGCACGCCACTGGGCGAGACTGGTGTATGTGGAGTACTGGGTTATGGAGATCAGATAAGCGGTTGCTCCTTGTTGAATACTGGTACTCGGCAGGTTAGACTGGAAGCCTAACTAGGTGGAAACTACACATAGTTGACAAAAGACCTTTGACCTTTTAATTTTTTAATCAATCCAATGCCACACTTCTCGACTATGTTGCGATTGAGCAGATGCATCTACTTACCACTGTTTAATATGGTTTGATAATGAACATTTAGTTTTTTAAAGTCGGTTTAAAAAATTGGATTAATGAGAACCTTAATTATAAACAAGCCACGGGACCCAGATTATCAGAAATTCGAGACTATCCCTTTAAAAGCTTTGGTGCAACTGTTGACAATAGGCAACATTATTGGTAAAATACTGGTAGAGTTTGTCTTCTTTTCAAAACACCAGATATCACAATTTATTTTTGTTTGACGCGATTTCACGAATTAGAACCTTATGCCAATGTAATAAATGCTATCAAGAATTGATTTAAACAACCTTAAATAATACATAAAACCTACATAGTTGCTAAATAGATCTTCTATTCCCAGGAGTGACTTCGAAGCGGAGAGGGAAGCTCGCGAAAAGATGGCGAGCGAGAAAGAAACTATCCTCACAGATCTCAGGAAAACGCAGAAACGTAACCAGGAATTAACGCAACAGGTACTTTATTCTATACTATCTGTAGTGTATAGACAGCGGCTCTGTCGTCTCGAGTAGCGTACGCGCGGGGACACGGGGCCGGGTGGGGGCATTGCCTACCACAGACTAGACAGTTGCCAACCGACCGCCGGAGAGAGAAGACGTGCACGCTTACTGCGAGCCGACATCAGTGTAATTCAGTGTTACTCGTTCTTTCCTAATTTCAACCTCGGGATCCTAGTGTACATTACACTATCTATACTAATATTACAAAGAGGAAAGATTTGTATTTTTGTATGTAAGGAATCAACTCAAAAACTAACGGACCGATTTAAAAAATTCATTCACCATTAGAAAGCTACATTCACCCTGAGTAACATAGGCTATATTTTATCCCCATATTCCCACGGGAACGGGAACTACGCAGGGCGCTGCTAGTGGTTAAATATTTTAGTTCTAGATGTTCAAGTTTAAGGTTTAAACGATGTTCGTATTTATTTTATTGTCTTGTTGGTTTCCGGATCGGGGAGTGTTATCGAGTTTTTGTATTTGAAATTTTTCAGAAGCGACTCGGAAATCTAGTCTCTTTGTTTATATATATCATTTATCATTATTAGGGCGGTCTGCATCCTTCGAGAAAAACAAAGGGTTTTTTATTCAGTGTGCAAACTTTGACGGTTTATAGTTATACGAGTTTTATTAAACACATTTGTTTTTAGTTTTCTTAGTTAGAACAAAAAAATATTGGTAACGAAAGATGTTTACTTTAAAACTGAGTTTATTACTGCTACTAGACCGGTGCGTGGCGAAGCGGAACGCGCTTCAGTACCCTCCTATCAGCCGTGCGTTGGTATTAACGTGCGTTACGATGTACTGATCACTGATGTTATCAGGTCTGAACCAGACTTTTTTTAAGTTCATATCACGGACTACGTGATATGAAGTTATTCGAAGAGTAATTCCAATTTTCGCTTCATACTTTCATTGGCTCAGGACCACCAAAATGCAGAAAAGAAAGCATTATGACCAATTAAATAATGGTACTTTTAAAAAAATAATAAGTTTAAAATTACCTATTTTTATTACCATAGCTGCATAGGTATAACTTCTGCATTGAGACCGTGATCAAGCATCCTTTGAGTGGCTGCTAAAATGGTCTTTTCATTAGAGACCGCGGTCTAACGGATCCCATGGGATCGCATTCAAGGACATTCTGGTAGCTGCTCGTAAAAGTTTACCACTTAATAAATACACTCGCACCATCTCATAGAACTCGCGGTTACTAAACGGGGCTTTACCGACCAGAATGGATGCAACGAACAGCGCGTGCAGTGACCAAGTGTCGGGCACCACCCTGCCGTCCGTGGCTCTTATCCCCGCTATAACACCCTCGTGTGCGTCGGTTAGTGTTATTATGCCGAATAGACAGTGTCCATATTTTGCTAATTTCAAGCCGGATAAAAAAATTTGAATAAATAATTAAAATGTGATCGATTACTGGTAGGGAACCGCTTTTGTTTTGCGCATTCTTGAGTAAATATTCCTGTAGATATAGTGTTATTTTCATTATTAAAACTTAAGTTGGATAAACAAAAACATATTAGTGAAAATAAATCCTAATTTAATACGTTCATTATTAATGTAGGTAAAATACACGAAAGTATAGTAATCCACATCTATTTCCGCCATAGTTGGAAGAAGTCCGCAAGATAAACCCGTCAGTATACCGCAGCGCTACCAGCGCGGGCCGAAGCTCCGCCGCCCGCGCGCCGCCCTCCCCCGCACGCGCCGCCCGCACGCCGCCCGCACAACCCGCCAGCACGGGCAATATGGTGAGTACAGTCAAATTATGTTAAACGAAAATAATTTTTTCCTTTCAGACTTCTGGTGTAGTGGGTTTGCGACATTATATTTTAATTTTATTTTGTGAGATTTTTAGTAGAGACATTCTGAAATCAATTGTACGTACAATCTAATGGCATAAACTTCGCAATTGAAATGACATCAATTTTTATTTTTTTTAAACGTTGCCCCTCACTAGGATTTACTCCTGTGTTGTGGGTTGCTTTCACAACCATTAAAACTCACATACATACCAGACCCGGAACAATTATCTGTAGGCCATACAAACATTTGTTCCGCGCGGGGATTGAACCCGCGACACGCAGCGCAGCAGCCGATCGCTCAACCACTGCGCCAACCGCCGCTGTCGTCATACATAGAACAATTATATATGTAGGTACATGCAATTACAAAAAAAAAACAACATTCATAACCAACCTCCTAGCAGAAAACAGGACAAGATTATCTGCTAAATTTTTGTTTAGAAGATAAAGGGATCAACGATAATTTGACCGAAGTTTGCAACATCAAGCCAACCAACAACATCACGAAACCGGTTTCAAACTCGACTTATTTACTAAAACAATATGAATGTTTTCAACTTTAATAATTAACACTCCATCAAAATCATCATCGAATTCTATTGTAAACAAGTAATCCTACAAAAAGGTACGCAAAAAGAAGAAGCTATCCGACACTTCAGAAGAAGGCACCACAGATATAAAGGAGGCCACACCACCGCCGCAGCGCTTCGACTGCCCCGTGTGCGACCAGCCCTTCAAGACGCTCATACTGTTGCAGCAACACGTCGACCACTGTCTAGGCTGATGTTACACTATAGTACATTCGCGTTGAGAATGCACTGAGTCATCATTTTAATGTCCCGCCAGCCTTTTAATGTTCCCACTGCTGGGAGAGGCACAGGACAGGCCTCCTCTCTAGGAGAGGGAATGGGCCGTAATCCACCACGCGGGCCCAGTTGGTCAATGTCACATGTTTTCGAATTTTTGGTTCTAGGACATGCCGGTTTCCTCACGATGTTTTCCTTCTCCGTTTTGAGAGCAGTGGTGATGAGATTAATTACACAAAGTAATGCGCCTGGCTGGGTTTGAACCCGTGACTTACAATTCGTAAGTCGGGGCCGTTACCACTCGGCCACCACTGCTCTCATGCTAGCCCCGCCCCCTAACCAATCAATCTTTTCAAATTACAAAGTCAAGTTCACAATGACAGTTGAAGGCATTACTTCGAACGTTTGAATTTAACACCAGTGTGAATACACCTTTATCTTGCAGTTGCACTGATGACTCGCTGCATTCTTATCTCGAACAAACTATAGTGCCAATAGGGATGAATACTGAATTAAAAAAATATGATTCTATTTAGTCCGTTAGTTAGATTATCTAAAAATATTAGACACGTATTTTTTTTTGTTGCATCGAAGATCAGGAGTGGAGGCTTGTGACGTTACACGAGTTTTCAAGGAACTGTATGGTCTTCAATTTTTGTTTACGTGAAAAAATAAAAAATAAAAGTCTAATATTTTTTGGAAATCTATCCACTAATTAGATTTTTTAGTCATATAGTTTAAAGTTATTTAAGGTTATTTTATTGCCAATATAAGTTGGGAATTGGAGAGTTTTGTGCGCGAATCGATGTTAATTTTATCCATTCAGGAAACCAAAAACAACAACACTATATTGACATCGAGTTGACATGAGTGAAGACGCGTTCCTTCACAAGGACTGAGAATATTGTTGCAAAGTGCAGGTTTTCGGTCTTTTTCGGTTACTTATATATGTCACCGGATAATTGTAAAATCCGTAAGATTATAAAATATCTTGGAATTTGGAATTATTTTTTACGCATCAGATAGTCTAAACTCTCGAGGTCATTCTGAGAAATTGTAGAATAGCAAGTTACAATACGTTTAGTGCGGGTAAGGAAACATACGCCCGGGACATAAAAAAGTAGCGTATGTACTTTTCCAGCCTATATTTTATCTCCGTGCCAAATTTTACCCTGAACCGTTCAGCCTTATTGTGGTGATCGATTAACAAAAAACCATCCATCGAATCCCTCGTTTCAAAATAGTACAAAAAAAAAATGGATTTGCTATCAATTGATTTGTGCACAAACCTCAACCATACATCAAACTTTAAACTTTCCATACAATAGTAAAAAATCAGATGTAGTAGTTAATTGGAAATAAGCATTTATTTATACAGGAAATATAGATTCAAGGCAACACTAAAACAGTTCACTTGCCAGAGGTATTTTTTAGACTCTGAGTTAGTTTTGACCTGAAGTCATTTCATTTATCTTTAAATTATCATCGCTCAAGATAGACAGTTATTTATTTCTATAATACTTTTACTAACGTGCATTTATTTTTGTTTCAACTCAATAATTTGTAATAGAAAAATTAATATATAATATTATTTGCTACTATTGATTAGTTATTTTAAGTATCCAACCGAATAATTATTTTAAGGTTTCTGCATTAAGGTGAGCCTGTTTATTTTGAGTGTCGTGTGTTTTAATTTAGGTGTTGAATGATATTAATACTTAACTTTCATATAAAAAAATTCAATCACTCTATATACCTCGCCTTTTCCCAACTATGTTCGGGTCGACTTCCAGTGTAAGGGGTCGTTCAAGTATTAAATAAAATAATAATCATTTATTTCAGACAGAGAAGTCCATAGACAAGGCTTATAACTAATGTTAGTAATTAAAAGTAAAAGGTTTCTACCTTTTACTGGTGGGTGGACGCTATGTCTAGTTTCTACTAGAAACAGCGTCCACCTCTGCACAGTAAAGCAATAAGTATTACAGTAAGCAAATTTTGAAAATTTCAGCAAAGTTAAGCAAAGCTCTTTCGTAACCCTCTATGCTTACGTAAAGTTTTATACAAATATTTTTGAATCTGTACCGGTTTCCTTATTGGTTCATGAAGCAACAGTTTATAAGTTTAGAAATAAGGAATTTTACGTCTATAGAAAAATTAACTTGGTGATTCGCTATTAGGGGGGGCAATGTATCCACCTTATGTATATGTACCAGTGGATAAGATCGCTCAGTGTTGTCTTATGTGTTCAAATCAAAATCGACTACATTTTGCGGATAATTTAGTCGATTCCTACTAAAATATATTGCTGACGTAAAATAAATTATTATTGCTGACGTAATCACCTCTAGGATCCCCCCTTATTTTTAATAACATGAGAATGTTATTAAAAGTAAGCAAATCAAAGATCCCCGTCTCACTTTAGTGCTTGAGTAATACTTGAATACCTCTACTTACCATGTGCAGCCGAGTACCCGTTTCTTACATGAACTCCATATTAACCCAGTAACTTTTGCTGAGTGCCATTTTGTTGTTGTTCATTACTGTTTAAAATTGTGATCTTCATTTATTGAGACCTAATCACTTGATGTTTGTGCGTGTTGTGTTGTTTCGAATTGTATTCAATTGATTGATATTTAAATACTACATACTAACTCGAATAAAGTAAAAAAAAATATTTACCTGATCTTCAAATGTCATGAAGCGTGCTAGTAGGCCATTAAATACGCTAGAAAGAGACTCGTGTTATCTCGCTCCGACATTTCAAGACCGCGCCTTAGCATCATAATCATAATCAGCCTTTTCATGTTCCCACTGCTGGGACACAGGCCTCCTTTCTAGGAGAGGGAATGGGCCGTAATCCACCACGCGGGCCCAGTGCGGGTTGGTGAATGTCACATGTCTTCGAATTTTTGGTTCTAGGACATGCCGCGCCTTAGCATAATTTCATATATCTTAGATTTTTATGCATGTTTTAGGGCCGCTACACACTTATTCGGTCTACACATTAATTGGCACAGCCTGGCGGCAAAATGGTTGGGAGAAATGCAGTTTTGGCGATCAATACTTAATTCATTATTTAATGGACCACCCGATCGGAGTGTAGTCCATTATCATGAGGAGCTCGTGGCTAAAGAATAACAGCCGCATAGATCGATCTTCAAGGTTAAGCAACGCTTGGTCAAGGTGGGTCTGTGGATGGGTGACCATCTTAACATACCGAGTTTCCTCCGTACCTCGGAAAGCACGTTAAGCCGTTGATCCCGGCTGTCATTTGTAGCTCTTTGGCAGTCGTTACGGATTTTCAGAAGCCAGAAAATCTGACGCCAGTCTTGCCAAGAAGTACCGTGTTCCCCAGTTATTGGGTTGTGGAGGTCTGGTAGGCAGCCGCTCCACGTTAAATACTGGTATTCAGCTGAATCCGGTATGACTGGAAGCCGACCCCAATATAGTTGGGAAATGGCTGGGCAGAGGATGAATGGACTACCCGATCGGAACTTGCTGAATAATATACATGTATTTTAAAATACTACAATTTATAAAATATAACATGTATTTTATTCGGTTGGTATTCATTCGGCCGGCCTTGTTGTTCAACAAAGACTGCCCAACCGTTTGTACCAGTCCGCTTTAGTGTGTAGCGTCCCTTACCGTAATTATTATGCTTTCTTTAACTGAAAGCGCATGGATGTGTCTGAATAACAATAATAGGGATGTTTTCCGAATTAATAAAAAAAAGATTCTTTTTAGTCCGTCAATTAGATTAACGAAAAATATTGGACACGTATGTCTTGCTTTATCAAATTTATAAAAAATTGACAAAAAGCATCAAAGTTTAGGAGTGGGGGCTTGTGATGTAGCGTCGTGGTACAAATTGTAGCGAGTAGCGACGTCACACGAGTATTGCACGCACTGTACCGTCCTCCTTTTTTCATTACATGAAAAAAGTAAAAATACGGGTCCAATATTTTTTGGAAATCTGACGGACCAATTTGATTGTTTTTGTCAACTACCCTACTGTTGAATATTTTTTTTAAAGTTTTTTTTTCTGTTTTCCAGGTGTTCACGTGTCCAAAATGCATGAGGTTTTCGTGCGACCAGTACAAAGTTATGGAAGACCATTTCGATTTCTGCCTGGATGACTTCTAATGGTAGTATTTATCCATAGGCTAGTCTGATTGTAGATCTAACTTTTAGCTATCGACTTAGCCTGAAACATTGTAAATAAGCAAATAAAAAATGTTTTTTCTTTTTTTGAAATGGATTATTTTAATTTTTTGCTGGATTTATAACAACATTTTTCAGATTCATCTGATACCAGGTAAATTTTTCTGTTTTTTTTTCTTTGTAAAATATAAATTAGATACCAGTGCCTTATTTACTTGAGCATTAAAAGTATAGCTGAACAAAAGTCGATAACTGAAATATATGTATGTTTCAACGTGTAATGTATAATTAATTATTAATGATTTCGGTGGCTATTCCTTACTGTAATATTTGATTTTTATTATGAAATTATAATTATTGTAGCATAAACTGATTATAATTAGAAATATAGATGATATATTTTTATAATTTGGATAGAATCATTTTGTGTTAGCACAATTACTAAACAATTACTTCCATTACATATTTTCCAATTCTATTATTTTTACCCAACTAAAAGGTGGGTAATGTTTAGGTCTTTTTAGCCGAAAAATTGGAAACAACTTTTTTTTCATATTAAAACAATCTTAAACCCTGTGTTTTAGGGTTTAATTTTGACCTACCTCTAAACATGTACCGTTGTTTTCAATTCCAATAAATAGAAATATCTATAATAACCAAAAAAATCCTCTATTTTAGTACTATAAAGACATATTTTTGCACAAACCATTCCACACTACATGATAATTGCGACGTAAGTTGCATAAATGATGTCATTCCTAGTTAAATAGGTACTGTTCTATATAGGTACCTAGTATAAAATAATTTTTAAAACTTTCCTTGAGACGAAACTATATGCTAGAAAGAGAAGAATAATCACAGTACTGGCTGTTATTATTAAACATTATAAGGCATAGCTATTGAAGTGATAATTGGCTAATGTTTAAAGAAAGTGGCGTAGCCCCAAGCAAGTAACTGTATTGTCATACGTTCGGGTTTCCGAAATAAAAATCTACAAATGACAGCCGGAACTGACGGCATAAAGTGCTTTCCGACATTAGAACAAAACACGGATGTCTAAATTGATGACCAGGATGAATACCATAAAAAATAATAAAAACAAAGATTTGAATTTGTGGCCGAGTGGTAACGTCCCCGACTTACGAATTGTAGTACGCGGGTTCAAACCCGGCCAGGCGCATTACTTTGTGTAATTTATTTCATCACCACTGCTCTCAAAACGGTGAAGGAAAACATCGTGAGGAAACCGGCATGTCCTAGAACCAAAAATTCGAAGACATGTGACATTCACCAAACCGCACTGGGCCCGCTAGGTAGATTCCCATCCCATTCCCTCTCCTAGAGAGGACGGCTGTGTCCCAGAAGTGGGAACGTTAAATGGCTGATTATGCAAATATATTTGAGTTAAGAATACGGGATGGTTATAGAATTTTGGAATAACAAACTCTATGTCGTACGAGACAAAATTCCAATTCCAACGCAACCCATGCTTTTTCAACACTCTCGTTGCCCAGAACTCAGTAACTCGTCGTTATATGTAGCGACGACTCGGTCACTTAAATGTAATACAAAAGTCAACCTAAAATACAAAACACTAAAGTCCATACTTGAATTAGTGGCGATGGGTTGGAGTGATCTCGAATTCTAAATTCAAATATGTTAAAGTACTAGAATATAAGCAGACACCGAATTCCTCTTTTCTTTTTTTCTGGATGGAAAATTATTATCAAATGACTTGTTCCACTCCGGACGAAGCGGAAGGCAGTGTCAGACTCTTCCTGACTGAAACCCACCCGTGATCCTTCTAGTGCCCTTTACGTTCCAGGGCCGCGGTGACCTTTTCGAACAAATTCCTGTACCCTAGCAGGCACTGACCCTATAGGGCCCCGTCTTCTTTGCTGAGCTCTTTGAGGCGCGCGTTTCATTGTACAACCTGGCTATCTATTTTGCCATCCGTCTAAACAAAGCCTTCCATAAACCGATACAGTTTTTCAGTACAATGCCGCCCCGCGATACTGTCCGTGGCTTTACTAAGTAGCAACAAAATTTAGATAACCAGTTAGCCAAGCTAATTTAATCATATTAGACCTTTAAATAGTACGATTTGATTACAAATATTCGTTTTAAGTAAATACTTTTTATATACAAAACTCTATTGCATTTTCATAAGATTTTTAAAATATTTCATCTTTATTTTTAAATCTGATAGGAAGTATGGAGTACCATATTATTATGCCATAGAAGATTAGTTGCCCAAATGTTATACTAAAGTATAAATTGTGTATTGAAATGGAATAGTGTAAAGAGAGCCTAAGATCCTCGCCGAAGATAGTCTTCGTTCACACGATGAAATAGTATCTTATACTCAAAAATATGAAGCTCCTGTCTTCTGTTTAAAGGTTCTAGAAGGTTATCCAAATGGAATTATAAGCGATTCAAAGGAATATAAATAAGGACTATTTTTTATGATACGCTGTTTAGCAGCTTCTGTGTGTCTGGGCGATTTCTAAGTGCCGTAAAAATTTTTTTTTTTTCTTAAATCGCCCTTGCTTATTTGAGAAACTACATATTAGAAGCAGTGTCAATCTTGTGTCGCTCTACGAACCCCAAGTGGGGCGCGCCCCACCGCTTGGGAACCTCTAGTCTAATCAAACAGTTCAGTTCATAATCGCGAAGCATGAACAAGCTGATAATGCAGCAGATACACATGAATCGCTGAAATTTTCCCAACATTTGAATTACTATGCGCATGGCCGAGATACCATAGAGAGGATATTTTGTTAAAGTATATTCCGCATCCTCTGTGCTATTTGGAAAACATTTTAGGATTAAACTAAAGAGCGTTTACGCCAAACGGCATTTTCAAGTCGTTATTTTCCGAAATGACTGAACCGATTTTAATGAAACTTCACACATATAAGTAGGATACATAGGTCAAACAAAACTTTTTCGATAGTGTTACATTTAAATTAGACCCATTTCAAATTTTCCATACAAACAAATTTCCAGTTATCTTTTTTTTTAAATAAGACATTTCGAAAATGTTTTTAACTAACTTTTTAGACTTATGTATCCTGCTTATATGTGTGAAGTTTCATTAAAATCGGTTCAGTCATTTCACAAAACAGTGACTTGAAAATTTGTATGAAATGCCATACGGCGTACCTAGACGCTCTTAATTTTGAATGAGTGATTGTTATGAGACTGTATTGAATTTATTTAAGGAAATTCTAAATTTAGTTTTAGTCGATATTATTGTTCCTTTCGCCTGTTTTATTATAATTTGTTTTCGTGAATATGAGTATATTCCTTTCAAATGATTTCTTGCAAAATATTTGTATAGAAAAACCTATTTTGTGTAAATATCAATTCCACTCATTTTCTGTAAGCCCGTTGGAGACGATGCTCTTTTTTATGTCTGAGTTTGATATCACTAAAGGTGATACCTACGTGGGTAGCAATAAGGGTGGTTTTCGCAGTTAAGTGTTGACTGGACAAGTACAGTCTGTAATCAAGATAAATATTTTTCACCTAATTTGTATCGACTGCAACGGGCTAAACTTTAGTTACTGATTCGCGTTATGGTATGAATTACTCTCCAAGAAATGTATTAAGTTCGACTGTACAGGTGTCAAACTAAGCAGTGCCTCGCGGTTTAACCCGCGTAGTTCCCGTTCCCGTGGGAATACGTAGATAAAATATTTGCTCTGCCTGCCTATGTTACTCGCTGATAGTATAGCTTTCCATTGGTGCAAAAAATGGTTCAAATCGGTCTATGAGTTTCGGAGCTTATT
The DNA here is from genome assembly GCA_905332915.2 of Hecatera dysodea. Classification (NCBI taxonomy): domain Eukaryota; kingdom Metazoa; phylum Arthropoda; class Insecta; order Lepidoptera; family Noctuidae; genus Hecatera; species Hecatera dysodea. The sequence continues at coordinate 17,178,851 of HG995303.1, forward strand.
CGGTAAAAACATACAAAAAACTTTTCTCGTAATAATATTATATCTCGAGCCAGTTATTTGGCATTTCGTGTGGTTTACTTTTCTATTTCGCATATGACGTTTTAATAAAGTTTTGTGCGAATTGGTCACCATCAAAATCAGTTACGTCACGACCATTTTAATACATTATTTGGAGAGTATTCATTATGAAATGGGACTTCATAAGAATGATGACCCAACTCGATTGCGTGTGAAATAAAAATAACCAAAATTCGTAAACTCAAGATATATTATTGCTTTTATTACCTCATTTAAAAATGAATTTACAGTAATAAAAGAAATAATTAATCGAAGGAATTGAATAATATTGTAATTATGTATACTTGTGTACTGTGATTCCCGGAACTACGTTGTCATATCTAGTGTCAAAGATTTATTATGGTAAAATATATTAATTAGGTAACATTGTTGTTTCAATACTTCTGTAACCCTGATTATGCGAAATTGTGTCTCATTTTTGTGTGTCATAAAGTTCAAAATCGAGCAGCAGCATTGTATTGAAAAACTTGTTGAGATGAGTTAATTGTGATTGTGGGTAGCCGTTCAAGTATTCCGTATTTTAACATTTTTGACCGTCCCCTCCCCCTCGTCAGCAAAAGCCCCCCCCTTCTTACGTAAATATTTGTATTTAAAGTATTTTTGAATCAGTTCTGGTTTCCTTATTGGTTCATCTAGCAGTAGTTAACAAGTCTAGGAATAAGGAATTTATAGTTTAAAAATTTAAAGTTTATTGTGGTTCGCAATTAGGGCGATGATAACCCAGTGGGTGAGACCGCCGCGCCGGGTTGCCCGTATGATCCCAGATCCCATATATGCCAAATGAAATATTGCTGACGTAATCACCTCCCGGACGTAATCACCCCCCCCCCATTAGTCAAAGTCAAAGTCAAATCTTTATTGCAGAAACACAATACAATAAATTATACATTTCTAGATGTCATGTGAATGCTGAGTTAATATATATAGTGCTTACGTAATACTTGAATTGCCCCTGAGATGTGTGTTCTAAGGTCGAAAGTTGCCCAGAACTCAGCATATGGGCCGAACAATAATTTTTTCGGGTGCACACAACTCGCATCTAAGTCATCGCTACATACAGCAGCCCTATTATGACGTCTTAAATCCATCATGATTTCTGTGTCTGAGAGAGACGGAGTTACACAAGACGAATAGCACTATCTCTTTCCCTCACACGAATCATGATAGCATTGGCACTTCGTAATACGGCCACTGCACCTACAGTCTACAGTCCCTAAGTGATAATGCGCATAGAAATCTTCGTCACTGTTCGGCAACGGTTGTATTCTCCGAGCGTCGGAAAACGATATGTATATAGAGTGGTTAAGTGCATTTTCTTCAAGCATAATTTAGTAGAATATGTGTTTTGATTCGGGTGTTTCCGGGAATACGACAATTAGCGAAGATCTGCATGCTCATTATTAATTTGGGAATACTGTATACCGTTTTGTGGGTACACGAAAAAATATTGTTTGACACCGAAAGTATTAAGCTAAGTTGAACAGCTTTTTTTTTCTGGATGGATCATCAATTGACTTCTCCCGCTCTGGGCGGAGCGGAAGGGAGAGTCAGACTCTTACTGACTAAAACCCACCCGTGATCATTCTAGTGCCCTTTGTGTTCCAGGACCGCGGTGACTCTTTCGAACGAATTCCGCAATCCAAGTTGGACAGCTTCTAACAAGTAAAAATCCGGCTTCCGATAAACTGCAGTCTGTTGTTTAAATTTTTATCGAACGTTTTCTTAGGGTCTTACAAAAATTTGATGTAGATCATTTACTTTGTTGTATTGGAAATTTTGGGGAAAACACAAGGAATTAAAAAAAAATACAGTTTCGATTTTCAAATCAAATATATTTCATGGAACCCGTAGCGTTTCTTAGCTGTTTTTATAAAATTTATACAATTATTTATAATAATTTACTAATTCATTTTTACAAACGCGTCCTATAAATTGTTTATATACCATTAGCTAATTCTTTTAACCTAGTGTCTCGCTGACAGTAATTGGCACCATTTTATCTACGTCACAGGACAGGCTTTCATGTCGAAACTATATGTCACTTACTGTGTCGATATTCGTTATAAGTTTGTCAATGAAACGTAAGAAACGCTAATAAACTAAAAAAAGATGAGATTCGAACACAGACAAGAATTACAGCGGAATTTACAAAAAGAAAACTTTTAAATAAGTATAAACCGCAACTTAAATATAATAAAAAATAATAATAATCAGGAATATAATATGAGTACAGTTAAATATTTTTTTCACACTGGTACACTATCGCTGCACGAAAAAGTTTATATTCATACTTTATTATAAAAAAAAAATATAAATAAAAAGTAACAATAGGTAATAAATAGGTCGGAAGTATATAAAAATAAATCTTTTTTTAAATACTTACTAACTAGTGAAATTAACTAATAAAAATAATTATTAAGGCTACGGTCACACTGACAACTGACTAGCTAGGCTTTGGGTGCTCAGCAGGTCGCCTGCAGTGTGGCCGTAGCCTAAAACTCTCTTGGCAATCGAAACCTGATTATAGCAAAGTGAGCACAAAATTCGGTAATCTTGCGTACGGTACGGGTATCATTTGTACAAACGGACTTACTTATCTAAAACGACACTATTCGCCGAACTTTACATTCACTTGTACAAATGAAAACTTACCTTTATTTTTATAAAGGGCCAGTTTCACTAACCAAGGTAACCGGGGTTATGAACTTACCTATGTTTTTTTTTTTTATAATCTATTATTTTATAATTGGAAAGTTTTGGATTTATCAATTAGTGAAAGAGGTCCTTTTAAATGAACATGAATAATAAATAAATAAACGCGAATGAAATTAAAACAATAAACTCCCTGAGTTTTGTAGTTTTGATAAATCTAAGTGATGTATAAGCCACATGCGTGATTTACATATTTATAAAACTAACTAGCAACAGATTGTGAATACTAAATTTCAATAAAAAAAAACTAAAATCAAAGTTATATTTCTTGGTAAATTAAGTTCAAATTCGTATAGCAAAGAAGTAATATTGATTCAGAACCTATCTATCATATAAAAAATGAAATACTAGTCTTGTAAGAACTAGGTGTAGTTAGGCTCTTTAAAACGATACAAAAGATAATAAAAAAAAATGTGATAAAATGAATTGTAGATTGAAAAAAGCGTAAGTATTCTTTTTTTTTTTAAATACTATGATTGGAATGCGTCGCAAATCAGCTGTCGTTACGAGACGGTCGAGGGAGTCCTCGAGGACTTATGGGCGAAGCTGAAAGCGAGGTAAGCGACCAGGTTTCACCCCGAAGCTCCGTCGCCATCCCAGAACGACACCTTGACAAAAATCAAGTAACCTTTTAATCTCAGTCGGAACTCGAGAGACAGAACAGATGACCAGCATCAACACCAAAGGCTGCCTCAGATATTCGAATTTTCAATACTAGGAGGTGATTCAATGTACTTTACACTTCCCTACATTAGAAGCTTACAACATTTAATAACATATAAACCATAAAATAGATAATAAATGACCTTATAATACTTAATACTAACTTCTATAACATAATGCGAACATAAAATTTACGTCGCTTAGGACTAGAATATGTTGAGGAAGAAAGCAGACCAGGAACAACAAAAAATCTGCCAGTCGCGGAGTTGTTGGACAGTGCGTGAGCGACACGGTAAGATGTCGGCCGCGAGGTGGATTAGCGTTTACCGACAAAGTCGATCATTTGATCAATCTGTTCCTTTTCATCGTATAGGTACAAAGATTCCATGCATCCCTTGAAATAGGGCGATGTGAAGCATTTCTCCCTGGAAAGTAAGAAAGTGGAAATTAGTTTTCTGTATTATGGTGTTGGTAGAAGAGTTAGGTAAGAGCAGGTTTGAAAAGTTTTTTTTTTTGTTATACTTAAATATAAAAAAAAAAAAAAACTGAATTCAAAGGAAAATCTATTATGAAATTGTAGCCAAAAAAAAACAAATCTACAAGTTAAAAATGGAAATTTTAAATGGGCGTGTCCTAAAGTGTACTGCAGTAAGCTGGCTCAAATTCTGCTTGATTAGTAAGAAAATAAATAAGAATGCAGAAATGCAAATATAATACATTTTTAAATCCCTTTAGAGCGAGCTAAGTAGAAGACAGATAAGTCACTTGTAGATCCGGCTTCAGAATTTTACATGAAATCTGTTAAATAAAATAATACTTTAGCTCAGTCCTTCTAGTGTGTTATCTGCCTTAATTTATTATAATAGTGCTCTAGGTTATACATTATTAGAATAGTGCATAAGAAAGTAAGGAAATATTTTTATAGTGCTGAAAAGAAGGCAAGAAAGGCATGCTGTTAGATCAGGTTAAAAATGCCAGAAGATACTTAAAAAATGCTGTAAAAGAAGAAGATTAAACCTTTTACCTTCACTTCATACTTACCGTCCTTGGAGGAATTTATTAATATTATTATTTTTGCTTTTGCATAGCTGTGTTAAAATATAATAAAAAATAGTGCGGTATATATAGCGTGCTGTTAAAACCCCAAAGCTGAAGGAATGCTTGACGCATTGAAAAGAGATAGATAAATAGGAGACATAGTTGTGAGAAGGAGAGGCAAAATAAATGCGGTTGGTACCTAATTCCCATTCGGGGGGACGGCCCCGTGTAATATTCTTATATATTCCTTGAACTGTTCTAACTGGTCAGTTTCTTGTAGCACCTCCACGCAGCCTTTGAAGTAATCTGTCGTGAAACAGTCTTTCCTGTACCCCAACAAGGAATAATGCACTTTAATACATGTTCTTTAAGGTTGGAATTGAGTATTGTAGACTTTGAATTGTGAATTAGTTGTCATCGTTATCATACTAAATATCTCTTCAATGTGACTATCACGTTATTTTATTTGATAACACTAGTCAAAATCTCAATGTTTTGTAAACTAATTCACGATTCAAAACCAGCTCAAAATTCCCGCCATAAATTGGCACAGATAAACAAAAAAACTGTAAAACATCACATTTGAAAAAGGAATCAAAGACAAAACGCAACGAACCTGCATAGGGTGTATAGCTGTGGTTCTCTGAAGAGGTTGTAGCAGTCGTCGCAGATCCTGTCAAGGCGGGCAAAGATGGCCGCGTCATAGACTCCTTTGCACTCGAGGGTGAAGAAGGAGCGTCGCGCGACGTGGTGCGACGTCGAGGGCGGCGCCGCTGCGCCCAGGGCCACCGCCACCAGTGCCGCGCACGCCAACTGAATCGAACTTAGATGCATCTAGAAACAAGAAACAGCATAACGTCAATAAATGTAAGACATGATAGGAAAAGGCAGTGTTTTGGTTAACAGTTGGCCGTTTTATTGATGCAATTATCCGTGATATTATTTTATACTAGCTGCTGCCCGCGACTTCATCCCCGTGGAATCCCCGATTTTAAAACATTCTTTATCGCTGCTCCGCTCCTATTGGCTTAAGCGTGATGATATATAGCCTAAAGCCTTCCTCGATAAATGGTCTATTCAACCCAAAAAGAATTTTTCAATTCGGACCAGTAGTTCCTGAGATTAGCGCGTTCAAACAAACAAACAAACAAACTCTTCAGCTTTATAATATTAGTATAGATTGCTTGGTAGGCATTTAAATTGTTTATATTGAAAAAGGATTTCCCTCGTAAATCAGGTCTATGTTAGTACCTACTCGTAGGTAACTATAAAGCGGATTCACTATTGTTATTGACGTCAAACAACTATTATTGGGTTCTAAATTGCGACTTAGGTACGCGTATAAATAGGTGGTTACCGTTTCTGCTTAAATTATTCACGTCGGGAAGAAGGTATTATAATTGAACGGGCCTTCGTATGTAGGTATAAGTTTTACAGTTATAATAATAAGTACATTAACATTATCAATACGTAAAAGGCCGTTATTTAGTAACGGGGAGGAGGATCAAAGGAGTCGCAGCGATGGCGGCAAAATGGCGCAATATTACGCAGCCTATCTGCGCCTGCGCATGCGAGTTGTCACGCGGTTAAGGGAAATACGCGTATCATTCCCACTTTTATATTTATTTAACTACATAAATGCATGCGATGAGCTGTACTTTTCATATTTGATAACATTGCCAAGACTGAGTCTAGGTACAAAACTGCCATACGGTATTAGATGGCGGAGATCCTTACGTATTGATTTCCCAGTAAGAAATAAATACTTCACGAATAAAACCTATCGGCCTGCATCAAGGAGCAGTGGTGGCTGAGAGGCAACGGCCCCGACTTACGAATTGTAGGTCGCGGGTTCAAACCCAGCCAGGCGCAGTACCTACTTTGTATAATTAATTTCATCACCACTGTTCTCAAAACAGCGAAGGAAAACATCGTAAGGAAACCGGCATGTCCTAGAACCAAAAATTCGAAGACATGTGACATTCAGCAACCCGCACAGGGCCCGCGTGGTGGATTACGGCCCATTCCCTCTCCTAGAGAGGAGGCCTGTGTCCCAAAAAGGCTGATTATGTGGCTCCTTTTCATTCAAGTAAAATTAGGATGATTAAGACCACTATTAATGGTCCTTCAATCACTACTCATTAACTTATAAACTTTAGTTGTTTCCCAACTCCGCCTTAACCGATACGTCGATAGATTAAAGCGCAAAGTGAACGGGCGATTATCTCAAAGTGGACTGTGTAAGTACTTACACGGTGGCCCAGTATTAGTTGGTAGCTAGTGAAATAAGAAGCTAAAAATATGCTTCAGAAAAGCAGGCTTTGGTTATTCAAATGAAAGCTGGCAAGGGGAAATTTATAAAATTTGTAATTTTTCTCAATTCAATTTACAACAACTCAATTGCTTGGATAAAACCAGCACCCGAAACGAATCCTGGCCAAAAATCATAGAGCAAGCTTGTTGATCAATGCTCATTCATAGAACAAGAGACCTTTATTGTTGTTTAGTACTTCAGTTACAGGCAGATGTTCACCGAAGTACACATTTGAGAGCAACGTGCTTGCCATAATGTAAGGCACCATGTATCTATAAATTGTTACTCTATTATAGAGCACCGCATTCTACATGTAACTTAAAACCGCTTTATCGATTAATTTTGCCTTCTAAAACGATGTTACATAAAGTTGTTCGATTTGTGTTTTAATTTAGAAACAATTTTTGTTTCAGTAAGCCAAGCCTAGGGCTTATCTATACACTTAATTGCTGATAGAAAATAAATAAAAATGGAAGCCTTTTGAAACCAAGGTCCCAGGGTCATAATTTCTAGCTGTTGCTTAGTGTTTTTATTCATCTATAGTACCCTTTGAAATCTAAAAAGTCTATGCTTAAAGTTAATCATTTATAGCGTGGTTAGTCTATGGTTATAGAGGATTGTCGTTCAGGTGTATCTGTGCCACCAACCGCTATTGTAGACCTATTACTAATGCATGAAACAGGAAATTATCACAAACTTACAACATATTCCACGCTCCTTTCCCTAGCTTTCCAATCAACACGGATATTAAGAACTTGTGCAATTTCTATATTGAACATTTACAATATGTCATGTTTATTGATAAACTATAACTAATGTGGAGGAAGTTTGTCAATTTGATTCGTAATGCGAGTTTTTCGGAATCGGTATAATCGATTTCTAAAACAGCATATTGCTCTTATACCTAAGTCATTAACATAAGTAGGTAATATTATTTTGCTCATCTCATTAAAATTACTCAAACGATTACTCATCAGCTTCACTTTCCGACTTCTTATTTTGAATTTCCGCGAATTCTTGTATATACTTAGGTATTATTATCTTTTTAATTGCAGCCATTAGATGAGCAATGGTACCGTCATTGTAGAAAAACGAACGTCAGGTGTCAATTAAGTGGTCACACCATATCACCTCATGTAGGCGAAAGGCACTTTTAGTGAATGGTCAATCGAAATAATCATTTATATTACGAGTTCTTTCATCTCAATCCTACTTAGTATGACTCATGAAGTAATGAGAGGTGATTATCCTAACTAGGCCACTTTTGGCCTTGTTTTTTTCAATAGTATGTGCGAAAGTACAGGCCTTAATGGTTGTAGATCATTTTTGCGAATAAAAAGTGAAATGGTATTCACTTTTATGACAATGACATTAAGTTTTTTTTTAAATCAAAAACGTCACATTACAAAAAAAAAAACTAGATACTTTGTCTCAAAGGACCATAGTTCAAAATAATTTTCTCATTGTTTTAAATCAATAAAAAACCGAATCTTGTCACTACTTAACCCTCCGCAGTGCACGCACTTTAAATAAAGTGTTACCCCTCTCAATAAACAAACATAATATGTACGCAACGTTTCCTGATTGGGCCAAGTGGACCGGTTCTTACTTCGGTATCGATATAAAGTGAGCCGACAGTCCCACCCAAAATCTTGAACAGAAGTTTTATCCCTACCTTTATTCCCGAATTTTGGAAAATTGTTTTTGCTAAATTAGAGCTTGACAAGTTCATATTTTCTGAACGGGGGGGTACTCTTGCAAAAAGTCTAAACATAATAGTTCAGGCCAAAAGACCAAATTGCAGATCGGAATTCAACACACCAAAAGGTTTCTACAAGGGAAAACTGTACTTTTCCAAATATAGCGGTTCCATATATACGTATGTCACAAATATGATAGGAACACTGAATCAACCTATTTTATTCCGTCCAACGTCTCTTAATTTATTTTACCACAACTGAGCCTTCTTGGTGAACATTTTCTGTTGATTCGATGGCAGTCGGCATCGCTTTTCGAGTCGGTAACGAGGGACGCCCGAGGCAATGGTGATTCATGAACGATTTTATGAAGTTATTATGCCATGGTGGGCTCGTTCAATGGTGGTCCCGTGGTTGGTAGTTGTCAATATGTATATACTTAGTCTACAATCTGGCGGATGAGTACCTAGTGTAGTTTATGCTGTCCTTTTTTTTTTGTTGATGGGAAATCATCAAATGACTTCTCCAGCTCTGGGCGGAGCGGAAGGGAGTGTCAGACTCTTACAGACTAAAACCCACCCGTGATCCTTCTTGTGCCCTTTGCGTTCCAGGGCCGCGGTGACTCTTTCGAACAAATTCCGCAACAGTTTATGCTGTAGGTACTTGCACTGGTAGATTCGCGCTCAGTAGTATATATTATGTGAAAGTGATTCTGTGTTTGTGACCTATACAAATCTAAATGGCTAAACGAATTTTGATGAAACTTGGAACACGAATAAACCATGTCCTGTAAAAGGCCATGGGGACTAAAATACTGTATTGCCTTGGGATAATTTTCAACAACCACGCGGGCAAAGACACTGGTAGAAGTTAGTGCACGTAGGTACATATAAGTAAACCGGATTTAAATTAAAGGTTAAAACTACTCGAGTCTATAAAAAGCATATGATCAAATAAGGAAAGATCTGAATAATAAGGTCAGCCCACAGACCCAATCTTCAAGAATTACAAACTCTCAAAGACCCAATTCTAAACAAGTTATTATTACTAGGGCATTTTTAATTCCATATTTGTGTCTCGAATGTACACACAATGCACTTTGTATGACCTTTCACTACCAGCAAGGCATATTGTATGACCTTTGCGGCTTACCAATCCAAATGTACATTTAATATTATAAATACCAAACTCGAACATAACCTTAAACTTTCAGATCAAAAAACATTCAGAACAGACGTGGATTGTGCAACGCACCCAGCTTTCTCGAAGAAACAATGCAGCAACTGTATTGTAGAGAAAAGAAGTGCACGGATGAAGATAGCTTCATATTTCATAGTAATATAAGTAGATAGTAGGTACCCTCCTAAGTTTGATTGGATAGACTTTAGATATATCCTTGAAATGGTCTTTAGGAAGTAAGTAGGTATATTTTTAAGAACAAACCTTTAGATCGAACATTACCTATCACAAAATTAATTTAGTAGATTTAGTCGTTCTGATTAGAGAATCAATTTTTTAATTCAATTTTATCATAAGTCTTAAACAAAAAAGCAACAAAAAACAAAAAAATCATCACACACACATTTCTCATCACTACTGGTGTGAATTTACACTACAATTTGCAGGGTTAGTCATCATTCCACTCATGAATTCAACAAGTATACACAGTTTCCTATAGTGCTAGAGCCAATTGGCAGCTAGTACTCAATATCAAGCCAAATATAACTCTTGATCTTTTCAGAAAATCATTAGAAATATTATCATGGCACGCATGGACAAAAAAGAGCCACCAACAAGGTCCCATTTGATGCCAGAAGACATTGCGACAAAGGTACCGAGATGAGCTCGACACTTAGGTACCTACCGAAAAGACTACACACGTCTAGCTCGGAGGTATTCCTCGAAGCGCTGCGATTTTGAGGCGCACCAAATGAGGCGCTCCTTTTTTATTCCTCGGAGCCCACTTTTTAGTAGCGCTCCTAATAAATATAGGTATATCGGGAGCGCTATTAAAAGGTACGCTCTGAAGAATAAAAAAACAGCGCCTCAAAATGGTAGCGCTTCGAGGAATACCTCCTAGCTCGACACTTCTCAAACTAGCCGAGGACAAAGTTGTGTCGAAAAGGGTCCTTTGCTAGGCGGTAGGACAAAATAGGCTAAACGGATTGAATCAAGTGACAGTTCATACAACCAAAAACGACATCGTTTACTAAAACTAGGCTTCTAACTAGCGGGTAGTGAATGTAGGCTGAACAGACATAGAATAATGGATGACAACATTACCGAACTAGTTATAACCAGTACATACTGCATTTTAGAATTAGAATGTCGGTCTAAGCAAGATACGTTAGCGCTAATGGCGAATTTGAAATGGATAGTTGATTTTTCAGAATTTTGTCCGATGAGTATAAATGACTACAGGTCTATCAACTTCTAAGAGGTTCAACCTGGGGGTCTTGAAGTCAATCGCCAAATCTCCCATTAATAGCAAAACCATTCAGGAATATAACCTGTAGTACCTGCATTATATATTAACGGAACATCGAATTAATTGAAAACGTAACTTTCTTCTGGCCTGGGATTAGCTACGTTTCACACATATCTTAACAAGCCATACATAATGTATCAGCAAGCACAAACTGTCGCTTGTTACTTGTTACGCAAGTGTGCGGCTCGAGCAGTATTCTCATTGGCTGATCGATGCTGGCAACTATTGCCCGATAGTTTAGCAACTTGTTCCCGAATTAGTATGAAGCTGAATGGCTGATTTGTTCAAGAGCAGCTTCTACTGCCTGTGAAGTTAAACTGAGGGTTTTTAATAAAGCAGTTAAAGTTGAGAAGGATTCTTGTTTACTGCGTAGAACATAATGAAATGTGACACTCTGCACAACAATTTCTGAGCTTAGTTAGTAATGTAGACATGACAAGCGTAATTTCAAAAAATAATCTAGAACTACACTAGTCTGTAGGCAACAGCAATTGCCCAACAGTTGCCAGCTAGTATGTAAACAGCTTTACGGTGCACGCACTCACGCGCAGGGTGCATAGCAATTATAGATAGCAGACTGCTCGGCTGCCGTCGAACGAGACTGGCTCGGCTGGTGTGGGATACATGCCTACTTATCTATGTGGTGCGTCGCTTTAATTGGTCTGAAGCTGTGGGCCTGTGTCTACATTTAAAGGTTATTACGAGTTTTAATGACGCGTTTTTTACGCGATTCCCTAAAAGCGAGTGTTACATATGTTATTGTCTGACAGATACAATGGTTGTTATACAAATGAGGGTTTTCTGAAATGACGAGCACCAGGTGGCAGCATTGAGGCGCCAGGTCCAGACATCTGTCAAAACGGTAATGTTTTCTGACATTTGTCAAATTGACATCAACGCCATGTTTAATTTAAAGTCGCTTTTTCAAGGAAGAAGACCTCTCGCCTATGTGGCGCCAACTGGTTGCATAATGTTTCCTGAAAACCCTCATTGATGTTGTTCAGCTGAGGAGGTCTTTCAGCTGAAATGATGATGGTGAAGGAGATGACATAAGAATTTTTTAACCCTTTAGCGAGAACTTGAAGTGGGAGTATAATCTGTAGCTAGTCGTATTAAGGATCATTTTGACATATCTATAAAATGTAATTGATCAAAACTCATGGAAAATAGTGGTACCTACCTACATAATAAAACATGACATTTTCTCCAGTCAACCTTTGGGTTAGTAAGATTACACTGTAGTAGGTATACCACAACTCGATCAGATTTGTACGCAGATACTAGTTATGGACATCAATCAATGTCAAATGACATTTTGCATCATCCAACAGCTTGAACATCTAAACCAATACATCAGCTTCAACAAAGTCTCCAATATGCGCATGAATAAGTCCTCGGAACGTATTTTAAGTCTGGAGTGAGTGAGATACACAGATGCAGCGGCATTACGCAAAGCCTGTGAGAGTGTGCGTGGTTTTGCGCCCGCTCGCACCGATCGGCACGCCCTCTGCATGGCAATTACGACAACTAGCTGGCTCCTAGACTGCCCGGCACTCCGGCTGCCACCCAACGCGGCACTAAGGCTCTACTCACATGCAGAAAAAGAAACGCGACACTTCGCGCTTGTTTTGAAATAGCTGAATAACGAGTAATATAGAACTGCAGTACGTACGTGTACGTTTGGTACGTTTCAGTGCGAGATCTATGTATACTAATATTATTACAAAGAGGAAAGATTTGTATTTTTGTATGTAACGAATAAACTCAAAAACTACTGGACCGATTTCAAAAATTCTTTTACCATTAGAAAGCTACATTCACCCTGAGTAACATAGGCTATATTTTATCCTCGTATTCCCACGGGAACGGGAACTACGCGGGTGTAACCGCGGGGCTATTCTGTCAACGTCTCACCTTTACGCGTTGAGATAAGTATTTGAATAATCGCGGTGCTGAAACATGGTCGCACACAATCGGTCTCATCAGAAGGCTTAAATTATATTTCAATTCAATTCAATTCAATTCAAATTCAGCAGTCGGCTTGCAGAAAGGATAGCGGCGATGGGGTCAACAAGATCTGGAATGGCGACCGCGTAACAGAAGACGCAGCATTGGTAAGTCTATTAGGAGGACCATTGAAGGCCGCGAGAATTCCGCTGTATACGAGATGCAAGAATCAGTCGATGTGGCTTCACATGGGGAGGCCAAGTCCAGCAGTAGGCGTCTTTCGGCGGAAATCAAAATGATGATTGAATCTCTATCTCAAAAATGAGTGCAGCGTCGCCATTCGGTGTGAGGTAGCCCTTATCCTCTTTGCTATGCGCTGCGTAAACGCAACTTTGTGTTCAAGAAAAACTTCGATGTAGTTTGACTTCGTGTGTGTAAACAAGGTGGGCGAGATTCGAGAAACCACTTTATATCGTTACCTACTAAAATAGTGTAACGAGTTTTCAACTGCGGAGCGAATTATATTGATGGGCTGGTTTAGACTGGAGTGTGGCAAAAGAATGACGTGAACGGAGGCTTGTCCTGCAATGGACGAAAAATGAAGAGGATACTTAGTCCTAGAGGGTGTAATTTGTATGGTGGCGGATATACTCGAATATTTTGTCCTAGCAACAACGGAAGGAACATCGTGTATGACCAGATTCAGTTCCCTAAATGTCAGAATGATCATTTCCAATTCTTATAAACAAATAATAAAATTAAAAACGTAGGACCTAGATGCACACATCTCCTCAAACCAAAAAAAATTATAAACTCAACAATTTTATATTGTTTACAAAATCAAGTAACCATCATAATTAGACCTCTTTTCTTATACGATTATTACGAGCAAAGAGGCCTTTTTCAACTGGATGTCGTATAGACGGTATGGCACCGCTCGATTTTACGATTATTTTGATCACCGACGCCCACAAACGACCTGAGCGATAACTGGGGAATATTTGTTATTGCCATCTTCTTACCTTGTGGTCCTAATGTCAACACAGTATGTTTGTTTATATAAGAAAGGATGGACATGGGCAGTTGGGCAGTCTACCTGAACTATGACGTCATCGGTACGGACTGTAAGTTTGATTTCCGAGGTGTTTATGTCAATATTATGGTCTTCTGAACATCTTAAAAATGCTGTCATTAGTTTTCTAATAAGTAACGACAGATTTTTTTAAGCTCGCTCTTTTACGTTACAATAGTGAAATAAAATTTTATAAATATCAATTATCCTAGCATTTTTCAAGTATTTTGGAATTGGCTTCTAATCTAACCAGCTAAAACTGAAAACAGTGTTACTTACTAAAATGAATACTCATCATCAAACTTCTGCATTTACATTTCGGAACATTATAAAGTAGGTAAATAAACGCAGAAATGCCCTTCGTTTTGATACTAATGACCGTGCATAAAATAATGCCTATGTACACATGTACTATCGCAGACACTTCTGCCTGACCACCTTTAAGCTCATTTTTGCTAGCACTTAAAAATAAAAGCGCTTACTAGCCCCGCCCTCTTGATCTTGAATAGACGAATGAAAGAAAGACTGGCGCGGGCGACGCACACCGCTCGTGGTGTATTGTTATAGCAAACTGGTATTGTTAGAAAAAAATCTTAACTGAATTTGGCTTAAGCAACTAAATTGTTAGTTGCATAAGCCTTGGTTGGCAATTGTAAATTAAAAATTCCAACAAATTCAAAAAGAAGAAATTATATTTGCTGAAATTTTACATTATTATAGAAATGTTATGAAATCCTAAAAAATAATCGGGTAATATCTCTAATCACTCCATCTAAAATGGAAAGGGCACGGGGAATAAATAAAATAAACAGAGATATTCAAAAAATATTAGGTATCGAATTTGGATACATTAAAGAGGTAAAACACACAATTCAAGAAGAAGTTGGCAAAAAAATCAACTCAAATAAAAATGTCCTTTCCTTGTGGGTGTAACTTATATATTCTAAGTAACAGTTTTTCTTTAGAAACAGTAGCTATTCTATTGATGACATTCTTATTTAATTTACGATATAATAATGTCGGTGGTATAGTTATTAAACAAAACATTTGAAATGGCATTATAAATAAAAACTCTGAAAATAAACAATTACGCGAAATAATTAACAAAATCAGTCATTAAATAATATAGATTCAAACAAAAACATTCTAAAATTAAGTTTACCGTTAGAACAAGGTTATAATATAACTAGTAGTTATACCCAAACAAAGGGTGACTAGGTCAAAAAGACAAATCAAGTTAAAAACCAAAAAATGTTTTGTATACCTATGACATTCTTTTATAAAATGACTTTTTTAATTTTTAGGAAGTATTGTTTATTTGAAACCAATAACAAAAATTGAAGCTTTTCATTTAACCGCTCAAAAGTATTTGACACCGGCGGCATATGCAATACATTTTAAAGAAATCATTTATTGGGTTTAATTATTTGTATAACATCGCAAAACACTTATCTACAGTACAATCGTAAACAACTATTGTTATTTGCCGACTCCTGGTCATAAAACCATGATAGTGTTATTGTTGGAATTTCTTCGAGGATTATCTTTGAAGTCGCAATTTTGTTTGGATTTAGTTATTGAGAAATAAACTCAAGTAAAATATAGAATAATTACTACAAATATTTTTACGGTAGTTATCTGATTTTGCCCAGAACACACGCTCTGCATAGCTCAGTACAGTCGGTGATAGCAATTAGCTGACCCCCCTAAAAATTACTCGATTTTACACCCTATGCTCATAACATTAAAAGTTATTCAATATGTTTGAGTTTATCAGACTAACACTACTCGTTGAACAGAAACAATAAATATTTTTGATACGCAAACTTGAGCTTTAAGAGGTTGGTATTAGGTCATTTATTTATAACTGTTCACCTATTTTAATAAGTGGGTAGTTAGACTTCAATATGCGTATTCAACCAAAACTGCTATAGATATGACATTAGGAATATGGGGTAGAAGAATAAATTGAACAAGATATTCTATGCACAAATAGCAGTGAATACGCGCGAACATTTTTACCTTGCCTTACTAAATTGTAAAAATCCACGCTTTTTTCCTTTTTATTAATTGTTATCAGCTTTGATAGTTTAATCGTCATGTCCAAGTTGAGTTGAGTGATTATTTAAAATACAAAATAATCTATTTGCATGAGGAGAATGTTGGTATTAAAGCGATTGCTACGAAACTTAATATAGCGGTAAGTGTATTCTTTTTTATGCTTCATTTATAATTATAGTTATTCCTTAATTCGTTAGTTGGCTTAAAAGCCGGTGAATGTAGAATAATAGACAATTAACTATGTTTCATTATGAGTCTAATTTGAGATCATTTATAGGTAATTTGATTTATATTATCTAAATTGATAAACGTAATTTGCAAACTTAATCGATAAATAAAATTATGTTTACCTATTCGTTACTAAAATTATGCTTATTGTGTTGTTTCAGCGAAATACTGTAGTCAGATTGTGGCTAAAACGTTTGACGTGTGGTTTTAATATTCAAAAAGATCGTCCTGGACCAAAACCATTCATGAGAGGAAGTAATTGTTGTTGAATACTTATGGTGCGCGGTATGCGGGACCGCTTGCAACAAGTAATAGAAAAAAATGGTGCTCCACTTCGCTATTAAAAGCATAATTATAAATGACTTGAGTAACCAGTGTTGGTCACAAACAATACTAACGTATGTCACTGTGTGTGTGTTAAATTAACTATTGTTATAATTTCTAACGAAGTATTTCGAATACCTAGTTTTTTGCCAAAACCTTATAACTAAAATAACTACTCACAAAACAAATTGATATATTATAGTAGGTAGAACTTCAACGTATAATGCCGTTTTATTTAGTTAAACGATATTTAATGTGGTGATGTTATTGTTATGAAATAGAAATACATACCTATATTTCTAAATATTATAACATGCTTATTCACTACATTAAACTCAGTGCAGTTAACAACGTTATTAGTAAGTAGGTAAATATTATCATCTTCGTGTCGTCATCAATATCATTTATGTTATTCTTATAATATTTTTTAATATAAAATATAATCGTTTTTACCATCATTTTGGATTTTTATTTCTGTTCGTTTTTTCTTTTTTTGTTGCTACAGTTATAATTTATTATTTATAACTTAAAATAAACAGAAACAAACGCGTCAATCACGCTGGTTACGAACTCACAGCCTCGATTTGTCAGCTCACTACAGTCACCACTAGTCCACTCGAAACATATTTAACGTGATCGAAATTACGTATTATATTACAAGTTAAAATAATATTCAAGATCATACCTACCTTAACACTGCGTATTAAAGATCAAATTCGAATAACTATTTTATTGATCGTAGACGTTGAACCAGTTGTCTTACTGCTAACGAGCAAAAGGTTCAAATTCGTTTAATTTTTAGGGGGTCAGTTAATTGCTATCACCGACTCGAATAAAAAAAAACAGCTGTTCCCTTCATTTTGTTGAGTTACCGAACATAAATGTAAGGAACTGATTTCAGTGTCGGTCCCATAGTAAAAGTTGTTCATAATGATGAGTACAATGACCTCTTAAGATGTTGCTGGTGTTTTTCAAATAACCCTGTATAAAACCTACATCGAAATTGAAACAGATAGTTCGTGTGAGAGCGAGAAAGTATTCGAGTTCACGCGTCACAAGTTCATACCACGGGCATAATCATTACAATCGCTTTACAAATCTATATACCTACCTATTATGTATTTCTATTATATAATACTTTACTGTTTTGAAACAAGCTAAAGAGTATTTAATTACTTGCACAAGATAACATTTGCATTGTAAAGTTTGCACTTTGCATCGTTAGTAAAATTTTATTTATGTTTATATTTGTTTTATTTTAATTGTATTTTAGTATGGCAGGAAAACCATGGTTCAGATGCCCCTCGGATCGGTTTTTTACCATGAAATCACCTTCTTAAGAGAAACATTCTCGTAAGTTATCAGACCTCTGTTTGCATTACTTTATCAAAAAAAATAATAATTACTTAATAGAATTTTGAAAAAAAAAAAGATCTCATACAACGTATTTTTTATCTTTTTGCAAACGTCACATACCTACGCTAAAGAAGTATTATGCAAGATATTTTTAAGTCTTCACAGTAATTTATGTAACGAAATATCGGAAATTAAAGTTTTTCAAACAAAAATTTAACGTATTTTAAGACACTAGCACCATTTTTTTTTTTGTAAATTACCCTTTTAACCTTCCTATAACATATATTTTGCTCAAAAATTTTGGTAGCGTAGAACAATGTCAAAATATTGTTCCACCCATACCCATGTTTATTCTGCCATATTCTTTAGGTTTTCTTTTATAAATTTGGTAAAGAACCAAATTTACCATAATTGTTATGGTAAATTTGGTTCTTTCTAGACTAAAATACAATTATTTTAGTCTAGAAAGTTTTTTTTTGGTTTTAATATCAGTCAAATCGCTGAAGTAAATTAGTCAATACTAATTTACCTCAGCGATTTGACTAATATTAAAACCTTGTCCATGAAAAATTATAATTTGATTTCGTTCCTGTCGTATGAGGTTTCTAAAGACATTACGCACAAAATGTTCCAGCACAGGTTAATAAAATAAAAATACTTCGTCCGTAAAATTCACAGCGAGTACCTACACACTTGATACGTCACTACGCTGCGCAGTGCAGATAGCGACTAATTGCGTTATTGCTATCCTAATAGGCCAAAACTTTAAGGGGGCGTGGCTCGGCGCGTTCGCAGGGTTTAAGCGATTTTTGTGTGAAAGTGGTCAGGCGTAAATGACCGCGATAGTACATAGGCTTTATTTTATATTGGGGCTGTGAGGCAGGGAGGGGACTTGCACCCTCTACCCGGGAGGTGGAGCGTCGGGCCGAGAGGTTGGTGGAGGAGGGGCGTCGCCCTGGAGGGAGCGGTCGCAGGGCTCCCTCTACTCGTCCGCCTCCTCTCGACTCTGACGACTTGGAGTCCCCGGGAGAGGTACCTCCCGCTGTTGAGGACCAGAGGGCCCAGTTTGCGGAGGTCGTGGAGGCCGCGATCCGCGCTGTGGCCTTCAAGAGGAAGCAGTCCTCGAAGCGGGAGGCCATCAGTGCGGTCAAAGCCTCCACACACCTAAACACAGGTAGTGTTTAGGTACATACCTAAACACTACTATACTGTCATATCGCAAAATCAGAACAGCAAACCGTTAAATGAATTCACGAGTAGGTAGAGACAATGGCGTATATGGCGCGCATCGTCCGCCATTGTGTTTCCGCGGGAGCAACCTTGGGACTGGCCTTATTGCGGCCTTAGTGGACCAATTCGGACGCTCTCACTTCCTAGATTCACTGGAGAGGTATAACATCATGATGAATAAGGGGCCATCCATAAAATTAAATTACGTCACACGAATTTCATGATTTTCGACCCCCTCCCCCCCCGTCCTTGTCACATTTGTGAGACCCCTAGTGTGACATCACATATTTTACAATATTTTATTCGTGTATTTGTTCGTGTTTTACTTAACACTTAGATTAAAATAGATTTTGAAATGTGACGTCACGAAATTTAGAACCCGTCCCACCTGTCACACAATGTCACACTTCGTCGACTCCCTCCCTCCCCCCTTACTGTGTGTGACGTAATTTATGGATGGTCCCTAAGATCCAACGACAATGTAAGGAAATAGAGAACGTTTTGAAAAACAAAAGACTTTCGATGCGTGTCGAGTCTTGAACTCTTGATCCTAATCTGCTTCAATTTGGACGCTATCACTTCTAAGTATCTATGAAAAGACAGAAATCAGATGATGTTGGACAAAATTTCAGAAAGAACACCATAAAAATATGGAGTGTCTTTAAAAAACTCGCATGTCAAGTCTTTTGACCCAAATCAGCTGTGATTATGCTCAAGCTATGATTTGATTTGAGATGAAGACGGGAAGCAGCTACAATACATACATTGAATAGATGGTATCCTTTCAATACAGACTCAAAATGATTGCGTTGTTCTAATCGTCGTTCAATAGAGACAGACCGTATATATGCTGTTCAATTGAAAGCGTAAATGAGCCAACAGGACATAGAATCTCTGCCAAGATTTGGGGTCAATTGAATAGATGGTAGGTATCCTTGCAATACAGACTCAAAATGATTGCGTTTTTCTAATCATCTTTCAATAGAGACAGGCCGCCTATATGCTGTTCAATTGAAAGCGTAAATAAGCAAACGGGACATAGAATCTCTGCCAAGATTTGGGGTCAATTGAACATCATAAGCCTAACTTGCCAAGGTTGGTCTGTGGATGGGTGACCCTCTTAACATACCGAGTTTCCTCCGTGCCTCGGAAAGCACCTTAAGCCGTTGGTCCCGGCTGCCATTTGTAGCTCTTTGCCAGTCGTCACGGATCGTCAGAAGCCAGAAAATTCGACACCAGTCTTGCCAAGAAGTACCGTGTTCCCCAGTTATTGGGTTGTGGAGGTCTGGTAGGCAGCCGCTCCACGTTAAATACTGGTATTCAGCTGAATCCGGTTTGACTGGAAGCCGACCCTAATATAGTTGGGACAAAGCAAGGCAGAAATGATGAAGCATAACTAATAAATTCAACCGGCCTATAGGTTAACATAGTTCATTGAACGATCCAGGCGGTAAGATGTTTGACTCCAAAGAAGTCAACATACTTGGGAGAAGTCAACAATCCTTGCTCTCCCGGTCAAGGATCCGTAATATAGCATTAAAATTAAGTCCTTGTACAAACAGGTATTCACTTGTCTCAGTAACTTTTAGTCGAAAGGCTATGACTCCTTCGTATGTACGTGTAGGAGCGAATTCCCAGTGTTTGCGATGGAATATCCTAGAATATTAACAATCGGGAGCAGCTTAGCGATCATTTTGCAAGGTCGTTTATTTAATCTCTTTGTAAACAAGTGATAATTCTTTCAACGTATCGTATGGCTGTCTCTTGTTTTGATACAGTTACAAAATAAAAGAAGAAACATCAATGGCTTTTGAGTGCTTCGACTAAGCTTCATTTATCGACGACACGAAAGAATCTATTAAGTTCTTTCAGAAGGACCCAGATTCAGAGCATCCTAGCAAGAGGGCAGACTAAATTACTAGCAGCAATGCTATTCTGTAAGAACTCACTCCAGTTCTCACTTCTGATTCTGCGCTGAAAACTGTATTTGGTATTCTGTAACTTGATGAAAACTACACTAGTGCCACTAAGTGAGAACATAGGTTAAGCGAACTTAACTTGACAGTCAGAATATCAAATACTTTTCACTTCAGGTGAGTTACGAAGTGTAATCGAAAATGAGATATGAATCGAATTCGCACGTGAGTTCTTACAGAATAGCACTGTAGGCCTGATAAGCTGACAAAAATATGCAGCTGTACTTCCACAAACTTTATTCTTTCTTTCTTTCTTTCACGAACAAAAAACTTGTAAGCTGTAAGGAAGAAGACCAGCCGAGAGAGCTGATGACTAACTAGTGTTAGGGTTTTTAATTTCAATTTTATTAATCGGTTTATTTGATGGATATTTGTATTAAATATAGCTTTAATTTTAATATTTTACACTGGCAACTGACCTTTTAATATTCGTGGTCGCTCTGTGATTGGTGGCAACCAATCACAGAGCCCGTTTCTTCCCGCTGAAAAGTACCTAAATGGGCTAACAGAACGTTTTTGGCGCCTTTTTTGGGGTTTTTGGTGGCACTCGACGTGATAGGTTGATAGATAGGCGTTAGAGTTATTGGATCATCCTCTAATAAGTATCTAGTGCTGAGTATTGATTCTTGTATGTGCAGTTCAAGAAAAATATAAGACAATTTTGTATAAGTAATACTTGTATCATTCATTCAACTACATCCTGTTCCCGTTAGTGTTAGTTACACTAGCCAAGCTTTTTTATCAAAGCATGCCAAAACACGTGTCGATATTCATCGTAGTATTCTTTATGTAAGCTAGCTAAACGATTGTGTATCTCATAGGACAATTAGCAGGCTAGGTCGACGTCGCGTGATGGCTTACTCCCACCAATGAGCGACAATTAGCCGCGAGGGAAGCTATGTAGGTCAACAAGGAATTAGAGAATATGGTACCGGCGTGATTATGTGTCCCTGGTAATTTTGATGTAAAGATATAGCGGCAGTATGGTGCAACGTTGAATTTTATTAGAGGGAAAAGATCTGTGTGAATTTCTAAATAGATTTATTTAGTAATTCTGCAGAAATTAAGATAGATTTGGAGAGAAACTGCTCTAAAGAATCTCAAGTAAGAAAAAAACTCAATGTCCTAAAATCAATATTTTTGTTAAATATTGATATAGCTCTGCTTGAAATAATTAATAGGTTGTCACAGCGATGTAAAGCTTTACAAGCGTTTCATTGGTAGCTGGTCAATATTTTGCCTTTCTGGTATCTGAATGCATTCTGGATGTCAAAAAGTACCTGGCAATAAGCTACACACCACAATTTCTTTGCATATCTCTATTTAAATATATTTGCTCAAAATTATCTCAAAGCAACACACGTAACTTTGTTTTAGACGACACAAACGACATAAAATGAGTACGAACGTTATCGTGTGCCACATCCAGTCAGTTTTAGGTTCGTGCTAGTGTCATTGGTAAGAAACCGTCGTCATCTATTGTTTGATGCCAATTTATTAACAGACGCTATTTCTGTACAGAGGAGGTATTTTGGTTCAACTGATACGAGTAAGTTTTTTTTTTTAAGTAAACTAGAAAATACCGTTAGGTTATGTACCGTTTATCATATCGTGTCATGAAGTGTAGTCTGCAACCAAAGAGGATTATGTCAAAATTAATTGTCATTTTTTTAAACGTTCTCTTTTTAAAATGTTAAGTTCCATAAAAAAGTGCTTTTTTAAATCTTCTGTACGTACAAGGGTTGTCAGATAAGATTAACATCATATTAAGACTTGATTAAAATGTTTATACAGTAACTTTATATGTAATGAACGATATACTCATAGAACTCATGGTAATCTATGTATGAGTTTGTAACTTTGTAATCACGTGTAGCTTAAGTAGCTTCATTGGGAAAAATAGATAAATTGAGACCTGAATAAATTGACACTTATATTTTTGTAGTCCTTGTTTTCTTCCAGAGTCAACGGCCGATACAGTTCGAGAACTAGATTAGACTTAACAAAATAATGACACTAAAAATTGCCAGAATCCTTTCTTCCAAATAATTCGACCTGTCCCATCTAAATTGAAACCACATTCACTCCTCGTTGTTTAAGAGTCACCGAACTCGCACAAGTTCATTTCTGTCTAGTTCATGCATGGGAGTTGCTTGGCACTAGTTGGCAATGCTGAATGTATTCATTGCGTACGCGGTACGTGCGCAAGAGTTGCCACTCGCGCCTCGCTGTCTGCTACGCGTTTCGGCGTACTGAGGCCGGTTACACACACACAGGCAGTGCGTATCTACATGCGTACGATAGATAGGGCTGACTCTGACAACTTGACGACTTTTTTTTTCGATAAAATGGAAAGAAATTAATTTTGAGTTCAAGGTGGGGCCAAGCTTTCAATGATTTTTAAATTGAATGGTGAGGATTTTTTGTAAGGCTTTGAAGTCTCTGTTATATTTGTGACGAGTGCGTTAGTAATTTGAGCTTGTAAAATTGTAAGGAAAACGTTTTTTATTCATATTATATTTGGCTAAATTCTAATAGGTGCAAAAGTCGCTCTAATTAATTTCAAAAGCACGCATTCCTTAACGAAGACAGCCCTATCAACCTCATAGTGGAAATTACATGAATTTTCCTTTTTCGCAATCGTTAACCAGTTAATGGGCGTACGTTCGCCAGCAGATAGGATGTAATCATTTACTGATTATGATTGACTTTTAGTTAAACGTGTTAATATATCATGTGCTGCACTTACGAGCAATTTCATCAGAATTAATTTAACTAAATTATTGGCTAGGTTTAACATTAATTTAATGTTTTATTAGCCTGAACTATTATAGGTTTGCAACACCGGAGATTAACGAAATAGGTGACTAGGTAACGGTAGACTTTTCGTCTAGACTTCTAGAGATTTCTTGCAATGGTAGTTTATAATCGAGGAACTTAATGTAGGTATTTATATTTAATGAATGTCGATGTGAAACGGTTTTCAATTTACGGTTTTTAGTTTCTGAAGTCAGTGTTCAAGTCTTGTACTTGTAAACACAAAGAATAGCATCTGAATTAAGATTAACGACTCAATGTCATCCTAAACAAAGTAATGACTAAAACACGTGTTTAGCACTCAAAAGAAAAACGATCCTGTGAGTCACGTTAGACGAAGGGATATCGTTTTCATTCTTACAAGACTCTTGACATGCCACTTCAAGCGAAGGTTCGCGCAAATACTACGGCGGACAAATGAACATTAACATACGTCGATGAGGGCTTAAATATATTGTGTTAGTGCAACAATGCATAGCGCGTGAGTCGCATAGGCTCGCCAATATCAGTAGGCATACATCTGCCATGAGCAAACATTATAAATATTACAATCACATGACTAATGCGATCTGTATGCGTTTCTCTTTGAGGATATCGTTGAACTTCATCCAGTACTTATAAATCTATATTGTGTACCTATCTACTCAGAAAAAACAGTGCTTAGAATTTGACATCTGTCATCTGTCAAATTTGACAGCTCTGAGAAAATATGAACGTCGGTTAAAAACAATATATTTTTCTCATTGGCCAGTTAGAAACCAGTTACCGATTCCGAATTCAAATGAAGTTATTTTCGTTAGACGTGTGCGGTATTCTCGGAAAGGGTTTAACCCGCCCATAACAACTTTACAACGAGAATATCGTCTACATAATTCATCCAACAATCAAGAACGAGGCAGAGCTACTAATTATCGCTCCGCTCCCCGTGGTCCCAGCATTATGCTACATAACTAGACTAGATCAAGTTTATTTATGTAAAACTAGAACCCTAGTCACGCAACTAAAAAAAAAAACATGTACCTACCTATTGGAAAATTGTCGCGCCAAACGGCTTGGCCAGGAAAGTCGGAACATTCGAGAAGCCAGCCTGTTTTAACGTAACAAGTTAGCCCGCGACTTCGTCCGATCACATGTTATAGGTATCGCTTGCTTTTATGTTTACGAGGTAAATAGAGTTTTTAAGTTTAAGAGCCTCGTTTAATATATATTGAGTGAATTGGAAGGAAGAATGGTAGTGGATGCTTTTTCAAATTGTTAGCGTTTATTCCCGATTCATTGCATACTAGAGTTCCAATATTTTGTCACAGTTATCCACAATTTATGGATCTTTATCAGTGAACAGTGATTGAACAGTTAGGTACTTCTTTACTCTTCTTATTTCTGAAATTTGACTATGCCCTATTAGTTGAGGTCGAGTTAGTCCTATTTCTAATTGCATAGGAAGAATGCAAGCCTAGTGTTTTCTTTGTCAATTAGTACAAGAAAAGAAAGTGGCGAGCTCCAGGATGACGTCACCACACAGCTGATTACTGTACAGATATTAACGCATACGAAAATGTATTGCAGACGTCTGGTTTTTTTTTCAAACGGGTACAAGATACTGGTTTTTGGTCAGAGACGGTTTTTTTTGACAGCGACACGTCATGGGCGGAGGCTGCGGATTTTGAAACGGTAATTAGTTCTGGTTGGAGTCACGTAGTGCACTGAGTGTAGGTTCTTAAATTAAATTAAGCTGTTTGAAATCTGTGGACTATTTATTTGTAATTTCATTTCAATAGGCATTTAGAAGAATAGAGATTAGAAATGTAACGAGATGAGGGAAGGCTAAGATTTATTCTTATGCCTTAAAATATTGAGTAGAATGCAAGTTCTGTTCAGCCACTAACCCACAAACCATCAATTTCGCATTATCAATCATGAAACGATATTGGCCCACCGTGGAAGATTCAAAAAAAAACAACCATTTCGCGGGCACAGGCATTAATCGCGAGCGTCCAGACCGAGATACAGATTAAAAAAGAATAAATAAATATATACACAAACGGCGCTTTGGCGGCAAAACTTGTTTCAGATCGTTCATCCAGTTTGCCGCTTTTATACATGTAATAAAGTTGAATATCGTTTAAAATAACATTTGACAGGTGTAAATGACGCGGTTGAGTTAACCAGACTGACTGGTTCGGTCTAGTGCGATGAACTGCACAGGTGGTCCTTGAATTACTAGAGATAAATTTAATACAGCATAATAATAGAGAGGCGATTGACGTGTAACGTCCCGACAGAAACTGAGAGTCGCGCGGGAAACATGGGATAGTTACGGTTTTTTAACTGTGCGGCACTATTCGTGGGAAAACTTTTCTGTTCCTATTATGAAACCATCTAGAAAGTGGTTTTAATGGGAAAGATTTTGTAATTAAAAAATAAATAAATCTATAAAAAAGCAAGATAATACTTGTCACTTAACAGCTTTTGATGAAAAAAGGTTTATGAATATTAAAATAAGTATCTAGTAATTTAACAAATTACGGTACAGCACGGGTTTCCTCGATGAATATAAAAAACCGTACATTGCTATTATCATCAAGGCATTCATTTTATGTTAATGACAGAACGTCAAAGCGATTATTCTGCGTAACCTCATTTTTTTTCCATGATTTTTTTTCCAATCACTAAATTACTTTGTCACATGATAGAAACCTAGTTTCCTCAATGCCTAGTTAGTAGGAGTGGAAGAAGTATCGCGAATAAGGCGTAGTTCTAGGATATTTCTTTCATAACATATGTGTATAACGAGTCACTTTGCAATCAGATTGATAAAGCTTTCTTGCGTCAAAAACTCTATAGCAATTCGCGATGGCGTAAATAATTATGAAAAATTTATGAGTCAGATTTATGTAATGATAATTTATTAGTTCATCCATACTACATCCAGATCACTGGCATACAAAATAAGAAAATGTAAAAAAATACTTGAGGCTCTCCTGAGCGTGGTTAAAACACTTGTCAAAACGTCTAAAATATATGGGATTGACAAACGCTGTTGAAATAATATGTGATCAATCTCTAAAAGTTTGGCATTTCGACAATCGTATTAGCTGAAAGAATGGGATTTGTCTAGAGCCTTTAGAACGTAAACTTATCGTCCAGAGTTGCGAAATTCGTTCGAAACAGGCACAGTGGCCTTGAACGCAAAGGGCACTAGGAGGAACACGGATAGGTTTTAGTCAGTAGGTAAGAATCTGACACTCCCTTCCGCTCCACCCAGAGCGGGAGAATTATTTGATCCCATCTATAAATTAAAAAAAGCTAAACTTATCGTCTCGACATTCTAGAATCTACAGCGTGGAAAAGTTTTCACTTAAAGAAACATAAAAATAATTGTCTGTATTGTAGTATCATAGACAATTATCAAGTCTAGTGTGATCTATGACCATGTCCGCTTCCTGAAACGTGTTCCGCTTGTGTCACGTAATTGCTAATTACCTATACCTATTACGTTATAAATATAACCGCAGAATTCTCAAGAATAACTTATTTATAATCATCAATACTCATAATATTCCCCGAAGGAAGTTTTTCATGTATAAAATGGTCCTCATGATAAGAGGGTTTATTTCTGAAATTGATGCTGTAACAACTCATTCGTACATCGCGGGAGAAGGAGACCTTACACTCCAGCCGCCACAATAGAAGAAGACGCCCCGGGCGCGGGACGTCGGGAAACGCAGGCCGATTCTCGGCCACCGTATGAGCGGGCCTGCGGATGGCGAGCTATGGGTGGCAGGCCCAGGTCGACGGCGCGTTCTGTTCCACGCGCGCCTCAAAGAGCTGTCAGCACAGAAGACGAGGCCCCATAGTGTCAGTGCCTCTGAACTCTTTCGAACAAATTCCGCAACCCTCGCAGGGTTGCGGAATTTGTTCGAAAGAGTCACCGCGACCCTGGAACGTAAAGGGCACAAGAAGGAACACGGGTGGATTTTAGTCAGTAAGAGTCTGATACTCCCTTCCGCTCCGCCCAGAGCGGGAGAAATCCATCCAGAAAAACAAGGCCTCCCGAGACCAAGTGTCGCCACAACAACTGGCCCTGCGCGTCTTACATCCATCGAGTACCCGCGATCCTCTCCAGGTCATCGGTCTACTTTTTGGGAGGGCTTCCAACTCTGCGTCTTCCGGTACGCGGTTACCACTCCAGAACTTTTCGGCCTCATTGATCATCATCTCTTGTACGTATATTATCATTGCGAAAGAAAAAACGCGGCCTCTCTGTGTGTCTGTTTGTTTCCTTTTCACGGATTTGGATGAAACTGGCCACGTTTGGGAAGGGTAGACCGTTTCCTGGATACTTCATAACTTTTATCCCGAAATCTGGAGGTATGTTCCCTTAAATCAATTTCCCAATTTCTCGTGTCCGAAGCTATATATAGTTAGTTTTAAAGTTAATTGGTAACTAAGCACCTTAATAACTTTAAACATGATCGTATTTACCTAGCTATATATGTAACAATCACTATTTCAAGTCAAAGTTAAATGACGTAAACGACTAAATTAATGAACGTAGAGTCGTTGTGGTTACATCTTTTATGTAACTATAAATATGGTTATTTCGACATACATACATATATGGCTCACTAACTAACTGTACCTACCTATATAATTGATCAGAACCTAACTTGACTATTAGCAATACTTGACTAAGTACATTTCCTGAAATTCAGGGGAAAAACTTCGTATACAAAACTTTTGGTGTAGTACTATTATAGATTTTGCAAGAGCATTAACAATAATATCATTTTATAAAACTCACTTACACACATAATGTTAGCGAATTTCGTTGTGATTATTATAAGCTTGATTTATCTTTATGCGCAAGAAACTATATATATTTAATAACATAGCAACCACATCAAAAGAGATCTGCCATCTCCAACAAATTTAAAAAACGAATAAAATAAAAGATGAAACATAACCAATGAAAAAACCAAAATAAACAAAGTTTAGAGGACACCCGTCTGGCTCACATTTGTACATAAATAAGTCGTGTCAACGTGCGTAGTCTGTGGACAAATTTAATCAATCTTACATTAGCAACATTACGCTCAGACGGCGCGCGCGCAACTTTATCGGTATCCCCGAAACTATACGAATAATTACGAAATCTTCTTCGAACATAGAGAAAATTGACCCGCGCTGACTCTTTCGAACAAAGTCCGCAAATAAAGAAGCTATCTAAACATTAGATTAACCTATCTTTTTCTAGAATGCTTATAAGATTCCAGAGAGACGCTTGTCTATTATGTCATTGTATAATAAATTACTTATAACACGCGTTACTACCATAAACACGACTTGCGGTTTCTTTTTCACTGCACTTATTATATTTTAAAGTTATTCTGCTTCAAAGATAAACTTTTAAAATGACTCACTGAGACTGTAGACTTCGCACTCCTGCGCAACCTCTCGAATATATGACCTTTTACCTAAAGATCAGACAACTAACTCTTATAGATTGTGTTAATTCTTATTTATACTAAATATTAAGGAGTTCAAACACCCATTTGAATGTATTACGTAAGACTATTAAGTTATATAAGTGTGTTTAAGAAAACTGGTTTAGGAATAGTGCTATTATTTTATATTTTGTTGGGTAAACATTTGATCTTTTTCGCACATTAATTATATCTGGACGCATGAGATCAATGATACCTTAAAATTCACCGTGAAAAATACAATGTAGAATTTTAGAAATTGAATCCTGAAATGTTGTCAACTACTCATATTATTACGATAAATGAGGGTTTCAAACCAGCTTTTAGTTCAATATTTAGGAAAAGATTATAATTATAAAACATTACAGCATCTATGCACTAACTTCTGGCACGGACTCTATTTTCCAACTTTAGTAAGTTGGAAAATAGAGTCCGTGCCAGAAGTTCGTCGTAGAATAAAATTCAATTTAATAACAGTATGCATAATTTAAGTCCATTACCTTTTCATATAATCCATAAATCTTTGAATACTACAGATGGATACTACAGAAAATGTCAAACAATTTTAAACATAGTCTTGGTCGTTTTAATTCTTCGCTTTTTATCAAACGTGTTTAGTGTAACTGTCACCGCTGTCTGGAGGGTATACATTAAGTATATTTATTGAGTCTTCACAAATAAAATGTCGTCTTTAAAGTTGGCCATCTTCCAACACTGCTTATCATTTTGAGGATGTTATAATTCAGCTCCATTCACGCTTCGGAAGCGTGGGTTGCCATTCAAAGCGATTTTAATAAAATAAATAAACTATAATGGTAGAATAATATATAATTATATTCTACCATAATAGTTTGATATTATACCTAATAATTTAGATTTGTAATATGTTAATTATGTTATCATCTATACTAATATTATAAAGCTGAAGAGTTTGTTTGTTTGTTTGTTTGAACGCGCTAATCTCAGGAACTACTGGTCCGATTTGAAAAAATCTTTTAGTGTTAGATAGCCCATTTATCGAGGATGGCTATAGGCTATATATCATCACGCTAAGACCAATAGGAGCGGAGCAGTCATGAAAAATGTGACACAAACGAAGTTGTGCGGACAGCTAGTTTTAGTATAAAACGAAATTATGAATTGTTAAATGGTTGTTCAGTAGCGAGCAACTACGAAGTCTTGTTATTGCTATGTTTATGGTCGTCACCTCGTAAAGGTGGCGGATAACGTGCTATTTTAAGTTCAGTAAAGAGTTTTAATACACTGAAAGTAATTTAAGCACTGCTTTTTCAATATATATTTAAGTTTCAGAAAGATTAACTAACTATTAAAATTGTTACTTTTTTGTGTTATAAAGATTAACAAAACCATATTCTCTCTCG
The DNA here is from genome assembly GCA_905332915.2 of Hecatera dysodea. Lineage (NCBI taxonomy): Eukaryota > Metazoa > Arthropoda > Insecta > Lepidoptera > Noctuidae > Hecatera > Hecatera dysodea. The sequence continues at coordinate 17,209,720 of HG995303.1, forward strand.
ACACTGACATACAAAGATTGCTCTACATTTTTAAGCGTCATTTTATATCCTAGTAAATTACTTCTACCGATCAAAAGATAATGTTAAACAGAAAACGTTTTTATTGGTTCGTTTCTTTTTTCTGCAGGAGAAAGACCACCCAGTTTTAATGAAGATGCCTGCCTACGTTTAAATATAGTGGTTGTAAATTGCGTGATATGGATCTGGCTCTCGAGACGGCGCGGGTTCGAAGACGGTCATCTTCTACAGGGAGGTACTACTCGTAGGAGGCAGAGGGGTGCAATGTTACTGCCTGCTTGGCGCGGTGATTTATAAAGGAGTCGTTTTGGGAAAAACAATAAGTAAAAAACGAACAATTTGTTGCATCATATTTGATTGGGACCTAAAAATTTCCAGCAGAAAACAGAATCATAAGTAAATTACTAAGATTGAATGCGAATCCCAAAATGCGAAACCTATCGGACCCATCGATGTGGCGACACTTGGGAAAGGAACATAGCATACTTATCCAGCAGTGCACAACTTTCGGTTGGAATGATGATGAACGCCAAAATTACCAAAACCAGTCTCGAATTTGATGACAGTCATGACACATTCATGCACCCATGCACCATCCTAAGTGCATCTCTGGCTGTACGTAAGCGCGGGTATGTCGTGTCGGGGCGACCGCAAGCGTGACGACCAGGCGGGAGGAAGGTGAACCGTGCGGTTTCCGATTGATATAAAACTGTCAAAGAAATCGAGCGCACCCGCCATGGAAAAACACGCTTTCATCTTCAATGACATCTTCGAGAAAATTGAGAGAGACTTGGCAGACACAACAATATTAAAATACGCAATGATGTGTAAGAGTAAAGAGAGGAAATGACGAATTTGGACGCCGTGAGTGAGTTTAAAAGCGGATTTTGCTTTGAAATGTAGTTTATAGGTTGAGTGCAATGAGAAATAAAATGAAGGACAGAATTAGAGGATGTTATGACTACGGTTACAGCTGAAAGGTGCAGATTTATTGAAAAGATAAAGAAGCTATTGGATTTGATTGTATGCACTGCAAAAACAGCTGAAGAAGTCGATGATAGGTTTGCAGCCCAATAAGTCACAGACAGAATAGTTAGCGCAGGTATTAAAAAAATCCGATAGCAACCAGGCCCGAGTCGACGGCGCGTCGTGTTCCACGCGCGCCTCAAAGAGCCGTCAGCATCGAAGACGGGGCCCCATAGGGTCAGTGCCTGCTAGAGCTGCGGAATTTGTTCGAAAGAGTCACCGCGGCCCTGGAACGCAACAGGCACAAGAAGGATCACGGGTGGCTTTTAGTCACTAAGAGTGTGACACTCCCTTCCGCTCCGCCCTGAGCGGGAGATGATTTCCCATCCAGAAAAAAAAGGTATTAAAAAAAACCAAAGATGCAAAATCAGACCGGCGGCGACAGTTAGATAGACAAAACGCAATTCATTAACGGCCGTTCCCAATAACCGATCTATCACATACTGGAGATAGAAAAACAAATGAAACAACAGAAAACCTACATCATTTTTCTGTTGTTTCATTTGTTTTTCTATCTCCAGTATGTGATAGATCGGTTATTGGGAACAGCCGTTAGCCGACCGACAATTGGCAAGAGACAAATGCTAACTTTAGCTCCCAAGCGGGCTTGTTTAATTTTATTTATTTCATTAAAGCGTTGTAAATATGTCTTATTGGTGTCCAGACGCAGCTTTCTCTGTAAATTCGGTTTATTTTGAGGATAAACTCGATGTTACTCGCTTTGAGGTTGGTTTTAGGTTTTCTTGGTGGTTTTTAAGTTGGGTTTTAGTATTTTGTACCGCTGCTGCATCACTGTCGCGTACCCGAAGGGTAACTAACGGAACCCTATTATTAAGCTTCCGCTGTCCGTCCGTTCGTCTGGCTGTCAGCGGACTCTATCTCAAGAACCGTAATAGGTAGACACTTGAAATTTTGCTATAAAAACAAAAAATAAAACTAAATAAAATTAAAAATTAAAGGCTTATTAAGAAACGTGTTTTTTTTTTCAGTTTATGGTGGGACCCATCGTGTGAGAGTCCCACTCGCACTTGACTGGTTTTTTTCTTGAATATTATGAGTCGTTAGAACAAATGGTGAAAGAAAAGAGATAATAACTAATGAAGAAAAAATAATTGGCAACTGAAGACCTTAGGTATCAGATCAAAGATTCACTAAATCTAGAACAAATGCATTGGATAAGATACAAAACGTAATTAAAGGATCTGTCGACCTTTTAAAACCAATCGATGACAATACTTCTTCCAACCATTACAATCACCTCCTACAGCAGTTTTCCCTCTTCCAAACGATAAACATCTAGGTACATCAAACATCAATGAATCGACACCAAATATCGATACGATGGTAATCGATGCGAATATGCTACTATATTTAGCGACCAGTATCGCGTTACTAGCTACAACCGCCGAGGGAATTCATTTGTGACCTACAAATCAACTGCTATATAAAATGATAGCTGAGATTCTCTATAAGACGGTGGTGTGGTTAAAAAAAGCGGCAAAGTTTTGGGATTTTTTGTTAAAGTATTAGTTTTTATTACACCAGCTATCCTGCGAGATCTTCATATGTATTACTTAAAATATGGTTTCTAGAATTGTATACTTTCACATTGGAACTATTTTGCGGTTTTCCAATTGGTTGAATTTGAAAGAGTATGAATTGGGTTTTTTTATTTGAATCAATGCTTATAATTGTAACTTTGGTATTGCCAACTGAATGTTATAATAGTTTATTTTTGCATATATTTTCCTCTTTTCTGTATTAAGTCAATAGGTACAATATTAATAAATAACGTGACATGAATGATTGACGTTGGCGGTAATTATAACCTAAATGATTGGGTAATAATTAGTCAATTCGGTTGCGTGTTCTTATTTTCCTTATTTTATACAAATATTTGTATAAGTTGATTTTTCTATTTTTCCCTCTATTAAGATCTTATTGAATTTTGTCATCGCGTATAATAAAGAGAATTATAATCTTCTATTTCAATATCTGGTCTTCTTGTAAAGTTATCGACTTTAAAATATTGTACAGCCATTATATTATTATCTCAACATACATTTAAGGTTTCTGGTTGACGTTCCTTCGCAGACGCATCGTCGCCTTGTAATATGATCTCCTTATTTGGGTCATCTTAAGTATATGACACAAGATATTTCATTAATATCACATTAAATTTTATATTCTGTTCATTAAGAGGTCACGTTGTGATGTGCAACTTTTTATGGTCATTTAAATATGTTATTTTAATACTTGTCTTGACCATCACATGTTTTGTCGTGTGGCACTTAAGACACTACCTATTGTCGGAGCAGATTAATTAAGGAGTTTGGATAAGCAACTGTCATGACTATTTCTTAAACTTATTCTATATACCGTGTAAAACCATAAAGTTTTGAATAGAGGATGACCAGAAAAAACAAAGCAGTATAGATGGATTGTTGAAATGAAAGGAGGTGACTATTAAGATGGCTGCAAATTAAGAGATATGGAAGAAACAGACAAACAAACAAAGTGGTAAAAGGGCAACGTCTGACAGATACAAAAGTTCGGACTTTCAAAGCATTGACCACTAGACGAATAGTATATATTACTTCGAAAATGTACCAATACTAAAGGAAAAACAAATGAACACCGATTGGGTCTTAAAAGTAAGAAATAAAGAAAGAAAAATGTTTACTTAGGACTCGCACAAGACAAACAAGACAAAACATACTTTACAGAAAAAAAGCTAACAATATGAATTTTAAACATGGTGATAAATGTTACAATCATTAACAATATAGTGTATATTATTTAGTAGTTATAGCTAGGTACTAAATAAAATATAAGCTAGTTAGTTAGTTATAGTTATAGCGGTGACTGTCGTAGTAAGTTTGTTTGTATAAATAGGTACATTATGACAACTTTGAGTAAGTTCCAATTGCCTATTACGACAATATGGTTTAGTTGACCATGTTTGTATACATTGAACGACAAGTAACAGTGGAGTGGAGGCACTATAAACAAATGCAGCGTCGAAGATTGAAATGCTCATTTTAATAACAGCATTTGTTTCGAGTGACATAATTTATCTTCTGACCGTGAAGTTGTGAACTGCAATCAAGTTAACAACTTCATACTGAATGTGAGTAATTTATAAAATTGACAATTTTTAGCAATAAGGCAAACCGGTGTTGAAGAAAACTCAGTGGAATCTATCAACATAGCAGAGAATATTTTCCTCGAGACTTTCTTAAATGGTGTATGTATGCTTTTGGTTTGTTACGTCATTCCGGATTCAGCTGAAGGCATTTACAATAAGTATCTACATACCTAAAAGCAGAAAAAAATGGTTTCCTGCGATTGTAACAATGATAAAAGTATAACTGACGTTTTCATGTCCATATTCAAAAACAGCATCCGTCAATTAGCCATAGACAATAAAATCTATTTCAAGAACAATGACAACAATGATAAATCGTGTGAAACACTTACAACCACGTTCATTTTCATTGAGAATAATAATATTAATAAAACTGTGAAGAATCGTTTTATAGGTGCGTTGGCTCTGAGGTACACGTGGTCTATAACGTGTTGACTTAACGACCACGATTGTGAATAAGTATTGACAGCTTGAAATATATTATGTCATAAAGATCTGTAGAGTTATGGGCGTTGAGTGCTACTGAATAGATCAATTGATTTGTTGGCATATGTTCGATGTAGGCTTTTAAGGTTATGGCCTATGAAACTTTGTAGATGACTTCTTCTTTTGCTTTGTTGTTCTCTTCTAATCAGTCTTTGAATTTGTTTGTTCTGGATGCAATTTTGTATTTTTTTTAAGAGAGGTGATAAAGTTGTCCTAGTTGTCTGGCTGAACTGGACCTATTTGGCGCAGTCGCGGGTCACATAATAAGTTTCCTATTATTTGTATCTACATTATGTGTATCTGTATGTGCCAAATAAGTTTATTTTCTTTCCAAAGTTTGCAGAGCTTGGTCTGTGGATCATCCGTTTCATACCGAGTTTCCTTCTTCGTTGGAAAGCACGTTAAACCGTTGGTTCCGGATGTCATTTCTACATCTGTGACAGCCATTTAGATTAGTCAGAAGCCAGAAAATCAGATACCAGTCTTGCCACTGGATTGTGAAGTTCTAATAGGCTGTCGCTGTCGCTCTCCGTCAAATACTGGTATTCAGATACATCCAGTTTAATTGGAAGCCGACCTAACACAGTTGGGAAAAGGCGAATGAGAAAGGAAAATGAGAGATGAAAAGATGCACGCAGAGGTCTGTAATTGAAGGTCAAGTTGCATGTATCTGTGACTAATATTATACCTATCAAATGAATTAGGTTAGATCAATTGAAGCGTGTTCGTGAAAAAATTAGCTAGGAACGCACTTGTTGCAGCAGCTGACATGAAAAGATGACGTTGTGTTAAAAAAAAGACGAAGTACTTACTTGGTCTTTTTTTTTTCGAATAAGAAGATTAAGAGCGATGATTGTTTGGGTCCAGTAGATAGCTAGGTTTTTATTTTATTTGGTTTGGTGTCGACTCTAGTCTAGGTCAGAGGTGACAGAGACACAGTCGATGATGGAATGAGCTTACCCAGAAGAATCCTTTTTACTCTAACTTTGAAGAGATTAGGGTTGAATGCGATCGGAAACACAGATGCAGGCAGAGAATTCCACTCCTTTGCTGTGTGCATTATAACATTTAGTGCAGGTATGTATTGGCACTTGGGTTTGATTATCCAAAGTGTGGCTAATATAAAAAAATATGAAATGAATAGGTTTTATAAAATAGCACCATTGTGGTCATATCACGTGGTTATTTAATAAAGTTTACAATAGAGGAAGGACAATATGATTTTAAACTCACTTTTATCACTGTCTAACATGTTTTTATGTCAACAAAATGGTAATATTATTACATATAAATAGGTGGTTGTTATATTTCATTCATGGTTCCATATCGCGTTGAGAAACTCGTGACTTGTAGGACTTATGATAATAAAATGTATTTATGGTTTTTAGGCTGTAGGATTTACTATATCCATACTCGTTTTATTGTTTTGAAAATTGAAGTTGTTTCTATGTAAAGACCGATATGCATAGCGTAGATAGATGTGCAAAGTACTGCAAAGACAAAATTCTACATTTTGAAATCTTTATGACTCAAAAATATTGCGACAAAAATTGTGTCGCGGAAAAAACGCTTGTATGTCACGGTATACAACATAAACTTCGGCTAAAATCATTACTCCACTTTGACGTAGGTACCTGGTACAAAATCCACTGGTAATTCTGTTGTGATGTTTTTAGGAAAAACCAAACTAAATGAACTTTGCTGATATAAATATAAACTAGGCCTATTCTGTCAGAAAAAATAATTTATGATGCAATTTTGCATAGGTGATTCCGAAATTCCCGATACTGTTTTTTTCAGGTCAATCTATACTAATATTATAAAGCTGACGAGTTTGTTTGTTTGTTTTTTTGTTTGTTTGAACGCGCTAATCTCAGGAACTACTGGTTCGAATTGAAAAATTCTTTTTGGGTTGAATATACCATTTATCGAGGAAGGCTTTAGGCTATATATCATCACGCTTAAGCCAATAGGAGCGGAGCAGCGATAAAGAATGTTTTAAAATCGGGGATTCCACGGGGACGAAGTCGCGGACAGAAGCTAGTGTTAGATAAAAGTGATCAGAAGCGAAATTTTGGTTACATTCTTACTGAATCAAAAGCCAAACACAAACCTTATTAAAATATCAGCTGTTTACAAATATAACAGGAAAAACTTTTAAATAATAACAGGTAACATAAATACATAAATTATTGTGTCAGACACCGCAATATGTAAGTCACTGAGTTATTATAACTTTTAATTTGACTTGAGGAAATATATTAAATCTATAATGGGATTGGGTGGGGCGTTATACTAGCAGAGGATGTCATGAATATTTTAAATACTGCGTCTGGATTGCTTTATCTACTAGAAAGTAAAGTGGATTACTTTGGCTCTAACTCTTTTTTTCTAGATGGGAAATCATCAAATGACTTCTTCCGTTCTGGGCGGAGTATAAGGGTGTGTCAGACTCTTACTGACTAAAACCCACCCGTGATCCTTCTGGTACCCTTAGCGTTCCAGGGCCGCGGTGACTCTTTCGAACCAATTCTGGAACCCTAGCAGAAACTGACACTATGGGCCCTGTCTTCTGTGCTGACAGTTGTATGAGGCGCGCGTGGAACACGACGCGACGTCGACCCGGGCCAGGTTGCTATCGGACGGCGAGCTACCCATAGTTCGCCGTCCGCAGGCCGGCCCTAAAACTTTGATTAAAAGTTTTGGCCAAAGTTGTTGCTGAAGTAACCTGGTACCGCAAGTAACAACTGCTGGAAATGTAATGCAATTTGCATGACACTTATCGCATGTGGTCGTGAAAAAGGCTATTAGAATTCAATAAAAATCAATTAAACTAATTAAGGCGTCTAACGTCAACGCTGTGTATATGGTTAGTGTACCCACAAAATGTACCCTTATACGGGGTGGTTATCACTGATTGATGTCGCAATTGTTGCTTTTATGTTGCTGTACCTCAAAAGTAATATTTAACCAAGTTAGAGAAGGTATTACCACACTTAGGGCCGGTTTCTGAATTGAGCGTAATGAGTTGTCAAAACCGTACTTTTATTCCAAATTATGACAAGATTTTATTCTGGCCTTCATGTTTGAGAAATACTCAACTTATTCTTTTCTATTCAGATGTCAGGTTTTAAAACTTGTGAAGAGCAATATAAAATCTATAGATAAATAAGTTAAGTAAAGCTAAGTTATAACGTTTTGTAAAGCAAGTTAGTTCAGAGTCGTGCTCAGTGCAGTTCGTTGATTTTCCCTGCATATCTGTCTGTGTGTGTGTGTATCGGGTTTCACACGACTGCGTGCGCCTGAGTGGGTGACAGCGGCAGACTCGATGGCAACGCGCTTGCGCAGCTAAGGGCATGGCCAGAGTGGTGGAGTAAAAGTGGTTGCAGATACTACGGACCTACATATATGTATAAAACCTCTTTAGATAAAGGATAAAAAAGTAAGAATTTAAAAAGATGTAATTGTTTGTTTGTACTAAGATTGTGTGTTTTTCGAAAATATTTGCTTGATATTAAGCTTCGCAATCGCAGAACTATTTTGCCCCGGTCACGGCACGTGTATGGATGGTCAGAATTAGAATCAGAATTAGTATTCTGATTCTATGGATGGTCTACTGGGGAGCAATTGCGAGAAAAGATCAGTTATAAATACATATAACACTAGAGACCTTAAGTTTAAAGGAAAAATAAATCTAAAAGGAAAATAAATACTTTTCATAATGTCAAGAAGCTAGCTTTTAAGATAAACGAAAAAGAGGTGGTTGAAAACTAAATAACATAGAGCTCATAATGAATACCGAGATCAAATTAGAAGTCAAGCGATTTAAACCAGAAACCAAACATTAAAACAAAAATGCAAAATATCAAAGTGTACAAAAGAAATTCTTGAGACCTATTAACGATTACGAATCTCAAACACAATTGTAAGCTAAAATAATGTCCGCAAAATCTAAGTTACACAGTCTGGTCACACAAAGAGATTAGTTTGCTATCATTTGCACAGATTTAACTGGGGTTGACGTAGAACATACTGCTATGTTGTAACGATTTGCAAACATTCCAATGGATGATGAAAATAAACTCTGACCACATAATTTGGTGCGGGATTTGGAATTTGGACCTGTTATTGACCAAATTGCAGAAGAACTGTTTGCTTTGTGGACTCAGTAAGTGGTGAATGTTGCTGAAAGCTGATAGATTTAGTTAAAGCCTTCAAGATTATTTTTGTGCCTGTAGAAATGTAAATGTTTAATGACTTCTAACATGATGATGCAGGATAATACTACTATTGATTTCAATCTGGTTTCACTTTCCTGTTTATTGCTGCATTGATGGACCTAGATGTTTAGAAACATAGTTTTCAAAACCCGTTGTCATGTTCTATAATAAAACGGCCATAAATTTTAAATTCGAGAATATTCTTAAGGGCCAGCATGTCGCGTCCCTACACTCTTGCGCCAGTGTGCGTTGTCACTGCGTCGAGGACACACGGAGACAACCTGACGCCTTCTACGGCGCATGCGCGCAATCCAATCTACATCGTTACTGCGCCGGAGCGACGTGTTGCAACTTAACACCTACTGCGTGTAGTGACTTCGATAATTGTCCATGATCTTGTGGGAGCTGATAAAGGAGAAGTTTTGGGAAGTGAAAAAGAAAATGGTGAGAATTAATTGAAAGGAGGGGAAACTAAATTCATAACTATTAATTCAACATAAATCAGCGACAAAAATGAAGACACATAATTTGCAGGCTACAAAAAGGCTCCATCACCATTATGAGGATATAACTTGCTTTGCTTGATATGAACTTCGAAAAGAAGAGATACTAAAATTACTTTAGTATTAGTGTACGCAGAAGTTAAAACGAATAGAAAAGCTGCTAGTTAATTAGTATGAAGGTTAATTTCACCACTGAGTGCACTAGTAAGCACGAATCTAACCCACTGCCAATGTATTTCCAATCAAAATAAACCTGGCAAGTAAGACATTGAGTTTACAAGTATTAATAGGACAGCTTCACATGAATACACAAATGTAGCCACATCTAATAATAGGGTGAGAAAACAGTCATACAGTTGGAAGACAATTGACTAACAAATCTTCGTTAGTCACGCTTTAACGAAAGCTTAATAAAGCCTGTACTACACAAACTGGCTGTCAAGTTTATTACTGAAGAGGTTCGTAAAGACCGATTATGGTTGACATAAGTTGCAATTAGTGAGCAAAGAGCTGTTGGAGATTATGAAGATGTGAATAGGGATGTTTCCTGAGTAAAAAATATATGATTATGTTTATATGTTCGTCAGTTAGATTATAGAAAAATATTGGGTATTTTTTTCTTTATCAAATCTATAAAAACTGATGAAGATACAAAGCACCAAAGATCAGGAGTGGCGGCTTGTGAAGTCACGGCTCGGTAAAAATTGTAGCGAGTAGTGACATTACACGAGTTTTCAACGCACTGTATCGACTCATTTTTTGTTTACGTGAAAAAAGAAAAAGATACGTGTCCAATATTTTTTGGAAATCTATCCGACGGACTAATTAGATTTTTTTAGTTAACTACCCTATTAAGTAAAGTTCCTGGTGCAAATCGTTGGAATAGAGGTAACCACCATCGAGCTCAAACTTCATCACCATCAACCTCAGTTCTAAGGAGACAAGAGAAGAAGACGTGCCTCTTTGTTGTGAACTATAGTTGCCAAAACGGAAAGCTCTGAATCGATTGCGTAACCAATGAGCCACTGCAAATATAATTTGGCGAACGGGGGGATTGTTAATCCATGAAACACTCGATGCAAGTTTGGTGCAGGTCCCATTCACCTTTATCCTGGATGACTTAAACAACGATGCAATATACCTCACAACTTACTGGGCCCAAACAGTATAATTATAATTTGATGGACCGTCGACACGATAAAAATAAGATTGTTTCTAGGTTAAGAAGATAATGCACTTAAGCAAGGAGAGTGAAGCAAATATGAGTCATATCTTTTCCATAAGAATTCTCTTTGACAGGCTATACAATTTGAATCAGCTCATGTTGCGAATATTTCTAATATCTGGAAGTGAGCAACCTGTCGAACAAGAGGCTCGGCTAGAACGGGGTCTAGCACATAAAAATGCTTGAAGTGACAATAAGGTTGAGAAATAACGACATATTTTAGCATTGCTCTCGAAATAAATGGCTTTACTTTCAAGTTGTTTGTAAGTAAGACGTGTTGTTCGACAACTTAACTTACTTGAGTAAGTAATGTTATTGCTACTTGCAGCTTTATGACACTTTGTTGTGTGTCTCTTGGACCACAGCTCCGCTAGTGAGAATGAATACCGCAATGTCCTGCTTATTTCAACTGTGTCAGTGATTGGTGTGTACGCCGTCTATTTTACTTTCTTTCTTCACTGTCTGTTAAGAATTGTATCAGAAAGTGTTAATTATTCAGGTGATCCACATAATCTATCATTTATATTTTTCTTAATTTCTGATCAAACACTATCAGTTGTTCTGATCTCTTGTGTCTATTTCCCGAGCTCTAAACTCTCCTATTAATTTCACATCAAAAACTTCATTAACGTTATCACCTATCAATTCTCTGCCCATATTCCAGTCTATGTGAAAATATTCATAACTCACTAAGATCAGATTGCCTTGTGACGGCACATTAATCGGTCTCAAGTTCTCAAGGAAAACAACATTGGAGATCTATTTAACAGATATGCACCACCTTTCACTAAGCCTTCGTGATAATTACTGGCAATCAACGAGATTCTTTATCTGCTTAGTCCTCTTAAGATTATGCTTGAATATATGGGTAACTATTTGTGTAATATTCTGGTATCGGGTTGGTACTTCCTCTGTTGCTCTATGTTTAATTGATATTTATAGTGTACTTGTTTCAACCAAGTTAATATTGACTGGTCGGATTGACTCTAAAAGCTATCTTGAATCTGCCGACGAAAATTAAGGTAGCGTTTATATTTTGACTACAAACGAACAGTCAGAGGCTTTCGAAGACGTTGATAAAGCTACGCAGCCTACCACACTCTTCGAATGAGTATTGAGCCAGTATATTTGTCATGTCTAGCTATACAAGTGCAGTTGCTTTGTTGCTAATGCTGCTTTTGAAATAAGCATGTTACATTGATGGATGCCTCTTGCACTTCAACTGAACTACAAATATAGGCATTTCATCTTCGGTTATGAGAAGAGAGTTTCACCTTTCCAACTGAGGTTTTATGTAATTTCCATTCATAAACAAATGAGTAGTAATTCTCTATTATGCCTTACCCTATTAAGAAAATTAGCTTTAGCAGTATGCGCGTGTTAAATTGCAAGTGTTGACGACTTCATTTTGATCACAGAATACGTCAGTTTTGTTGATCTCAGTTTGCAGATGAGCGTACTTTTCTTTTGAACTAATATTATATGTAAAGTAACCTCGTTTTTGCACGTTCGTTTAGAGTCGCCGCAACATTGAAATCAGTAAAATATCACAAGAAAGTTGGCAATGAACGCGATGAGAAAGTTATTATGTCACCTCACTTTGATAATTCTATTTTCATGGATTCATTCTTGGGATATTAATGGGCTCGATGAGTTGGGAGATGAGCATCGTAACTTTATAGACTTGGAACACAAGGTAACCTCTCTTGGTTTTTGTTTGATAGACAACAGTCACTTTTGGTAAGATTCTATTTTTAAGTATCTGCATGCGTCTGTCTGCCAACCAAACCGCAACTATAAATATATTCATGAACTTTTTAGATCATTCGAGTCCAAAAATAAACATGTAGGTACTAAAAAAATAGATCATGGGAAAAAACGCATTACCATAATATCTCAAAATAAAATTCATGCTAAAAGAAACCAACATTATAAAATAAAATGTAACTTAACAAGATCTGGTTTGTAACATAAGTTGAACGAGACTGTACGGCGACTCTTGCGCTGGTTCCGAATACACCCGAGAGTACACGAGCGCGCCCGAGCCGGTCCGAGGATTAAGATGATGAAAATCACGGCTTTCAACGGGTTTCTGATTTAAATTTATATCTGGATGAGGAGTTTGAGAAAGTCAGTTAATTTAATGATGACGGTGAGTGAGAGAGAGAGGTATATGCAGACGGTCAGAAGTTTTTAAGTTATTTCAAATATGTGGAGAATTAGTAAATTATGCGAAATAACAAGTTGATATTGACAAAAACATGAAGCTAAACCCTAATACAGAAGTAGATTAAACCAAAGTTAATATCAAAGATAACTCTAAAACTACAAAAGCTTTTCATTGAGCTAAAACCAAAAAAATAACTGAAGGTGATAGAAGTACTAAAAGAGACAGGCCCATGATGACTCGCATTGATTAACTATAGATAAACGCACACTGGATAGGTCAAATGTCAATGTTAACGTCTGCTGACATACCAGACGCTTCCGCGTAATCATATAGCCGTGGTGTTAGCTTACTGGATAGCGTGTGAAGCATAATAGCGACTACGTCCGAGTACTCTTAGTTTATTGAATGGGCCGGTACTATAAAGTGCGTTTCGAGGTGTTTATGGGCTGTACTGGTTATGGAATCTGATGGGTGTTTCACGAACGAGCTGACTTATAAGAACAGTGTAAGTGCAGCTATGAATACGAACAAGTTTTATTATAAAACATCCACTGAAAAAGTACTGGTAACGAAGTTTGAGCCTTTTTTTTATTGGTTCCTAAAGATGAGTGGATTGTGTTAAAGATGATACGGGGGTGACTATTAAGATGATTGCTTATAGAGATGTATAGAAGAGGAAGACTGGGTGCCAACCCAAGATGAATTGGGATAAGGGCAGAAACATGTAAGAACCGTTGTCGGACAAAATTGGAAGTCAAGACTTTCAAAGCACTGATTTGTTATCAGTTCTTTGAGGTAGAAGTATCAACTCAGAAAATGATAAAAAATAACTATTTTTTGTGTTGCTATAATGAAAAATCATCAAATGAATTCTCCCGCTCTGGGCGGAGCGGAAGGGAGTGTCAGACTGTTACTGACTAAAACCCAACCGTGTTCCTCCTAATGCCCTTTACGTTCCAGCGGCAGTAGGCATAAACTACAATTACGCAATTATTCTCAATTCGATTGTAAGACTTGATTCGAACTCAATCAATAATTCCTTCCTCGAAGTCTACCTGAAGAACCGTCCCAAAAGATATTCGATATTCGAAAAAAAAAACTTAATATTTATGGTCAAATTAATGGTCAATCTATGGTCAGTCGGCGCCGACGGTCGTATCGGGTTGCACACAGGTGTTCGGCCATATTCAAATATTGAAACAATAATATAAATAATGTTTAACATCAAATTAATTTAAATGAATCATTGACTCGTTTATTTCAATTTGAATGGTCGTTTTAAGATGTGAGGTTTTGGGTTCCGTTGACATGCGTGGTGAAAATGTGAACGAAAGTTAAATGGAATTTGTTTTGAACGTTACTTCTCTCGTTCAGGAACGTATTCTAAAAATGGCAAAGGACTGATAATTGACATAACATAGAGTATGATGTATGAAAAATGTGTTTCATTTTTTTTATCAAATGCTATACTATACAGCAGTTAGTCGGCAGTGGACTCTCGTGGATTTCGCACAAACTCTTGCTAACAGTATAAATGTTAAATCAAAATCTGAGTTTGATCTAAATCTACTAAATCTCGTGTATCGAATGGTTCATCACCAATCACCACAAAATTTAATCATGACCTGATTGTATTGGCCACCATAGTATTCTTCACAAATATTACACGTGTCAATATATTACAGTCCCACCAGCTTCTATGAGTTCGGCAACCTGACAGCATATGAGGTTGGACTTTGTACCGGTTGCCGTCATTCTTTGGACTTCGCGGCTTCGTAGCGACATTATCATATTTTTTTTATTGCGAAATGGATTTGCTCTTGACTCTAGTCTAGTTCACAGGTGAGACAAAGTCGACGATGGAATGAGCTTACTCAGAAGAAGCATGTTCACCTTCTTTGAAGAGATTAGGGTTGAATGTGTTCGGAAACACAGACGGAAGCAGAGAGTTGAACGCCTTTATTAACTATGGGTAATATTACAGATATAAATAGAACATGATTATCAGTGGATTAGGAGGAAGCAAGAGTTTTCCAGGGTTACGGAATATTTCGAAAGAGACAGTTGGAACACGACGGGCAGTAGGAGAAACACGGATGGGTTTTAGTCAGTAAGAGACAGACACTCTTTTCCGCTCCGCCCAGAGCGGGAGAAGTCATTTGATGATTCCCCGTCCTTAAAAAAAGGATAAAGAAAGAAAACGGTTTTGAAAAAAGAAATGTTAGATTAGCAACTTATGTTTAGATTACACTTGTTTGTCAAAAATTTTATGCAACAGTATAACACAGTGTGCAAATGCGGATGTCATGCCTAAGGCATTTTCATAATATGTGAACTAGTCTGAGCTAGTTGCCTCAATAAGTCATTAACTTTCATTGTTTTATATCTTCTCAAGAGATGAACGATTATTATTATCGTTCGAGATTTACGAGTATCACCGGGGCTGGTTATTACGAACAGACGTATATTTAAAACGTGTGAAAGATTATATCTCAGTCTGTAAAGGTGGTGAATACTGACGCGATGACCAACTGATAAATTGGAATGGAAGCAGAGGCCGTGTTGGGCTGACCCAATTTAATTGGGAAAACGCATTAAAAAAAAACTAAACAGTTTATCTAGAAATATCGAAAAATATAATGCTAACAGTGGAAATAAAATCAAAATTGACGAAAAAACAAACGAGATATAACTATTTTAAACAAATATATCTGTCCCTCTCGCAAAAACGCTTTTTTCTTTGGCAGCTGTATAGACGTCATGGAATTTTACGTCAGTGCTCGTATTAGACTTCTCTTTTTAATTGTCAACTTTAAAGCTTAACTTAAAAATATTTCATAATTATTTAGTAGAGCTAAGAAGTATTTTATTTTGCAAATTAAACAAATCATGCATATTCCCTATTGGAAAAATGACAAAATAACGATGCTAATTATATACATAATGACTTCTTCCACTATGGGTGGAGCGAAAAGGAGTGTCAGACTCTTACCGACTAAAATATCCTCCTAATGCCCTTTGCGTTCCAGGGCCGCGGTGACTCTTTCGAACAAATTCCGCAACATGAAGTTGCCCTAAGACACGACTAAAATAAAAGTACTTGTTTTAAAATACATGTAAATAAGGTAAGTTCCCTACTTAGTTTGCTTAGCGTGTCAGAAAGTGTGACCTGATGAATTAAAGCTTCACGCTTAACATAAGCAAGGTAGACTACACAGCTTTTGTAAAGACTACATTGTAACCAGAGCAACAAATAACTTGACTGCATAATATTATGCAAACCGTTGATGCAAATATTGTATGTGCTACCTGCCTTGACGGGTTTTGTACCAAGTA
Organism: Hecatera dysodea; assembly: GCA_905332915.2. Lineage (NCBI taxonomy): Eukaryota > Metazoa > Arthropoda > Insecta > Lepidoptera > Noctuidae > Hecatera > Hecatera dysodea. Next base: position 17,225,852 of record HG995303.1, read on the forward strand.
TTCCATTTCCAAATAGTATTGCGAGTATTTTTCCACTTAGGTTTTATATTCCTACTGACTTTGCGCTGGTTGAAATTGACACAAACCTTGCTCGTTTATTGCTCTTTCTGTTCTTGAAAACTGTGTCAAAAATGCTCGTTTATCGCTTTTGCTGTTCTTGAACTGTGTTAAAAGCAGGCATACAGCGAATTTGTTTGAAACTATTTAGAGATGCAGTCCCTAAATAGATAAACTGACTGTTTCTTTATTTTTTAAAGATTCATTTATCATATTAATAATCGAGTTATTATGTAAATAGTTTCTTTTTAATAATAATAGAAATATCGCTACACCTGTGCGCAAATTATATCACTATTTTTTTCCGTGTCTAAGTCATTTAAAAAGGAGGTTGAAATAATTTTATTAATTAGTCGAAATATGATATTGTATTGCGAAAAGGTTGCAGCTATTCTTCTAATTATTTATTGATTTTTTAACTAAATAAATACCTAATTTATATTTATTACTAATCATTTGAATGTGCTCTATCAGTTGACATATAAAATCTTCACGAAAAATTGAGTTATTTTAAATGTCTGTGGCAATGATGCAATGGCACTAATTGAAAAACCGCGCAATTAAAAACCTATTGTTGAATCATTAAGACTGATGGATAGCACGGGCCACTTGTTTAGATAGGAAAACCACACATTAAAAGAAATAGATTAATTACACACATACATAAACTCAGGCTTATGTTCCACGGTGGTTTGAGGGACCTCTTTCTCAGTTTCCACGACAATAGACGAAAACCCTCAGTTACTGTCAATAAATCTATACTAATATTTTAAAGCTGAAGAGTTTGTTTGTTTGTTTGAACGCGCTAATCTCAAGAACTACTGGTTCGAATTGAAAAATTCTTTTTGGGTTGAATAGACCATTTATCGAGGAAGGCTTTAGGCTATATATCATCACGCTTAAGCCAATAGGAGCGGAGCAGCGATAAATAATGTTTTAAAATCGCGGATTCCACGGGGACGAAGTCGCGGGCAGCAGCTAGTAATAAGCTATAGCTTTCAAGATGGAGTCGAGTTTGAAGGATATGGCTTGGAATATAGATATTATATACCTTTTGACCGCGGGGGTAGGCAGAAACTAAAGAACGCCGCTTTCTACCATCCTCACATACTCCTTTTCCGTTAAGATAGAATAATATCTCACAAATAACGCAAATTAGCTACTTTATCCTAGAAACAAATCGCAACATTGGTTGCTATGCAATCGCATCGCTTAGATAACTTTTATTTTCTTGCATGTCCATAATTGCTTTACATAAAACCAAGGGGACGTAACTTTTGCCCAGAAGCAACTTAACTCAATGCATGAAATTGAATTTAAATAAGCACATCAGTGCGTATAATAATAAAATTTTATATATTTAATGAATATCTTACTAACAGCCGATAAAACGCTTCCCTTCACTTATTAACGGTATTCACCAAGCTACCGATCAAACTGAACCATTCTGTAAAAGTTTAATATTAAATTTATGTATAACTGTGGTTGGATACCGAACAAATTCATATTAAAAAAAAAACACGATGTCAAGTTTAAAATTCGAACGTCAAAGGTGACATTTATCAATTGACAGTTCTAAATTTTTTTTTAGTATACGACCAACATTGAGACAGCAACATTTTTAATTTTTTTTTTGCTGTCTCAAATTCTTCACAGTATAAGGAACTTTTTACATACTCCTGGCACAGGTATCTAAGGCAGTATGTTCGGTTACACGTGCTGGTTCGCTAGGGGTCACTATCGAGCGATAAGTGAAGTTTTTCTCGGAAGGACTGACCAAGGCGGTGGCGCGAACAGCCAATGTGTGGGGTCCAGTGCGTTGATGTCTTTTATAAGAACACTGAGTGTATCAACTATTTGCACTTTTTTTTAGAAGATTCAGTAAGTTATGGTTTGGTGATGGATTTGTAGATAATTTTACTTTTTTGGTTGTTATTTTTTAATTTAACACAGGAAATTATTATTTTTATTTTGTGATCATAAATTAAACGCTCATTATTGCGTTATCTGTTAGCGCTAGCGAATTTCTTTGAAAGAGTCACCGCGGCCCTGGAACGCAAAGGGAATTAGGAGGAACACGGATGGGTTTTAGTTAGAAAGAATCTGACACTCTCTTCTGCTCCGCCCAGAGCGGGTATAGTCATTTGATGATTTCCCATCCGTTATAGGATATTCCTATGAACCGTTTTCCTTTTTATTTACAGATATTCAGTCCGTCCAAAGGTTGGCTAATTAAATCTATCACTGGCATTGATTAGACCATCATATAATTAAGTTTGTGTAAAATGTGTACATGTATTCTTTTTTTATGTTCTCTTATGTACATATATTTAATCTTTCCCCGGGATACGTTTTAAGGTTCACGCGGACGAATCCATAAGCAAATCCTAGTGTACAATTCTAGCATATTAGTCACACAAACTCTCAGTGTGAAGGGCTATAAATCTGCAAGTCCCCTCTCTCCGGAACAGTCGTAATGTTACCACTATTTATGTACTTACACGGGTTTATGCGTTCTCAAGTATGTGCTGAACATTTGAACCGCAGCCATTTTATTGTCCTAGCAGGCTACTTTGTTTATTTCTTTAAACGTTTTACGATTGAGTTCCGAATTGTTGTTATAGGACTTACCGTTATATTTGTGCCACAGTAAAATAAAAAATGAAACTTTGGTTCAACTTAGGCATTCTCAATTCAGACCTCGCTTTTTGAACTCGCTTTTTATGGAGTTTCTTGTCCGTTCTTCTCCATAAGAATCTACTTTTTGCGAATGGACAACTAGAGTCACTATAATATTTATATTTTCAAAGGTTTTGACGTTCAAAAGTGCCGTTTAATGGTCTAGTTGAAATAAATGAATTGACTTGACTAGACTTGAACGTGAAAAATCACAAAAGCGCAAAATACATCCAGACTAGCTAGTAAGTTCCCAGGTACGAATATATTAAGCAATTGTAAGCATATAAATATGTATATGCTGTTTATCTGTGACATGTGTAACTGTATTACTAGCGACTTCCTCCTTACCGATATGATCCTCAATGATGATTTTAATTACTTCTACACTTCTGTGAGCATTTTTGCATAAAGCACATAACAGTCGATTTGGCTTACATGATTTGGAATACCGGCCTGACTATTGACTTTTTTATCCACAGTGGTTATGCTTCATTTAACCTCTCATTTTTGCTGGAATCTTGATGTTTTTATGGCCACAAAAGTCTTATAATACCTTGATCCAGGATTTAAGGTAAACCTTTAAGTCCAAAGTCCAAGCTCAGGTCAGATACGGTCCTAGACGAGGTTGTCAAAGAATTCTCATCTTTATTGGTTTAACAGCTATCCGTTTTATTCGTCACTTTGCTGTTTACTTATGAGGTAAGTAGTTCTAGACGCGGAATCAATGCTGAAGTCAGGAGGCTAGGAATGTGTACCCTCATTTCAGATAGAAGGATGTCTATCATATATATTAATAAATGATTTAATTTTCCTCTTTGAAGTTCCGATTTAGGAATCATTTCGTAAGACGCCACAATAAACAGTATTATCACTTTTACAGAATAAAAACCTAAAATGGCTAAAATCGATAAGCCAAAAAATCAAACAGCAGTTTTACCCAGTTACTGGGTTGTGGAGTTTAGAAAGGCAGTCGCTCTATATAAAATACTGGTATTCAACTGCATCCGGTTAGACTAGGATCCGACCTCAAATAAGTAAAGGCAAAAGGCAGATTGATTAATCGATAACAATTTGAAAGAAGTTACAAAAGCCAATGATTTTGAATGCTATAATTTCTTTCAAATTGTTCCAATGAAAGGTCAGGTATGCAGCATCATAGTGAAATAGTGACGGTTATTGCGTCATGCGATGACGGCGGTTAGAGAAAGGTGTCAATATACGGTCATGAACATGACAGAATATATCCCTCAAATGCACTCCAAACTACACGAATACTAACTGATTTTATCAATGCTACATTAGATTAATCAAATATGAATGGATCATAAAATAATATTTATTTATTTATAAAATAAATAATATATATTTAAATTATATTTATTTTGTAAGTAGGTTGTAATTTTGTTGAAGTCTACACAATTGTACCTACTGGTCAAATCATATGAGAACCATATAGATAATATGTCTGCTGGGGTATTTTGAGGATAATACCACAAAGATTTGAGTGGATCTGTCCAGAAAGTGCAAGCATTTGTCAGTTATCGTATAGCAAATTTAGGACTTTAAGGAGCTCAAAAGTTTGATGAACAATACTAAAGTAAGGACAAACATTTGTTTTAAATAAGAATATATTTTTTAAAATTAAAGATGTATAAGAATATAAAGTTATTGGAACAGCCGTTTACGAATAATTACGTATATTTATTAGTTAGTTTTATTTTGGATATATTTGACTTGGTACTGATTATAAAGGAAACGTTTTGGGTAGTGAAATATTTTTTGTCCAACAAAGGTATAATAGAGTTAAGGATAATTTCTTGATTAATAAAAATTTTAAGACAAGACATTTCAATCATATTTCATCCTAATGAATCAATATTTATGTTGGACCTCAATGATCCAACACAAATATTCATTATAGCCTTTTCCCAACTACATTGGGCTCGGCTCCTAGTCAAGCTGTATTCAGCTGAATACCAGTATTTTACGTGAAGCGGCTGCCTACCAGACCTCCACAACCCAATAACTGGGGAACACGGTACTTCTTGGCATGACTGGTGTAGGATTTTCTGGCTTCGGACAATCCGTAAAGACTGCCAAAGATCACCAAATGAATGCCGGGACCAACGGCTTAACGTGCTTTCCGAGGCACGGAGAAGTATCGACATGTTAAGATGGTCACCCATCCACAGACCAACCTCGGCAAGCGTTGCTTAACCTCGAAGATCGACCAGTGCGGCTGTTATAATTTAGCCACGAGCTCCTCCTCGATATTAACTAAATACAATATCCACACATAAATAAACCTAACAAAATCTTGAGTTATTGAATGTACACAGTCATGCTTGGCGTCCCATTTTAACTATACCCAATCAAAATTGTGTACAGTTTGTGTACTATCTTTATCCAATATGTCTTTTGTAGCACAAGTGATTCGAATTTCATTCTCTTCTTCAGAGGCTCTAAGCATATTTGTAGTTCAAACTCTTTAGATAACAAGAACTTTCGTTTTTTATTTACTTAAGTTTGGTGTGTCCACGTGAGCTTAGCCTCTTGCTTGACTAAACCATTCGTATCTCTGCTTATCCAATACGTGGTATCAGAATGATACCTATTTACTTTTTGCACGTAACAGATAAATGTGATAAGTGTGACACAATTTTATCAATGGCAACAATATGATGAGATTAATTCTCTATTCGTTTGTGTGTAAGAAGTCTTGTAAATATTAACTTGTATTGTTTGCAGTTTCGTTTCGAATTGTGTGTGGCTTTTGGTAGACAATTTACAACCTTTTATGTATTGAAAAGGTACTTATTTCAATGCAGGCATGTGCATTGGTGCACAATGTTCATAATGATTAAGTTCTGACATTAAGAAGTGTCAACAAACATCTAAAAAGATGATACGATACACAATCCGATGATTTCAGATTATATTTGTTTAAGAGGTCAAGATAAGGTTCTTTATCAATGATGACAGATCGCATAGAAATATGCAGGTAATACATCTGTAGACAAGTACACAGATATTTCGTAAGTAAGAGCCAAGGAATTATTGTCAAGTATGACTTGTCACCTAAAACTTTTAATGAGATCTTTATACTTAGAAGCAGTGTCTCAAGTTGAATGCGAATCTATGAAACTTTTGAATCAACAAATAACCCAATGTTGAGAAACACTGCAAACACACCTCCAGCACTCACTAATTCAAATGCAAACATTATATAAAAAAAGATAAATCCACTTATTGCGACTTTACAATTACCACCACCACCAACTATGAATGTCCACTTGGAACCAATTCGAAAATTTTGTTTGCGAATAACTAAATTTTATTTAAAAAAAAAAAACTGACATCTTACTTGGAACTAAGTTAATATCACTTGAACCAATCCAACGAGCGACACCGGTTCCGATTGGACACCCACGGGGGACAAAAACTGAAAAAACTTGCAGATTTTTTTACTCACTTTTATTATTCCGAAATGCGAACAACACTGCACTGATCGTAATCGGGCGTAATTTTAACTGAGCGAACGAATGTAGCGCGGTCCGTTTGTTATTCCGGCGTGCGTTCAGCCAGACGTACGTTTAACGTTTGGTCTTTCCGCTTTTACGCTTGACGTTTTTATATATACTGATATAACAACGCTGCGATTGGCCGAGGCGGCGAGCCCGTCGCTACGTCACACGAAAGCCTTTTAGGGCTCACGCAACCGATAGATTTTTACTACAGTTTGGCAATTTGACTGTGGTTGTAGTAGATAGCACACTGCACGGCGCAGTGGTTGGGTCGGTTCCGTCGAGGTGTGAGCTTCAGTCGACCGATGAAGTGGGTAATTTTTATTGCAAATGTAATAAAAATGATTACGAAACATATTCTCAATTTTTATAATAAGAGAAACAGTGAATTTGTAAACAGAAAAACTTTGCATGACCTAGACAAATTTAAAACTTTAGCCGAAGATAAAGTTGCTCTAGTAGACAAGTAGTAGAAGTTAGACACCAAACACAATTAACTAACATCTATTTTAATAATAAACACACCCAAAACAGCACTACAAAAGTTCAAGTCCAACAACTTTAAAATTAGAACTAAAAACGGACACAACACAAAAAAAAATCCAATCAAAATTACTGGCACATTTAACCACAACCAACGCAAAAAAAAAATACCATTGAGAAACGAGGACTATTTTTTAAAATTAGAAATTGAAAGAGGACTTACCCAAGTGTTATAACAAAACGTTTATTCGGCAAATCCACACAGAATCGAACACTAACGTCTCTCTGATTCTCCCCGCGGAAAGCGACTAACGTTCGAGCCGTCAAGCAATGTGCAGTAATGTGTGTCTCTGAAGGCAGCCAGTATACATCGCGTCCTATTGTTTGTCGAACATACTCGCACTGTGTCTGTGTGAGTCGGTTGTCTGTGGTTAATTGAGGATTTCGTTGCTTAATTAATTTGTTTTGATTTTTCTTGTCTTCAGAAAAAAGGTAATAATTTTTTTTGCGTGGGATGAAAATCGTATGTTGTTGTATTGAGCTCTATAAAAACGAATAAAATAATTCATTTGATTGTTGTACAGCTATGTCTCAGTTTTTTAACGCTAAAATGACTGGTACTGGACTGATGGTTTTAATGCAACAAAGTACTCTCACTTTGTTGCATTAAAACCTCGTACGCACCATTACTATACATAAAATACAGCTATAGTAGAAATAGACAAAAAACAAAGTTAAAGTCAAAACGTTTATTTCAATTAGGCCATTAAACGACACTTTTGAACCTCATCATTAAAAGTTATCATGATCAAGTGACTCTAGCGTCCATTCGCAAAGGTAGATGATTTTATGGAGAAGAACGGACAAGAAACTCCATAGTTGCTCTTTTCGAATAAATGTTTTACAATATTTGGTATACAAAAAATACTTCATATATGTGAGGACGGTGCACCAAGTATACTAGTTATAGAACCAAGTATTACCAGCAGAGGTAAAAACAATATCTTATCTCCTCTAATGTCAATTAAATGAGTGTTAAACATGTCGCTTCCAAACTTTTGATCCCACGTAGTCGAAAAGACCAGTCAATTTGGTCCTTATGTTGTTTAAAAGTGGAGTTGCAAACGAAAGTTAGTTTCTGTTGATAATTAAGTAAGATGATAGACATTTGCATTTTCAGCCAATTAATTGAGAGAACCCACTGTGACGTCATTAGATATGTTTGAAACAAAATCGGGCTTTGTTCACGACGAGCGACAGGAAATAAAATTGTTATTAACTTTTATAGGAATTACGAACCAATTTTCTCTAACTACTTTTATTCGTGAGATCAACCCGTTCGGATGTCATTGCACGGGTCGATCTCAACATTAAGCAGCGCTCTGCTACAGTCAATTTGTGGATGGATGACCATCAATTTACATAAACATTAAACTGCTTACACAATTCAGCAGAACAGAATCTTCATTCATAAAAATGCCTGTCATTTGAACGAGGCAATGTCTAAGTCAAATAACTTTATTTATTTCGAATATACTTCAAAAAGGCACTTTTAAATGTCATAATTTTAATTGTTTCGTAGGATTTTAGGACACGTTTAACACCTAAATACGTTTGGTTAGCTAAGTTATCTTCATGTGAAAGCAGTAGCGACCACCTCTTCGTCCTTTTTTTACGGGGGGAAATCCTCATGGATGTCCTCCACCCTGGGGCGGGCGGAGGGGTCTGTCAGACTCTTACTGACTAAAACCACCCCGGTGTTCCAACTCTCACCTACGCCGGGGATCGCGGGAACGTATGCGACATCCGTAACCACCTCTTCACCCTGGACCAACCCATAAACAAAACAAACAGATAAATCTATCATCAAGTACCCCGAATTGTGCAGGAGGTGTGCAAATATCAGAGGTACTGATTAGATGCATTGACATACAGAGATTACATGAGAATTTTCTGTGAAACGATAAGGCAGCCTTCGACCACGTCAGTCCGTAATCTCTTTTGTACTGTCATGCACGGAGGTTGTAATACAGTGTCAGCGTAATTTTGTATTAGGTTTTTTTTTTCCAGGGCGATTGGAAAATTTGCCCTCTGGTTAATGAGTTGGGACAGTAGCAGTCTCCGAAAAATCTTCGTTGATTTTTGCTTTAAGGTTAAGAAAATTGCTATAGAATTTCGACAGTTTTTCAGAGATATATATTAATATTTGTTTTGCATAAAATATGGTACCTACATAGAAGTTCTTAAATATAAAAAAGTTCTAGATATTTTGCTTGCAAAATTTTAACATGCGATATATGTTTTTTTTTCATTTGCAGCTTGTGAGAAATAAATATTTGTGTGTACATTAATCTTGTCTTCATGTTAAAAATAACCGCCGCCAGATCTAGAATCGCTTACAATCTGAATTAGTACCTCTATTGTAATTTAACTCTAACTTTCATGAGTAAAGAAAGATCTGTATGTATTTCAACGTTTAATTTGCTTTCCGTACACACACAAACGCAGATTGGATGCGAGAAGCCGAAAATAGATCTAAGTGGCGTGCAATTGGAGAGGCCTATGCCCAGCAGTGGACTGCAACAGGCTGTTGATGATGATGACAAACACACACACCTAGAACATCGTACACGCACCATACTAAACTTTGTTAAAATATATCGTTTTAATCTCTCTAGTTTTCAAACTATGTTAGGGTCGTTTTTCAGTTAATCCGCATGCCACTGACTACCAGTATTTTACCAGAAATAACTGTCTATCTGACTCTCAAAGCCTTGTGACTGGGTGCAACCATACTCAATGACAGAATTTCAGGGCCCCAAGTCTGCTATTACAATAATATCAAAATGGTCTGTCATTGATTTCATAATGGTCATTTGATAATGGGTAATATAAAAGCATCATTATGACTTTCATTAAAAGAAATGGCATAGAATGGTAATCTCGTACATAATGACAAATGAATGACAGACGTATGCAGTAATCTACTAAAATTTTGACAGTTCCTTTGATCAGTGACCTGTCATTAGAATGTCGTTATGCAGTAATTTCTTTTAATATCTCAGTTATCAAAAAGTATTACGAGACCTTTGACCGACCAATGATCGACCATTATGAATTTAGCAGATTACGAACTATTACCAAAATGGCAATGAGATCGTAGTGGGATAAAAAATTTATAAAAATAGCAGACTTGCGACCCAGGCTTTTAGAAACCAGTAAAGAATTCGTTTATGTAAAATATCGAGTCAAATGTGGGTGGGTTTTGAAAAAAACATCGTACCTTTTAATTCATAATAAGATTGAAAAGAAAATGGTCAAATTACTTAAAGTAGCAGTGCCTCGGAAAGCACGTTAAATTGTTGGTCCCGGCTGTAATTTTAGATCTGTGGCAGTCGTTACGGATTGTCGCAAAAGCCAGTAAATATGACACCAGTCTTGCCAAGAAGTCCTGTGTTACCCAGTTGTGGTGGTTGTGGAGGTCTGGTAGACAGCCGCTGCACGTTAAAGACTGGTATTCAGCTGAATCTGGTTTAACTGGAAGCCGACCCCAATGTAGTTGGGAAAAGGCTAGGCAGATGACGACTTAAAGTATCAGAAGTTATCAGTTAAATGGAAAACCGATTACTTAGGCACCTCGTTCAAGATGCAGATAAGCAGCGATAAAAGAAAATACAAACACTCTAAGAGTATCTTTAAAGATATATCTTTAGCTTAGTGGCGCCACTGATAAATGAAAATGACGTGATTCCACAAGACTTTATTAAGCTATTGTATAGCTTCTATCGCGGGCCTTGAGCGTGGCAACCGAATCCAGAAATTCCGTAACGAAAATAACCTAACACCGCTACGTCATTCGATTAGGCCCCGCCTTTTTAAAATGGTCGCTCGCCGTCACCGAGCCGACCCGAACGTCTGCGTTCGGAAACAGTCGGTGGGACAAAGTTAAGTGAAACTTATGTGATTTACATTAGTACAGTAACCCAGGTGAATGAATCGAGACCATATCACAATGACGCAGAGTACTAAATATATAATTGCATAAGTTGATAAAAAATGCTATGCATTAGCTTTACCGCGGCATTCCCCGAGTGCCACATGTACTTTTTTTTTCAGTATAAACAGCAAACTTTACCATCGTTTAAAAGGACCAGTTATATTAGTAGGCTATACTAAGATACTATATAAGGGTAAATCTTTTTTTTTTTGTTTGTACCGTAACTACTGGACCGAATTTAACTATTTTTTCACCATTAGAAAGTTACATTCACCCTGAGTAACATTGGCTATATTTTATCCCCGTATTCCCACGGGAACGGGAATTACACGGGTAAAACCGGGGGGCGCTGCTAGTAGGTATATAATATACATAATAATGCGCATACATGTTTAAAATCTACTTCTGTTCCAACGATGATTCTTTTACCTTCAACGGACACAACTTCCCCTTTATTTACATTAAAAAATTAGTCACATGTGTTTACGTCATATATGTATTATGTATCAACATCTACATAATCCACGTAACAACGCCCTTATCTGATAAGAGCCCAAATCTTGTTTATTAAACATAAATATTTTGGATGTTCGTTCCGATTCCGTAAGTAGTTGTGAACTAAGAATAAAATACTGAGTATTTATACTTATACTGTGGCAATTAATCTGATGAATATGACGTATTTGAGTATGCTACTTTCTTTGTAGGGTTTTGTGAAAGTAAATAAAAGTTTTAGAGTAAATAAAGTTTTTTTTACTCAGGACACCGTCCTATTCTGGACTTTGAATTCCAGATAGAAAAACTCAATAACACTTTGCCCGTTCCGGGAAACACAATCCGGGACCTCAGGTTCGGTAGTAACGCTACTGACCTTCGAGGCAGTTAAAGATTATAAATTGTATCAGCAGGTAAAGTTTCTAAACCAAATAACAGATTAGCAAGCAATTCTAAAGTTACTGAACTACATTTGACCTAAATCTTCGCATGGACCAAAGGTGATGCAGTTAATGGCAATGAAGAACTAACTACAAGAAAAGTCCAAGTAGATATGTATCTTGATGACATTGCAACTGAGAATTTGAGTGACGAATTAGAAATGGAGAGGGAACGCAGGGCATTGTCGATGCTTGGTAATGTTGGTACACAGGTTCGCTCGGTGTATTGCTTCTGTTAAAATAACGATGATCAAGGAATTCTGGCAGATGTGCCACACGTGAGGCCTGTGGACAAACTTTACACAGAAAACTTACAATGCCTTGTGCGTCCAGTATACTAAGGAGATCCGGGCTCTGTTTCGGTTCCCTCGATATTGCATTGCATCTGGTTTACAGACGCCAACGTAGATGACTTCTACGCAATTATGCTTAAAAATGTTGCGTCAGTGGTGCGACAGTACGGGGGAGCCCGGAGAACGTCCTCAGGATGATTGGCAAGAGAACCGATACTGTTCTGCTCAGTAGGTTCACTGAACTCCATGCGTTGCAAGACCGATGAGTCTATTATGCAGGGGTTGACAGTATATCTAGTTTCTTCTTTTTAATTTTAATTACTAACATTTTGTCTGATAAAATCTGATTTTTTTAAATTATTATTTAGTCTGAACAAAATTGAACCGGAAATACCAAAAATCATAAAAGCCGTACGAATACAAATAGAAAATCCATCAACGGATTAGTCAGAAGCACTTACAAGTATTAAACTAATATAAGAACATGCAAAAAAAAAAACTCGTTAGAAAATACTCACTGAAACCGCAAATTTTAATCACTTTGAAGTGTCTGGTGAATCATCGAGAAACAGCGACCATGACTTTGAACGATCAGGCATGGACGTGACGGAAGCATACGGAAGCTAACAGGGTCATCAACGCGTCATTTCATGTCTACTCAAGTAACTAATTAGTTTTACTTTTTCGAATTGTATCATGGTGGTTCATTCACTAAAATGAGATTAAGCAGGTCACGCCAGCCGCATACTCCGCATACGCTGGGTTAAAGTCTCCACACAGTGGGTGCCTGATTTGTGGATGGAAGAGGTAGCGACTGGCAAGACGAGTTTGACGCCTACTGCAAGGATTATTTCGAGATGGCTTGGGCGTAGAATACATTCAAGAATCTGGGGGAGGCCTTGCTAGAAGTGGGACCGTTTAGACTGACACAATCTCGGCATTCAAAGTCAATTTGGATTAATATATGATTTACTTATGATTATGAAAAATTGGCAGTGAAAATATCCATGTGACAAATATAGAAGGACCAAATATGATTTTGCGAAATCACGAAAGGAGGACCAAGAGACCATTTAAATTCAATGCAGCTATTTATGTATTCAGATCAGCCAGCATTCAGCGAATCTGAGAAATTACGCTTGAATATAAACACATTACCATTTCGACGGTTCAAAGCGAAGGTGCACTATCTTAAACCTACATTTCGCAGATAGATTTTATGATTTCTGACATTAGTATGTTTCGTGTGTTTGCAGCGGGTCGTGAGAATTTTATATGAATTTTCGTCTGGAGTTCCATTTTGACGAGCGACCTCGGAAAAGTACATGATAAATGGCAATTGCTGTATAAAATTGTCGCTGATAACAGTTAATCAAGTTTTGGTATAGGAATATTTTTTTGAAAGTTTCGACAAATTGTTGAATTGTTCAGAAATTGTTACAAAATGTGTTATATTGTGAAGATGCCAAGTGATTTATAGCCCTGCAAATATTATTGGCACTGTCACCGGGCCTGTGCATAAACTGCTCTCTTTTAAAGAAATCGTCAAAATGACTTCTACCGCTCTGGGCGAAGCGGAAGGGAGTGTCAGACTCTGACTGACAAAAACCCACTCGTGTTTCTCTTCATGCCTTTTGCGTTCCAGGCACACGATAACTTTTTCGAAAAAAATCTGGAACCTTGGATACTTAAAATGTCCTGCAAACAACAATTGCAGTAGTCCAAGACAAATCATAGGTTAGAAAATTCGATCATTGTTAGGTGAACAGCTGCTGCCAATGATACTCTAGATTATAGCTGATAAATGAATAAATCATATCGTCGTACTCTGCAGATCAAATTTGGAGTATATTTCCTGCATAATGCACTTTAAGGAAAATATGGATTTGTCTGCATCATTCAATAAGTTTGAACCACCGATCTACTCTGATCAAAATTGAGGGAATATTGAACTCTTCTCTATAATGCTCTGTTGATTAACTACAGCTTGTAAAAAGATAAATTACTTAAAATCAAGGTCAGATAAAAGATTTTTCACAGTCAAATATGGATTAATAAAATTATCCTACAAGGGTCTATAATAAGCCCCTAAATGTTTACGATATTTTTTTGAAATATAATTGCATATTTGTTTCGAAGTTGAATATATCAATTTTATTCTGTTGCGTGTTATACACGTAAGCATTATCAGCAACTCTGTCTCTCAAAGCAGGTAAATCGATTAAAAACTACCATTATTACAATATTGTCATACATACATAATAATTTCCTCATAACTCGAAATAAAACAAGGAAACACCGTACCTACCTGGTTATTTATATCAGTAGATAAGAATGTGTAACATTAATTTTGTAACACAATATAATAGTTAAAGATTTCCGGAAAAAGTCTTTGAACTATGGAATTTTTTGGGGCTTGTTTAATAACTGTATCTATGTAGGATATTTAGAAGACCTTTGTTTTTGTTAAGACTGTCTCTAGGAAGCGGCACTGGTTGTCTGTCTATTCATACGAGAAACTAGAAGTTTTAGTGAAGAATAGAAAAATAATGGCCATGAATTCTGATTTGAACGGTAAATTAATAACACATGAAGTGATTCTGATTTGAATTTGAACGATAAATTAATAACACATGAAGCAGAGAGAATTGATAAAGGAAATAAAGAAATCTAACTTGTGGTTTCGAGTAAAATATAAGTAGTGCCTCATATTTACTTTAACATCGCATAATCATTTAATTCGCCTGAACCGACAAGATAAATAAGAAGGTAAATAATGCAGTATGACGATTCATCGTTTCCATATTAAAGAAATGCCGATTCGCTAGTCATTGTGCCTAAATTTGATTATCATGAGGTTTTTCCTCATATCATCCCTGTGAGCAATGATTTAGAACCCTGAATGATTCATGATTTCGCTGCATCGTCATTCCTTTGCTTTGCACAGCATCACTAAGTTCAATCGATTTTATTTGGAAGTATTAATTGACTTGGTGAATCAACTACATGACATTTAACGGTTGGGGACGGTACTTCTTGGCAAGACTGGTGTCAGATTTTCTGGCTTCTGACAATCCGTAACGACTGCTAAAGATCTCCAAATGACAGCCGGGACCAACGGCTTAACGTGCTTTCCGAGGCACGAAGAAGTCTCGTTATGTTAAGATGGTCACCCATCCACAGACCAACCTCGGCAAGCGTTGCTTAACCTCGAAGATCGACCCGTGCGGCTGTTATAATTTAGCCACGAGCTCCTCCGAAAGCCGACGAAAATATGATGTGATTAAAATATATATACCTTTATGCGCCATTTTTGCATCACCTTTATGATGGTAAAGGTTTGGTGTTATAACATTGACTATGTGGAGATTGAAGCCTGTACTAGTAAAACCTGTGTTACACGGCATCAGGCCTCCCAAACTACCTGACTAAGTACCTACTGTAGAAAAACTTATATATATTAATGATATTATCCACTAACGGGTTGAAAAATTCGCCTGATTTCCAACCTCTGTATAGAGAGAGGACTTCGCATATTTTCTATTAAAGTGGTTATCTCGTGGGTGCAGTTTCTCCGCGTCAGCAAAGCTTACCAACTCAGCTTAATCCACCAGCGTCATCATGACGTGGGTGGAATAGGTTTGACTTTTATTCAGGTAAGAGCCTTCTGGTTAAATCTACGTATTAGCAAGGACCATACCGCAGAGGATGACGTCAAACATACCCAAGATTGTTTCTTTTTTACCAGTTTTCCCTACAGTTGCACCATCTTTCAAAAGAGGAGGAAATTTCACTGTGTCTCATCTCGCTTTTGAAGTCCATTGACCACAAAGTTATGACTCAAGCCAGAATTCTCACTTCTAGTAGCGCACTACCTTCCCGTTTACTCTGTTTCGTAGGTAAACAATTATTGTCCTTGTCTGTTGGTACGTAATTGTGACGTCGATGGCGGGAATTCTGTGACGATGTCTTGACAATTAATGAGTCTACTGATGCAATTCGTATCTCTCTAGTATTTAATTACTCTGTGTCTTTATACTCTCTGCGAAGCTCGTAACTAGGACTGATGACTGTAATGTCATCAGCACACACAGCGCATAGGTGCTGAATTGCTGACATAAAGACTTACTAAAATCAACAAACTCCAATAGGGTAGTTAACTAAAAAAATCTGATTAGTCCGTCAGATAGATTTGCAAAAAATATTGTAGAGGTATTTTTTCTTTTTTCACATAAACAAAAAATGAAGACGATATAGTGCGTTGAAAACTCGTGTGACGTCACTACTCGCTACAATTTTTACCGGGCCGTGACGTCACACGCTCCCACTCCTAATCTTTGATGCTTTTTATCTTCGTCAGTTTTTATAGATTTGATAAAGGAAAAAATACGTGTCTAATATTTTTTTATAATCTAACTGACGGACTAAGCATAATCATATATTTTTTACTCAGGCAACATCCCTATTATGATTGATTCCACATCCTCAGACAGACTGTACTTTCCTCAATTCAAGATGAATATGGAAATGTTAAGAGTTATTTACATTTTTATTTATAATCGTTTACTTTAATAAGCTTAGGTAAAATGCTGTAGTTTGCAGCAGTAGTCGCGTCGTGTTAGAATGAAAATTTCCATCTAGACTTTTTTTTTTTTTTTGGATGGGAAATCATCAAATGACCCCTCCCGCCCTGGGTGGAGCGGTAGGGAGTGTCAAATTTTTACTGACTAAAACCCACCCGTGATCCTTCTTGTGCCCTATGCGTTCCAGGGCCGCGGTAACTCTTTCGAACAAATTCCGCAACCCTAGCAGGCACCGACCCTATGGGGCCCCGTCTCTGGTGCTGACGGCTCCTTGTGACGCGCGTGGAACACAACGCGTCGTCGACTCAACCTGGTATCGGACGGCGAGCCACCCACGCTCACCGTCCCCAGGCATCAGCCACTGCGCAATAGCACAGCGGCCGACTTGTCTCTGGAATCTAGACTTGCGAGAAATTTTCTGAAATGAGTCAGCTACTAAAGAAGCTGGATCTTTTAAGACAAACTTTTCCGTATGGTTTACAAGGAAGTGGGATATTTCCGTTTCTTTGGTATTAACGTCAAATCGAAATTATACAGGTGTGTTGCACGTTCGTAATTCTAGGTATATAGTGAGTGGAGGGCTGCCCTTGGTATTAAAATATCTGGTGCATTTTATTGGTAAATGCATTTCCGTGAAAACCTGAAATGCAGTTTCCTGATAAATAGTTTCTAACTAATGAATGTGTTATCTTCAAACCTAATCAACTCTTAGTGTTTTCACAAATTGTCTATTGAATTAAGATGTTTGAGAAACAAAGACCTAATAAAAAAGATAGTCTAATGATCTAAAGGATTGGTCACAGATTGCCCAAGATATGTCAACATGGAAAGAAGAAAGTTAAGCCATTGCACTGCAGTGCGACACTAAGAATTTAAAATATTAATCTATACTAATATTATAAAGCTGAAGAGTTTGTTTGTTTGTTTGTTTGAACGCGCTAATCTCAGGAACTACTGGTTCGAATAGAAAAAATCTTTTTGGATTGAATAGACCATTTATCGAAGAAGGCTTTAGGCTATATATCATCACGCTTAAGCCAATAGGGGCGGAGCAGCGATCAAGAATGTTTTAAAATCGGGGATTCCACGGGGACGAAGTCGCGGGCAGCAGCTAGTAAACAATATTTTTTAACATGTTGCATAGCTTCACTATTCCAAAAATCAGATTAAACGATTATTCTATAAATAGAAAATAATAAAAAAATATTGGATAGTAATATATACAAGCTCGGCCCTGGAACGCAAAGGACGCTAGGAGGAACACGCGTGGGTTTTGTAAGTCTTGACAATCCCTTCCGCTCCACTCAGAGCAGGAGAAGACATAATTATGATGATTTCCCATCCAGAAAAACGTATATAGTAGTAAGTAAGTATATAGTAAGTAGTATACAAGCTAGTAGACAATATATATAGATGTACAAGAGGAGTAAAAAGGTGGGAAAGGGGAAGAACTAATAAGGCATCTTGTCCACATCGCTGTTAACGGGAAAATGATAAAATAGGTGTGACCGCTACGCAAGCGCTAACTGGAGGGAACTGTACCTTACTTTTTTGAAGAAATCTATAAATAACATAAAGTAACTCGTTGACATTCTGTCTTTGTGACCACAATAGTATTTTCTAAGAATGACTGCTAAGTACTCGTAGCGCCACATTGACATGACATGGATATGACTCATTTTAACTGAGAAATCAATCAAAGTTTACAAGTGTAGGTACAGGGAGGTTTAAATCATTTTATCTACTTATAACCAGTGAATAAAAAGAATTTGCGTTCACTGCCTACAACGTGTAACATCATAAACGCAAAATCAGAAAGGGGTAATTGTACTCAACATTATGAGCATTTTTATTATGGGACAAACCCCGAAATCGCAAAAACGTCTAACAGATTTATTCAATACACTTGTCACAATACACTGTCGCATTTAAAACATCGGTTACTGGTTCTCAAGGAAAACTAAACTAACTTAAAGGGGTTCGCCCGCCGCCATTTTGATTTTTTATATAGGTATAATAAGTCTAATTTTAATGATAGTCGTTGTACTCATATCGATCTTTACCTTCAAATATCTCGGTAATGTGACACTTTGGGGTACCATGTTTCTGAACAATTTTTGTTCGTCTATGTGTCCTCTTTCCGTACATATAAATTTCAACGTGTGCCACGATTTCGAAAAAAAACAACAAAATGGCGGCGAGTCGATATGCCAGATCGGTTCTATGCCCTTTACCTTATTCTATTGCGTTTTAAGTTTGATTGGCTTTCTAATACCGCATATTTACAGGCCGTATTTTTTATGCGTTGACTTAGTATAGAGATAAGAGAAGTCATATTACTTTGGCCCTGGAGAATTACTTTGGCCCATATGAACACAGCACAGCCGGGACCAACGGCTTAACGTGCTTTCCGAGGCACGGATGAAACTTGGTATGTTAAGATTTGCTTCTTTTAGGCTGTTATTCTTTTAGCCACCAGCTCCAACTCTAATTTTCTATGTTCTATATAAAAAGGACATATCAACGTGTAATCGAAACTACGCGGAACACAACAAAATTACAAAGCTTCCTTGTATGATAGGTACAGGTAGGCAATAAAAAGGGTATTTTGGAAATTCAACCTATAAGGGGGTAAAATGGGAAAAATCGTTCGTACTAAATCTCCGCAGACAAACTTGCAAGCGAAGTGCTAGTTTGACTTTTCAATTATGTAATTTTAATATAGGGAACGTGCACGGCGTAGACTATGCCAGCTAGTGTTGCAAAACTGAAACTATTACGTTGTAAATATTTGACCTATACTTGCTGTGCCCTCCGTTTAGGGGGACGTGCACGAAGTAGACTGTGCCGTCTAGCGTTGCAAATTTGAAACTTATAAGTTAAATATACTTAACATTGACGCGACTGTGCTGGCACCTATAGTTTCTGCACGTTCCCTATTAAACGAACCACGTTTCTTTCTCGGACGTCACGTCTTGTGACGTACATATTGATGACGTAACAGAAGCAAATTTTTCCTAAAGCTACTTATGATATTTTTCAATTCGCACACGCGCATATGGTTTTTATCCTGTGCGGTTTTATTTCACCATTTTTCCTTCTCTGACTCATTTTTCATTTCATTTTTTTTTTCATTTGTCATTTTTCTTTTCTGACTGAATAATTATGAAATATTGCATCATACGTTATTTTCCCTGATTGATTAAATACGTAAGAATGGCGTATCGTGTACCGACATTATTTATAACTAGCTGCTGCCCGCGACTTCGTCCCCGTGGAATCCCCGATTTTAAAACATTCTTTATCGCTGCTCCGCTCCTATTGGCTTAAGCGTGATGTTATATAGCCTAAAGCCTTCCTCGATAAATGGTCTATTCAACCCAAAAAGATGTTTTCAATTCGAACCAGTAGTTCCTGAGATTAGCGCGTTCAAACAAATAAACAAACAAACAAACAAACTCTTCAGCTTTATAATATTAGTATAGATTTTATTTATTTATTTCAGACATAGTCCATAGTTTAATTTCATTTCGTCAAACTTCAGGTTTTTGTTCTTTTTTACAGCCTCTTAGGCAGCTATTTTTAATTTATTCAATTCGTGCCTATGGTGAACAAATATTTTTTGCAATTTAATTTTAGACTCTTAAACGCAATCGGCATTTTTGGACACAGTTTTAAAATCATCAAAGTCTACAGCATTTAAGGTCTATAAAGTCGTTTTTGGGAAACTCTACACTCTTTCTATCCTGTTATCTCTCTAGTGTACCTAGTTATGTGTAAGCAACGTGGCAGAAACTGGACGCGAGAAGCCGAATATAAATCTAAGTGGCGTGCAATTGGAGAGGCCTATGTCCAGCAGTGGACTGCAACAGGCTGTTGATGATGATGATAATGCGCATATACGCGCGTATACACGCACATTAACACGCACACATTGTCAATAAGCCCATCCGCATCGCTAACAATGGGAAAAGTTTCCTGAAACACTGACTATTAACATGGCAATTCTTTGGCTAAATAAGGGCCAGCCTCTGGTAATGTGAAGAGCCAACTAACTTTGCTGATGGCCCAAAATACTCGATGAGCTTACAGACCCATTGGGCCTAGTGTGATATCTACCTAGTTAAGTCATTTTGTTCAACTTCCTGCCTTCCGCATCCGATATATTCTGAAGTTATTGATCCATCAGGTGGCCTTCCAGCTGATGGATCAATAACTTCAGAATGATTTATTGATCCATCAATCAATCATTCTGGTGATGAATCAATTACGAATAATTCTGGGGTGACCAAGGGGTCACCCCAGAATTATTCACAAGATTCTGGTAAAACACGGCTCATCATCAAATATTTGAAACAAGCTACAATTCTCTGACCTACCGGGAAAGGACACATCTCATCTCGATTCAACTAATACTGGCAACCCCAGACACACCTTTAACTTATAAAATAACAAAGTAATATCGGAATTTTGTCAGGATCTGAGTCATTAACAGGAAACTCATTATAGTTTAAGGTATAATTTTAAATCATGACCTTACTCTTTGTTGATTTTTTGTGAGAAATGATTCAGTGATTGTTTCCTGAATGATCGGAGAACTATGCGTAAAAAAAGACCGGTCAGACCACCGGCCGGTCAGACGATGGACAAATAGCGGAAGCTAAGTAATAGGGTTCCGTTGGTTTGGTTCTCTAAAAATTTTTCTTTCGTTCAATACTGTTAGTTAGGTACTCTCTCCGCAACTTCCGCAACAGGGACTGACCCCTAGTCAGTCCCTGTTGCGGAATTTTTTCGAAATAGTCACCGCGGCCCTGGAACGCAAAGGGCACAAGAAGGATCACGGGTGGATTTTAGTCAGTAAGAGTTTGACTTTTTGAATCCCTTCCGCTCCGCCCAGAGCGGGAGAAGTAATTTGATGATTTCCCATAAAAAAATGGTTCAGTCCCCGATGTCTGAGGATCGTGGTGGAAGATCTACCTCCAACGGTTTCTGTCCGCTGGGTACTATACTGGTACAATACCTAAGTACCCTATTGCCTTATTGTACTCCTGACATAAAGATTTACTACGCTTTGAACAGCATATATACGTTTTGTTATAAACGCAGACTTTGTGTAAGTAGATCAAAAACGACTTACTAAACGGATTTTGACAACACGTAAGCTAAATTTGATATAAGGGCGCGCCTATTGCAGCTATTAAGGAAATACATAACAAACTCAGGGAACCTCTGAAAATAAATAAAATACATACACTTTTTTTCAAAGATCTTGAACTAGTTAAATCTGCCAGAATCATCTTAACTTATCTTAAGTAGGTATGCACATAATATATATTTGATAAAAATTACATGTAATTCATTTACACACATGCCCGTTGAATAATTTGCCGAAGTGCCTTTGAACCAACTAATAAACAGCTAAAGTTAACTGAATTATACGTTATAAACAGTGCAGGATACTAGGAATGTATTCAAAACGTCAATACTGCATAGATTCTGAATTCGTCTCAGACTAACAGGCAAATGTAGACCTTTTGCTCATAAAAATAAACATGATAATCTATTAAAAATGTCTTTTATCAAAGGTATACGTGCGAACAGTCACATCAGGTACAGTCGAGTGCACAGGTCACTTGCATGTTGCATAATAATTATTATAATTATCGCCGATGGATCTTTAATAAGATAAGTTCAAGGAAGCACTTTTGCGTGAGTACCTCACGCTTCCGACCTTACTTGGTAATGCTACTACATAATTTAAAAAATGTGACCTATTTTATATTAATTTCAGATTGATTCCTCCACGGGCCACGTGTTAATGAGAAAAAACGTCTTGACAGACGGCCAACAACGTGATCCTATAAAGGTTCCTTTTTTGCCGACCGAAATACGGAATTTAAAAAAGAAATAGCTGCCGTTTGATGATATATATAGGTACATAAATTACACAATGTCCCATGATGACAAACTATGTATGTATCTTAATTCTGGTGACTTAAAAACATGAAGGAAAATACTAATTATATAAGATCTAATTATAAACACGGTACATATTATGTGTGTATGTCACCGGAAAATTGTAAAATGCGTAAGATTATAAAATAGCTTAAGAGAAAATAAAAGCTTGGAAACATGCTGGCAATCAAGGGTGTAGATAAAATCAAACTGGTTGATTTTATGTATGGATTAACTATCAATATACTATTTATTGTGTGTCTTTTACTTTTTTCCGTTCACTTACACAGTTTCAATATTTTTAAATATTTTTGTACCATGTGCTTATATAGAAAATTAATAAGTTTACCTCTGCTGGTAATAATGGGTTCTATAACGTATAAAAATGCACCAATTATAAAAAGTATACTTGGTGCATCGTCCTCACATAAATGTATAATTATGTTTTATATCAAATATTGTAAACATTTATTTGAAAAGAGTAACTATGGAATTTCTTGTCCGTTCTTCTCCATAAGAATCTACCTTTGCGAATGGACGCTAGAGTCACTTAATTATGATAACTTCCTTCCATATGTTTAGTTGACAATCCCTCGAAAGTTTACAATCCCTCAAGATATTTTATAATCTTACGTGGTTTGCCATTTTCCGGTAACATGTATGTATAATACGGTAGTATTTTTCAGATTGACGTCACAATGTTTTCGTCAGAGGAAAGCGATCATATGACTGCCACTGTTATTATTTCAGGGATTAGAACGATATATTTAATTTATTTCGCATGTTTTTAACAAATATTTATAGAGAGACAAACTAACAAAATACCTGCCATGGATTCGTTTGCGACTGAGGAAAAATCGATAGTGACAAAAAAAAAATCCGAAGATTTTATATGCACTTCTAAATTTTCACAACACACAAAAGAAAAAGAAAAAATATTTATTTGGGACTCGCACAAAAAACAAAAGAGAAAATAAAAGATTAATATTAAACTGTGCGAGGCCAAAAAAGGTCCTGTTCAGATATAGCTTCTCTATGATTAGATTTAATTATCTATGTTAAAAGATAAGTTGTCTATGGCAACATTCTTCCCGCCAACAAGACGGTGTAGAACATGGAGGACAATCATGGCATTGTAATTGACACAGTTCACACAGTACTAAATAAAGAGAGTGTTTATTAAAAGTGATATGGGTGTATGATTTTATCCATATAATGGTTGATAAACCAACGTCTCCCGTAAAGGAAATAAACATGGTGTCAGGTGTGGGGTATCTGCCGCCGCTGCCGCAAATGTCCTTTGATGGCAACTTGAAATATAACTTCACAGCCTGGAAACAGAGGTTTGATATTTATTTAATTTCTAACGGTCTCGACACGGCCTCGGATAAGAGACGCATTAATATATTTCTGAATTTCATTGGAGACAAAGGCATTCAAATTTATAACACTTTCAATGCCACTGGGGACGAAAAATTCGAAGATATCATCAGTAAGTTCGAGAAATATATAAATCCAAAAAAGAGCTTATCTATACAAAGGCATGAGTTCTTTAGTATCAAACAAAGTGGATTGACTTTAGAAGAATACTTCCAAAAAGTAATTAATCTTGGACTCGCATGTGAACTCGGCGAATTGAGAGAAAGTTTGACGGCAAGTAAAATAATTTCTGGATTAGACGACAAATTCAAAAATCTGAAAATAAAACTTATAACCGAAGATGATAAAAAACTAACGCTGGATTACGTTATGCAATTCCTGCTATGCGCCGAGACTTCAAGGTCTTTCGTTGAAGACAAGATGGCGACTGAAGGTAATAAGAATGAAGAGAAAGAGATTTATTTTTCAAAGCAAAAGAAAACAATTAAGAATTGCAGAAATTGCGGGAATTCGCATGGAATTAATAGATGCCCTGCTTATGGGAAAAGCTGTCACAAATGTAAAAAACCAAACCATTTCTCGTCAATGTGCAGAAAAGGTAAACAAGTGCATGCTGTTGAGCATCAAGATGGAGATGTGGATGATGACGAGGAGGATAGTAACTTATTCATTGGATCTCTGTCAGTGGGAAGTGAGATTTCACAAGAATTTACAGTGAATAACATAAAGGTTCCTATGAAAATGGATACTGGTGCAGCATGTAATGTGATATCTATGGAAGTATGTAAAAAACTTAAACTTAAAAAATCTCAAATTCTGCATAGTAATGTGAAAGTAATTCAACTTGATGGGAAAACTGTGCCCGTATATGGAAAATGTTTCTTAGAAATTACTCATCCCAATAACAAGAAATACATGGTAAAATTTATTGTAATGGATAGTCCAGTTCCTACATTACTTGGTTGTAAAACATGTTTAGAGTGCAACTTTATTTCAGCAAATTCTAAATTAGTTAATGTGCACATGGTGTCATCTGAAAATCCAGTTTTATTAACTAAGGAATTAAAAAATAATTTCAGTGAGCTGTTTGATGGAGGTCTTGGCTGTATACCAGGTGAAGTAAACATACAATTACATGAAAATGCAGTACCTGTTGTGCAAGCTGCAAGGCGTGTTCCATTCTCATTGCTGCCTGAGCTCCAAAAGGAATTATCAAGGATGGAGACCATGGGTGTTATTGAAACGGTAAACAAACCTACAAAATGGGTAAACAATCTTGTTCTAGTAAGAAAGCCAAATGGAAATCTACGAGTATGTATAGATCCTAGATCATTAAACAAATACATAATACAGCCTAAATATTTGTTACCAACTATAGATGAAATAAAAAGTAAAATGCAAAATGCTAAGTTTTTTGCCTTATTGGATGCATCTAATGGGTTTTGGATGTTAAAATTAAATGAAAATAGCTCTGATCTATGTACATTTATTACTCCATTTGGCAGGTATAGATTTCGAAGATTACCATTTGGCATAAGTTCAGCTCCAGAAGAATTCAGTAGGATAATAACACAGATGTTTGAAAATGTAGAAGGTGTAATTCCATATATTGATGATTTATGTATTTTTGCTGAAACCATTGGACAGTTGCATTGTAGAATAACCAAAGTACTTGAAATTGCTTCTAAAAATGGCATTAAATTCAATGAAAGTAAATGTAAATTCTTTGTGTCTAAAATTCTATTTGTGGGTCACGTTTTCACTCATGATGGTGTTTCTCCAGATCCTAATAAGGTGCGGGCAGTAATGGAAATGGAACATCCAAAATGCAAAAAAGATTTAGAAAGATTTTTGGGTATGTGTAACTATCTCTCTCGATTTATTCCTAATTATTCAGATTTGATAGAACCATTAAGGGTATTAATGAAAAAAGATGCAGTTTTCACCTGGGATAGCAGCCAAGAGCATTCAGTTCATCTTCTAAAACAAGCACTTTGTAGTCAGCCATGTTTGGCATATTTTAACACCAACAAGGACATTGTATTGTCAGTGGATAGTTCATCAACTGCATTAGGTGCTGTTATAATGCAAGATAACAGACCAATAGCTTATGGATCTCGTTCTCTCACAAATACAGAACAAAATTACTGTCAATTAGAAAAAGAAATGCTTGCTATTGTTTTCGGCTGCTACAAAATGCATCAGTATATTTATGGACGTAAAGTGTTTGTGGAAACTGATCACAAACCACTTGAAATTTTATTTAAGAAACCATTATATAAAGTCCCGGCTCGGCTTCAGAGAATGATGTTAGCGGTTCAAGGTTATAATTTGGATGTTAAATACAAACCAGGTCGACTGCTGTACATTGCTGACACATTGTCTCGAAGTTGTGCTTCTAATGTTGAATGTAAAATGAATAAACTCAATAAAGATATTGTCTGTCATGTCCAATTACAAAAAGATCTTCTGCCAATTTCTACTAAACATTTAACGAAAATTAAAAATGCTACTAAAGATGATCCTAAACTGAAAACAATTTTAAGTTATGTAAAAAATGGATGGCCAAAAAATATTACTGAACTGGATGATGATACAAAAGTATTTTGGACATTCAGGGACGAATTGGGACTTTTGGATGGAATTTTGTTTAAAAGTAATTTAATAATTATACCTGAGAGCTTGAAATTGGAATTTTTAAAAATCATTCACCAAGGTCATGCGGGGTTAACATCTTGTAAGTTAAGAGCCAGATCGTGTATTTTTTGGCCAGATATTAACAAAGATTTAGAGAGTTTTGTTAAAAAATGCGAACCTTGTGCAAAATATAGACCAAACTTACCAAAAGAACCATTGATTTACCATGCAATAGAAAATATTCCATGGTACAAGATTGGCATTGACATATGTACAGTGGATGACAAAGATTTCCTTGTAATAATGGATTATTACTCTAAGTTTATAGAAGTCTGTAAATTAGATAATTTGTCAAGTGAATGCACAATAGTGAAGTGTAAATCTATCTTTGCCAGACATGGCATACCAGCTGTAGTTGTAACTGATTGTGGCACACAGTTTACCTCTGAAAAATTTCAAAGTTTTGCCAACACTTACAACTTTTGTCATGTAAAAAGTAGTCCCAAACACTCACAGTCCAATGGCCAGAGTGAGAGTGGTGTAAAAATATTTAAAAATATTGTTAAAAAATGTAAGGAGGATGGCTCAGATCCATACCTTGGTTTGCTTAACTACCGCAATACACCTAAACCATATATGCCATCGCCTGCACAACTACTATATTCTAGAAATTTAAAAACTTTGCTACCAGTTTCAAAAAATAACTTAAGGCCCCAAATAGTATCATACGGCAAAAAATATTATACATACAAAAGAGATGTAAAGCAATATTATGATAAATGTACAAAACAACTTCCAGATTTGAATGTTGGGCAAAAAGTTTATTTTAAAAAGTCTCTTGATTCTAATTGGCAACGAGGAACAATTTCAAAAATATGTGATGAGCCTCGTTCTTATTTGGTACGGGATGAAGAGGGCAAAGTGTACAGAAGAAATAGGAAATACATCATGATGGCTATTGGATCCAATGAACATTATAGTGATGGTGATTATTACCCATGTGATCAGGCTCCTGATAATGTAGATAACTATATAGGAAAAAATAATATTGTTAAGGATAATATCCCTATTACTCGTAAGGGTTCAGAGGTCAGTATGGATAGTCAGGAACAAAATAATATTGCAAATGAGGTGCCCATTCCTAATAATGAAAATATGTCTTGTATGCCAGAGTCTAGTTGTAATTTACCAGAGGAATTAGCAAATAACCATAGATCTGAATATGTTACGAGAAGTGGGCGAAGGGTAAAAGCACCTGTTAAGTTTCAGGATTATAGTCAATAAGATGATCAACAAAATTGGTTCAGTATTGTGAAAAGGGGGGATGTTCAGATATAGCTTCTCTATGATTAGATTTAATTATCTATGTTAAAAGATAAGTTGTCTATGGCAACATTCTTCCCGCCAACAAGACGGTGTAGAACATGGAGGACAATCATGGCATTGTAATTGACACAGTTCACACAGTACTAAATAAAGAGAGTGTTTATTAAAAGTGATATGGGTGTATGATTTTATCCATATAATGGTTGATAAACCAACGTCTCCCGTAAAGGAAATAAACAGGTCCCTTTCACAGAATAAGCAGCGATATAAAAAAAAAAATAGTAAATACCACGGCGCGGGTGTTGCACAGAAAATCTTCACAAAGATAAAGCAACTACGCTTACTAGATAAGCCATCCAAAGAAGAAAACTCACAAAAATCTCAACTCGACCAACAGTCAAACAGGCAGACAATTGTAGACGTTAAGACAGTCATTTTACCGCAACGGGCACGTGGTTCTGTGCAAACATTCGCAGTAACACGTGTGTCAGTCGTGATGCTGCGCAGACGCAGGTATATAGGTAAACGTCGGCACCATTATTCACCTATCTGAGTCTGGAGTGCTGAGATGAGGCTGAGATGAAACAGATGGAGTTTATTATCGATAATAATAGGAATCGGATTTATATCTGTATTATTAAATGTGAGTTTGCTGAATCAGACGCTGTCCTATTTTATTTAATACTAGCAGCGCCCCGCGGATTCACCCGCGTAGTTACCGCTCCCGTGGGAATACGGGAATAAAATATAGTCTATGTTACTCAGGGTGAATGTAGCTTTCTAATGGTGAAAGAATGTTTTAAATCGGCACAGCAGTTTTTGAGTTTATTCATTACAAATATACACACACAAATATTTCCTCTTTGTAATATTAGTGTGGATGTACTGGCGCACGCGGCTACGTCCGCCTTTATCTCGTATATAATCCCAAGGGAACATACTCCCGGTATAATAATCCTATGCCCTAATCCAGGATATGGTTTACACGTGTGCCAAATTTCACCAAAATCCCTTCAGCCGTTAAGACGTGAAGATACCTCTTCTAAAAGTTAACTACGCGAATTTTAACTGTGCGCGGCCAAAAAGGTCCCTTTCTCAGCAATGCTGCAATGTTTTAAAAAATAAATACCAAACCGCTGGTGTTCTGTTAGGGCCTGTAATGCCACGGAAACACTCACGAAGCACATACCTACTAAATAAAAATATACAGATACAAATAAATTATGCTACTGCTTTATTCACTTTTAAATGCAATAGTTATTTTACTTTAAATGTAACTATATATACACTTAACCTAAGAATAAACTAAAATCCTCCTAACTACAAAATGGCATCAAAAAACATGTCCGCATCGCTATCGACTGGGAGTGAACTCAATAGACTGGCGGCATTGCCACGTTGTATGGCAATACTTATCCTCTGTCTGAAGTAAAAGCCATCCCTTAAATAAATTATTATGTAGATTCTCCTAGTGATTTTCCATTGGCTTTCGCGGAATGAGCATGGAAAATGTTTGTTAAACTTACAAATTAACGTCTGCCTAATTCGTTTAAAAGTATTACTTAATTCCCAAATCCTAATTGACCTTGCGAATTGAGATTATTTTGAGTGTCTTAAGAGCTTACAGTAAAAACCCAAAACCAGTTTATTTAAAACAAAATAAAAAAAATACAGTAAACACAACATCGAAGGTGATATCTAAGAATTCTTATTAAATCTTTATTTAAACTCGGTCTTCCCCAGATCCCTAAAATAAAGTTAATTATAAGACCATCGACTGTCGCCCGATTGTATAACCTGTGCTCACATTGGTGTAAATTGCCTGATCGAAAATTTAGAATCAGAAAAAAATAACCACAGATTAAATCAGTATTCCTTTCAAAGCAAAAGTGAACAGGCATATTCTAGGCTCGCTCACTTTGCCTGCAAAGGTTGCGGAATTAGTTCGAAAGAGTCACCGCGACGCTGGAACGCAAAGGGCACGGGTGGGTTTTATTCAGTAAGAGTTTGAAACTCCTTTCCACTCCGCCTAGATCGGAAAAAGTCATTTGGTAATTTCCGAACTACAAGAAAAAGTGAGCGAGCTTCACCGTAGATCTCATCCATGGCGTACCTTCAGGCGAGATCGAGGTCGGAAACAATTCAGTACACAAAACTTTTAACTCCACTAATCATTCCTATTTAAATAAACATAATCTTAAATATTTGAAACTAGCAATGATGAATGAAAATGCGCGTACGAAGTCGCAGGCAAGAGCTAGTCTATACTAATATTATGAAGAGGAAAAATTAGATGGTTTGTTTGCATTGAATAGGCTCCGGAATTACTTAACCAAAACATAGGTTATATTATATCCCCATATTCCCACGAGAACGGGAAATACGAGGGTGAAACCGCGGGGCGATGCTAGTCTATACATATCTATACTAATATTATAAAGAGGAAAGATTTGTATTTTTGTATGTAACGAATAAACTCAAAAACTATTGGACCGATTTCAAACTTTTTTCACCATTACAAAGCTACATTTACCCTGAGTAACATAGGCTATATTATATCCCCATATTTCCACGGGAACGGGAACTACGCAGTTAAAACCGCGTGGCGCTGCTAGTATACAATAATATTATCAGGGAAAACACACGACTTCTGCGTTTGTTAAGAGCGCATTACAAAGTATCAGAAAATTTTCATTAACTCAGTAAGTATCACACGAGAGAAAGCTTTTTCGAACAACAAAAATTACACTTTCATTAAGACACTTCTGCCAAAGCTTTTTTCAGTCAAAAGAAAGATATTTCTTTTGACTGAAATAAGCTTTGGCAGAAGTGTTTCATGTGCATAAGGCCCAAGTCCACGCTAACCGCAAATGATTGCGTGTTGTGGTCGCATTTACATCGATAGGGCTGCCGGAGCCTTTCTGTTTAACATGTCTAGTACCTAAACACGAAAATACTAACACTATGAATAATTTCATGAGTCACCGTCTTAAAATTAGTCTTGGTCTGGTTATGACGCATATTTTCATAGTTCCAAACTTCAAAAAGGATTACGGAATCTCCCTTCATCAGATTTTAAGGATTGGAAAACATCAAATGACTTCATCCGCTCTGGGCTGAGAGGAAGGGAGTGTCAGACTCCTACTGACTAAAACCCATCCGTGTTCCTCCTAGTGACCTTTGCGTTCCAAGGCCGCGGTGACTCCTTCAAAAAGATTCCAAAACATCAGAAATCCCTATCCCCACTTCATTGGCTTTTTTGCATCAACGTGTGGGGTTATCAAGTTGAAATCTGTAAAACATCAAGCCGATCAAGCATCTAAGTAAATGCAATAGAAAGATCTCAGTGAAGACAAAAATTTGATAACCAAATTTGATTAAATTCGTATTTGTTTTAGTCATCATAAAAACCGACTAACTATAAACCAAAAAAAAAACATGTCTCCTGTATTATGGGAGTCCCATTAATTATATTTATGACGTGTTATGACAAATCGCCACAGACACAAAAAAAGAGTTTTACAAGTATTGTAAGAATAATGTATTTTACTGAACAAATCTAAGTAGTCCGTCAGGTAGATTTCGAAATAATATTGGACACGTATTTTTACTTTTTTCACGTAAACAAAAAATGAAGACGGTAGAGTTCGTTGAAAACTCGCGTGACGTCACTACGTGCTATAATTTTCACTAGCGACATGACGTCACCAGCCCCCGCCCTTGAACTTTGATGCGCTTTATCTTTATACTTAATTGTTTTACGATTCGAAAAGACAAAAAATATGTGTCCAATATTTTTCTTGAAAATCCAACTTATGGAATAATTAATAGAAATATGATTATCATATCTAGTAAAACACCCAATTTTGAGATTTAGTCTTACAAGCCAAACGTTCCAGGTAAGCGGCAACCCTGTAAAATTTATCGACAAGAGGCGCCACCAACCCTTTAAAAATATCGCATGGGCTCATGGAAATACCCCTTGTATACCAACAATTAATAAATGAACGTATCAACTTTATACTGATTCACTTCGACATTAAAATAAGTGTTAACAGTTTCTTTTTTGCTTCTGAACTGTCCATATCTTCCTCTTCAGAACGGTGTGACTAAACTTGGACTTTCCTGGGCTCATTCTTTAAAAGGAAATACATGACAGTTATATTGGTATCAGCCTGTAACTGTCTCTCTGTAGTACAAAGACCTCTTCGCATAATAAAAAGTTAAAAAAAGGAAAGATCAGTAACCACCAGCAACCTTTGTATTTTTTTTTCTAGATGGGAAATCATCAAATGACTACTCCCGCTCTGGGCGGAGCGGAAGGGAGTGTCAGACTGACTAAAACCCACCCGTGATCCTTCTAGTGCACTTTACGTTCCAGGGCCGCGGTGACTCTTTCGAAAAAATAACCCTAGCAGGCACTGACCCTATGAGGCACGTCTTCTTTGCTGACAGATCTTTGATGCGCGCGTGGAACACGTCCCGCTGTCGACCCGGGCCTGGTTGCTGTCGGACAGCGAGCCACCCATAGCTCGCCATCCGCAGGCCCAACCAGCAGGGGCCTGACTCACTGTTTTTACCCTCATAGGTCCCAGATTTCCTCACAATGTTTTCCTTTGTAGTTTATTTTTACCTTTTCTATTTCGAACTTGAAGCTCGAATGACTCACTGTCACCGTACGAGCATATCTTTTTTCTAATATCGTGCATCTCATTATCATTTCCAAAACATTATTGGATGAGTTAATTTTTTTTATTTTTTCACGTTATCAAAAAATGAAGACGTTACAGTTTGTTGAAGACTCGCGTGACGTCACTACGTGCTACAATTTTTACTAGCGACGTGACGTCACCAGCTCTAGATCTTTTTAGTTATTTACTTACCTACTGTTTAAGCCTTTTTTTGACGATGGGAAATCATCAAATGACTCCTCCCACTCTGGACGGAGCGGAAGGGAGCGTCAGACTCTTACTGACTAAATCCCATCCGTGTTCTTCCTAAAGCCCTTTGCATTCCAGGGCCGTGACTCTTTCGAGCAAATCCGCAACTTAATAACTATTTAGACCTAGGTTTTAGTTTAATTAATTTTCCAGAATAAGGACTTGAAAGTTGTAATGAAACCTCCGTTAAGAGTAAAAGTTAAAAAAAAAGGTTGATGCTGTAATGTTTTTGACAGAAAAAAAAATCAAGAAAAAAACTTTTTACAAAAAAATACAACCGACTTTTACACAAAAAATCAAAAAAGTGCAAAATAACTTTAATTTCGGAACTCGGTGTTTGTGGTTGCTTTTTCGTTTTTTGAACACCGACTTCCGAAATTAAAGTTATTTTGCACTTTTTTGATTTTTTGTGTAAAAGTCGGTTGTATTTTTTTGTAAAAAGTTTTTTATTTTTCACTTTTTAGTGGTACCTACATCCCCTCCCCTCCCCCCACCTAAACGAACCAATCACGTTGGTGTAAAAAAACGTAATGCTCCTTTGCAGAGTAAACTAAGAGGTCATCAATGTAGATAAATGTAGATATTTTTTTTAGATTTTTCGAAAACCGCTTGGTCGATTTCGATAAAATTTTCATGGGACCATTTGGGAAGTATACCCTTTCCAACAAAAAAAGAATTTTTCAAATCGGTTGACAAGCGACGGAGTTATGCGCGAACAAACATAAAAAAAATAAAATACAAACATCCGAATTGAGAACCTCCTCCTTTTTTAGAAGTCGGTTAATAAAATTTACTAATTCGACTATTTTAATTTTTAGTTAGTTAAGTGTTTTTTTATTTAAGTGTATAGTAGAGTGTGTTGGACGAATTAATAGATAAATTTCGATCGTTACCGAGCGTTTCGTACCGTCATTTCTTAGCGTAAGAATCTCAATGTCATTAAGTAAACATGCGTAACAATATTTGCGAATGATGTCTCACTGGCTTGTTGGAGATTGCGTTCAAAGTTAGTACGTATGTGATAAAAAAATAACAAAAATAGTATGCCAAGCATTTTTGTGTTTTATTTGTGTGACACATTTACTAATTATAGAGTGTCTTTAGCAAAGACCTAAAAAATATGGAGTTATTAGATATATAATATGTATAAGCACGGGTTGATCGTCAAGGTTAAGCAATGCTTGCCAAGGTTGGTCTGTGGCTGGGTGACCATCTGAATATACCGAGTTTCCTCCGTGCCTCGGAAAGCACGTTAAGCCGTTGGTCCAGGCTGTCATTTGTAGATCTTTGGCAGTCGTTACGGATTATCAGAAGCCAGTAAATCTGACTCCAGTTTTGCCAAGAAGTACTGTGTTGTCCAGTTAATGGTTTGTGGAGGTCTGGTAGGCAGCCGCTCCACGTTAAATACTGGTATTACAGCTAAATCTGGTTTGCCTGGAAGCCGACCCCAATATAGTTGGGAAAGGGCTAGGCAGATGATAATGATGAGATATATGATATATAATATGTAACCATAGCATAGACACAAATTGCTAAATGTGATGTCCTATCTAGTTTCTTTTTGATCGACATGTTCGCGTTTTCAATTATTTCACAAGATTATAAGCAATGATGTACCTAGTCAAAAATGAAGCACACTTGCTTAAGTCACCTAGATTCTACTTATAACTATCAGGTTATACAGACTCAGGATAAACCACTCCTTAGCTGCAAGCAAGGTTATTTTGACATTTGGCATAACTATAGATATAATAATAATTATATTTCTATGCATAACCTACCAACCATTTTGTTTTTTATACCGAACTAGCGACCCGCCCCGGCTTCGCACGGGTGCAATGTAGATACTAATGTTTCTTCTGTTTTAATATGCATGTATTATACATATAAACCTTCCTCTTCAATCACTCTATCTATTAAAAAAAACACATTATATACTATGTAGTGATTAATATTTCTATTGTATTATATTTACTCTTTTTTAAAATTACTTATAAGCAATCCGCTCCGGATATGCGCGTGTGCTTGTTATGGCAACACAAAACTTCTAGTTTATCGTTCTTTCTATTAGTCAAAACCATATCAAAATCAGTTGCGTGGCTTAGAAGCAGAGAAACAGACTAAGGCAGACAGCGAATTTATCTCATATTTATCAGAGATGATGCACTCTAAATTCTACTTATTCATTATTTTAAAGGAAAATAAAACAATCACCAGAATATATCGCCCTTTCCAGATACACTCTTTCACAACTGCTCTCAGTATTTTTTGCCCCATCCTCTACTTGGTCATTCAAGTTTTTCATTCAAACTGACTGAGCGTACTCTGATTGAATGATGCAACGTTCACCGTAGTCAAGTCATTGGGTACAGTCACCAATTTCGCGGGTTTCGTAATTTCTGTAAGGTTGGTATTACATTTGTCTGATGTAAGGAGGTGTGGCTGTTACACGGATGAGACGGGGGAGGGGTAGAGGTCAGTCATTGGTGTAATTCTAGAAGAAGCGTCTGGTTTGAATGATATTAGTAGGAAGGCGCCGTTTGTTGTTCAGTTTTTTTAGTATTTTCTTTTGTTTTTATTTATGGTTATGTACTCACCCTTTTCTCTTTTTAAACGACTTTAAAAAAGGAGGAGTTTCTCAAGTGGACTGTATTTTTTTAAGCTATTGCATAGCTTCTATCGCGGGCCTTGAGCGTGGCAACCGAATCCAGAAATTCCGTAACGAAAATAACCTAACACCGCTACGTCATTCAATTAGGCCCCGCCTTTTTAAAATGGTCGTAAATGGTCGCCGTCACCGAGCCGACCCGAACGTCTGCGTTCGGGTGAAACGTATGTGATTTACATTAGTACAGTAACCTAGGTGAACGAATCGAGACCATAATATATCACAATGACGCAGAGTACTAAATGCTATGCAATAGCTTTACCGCGGCAGTCCCCGAGTGCCACATGTATTTTTTTTTATTGTATGTGTTACCTACCTCATAACTTTTTACTGGGTGAACCGATTTTGATAATTCTTTTTATATTGGAAAGCTGGTGCTTGTCATGTGGTCCCATTTAAATTTGATCTGACGACAAGTATTTGAGTTATCCCTAATAATGTGTGGCTTCGACTATGTTGATGACGTTCTCATTCACACATTGCCGATGTAAAATGAAAAAAAAAAACTGTATACGATGGTTTGGAAGAGCATCTTAGTATATCGAGGTGGTAGCAGATAATCCGGGATTGCTGAAATAACTTTAATTTCGGAAGTCGGTTTTCAGAAAACGAAGAAACAAACAAAATACTTTTTGACTTTTTTGGTTTAGAATTTGATTGTATTTTTTTGTAAAAAAGTATTGTTTTTTTCTTTTATTCGTTGCATTCAAGAAAATGTCTAAGGACATTATATTAGAAAAACAAGATGGCGGTATTACTTTCGATAAGATGCGCGCGTCAAAAGACCCTAGCTAGTTTACCTCTGTGTGACAGATAGCAGACAGTAGATTTTTCGATGTTAGAAATTGGGGATAAAAAAAAATTGTGTATTACCTTTCATCATAGGAAATCCTTTAGATTCATATCCTTCTCACGATTTTTCACTCTATTCTCCCCAATACTTACTATCTACTTTTTTACTGGCTTGAACTGTCATATTTTGAAACATCTGAATAAGTTAATCTTGCCATAGGTACTGGCCAAGATAGCTCATAGCTTAAAGCTTGATGAACCCAACTCATGGCTTAGATTAGTTTCGTCTCCCAAAGAACAAAGAACTGTTTTTAGATTTTACTTAAGTTTAAATTTCCCCTGCCTTTAGGCCAGTGGCGTGCAGTGGTTCGAGTTAGGGTAGGCCAGAGAAAATGTCAAAAAAAAAAAACACCACGGTATTCAGGGTTTTTTTTTTTAAATAGGCTATTTAAAAAAAAAATAAAAAAAAACTCATTTAATTAAAAATCAACCCTGAATAATGTGGTTATTTTTTAAAATTTATTTGGACATTTTCTCTGGCCTACCCTAACTCGAACCACTGCACGCCACTGCTTTAGGCCCACTCTTACACAGAAGTTCTATTGACTTAGACAGTTAAGAATGGGTGTCAATGACAGCTGATGAAAAACTATTTGACGATTACTCAGCAGTGACTTATTCCGCATATAACGTGCGACATTTTAAAACGTACAAACAAGTTCACCTTGCATCTGATGAATTGTGCTGTGATTTAGATATTGATAAGTGAAGGTTTTTATCATTATTGGCCAGTTATAGTACAATTTGTAAATTAGTAATTCGAACTACTTTTAAATTGTTTGTAGTTATCAGACAACAGACATTAGCAGAGGATTACGTAGAAGAAAAATGTGGCGTTGAAGAAAACCTGAAATAATGTTTCAGACGAGCAAACTACTGTTTTATGGGACTTAAAACTTTGGCAGAAAGTGTAAATCACACATAAATTGATCAAGGAAACTTTTACAATTTTTAACTACGCTACCAAAGAAAAACTTAACGATCAATAACAGTCGATAATACAGGTCTAAAGAACCATCAATTCTATTCGAACAATCGATTTAGTATACCTAATCAAAATCGATCGAAGCTTAGTTTATCGATCCCTATATTTGTATAAGTGTAGGTCACATCACTACCGTCTGATTAGCCGATGTATCAGGGCGCGGTGCCAAACTGAGGCATGTCAAAATAACTACAGGTGTTTAACCCCTAGATTATAATTATTAATAATCAGCATTGTTTAGGTTGATTATTTATAATTATAGAAATGTAGTGACGAAGCAGAATGTAAAAATTAATCACGACAAGTCATGTGTCATAGGATGCTGAGGTGCCCGCCATTTTGCAAACATAGTTATGTAAAGTTTTTGACGCTGTCTCATTCCCCAGAAAATATCGGAATTCTATACAATCGATTGCGACCTATCACATAGAAACCGGGTGTAACTTCTGAATTGAGAATTTAGAGACCCAATAGATGATCCTCATTGAATGAGGTGCTTAAATCGTAAGAAAAAAAATCAAAATTAATGCGTCATCTGAATTAAATAAACATTTTTTTTATATGGTATTGCGTGAAACTATCAAAAAAACTTAATCACCTGATAGTAAGTGATAATGTAGTGGACTAAATAGCATGCTAATCTTATTTTTATTGATGTGAAATTGTCAAATGACTATATCTCCTCTGGGCACAGCAGAAGAGCGTCAGACTCTTACTGACTAAAACCCATCCGTGTTCCTCCAAATGCCCTTTGCGTTTCAGGGCCACGGTGACTTTATCGAAAAAAAACAATTTTCCTCAACAACACAACACGCTACCCTATCCTGGTATCCTTAAGTACGTAAAAAATACACCTACATAGATGATAGACTTTCCACCAACTTCGTAACCTACATTGTGCTCAATGTAACCTACATTGAGCACAATTTCTTAGATATAATATATATATATATGTACAAGCGGAGTAAAAAGGAGAAAAGACTCATTAGGCATCGAAAAATTCGTCCACATCGCTGTCAACGAGAAAAGTGCCCAGAACACTGGCCGCATTGCCACGTTGAATGGCAATGCTGATTCGTTGACCAAAGAAAAGGCCAGCCCTCTGGTCACGTGAAGAGTTGACTAACTGCTTACTGATTTCACGGAAAAGTCGATGAGCACTCGGACCCCACGGCCCTAGTGTTTCAACCCCAAACGGCTCAAATACATAATTCCCAATAAGGTTGTTGTATTTGCGCCGTTTGAGATTTTCTGCACCTGCCGCAGCCGCCCCAGCACAACCCGCCGTGCTAAGAAGATGGGATGGCGCAAGGGTATCGACACATGTTGCATCCCACACCAAAGGCCTACCCACCTTCCAAGGCATTATGGTCATCCCATCTGGCCTCTTCCCATCGTCTCGCGCCAAACCAATTGGTTCTAATACAGCTGGCATCCGGTGACAAGAGCCCGCCTGATGATGTCATTAATGCTGGCGTGCCGAGCTATCCGACCTACACTTCTAATGCAGGACAGGCCATGGTGTCCGAGG
Source organism: Hecatera dysodea (assembly GCA_905332915.2). Classification (NCBI taxonomy): domain Eukaryota; kingdom Metazoa; phylum Arthropoda; class Insecta; order Lepidoptera; family Noctuidae; genus Hecatera; species Hecatera dysodea. The sequence continues at coordinate 17,264,677 of HG995303.1, forward strand.
GAGTCAACTGCTTCACCACATTGGCAGCGATGTGAAGCTCCGCTAGGAGCACCCAGACGCAGACATGTAGCGATTTCTTAGATCAAAGACAGAAACCCACCAGAAAAACCCGCCACGTAACTATAATTTAGATTATCATCAGTCATTACAGAATTAATATTATATTATGTCACAGATATCACGTCAGTATTGCGCTACATGCATATTCTTCCATATTAAGGGGAACAGACCCGATTCGCAATAACTCTGAATTGAATTCCTGAAAATTAAAACTGGTTCCTTTTATGACTGCATTACTCAAACCTTCCAATCATTCCTGTCAGCACGCAAAAGTTACGACGCCATTTTGTTTTCGTCACTCCAAAAAGCTGTAGGCTCTATTGCTTGTTGAATAGAGTTCAGATTTATTTGTTGATTGGTTTGGTGGACGCAAAGAGATGGTCTATCAATGATGATGTTTGAAAGAAGACGGTTAAGTTTGGTCTTTTTGCCCATTTTTTGGTCAAAATCGTTTAAAGGGCTTTGCGTCATCGTCTGTGAACGTTAGCGATGCAAAATTATGTGCGTTATTTTCGAGTTTGGTTATGAAGATGTGTCGAACGATATGGGAGGACGAGTATAAAAGCTTATAGATGCAGTTTAGGGATGAATGATCATCAAAGTCTCATTTCATACCACTTTCATACATACAAAAATGTTGCAGTATCACACGTTATGGTGGAAGCTTTATTTACCTACATAATCATATTTGATCTTGACGTTAAGAGATAGGACTAGTGCGAAGAGATTCTTCGATTTTGGATTTTTGGAACCTTTTCCAAGAAAATTTGTAATAACGATATTTTATGGTATCTGACTGGCTCAAATAATCATTCCAAATTAGAGAATTATCAAAGATTGTTGAAGCTCGAAAATGTGTTTAGTGAAAATGACTTCACATGGAGAACACACTCAGGAATACAAAACTTTGTGTTCCAAAATCAAATTGAAACCATATTGTTCACTTATATTTACTGGTGTTTGTGTCAAATTGGTGTTCCAGATGGCTTTCAAATGCTTTTAACACTTAAGCGTCATGAAGATAAGGATGAAATTTAATTGTTGGAAAATTTATAGGCGCGTCGACAAGCTGTCTGGGGCGATACAGATTATTTTAAATGTGTTCGTTTATTGGTGTTAATTATTGCTTTTAAATGAGTACATTACTAAGTCCATGCTTTAAACGATTAGAATTGTTGTCTTAGTCCAACTGAACAGTATCGGCATTGTTATTGACCAGAAACTGTGAATGTCTTTATTTCAGGTAGAATGCTCAGATTTAACCATCGATTAGGCTCCCCAACTCGACATTAATTATTTTAATTAGGTACCTATGACAAACTAAACAATTAAAACTGGAACACATAAGTACATTAACACATTGATAAACTTAGCTTGATGCAAAACACTAGGTACCGTAGCTTATGTATCTAGTTAGAATAGAATACTTTTGAGTATGTATCTTTGGTTGATTTTAAAGAGAAAAGGAATTACAGTATTGTAGGTAGTCTTAGGTGTACTAATTAATATGCAATAAATACCTACATAATAGATAAATATTTATACAATCATAATTATGAAACAAAATCTACCTAAAAGAATCAAACTTAAAAGTGGCGCCTAGCTAGACGGCAGCGATCAATGATCGAAAATTCTCGTACCGACAATAAACAACTTCTTTTTATCATACGTAGTTTATTTATCTTAATTAATAGCCATTCACATTTGAAAAACCGATCATGTTTTATTACACGAATGTACATATTAAATCACTATAATTAATCATAAGAATAAAACGAACAAATCGATTTTCAATATGGCATTAATTATCGTACATTTATGACAAAAACTTGGCGCCACTGGCTGACAACAAACGGAAGTGGTCGGCCTTCAACCTTAGAATAAACTGCTGTAGTCTGCGAGCTGAGACTAATAAAAAAAAATGCGCAACTATGGTCTTTTTTTCTGCGGCTATAGTGACGTTTTGTTTTGCGCGGGAAATGTGGGAAAACACTGTGACGTTTGACAGAGACTATGTTGCCCTCAATGGGTAGATTAGGCAAAAGCTCCCCATTTTTAACAATTAAAAGATCGAAATCAATTCACAGAATTATAACAGGACGTTTATTCCTTTCATATATGAGTTCTAAATAAATTATCAACGCATATTAAACGGACAACGTAGTACGCCACTACTAAGTCGATTAGTTAACCCGTAAAAAAAGTAAAACCAAGTCAATTAGCGTGTCTGGGCGAAATGTTAACACAAATTCACACCCAATGAATGTTTAAATTCACAAAGAAGTCCCGTATATTATCCCGTAATGTTGGTAACATTATATTTTAGTCAAAATAATCACAGACAATTTATGTCGATTGATCGGCCGACAAAAAATCGCAACATACGAGTACCTACACAGCTATACAATCTGACATTGAAATATTGTTGAGACATAGCCAAAAAAAAGTAGGTATTGAAGGCATAATTAAACGGAGTAATGAACTGGCGTCTATGGTCTGTGTTATGAATTAATTTTCTATTAGTTTAGGAGTCAAATGAGGTTAAATTGGAAATGGCTGGTTTTTAATTCAAAGCCAAATGTTGCTGTAAATAGGTCGTCTTGATTAACACTTCACCTACCCGGACTGGACCCGCGTGGTGGGTTACGGCCCATTCCCACTCCTATAGAGGAGGCCTGTGTCCCAGCAGTGGGAACATTAAAAGGCTGATAGCTTATGAACCCCGAAGCTTAACCTCGAAGTGTGCGAACCGGGCTGCTGTTAGAATATCACAACGAGGAACTTAAAAAAAAACTGGCAATATGTTGGTTCACTGTAGAGATGTACCTATTACTTGCATTTCAGGGAAAACAGGCTTGATGTCATATACAAATGTATTTTACCCACGTTGGAAAGCCATATTCGGTACAAAATACGTAAGCGCCATGTTATCAATAGGTATAGGTATTACAAACTTTTCCCTTACTGAAATTTGGCATGAAGTTTCTATGGAAATTTTCCGGAATTCCCATGGGAACGGAAATCATGAGATATATATGCGCGTATGTACGAATTCGCGGGCTAAAGCTAGTAGGTGAACAAGAATGATAATTTTATAATGCTTATAAGTGATTATTTTTTATCCTACTTGGCATCGGATTCTCCCATTTATGTTTGACCAAACAAGTTCTGAGCTAGCAAAATTCCCAACAATAATACATCGATAAAATGGTGTCCACAACATTAATTCTAATATCGGAACACACTTCCTACCTAAAATAAAATGTCTACATTTTTATTTGTACTGTTATGGTAGGAAATACCACGCTTCAGCCTACGTCATAATGGTTTTAAATATTTGGTCAAGTTATTGCTGATTTAAATATATTTTTCCCACAACGATTTCTTTTTCCTATATCAGTTTATTAACATAATTTGTGCATTTCTTAGTGACGTGCTGGTTGATTATTAATCGCGAATATTCAAAAATGATTATAAGCCTTTTCACTAAAACGAAAGCTTTGGTCCATCTTGTACAAATTCCCTTCCGCTCCGCCCAGAGCGGGATAAGTCATTCGATGATTTTCCATCCAGAAAAATATGATAAAAAATGATATTGATATAATGAGGTAACCGTAAGTATACAGACAGTCCTGCCAGGGTTGCGGAATTTCTTCGAGAGAGTCACCGCGGCCCTGGAACGCAAACGGCATTAGGAGGAACACGAATGGGTTTTAGACAGTTTTGACGGGTTTCTGACAATTCCTTCCGTTCCGCTCAGAGCTCATGATTTCTCATCCATAATAAAGGTATACAGACAATGGGATGTTTCCTGAGGAATAAAAATATGATTCTATTTAGTCCGTTAGTTAGATTATTGAAAAATATTGGACACGTAGTTTTTCTTTTATCAAATCTATAAAAACTGACGAAGATAAAAAGCATTAAAGATCAAGAGTGGGAGCGTGTGACGTCACGGCCCGGTAAAAATTGTAGCGAGTAGTGACGTCACACGAGTTTTCAACGCACTGTATTGTCTTCATTTTTTGTTTATGTGAAAAAGAAAAAATACTTGTCCAATATTTTTTGTATATCTATCTGACGGACTAATTAGAATCATATTTTTATTCCTCAGGAAACATCCCCATTGTCTGTATACCTTTAACTAACTTCTGGAAGGGCATCATACCGACTTCATTCTAGGCTATGAAAGAAAAATCAAATATCGACTGTGTCCCAGTTCTAAAAAAATATAGTGAGTATGTAATGGCGAAAGAACTAATTAATGAATCAAGAATTCTAGCTTTATGAAATGAGTTATGATAAGCCAAGTAACGAACAGCAAAGAGGTTGTTTTTTTTTAAAGGTGGGTTTATTCGAGATAGCAACGACTAAGCTATTTCCACGACAATAATTTTTGAACTCAGACGGAGTTCAAAATTATCTTTTAAGATTAAGATTCTAAGACCTTTATCATGGGGAAAAAAATAACCGGAAAACGTAGGTAAGTAACCTACGTCAAACATTATCAACATTTTTCATTTATTACCTTGATGTTACCAAGAATCTTAATCTATGATTACAGTATAAATCCATGGGATATAATTATTAGCCGTCCTAAGACCTAAATGACGTGACTGATCGTTAAACACAGCCTTACTTTGTTTTAAATACAATGATGAATATATTTTCCGAGAAAATGTATGTCAAGAAAATGAAACAAACGGATGTTGACATATAATAAATCAGTGTCCAGTATGTGGACCATGAGTTTAACGTTTATGGACATAACTGAAGGCTTATTTATAGCACTGATTTTAGTGAAAAGTTGATCAGTCAGATAACCTAACTCATGTTTTCGTTTGCACAAAATATTTTGAAGTTGAACCAGCAATTTGAAGAAAAATTGAACAAAAAATATATATTTTGTTTTTGCCCTACAAAAGTTAAAAATTGAAGTAAACATATAGGGCCGGGTAAATAAGAAAAATGATAATAACAAATTAAAAAAAAATCTATACATACAACAGGACATTTTTTACCCAAATATGACCAGAACTCGATAGGTAGTTAAAATTATTTAAAACGGATTCTAAATTCGATTAACTTTTAAATACCAGTCAGTCTGTTTATCTGTATGCTGTAAGCTTCTTTTCAGTTAGTATTATATTATTCATTTATACTTTATGTACAATAGTGGTACATGGGCGGACTTAATGCGACCAGGTATTAGGTTTCATTTTTTTTTATAATTCACCGTATCTACTGTGAAATATAACCATTTTTTTTAATTCAGAATTTGAGGAAATTATAAAACTTTGGAACAACAACAAACGCTTTTTCATTACAGAAAAAGTTTAAATTCCATTGCCTCCTATTAATCTGTAGGCCATTTTGGGCTACATAAAAATGAACCTAATCAGAAGCTGCACAAAAGTTAATACTTGAGTTAGTGGACAATGGTTGGTAATTAATTATATACATACCTATTATACTATATATATAAGAGCAGTGGTGGCCGAGTGGTAACAGCCCCGACTCACGGATTGTAGGTCGCGGGTTCAAACCCAGCAAGGCGCATTACTTTGTATAATTAACTTCATCACCACTGCTCTCAAAACGGTGAAGGAAAACATCGTGAGGAAACCGGCATGTCCTAGAACCAAAAATTCGAAGACATGTGACATTCACCAACCCGCACTGGGCCCGCGTGATGGATTACAGCCCATTCCCTCTCCTAGAGAGGAGGCCTGTGTCCCAGCAGTGGGAACGTTAAAGGCTGATTATGATACCTATTCAAATTCAAATATTAAAAATATCAAATGCCCTTCGATGTCTACAATCTAGGCTTGCAGAATTTGGGCACGCCACTATTGTGGCGATAAGTCTTTGAGGCGTGGCTGGAGAGACGTCACGGCGTTCTCACCTTCCGCCTGACGCAGGTGCTCACCGGACACGGCTGTTTCGGGAGGTACCTGTGTCAGATCCAGCGGGAGGACGCGTCCGGGTGTCATCACTGTGTGGATCGCCCGGAGGACACGGTGGAGCATACGGTGGAGGTCTGCCCTGCTTGGGCGGAGCACCGCCGTGTCCTCGTCGAGGCGATCGGCGGCGGCGACCTCTCGCGTCCGGCCCTGGTTCGGGCCATGGTCCGGAGCGAGGAGGCATGGGAAGCGGTCGCCTCCTTCTGCGAAGCAGTAATGCTAGCGAAGGAGGAGGCGGAGCGCGTGCGAGAGAGGGAAGCCCCTCGCTCCAGCCGCCGCAACAGGAGAAGACGCCCCGGGCGTCGGGAAACGCAGGGCGATTCCCGGCCTCCGTAGGCGCGGGCCTGCGGATGGCGAGCTATGGGTGGCTCGCCGTCCGATAGCAACCAGGCCCAAGTCGACGGTGCGTCGTGTTCCACGCGCGCCTCAAAGAGCCGTCAGCAACGTAGACGGGGCCCCATAGGGTCAGTGCCTGCTAGGGTTGCGGAATTTGTTCGAAAGAGTCACCGCAGCCCTGGAACGCAAAGGGCACAAGAAGGATCACGGGTGGGTTTTAGTCAGTAAAAGTCTGACACTCCCTTCCGCTCCGCCCAGAGCGGGAGAAGTCATTTGATGATTTACCATCCAGAAAAAAAAAAAAAAAAAAGGCTTGCAGAATTTGTTCGAAAGAGAGAACGGGGCGGGCATTAGGAGGAACACGGGTGGGTTTCAGTCAGGAAGAGTCTGAAACTTCCTTCCGCTCCACCCAAAGCGGAAAAAGTAATTTGACGATTTCCCATACATAAAAAAATAAATAATGTACGAGGTTGTTCGTAGATCTTTTTGTATATGTTTGTGAACGCACCCACGATACAGGAGTACCTACATCCGAGTGTGGGGCAACGTTTATTTAAAAAGAAAAAAAAATTATAGACTACGTGGTCATCACGTTTGGACAAGCAAAATTGGATTTATTTTATTTTTCTTTTAGTTTTTAATATTCACCAAGGAGTACTGTCAAGATTCTGATATAGTACCGTAAAACGAGGTAGATAGAAATGCTGGGGTGAATAAAGCATCCATTTAAAAATTGTTAATTGATTAAATAAATGGAGCTCTTCATTGCTGCAAACAATATTCAAATAAGGTAAAAATTCTAATCAAAGTTTCGTTTTTATTCACCCCTGCGTTTCTACCCCGTTTTACCGTTAATACAAACACGTGAATGATTCTCTACTTAAAACTGCCATCTAAACGTCATATCTTGGTCCCGTTGCTACGCGACAGAGTGTCCTACTTTAAATTCGCTCAGAGTTGACCGGACAGCATCTTTTCTAAAACATCAGTTGCAATTTGAAGTGACAGTCTTGTGACAGTATTGAATGACACTTCTTACGAGGTGATTTTTTACAGTGTGCGTGGATGGCCAAATGCGACACTGTTAGGATAAGCGAAAAACTGAAAGGAGTCTCGAGCTCAAATTTAGATGAAAACTAAAACTACATAATTTGATTTTAGAGAAATTGCTATTCCGTGCCAGGAATCGAAACAGACTGCTTTTGGTAATAAACACACCCTGTATTTTACACCAACCATAAGTGTCGCATATAAGTATAAAATTCTGAGAAGCTTTGGTCATCCACGCACACTTAAAAAAATCGCCATGTATACCTAACTGATTAGAACACGATGTGTCAGTAATAGTATACATACCCACTTTTTGTAAGCATTTTTTGTGCTACGCTACGCCCGCAAAGTCATAAGTCATTATGATTCAGTTTTGATTAACACTAACTCGATTGGGTGCCAATTTAAGCGGAATTATGGAGTTAGAATTGTATCTGTATTTAGTTTCTTAATGAATTTTTGATAGGTGAGTAAGCGCGAGCTCTTTTTAAATTTATATTTGAGCTACGGGATAACTGACAACCAAATCTGTGTGGTTCTTGTCTACAAATACCACCATTTTAACCTATATGGTTCTGTTAATATGATCTGACTTAAATGTACATATTTACCATTGATTGGATTTATGATTTGGCTTATTTGGATTTGGATTTTAAGAGACTTTTGAGTTTGCTCTATTTAAGAAAAAAAAAAGAAAAAAAAAGAATGTGTTCTACAAATGAAACTAAAGAACTAGATGAACTTTGGGATCTAGGAAAATGCACACAGTATAATAAAATAAGAAAGATTGCCGAAAAGAATTGAGCGAGAGAGTGAAAAAAAGAAATTGAAACTCCTTTGTCTGTTCTTTATTTAATTGCCCGTAGGTTTCACACTAATAAACCATAAACATTATATAGTGGACTCATGGACACTACTTGTTATATTATTAAATTAATGACGATATTATTGCATCCTGCAATAGTTGAAATATAAGTATTTAGTAGGGAAAGTATTAAGTAGTATATAAACACCGGCCTAATCTTGATTAAAATACATGTAAGTTGTTATTTATAACCAACTTGCAAAACAAATATGTAACAATATCATTAATATCTACGAGTACCTCGTTGATTTCGTAAAATACAAATGAGGACACCGAGACTACTAGGTACTGTATATTAATATAGTATAGTACATATTTAGTAGTTACGTGATACTTTGATACCAAACCTTTTATTTGATTAGCTCGTTTACCTCTTAAAAAGAAACGACCACACAATATTTAGTAAAAATCATTAAAAAAAATCTCAAAACGGTGAAGGAAATCATCGTGAGGAAACCGGCATGTCCTAGAACCAAAATTTCGAAGTCATTACGTTATCGGATTACGGCCCATTCCTTCTCCTAGAAAGAAGACCTGAGTCCCAGCAATGGGAACATTAAATGGCTGATTATACTATTATGTTTATGCTTATATTATTTTTTTAAGGACCAACGCATTACAATCTCTATGCCAGAAAGCCAGGCCACGCCAAGCCACTATCAAGGCTCAGAAAGCCAGATATTTTTTTAGGTCCTAAAATTAATAGAAATTTATGTCACCTTACCGTGTTTCCACACAACCAGGTAAGGATATATGGTGTGGTATGTAGGTAAGTGGTTTTCCGATATCCATAGCCCATAACATAATTTTCTACCATATGATTAATGACTGACCCCAGGCATTAGCTTGAAAACTACTAAGAGTACCGCCTAAGGCATTTATATGTAGTTTCCATTGCACAGTATAAAATTTACCATAATAGCTTCAGTAGAAACGGGGCAATTAGATCTTGAATCACTGTTTAGATGGAAAATATATTTGAAGAGTCATGGTGACTGTTTATTGGAACTTTCCGGAAGTTAAACTTTCTGGAAGTGTCGCGAGGGATAGGAAAATGTTTCAGGTGTGAACGTTGCTGAAATGTCTTTCGTTGAAATTGGGAAATTTGAAAACACAGAGCATTTTTTTAGCCGCCCCTTCCAGAACAATTTGTCTGTTAGTTGATTTTACAACATATTGGGTTTCAATGTTTTTTTTTTGTAATATGTTGTCATTCTGTCATTATTATATCACGCTTAAAAGTTAAATGTTGATTCGCTCCATTTTAATCACTATGATAGATACCTACTTGCATATTCATATAACACTATTCATTGGCAGAATAAGCGACATCGGCTTTGCTTGCCGTATAAAAATACACGTAGGTCGTAAAATCAACCCTATCTGATTTCAGATAGGGATGATTTTTGAATTTTTAGATATTACTTCTCAAGGTACACGACAGCGCGTCTAAGAGCCTGGTGCCCTTTGTGCAAAGGGCACCAGGAAGAACCCAGCTGTGTTTTAGTCAGTAAGAATCTGACACCCTACCGCCCAGAGCGGGACAAGTCATTTGAATATTTCCCGTCCAGAAAAAGAAAGTGGTTTGTCAAATAGAAGTGATTTCATTCTAACTAACATAACTTCTTGGTGACTAACACTTCAAATAATAGAAGTTGTTGTACGTAAAGTAAAGGGATCCGCTTGCATGTCGGTCACAGCACAGCACTGTTCCAGATTGTAATAAATTTGTCTCTACATTTTGACCATGAAAGCTGTAACAGGTGGTATACAAGAGGTGGTTGCGGTGATTTTTATGTTTTCCAAGCTGTGCCTCGCGATTTTACATTCTGTTTCTTTTTGCTCGGCTCGAAGTTCGCTTTTTGCTCGGTCGTAACGTAATATTTTTGTATTATTGTTTGTATTTTTGTACATACAAATTACACATACATACATGGGTGTATGTATGTGTAATTTGTATGTATGTAATATGTATGTATATATTTATATGTATATAGTATTTTTAATAACAACAAAATAAATACCTATCCAATAGGGTAGTTGACTAAAAATCGAATTGGTCCGTCAGATAGATTTCCAAAAAATATCGGCAACATTTTTTTTTCTTTTTTCACGTTACGATACAGTGCGTCGAATACTCGTGTGACGTCACTACTCGCTACAATTTACTGACTGAGTAAATAGAATCATATTTTTGTACTCAGGAAACATCCCTATTAATTTTGTAGTCATGCGCGCACATACTTTTTTGCGATTCATTTGTACTTATAAAGATACAATATTAAATAAAATGATCAAAATAAAATGTTTTCAACTAACTTTTTGGACCTATGTATCCTGTTCACTTGTATAAAGTTTTATTAAAATCGGTTCAGTCATTTCGGAAAATAAGGACTTGAAATTTTTATGTAATGCCGTACGGCATATATACGCTCTTAAGCTTTATAATATTGAAGTATAGATATTAAACTAGTATTTCGCTTGGGGGCGCGAGTTGCAAGCAACCCGCGGTGTCTTTTTAGTATTTTTTGACTAACAATTATTATTTCCCTGTGAAAATAATAATTTGTGTCAGGTTTCTGAGATACGCAAAGGGGTTGAAAGTAGGGGGTTGAAAAGGGTTGAATTTTTTATTGGCCATATACTCATCCAGACACCCTCTATACAACCCCGAAGACCATTTTTCTCTACAATGTCAAGTTTCTGAGATACGCAAAGGGGTTGAAAGTAGGGGGTTGAAAAGGGTTGAATAGGGTTGAATTTTTTATTGGCCATATACTCATCCAGACACCCTCTATACAACCCCGAAAACCATTTTTCTCTTCGACGTCAGGTTTCTGAGATAAGCAATGGGGTTGAAAGAAGGGGGTTGAAAAGGGGTAGTTTCAGATTTTTCCCATACTCACCCCGACACCTTCTATACAACCCCACAAAAAGTTTTCCCCTCCTAGCACGGCAAGTGGGAGAACAATTATGTCAATCAGTCAGTGGTTATTTAATTATATATAATATAACTAGTATTTCGCTTGGGGGCGCGAGTTGCAAGCAACCCGCGGTGTCTTTTTAGTATTTTTTGACTAACAATTATTATTTCCCTGTGAAAATAATAATTTCAACAGGGTTGAAAGAAGGGGGTTGAAAAGGGTTGAATAGGGTTGAATTTTTTATTGGCCATATACTCACCCAGATACCCTCTATACAACCCCGAAAACCATTTTTCTCTACAATGTCAGGTTTCTGAGATATACCAAGGGGTTGAAACAAGGGGGTTGAAAAGGGTTGATTTTTTTATTGGCCATATACTCATCCAGACACCCTCTATACAACCCCGAAGACCATTTTTCTCTACAATTTCAGGTTTCTGAGTTACGCAAAGGGGTTGAAAGTAGGGGGTTGAAAAGGGTTGAATTTTTTATTGGCCATATACTCATCCAAACACCCTCTATACAACCCCGAAAACCATTTTTCTCTAAAATGTCAGATTTCTGAGATACGCAAAGGGGTTGTAAAAAGGGGGTTGAAAAGGGGTAGTTTTTTTTTCGTTTTCTACTCTTCCAAACACCCTCTATACAATCCCGAAAACCATTTTTCTCTTCGACGTCAGGTTTCTGAGATAAGCAATGGGGTTGAAAGAAGGGGGTTGAAAAGGGTTGAAAAGGGGTTGATTTTTTTATTGGCCATATACTCTTCCAGATACCCTCTACACAACCCCGAAGACCATTTTTCTCTACAATGTCAAGTTTCTGAGATACGCAAAGGGGTTGAAAGTAGGGGGTTGAAAAGGGTTGAATAGGGTTGAATTTTTTATCGGCCATATACTCATCCAAACACCCTCTATACAACCCCGAAATTCATTTTTCTCTAAAATGTCAGGTTTCTGAGATACGCAAAGGGGTTGAAAGAAGGGGGTTGAAAAGGGGTAATTTTTTTTTCGTTTTTTACTCACCCAGACACCCTCTATACAACCCCGAAAACCATTTTTCTCTTCGACGTCAGGTTTCTGAGATAAGCAATGGGGTTGAAAGAAGGGGGTTGAAAAGGGGTAGTTTCAGATTTTTCCCATACTCACCCCGACACCTTCTATACAACCCCATAAAAAGTTTTTCCCTTCTAGCACGGCAAGTGGGAGAACAATTATGTCAATCAGTCAGTGGTTATTTAATTGTATATAATATAACTAGTATTTCGCTTGGGGGCGCGAGTTGCAAGCAACCCGCGGTGTCTTTTTGTATTTTTTGACTAACAATTATTATCTCTACAATGTCAGGTTTCTGAGATATGCCAAGGGGTTGAAAGTAGGGGGTTGAAAAGGATTGAATAGGGTTGAATTTTTTAGTGGCCATATACTCATCCAGACACCTTCTATACAACCCCGAAAACCATTTTTCTCTACAATGTCAGGTTTCCGAGATATGCCAAGGGGTTGAAAGTAGGGGGTTGAAAAGGGTTGATTTTTTTATTGGCCATATACTCAACCAGATACCCTCTATACAACCCCGAAAACCATTTTTCTCTACAATGTCAGGTTTCTGAGATATGCCAAGGGGTTGAAAGGAGGGGGTTGAAAAGGGTTGAAGAGGGTTGAATTTTTTATTCGTCATATACTCATCCAGGCACCCTCTTTACAACCCCGAAGACCATTTTTCTCTACAATGTCAAGTTTCTGAGATACGCAAAGGGGTTGTAAAAAGGGGGTTGAAAAGGGGTAATTTTTTTTTTCGTTTTATACTCATCCAGACACCCTCTATACAACCCCGAAAACCATTTTTCTCTTCGACGTCAGGTTTCTGAGATAAGCAATGGGGTTGAAAGATGGGGGTGGAAAAGGGGTAGTTTCAGATTTTTCCCATACTCACCCCGACACCTTGTATACAACCCCATAAAAAGTTTTCCCCTCCTAGCACGGCAAGTGGGAGAACAATTATGTCAATCAGTCAATCAGTGGTTTTTTAATTGTATATAATATAACTAGTATTTCGCTTGGGGGCGCGAGTTGCAAGCAACCCGCGGTGTATTTTTGGTATTTTTAGTAACAATTATTATCTCTACAATGTCAGATTTCTGAGTTACGCAAAGGGGTTGAAAGAAGGGGGTTGAAAAGGGTTGAATTTTTTTTGGCCATATATTCATCCAGATGTCCTCTATACAACCCCGAAGACCATTTTTCTCTACAATGTCAGGTTTCTGAGTTACGCAAAGGGGTTGAAAGAAGGGGGTTGAAAAGGGTTGAATTTTTTTTAGCCATATTTTCATCCAGATGCCCTCTATACAACCCTGAAAACCATTTTTCTCTACAATGTCAGGTTTCTGAGTTACGCAAAGGGGTTGAAAGAAGGGGGTTGAAAAGGGTTGAATTTTTTTTGGCCATATTTTCATCCAGACACCCTCTATACAACCCCGAAGACCATTTTTCTCTACTGTGTCAGGTTTCTGAGATACGCAAAGGGGTTGAAAGAAGGGGGTTGAAAAGGGTTGAATTTTTTATTGTCCATATACTCATCCAGACACCCTCTATACAACCCCGAAAACCATTTTTCTCTAAAATGTCAGATTTCTGAGATACGCAAAGGGGTTGTAAAAAGGGGGTTGAAAAGGGGTAGTTTTTTTTTCGTTTTCTACTCATCCAAACACCCTCTATACAACCCCGAAAACCATTTTTCTCTTCGACGTTAGGTTTCTGAGATAAGCAATGGGGTTGAAAGAAGGGGGTTGAAAAGGGGTAGTTTCAGATTTTTCCCATGCTCACCCCGATACCTTCTATACAACTCCATAAAAAGTTTTCCCCTCCTAGCACGGGAAGTGGGAGAACAATTATGTCAATCAGTCAATCAGTGAGTGGTTTTTTAATTATATATAATATAATTTTAACATTTATTTTATCTTGTTGTTTGTACTATGCGAGTCGCAACCAACATTTATTTTTTCAATTATATAAGCTTACTATGCAAATAACCATAATATGCTGCTGAAAACGTACTAATTAACAAGCAAAAATGCTATGGATCGTAACTCTATCTACATAAGATAACTAAACTTATCATAAGTCTATTAAAAGTTTGATAAGGTCGCGTGTCGCCTAGTAAAAGGCAAATATTTACATCCAAGTAGTTGGCTAAAACCTATTTAACTAAGTTTCTTAGAACTAAAAGTATTGTTAGACATCTAGAATGAGCCACATTTCGTACCGCACATGAAATTTCCGAAAAGAAATGAGCAATTAATCTGTCTTCTCTTTTTGCTATATACATTATACTGTAATTTTGAATTTCTATGCTTCTAGAAACTAGCGAAGTTCCAAGAACTCGGCAGTTTTCCATGTAACATGAACATAATGAATTATAATAATAATAATAATAATAATATTGTTTATTTAGTGTCAAGTTGCTCCCATGCAATGTAATTTCATTGGTATATGCCAAAACGTAAACTCCAACTCAACTCCAACTGAATGAAACTAAAGCTTGTCATAAATTGAAGTTTTCGTGCTCGAGAGATGTGCAAGCAAATACTTTTAATGTTCCTACTGCTGGGACACAGGCCTCCTCTCTTTGAGAGGGAATGGGCCGTAATCCACCACGCGGGCCCATACGGGTTGGTGAATGTCACATGTCTTCGAATTTTTGGTTCTAGGACATGCCGGTTTCCTCACGATGTTTTCCTTCACCGTTTTGAGAGCAGTGGTGATGAAATTAATTACACAAAGTAAGGCGCCTGGCTGGGTTTGAACCCGCGACCTACAATTCATAAGTCGGGACCGTTACCACTCGGCCAAAACTGCTCTAAACTACGCGTAAACACATGCTCAGCTAGAACTCATCTCTCGACCACGAAAACTTCAATTTATAACGTCAATTAGACAAGCTTTCAGTGACGTTTTCGTGCTCATGTTTGAGTTGAGTTCCATCTACCATCTATCTATCTCTACAGAGAGTTTCCAGATGAAAAACAATTACATTTTATTCAAACTGGAAATCGTATCCAGGGCCACTAATCAGCAGAAGTGCTTGCTATCACTTGACCAAGAAGCAATAATATAGGAGGTAATAGTTTTGTGTTGCAGAATTTGTTCTATAGAGAACAAAGAACGACCCTAGAACGCAAAGAGCATTTCTAGGAACACGGATGGGTTGCAGTCAGTAAGAGTCTGACAATCCCTTCCGCTCCGCCCAAAGCGAAAGAAGACATTTGAAGATTTCCGAACCAAAAAAAAGGTTTGTGCCTATATAGCAAGTGAGGTATGTAGGTCTTTGTGAGCCTTTTCTCCAATTTCATTTAGTCTACAACTCATTTAATTTGCCAAATTCTCTGTATTCTGAGAAATCCATTAAAAATCTAATGGAAAAGTCCACGCAAGCTATTTAGAAGGCTTCCCTGCCAAAAGTACTTATTTTGATTAATTGGAATAGCCAATTAAGAATTTTCAATTTTCGTAACAATTAAAGTTAGGTAAGTAATATTAATAATTTCACCTGAAACTCCTCCATAGTAGGTATTTAAAAGGCAATTTGATTGTGGAAATGTCCCGTATTTTTCTGCTTAATTGCGAAATAGTTTTCTAGAAAAATACTTACAAGGTATAGGCAGCAAGGTTAGGTATTTTTAAATTCATTCCCACAAAATAAATTTAACTGGTAATTTAAGATAAATAGTAAATTGCCACTTAAAATGACGCCAGGTACTCAAAAGATTTAATTAATTCAGTTAAAGATTTAGGTTAAATCTAGATATATGCTATAATATGCTTATGCTAGGTAGGTATCTACCTATACTAAAGAGTTCAAAGAGTAATATGATAAAATTTGTACTGCCTTGGGCTTAAACTGCAGGGAAACCACACAAAAAAGCCACTATTTGAATACATTTTCTACAAATCAACTTTCAAAATCTAAAAAATAAACACATAAAATAACAAAAATCTAGCTTGATTCTGTTTTTTATAATAACGCCATCTCGCGATGTCACAAAGAACCACGACCCAGACACGTAGATCATGAATGAATGTAGTAATGAATGAATCCGCGAGAGATCGTTCCACAACAACCAATAAGAATGCGTAGAGATATTAAATTGCAACAAATTAAATACAAAACAGTCTGCTCAGCTCATCAGCTGATAAGTAGTAGAATAATAGTATTTATTGTAGACACAATAAGAGAAAACAATCATTATTGAACAAGATTGTCGTGAAAACAGTGTGTTTTTAGTGTCAGTGATGTGTCAATAAAAAGTTAACTTTGAATAAAGAATTCCAAAGTTTGTTTGGTAGCCAATGTTAAACCTAACCTCAAAGAAATAAACAAACGCACTAAGGTCAAAGGTAAATATTCTGTTTCTTTGTTTTTACGATATTTTAATGACGTTAGAATAGTTGGTAATCTTCCAGTGAGTTGTAATTTCGTTAGTATTTGCTACTTTAACTTTTGTTATGTAGTATTTGTTTAACATTTTATGTCCAACCTGTTTTGGTCCAAAGTGTTAAATTGAATGTAGCTTTATATATTGTGCTGCTGATTTATCAACCGAGTTATTATCGTGCGAATAAGTTGTGTTTGCATAAATATCTGTTAGTTTAATACTTATTTAAGTTAGAACGTAAGAAAATACTTTGTTGATCTATTTTACAAGTTATTAAAAGTATTTGTTTTTTCTATGAACTGTCAAATTAACTGTCAAAGCGCCTTATTATCAAAATATGCAAAAGAAATCATGCATAGAGCCTACTTGAATATAAATAACCAGCATCACTTACCAGTATATTTCAAATGGTATTCTTCCCTCATTAAGAACGGAAAGAATCTAAAACCCACCTTGTAACAAACACTGATAAACTAAAAATGGTAAAAATAGTGAACATTTTTAAGGACAAAGATAATGCCGAGAAGCACACACTTGTCCACGATAGGTAAGTGACCATTAATGTAAGGGATACACCACTTTACACTAATGACAGACTCACCTAAAACGTTATCGCATCAAGTAAATAGAACTGTTTGAGTGACTCAACCGCTGAGTCGGCGAAAGTGGCTTCTTTTTTTTCACACTAGCTGCCAGGCGTCGAAACTCAGGCATGTCCGTCACTATACACTGCACAGGTAAAATTCTCTCATAAAATGCACTTTCCCATCCTCAACACTGCATCCATAACACAATAGAGATAGAGATAGATAGATAGTCCGTGTTGTAAAGTTGTCGAAATTCGTTATCGTAGTCGAGATCGCAACAGGCGCATCGTCCGCCGTGGCTGACGTCTGTCGATTGGCGGCGCGGTGGCTCACCAGAGCTGCGACACTTGAAACCCACACGAGGATGTCTACAATGACACGAAACGTGATCACACACACGATTAGGGAAACATGAACAATGAATTTTAGTTTCTGGAAACGAACGTGTGCCGGAGGAGCGAACTCTTAGCATTGACTGGACTGCGCTTGGGCCGTACAGGATGCGACCCATTAGGCAAAGAGCGTCCATTATTGTATTGTCGTGGGCTTATCGTAGTGCTAGTGTCTCCTTAAATTGCCGACCCGGACCGAGTGTACTGTGTGTTACTTCAGAAATTTGGTAGCCTTGCCATAAACTATTTGAGAAATGTAACTGAACTTTTTGATTCTGAAGATTTTAGAGATCATCCAAGAGGTAGGCAATCATATTATTAACAAATATAACGCTTCTAGTGGCACAGGTACGGCCTAGATACCGTGACAGAAACATCCTTTCATGATCATATCGTGACGTAAATCAGTCATCATCAGTAATGACTGCATTTAGGTACATTAAGAGGCCACAACGAACCAAGTCACGGGACCGGATCCAGGGTTATCACGCTCGTTTGTTCAATTGGACACTTAAGTACCGGCGAAGCTCTGAAGCCGGCCATTTCCGTTGATATTTCACACAGGAACCTGCGAAGGGAAACGTGGACATGGCGCAACTTGACGACCCTTTGCCGTGGACAAAGTAGGTCGGGTCTGCGAAGACAGAAATCATCGTAGGTACTAATAGTACGTCCGGAACGACAGGAACATCTTGTAATTACACCACTAGATCTATGTTATACAGCACAGGTAACTTGTTAGTCATCCTACATCAATTAATGCGATGACATGTCTCAATTTGTTCTCAGTTCAAGCAATTTAAAAAGCCACGGTGACGAAACCACAACTATCTTTAGCTTAGAGTGACAGAAATTACTGTAATGCTATATCCCGTTCCTTACACGACCTCTGAGGATCTGCATAACTCCGGTTTGAATCAAGGCAAGTAGTAAGAAGGAGTATACCGACATAGACTGACACACTTAGTGATGCATGTGGCGAAATCGCGAACTAACAAGAAATATAATGAATTTGACAGCTTTCTGACGTATCTTCTTGACAAGCAGCGCCACTGCTACTTTAGCAAAGTTTTTTGTCGGTGTATATGTTTGTATATCGGTGTCGTTGGCACTTGGTCGTCTCAGTGAGAGCTCAGAGCTCCCGACTTCAACGAATTCGTTCAAGGATGTGCACAATGAGTTTATAAGGTCGAACGACTCAGCCGCTATTTGTCGTTTATTGTAAACATATTTGAAACTGATTTTTCATACTGACAGCTGTAATAATGTTTATGGTAGGTCAGTGGGATATTTAGCTGTGTCAAGGAACCTTATGCTTGTTGCGGAATTTGTTCGAAAGATTTACCGCGGCCCTGGAACGCAAAGGGCACTAGAAGGATCACGGGTGGGTTTTAGTCAATAAGAGTCTGACACTCCCATCCGCTGCGCCCAGAGCGGGAAAAGTCATTTGTTGATTTTCCATACAGAAAACAAAGGAACCTATGCTTAACAATTGGATGAGATACTAAAAATGTGTAGAAGCAACGCGTCTATACAAATAAAACATTCTAATCATATCTACTTCGGTTTTGATAGCGAAATTTTGTCTTTAGCGATGTTTACTAAGCAATTGACCATCTCCTGAGAAGTTCAAATAAATTCTGTACCTGTCAAATCTTTAATAATTTGTTTCATGATTTCTGCTGCAAAGGGAAATAAAGCCATATTGGTTGTTGGTATATGATGGTCCTAGTTACTTTTGCTGGTGTTAGGATTATGGACACACGCCAGTGTAAATCATCGTGCTTTACCTTCAATTAAATCTTCAGGAAGTCTCGCGTAGTAGTAGGCAAGGAGTATCTTCCTTAATGGCCAGTCCTAATACGAAGTACTCTGCAAGGATGTCATTAATTATGTGAATAAAATGCATGACGTCTCCTTTTGTCCTTGAAAATTCTATAATTCTATCTATAGCATTTGTTAATTTATTTTTCTAGTAGTTTTTTTTTTGTTTGTTTGTTTTGTGCGAGACCCAAATAAACATTTTTCTTTCTTTCTTTCTTGAGTTAAATAATAGACACTTCTTGGCTAGAAATCTAGCTATCGCCAAACATATGCCATTACTATGGGCGTACTCAGCTTCTGGCCTTTTGGGCAAGTTAGATTTTTTTAGGTCAGATCGTCCGCGGCTCTTTTTTCATACACACTACACAAAAGCGCCTGCAGGAAACTTTAAGTATATGTAGTGTGTAGGGCAAAAAGCCGTGAATGATTTTGCTTTATACATATTATTTAACTAAATTGTTTAATTCGTTTTTTTATGGAAATTGCTTTGTGCATTTTCGATGTCTACTGCGCAATTTGTTCAAAAGTTAGCACATAAGGCCCCGTTTACCCTTTGATTAGTGATTAGGCGAGTTCTTACATTTTCTGCGAGATTTCCAGGTGGGGCCAGCTGCCTTCCCCTGCCCCCCACCTGGGTACGCTCATGGTGATTATCGACCTTCATTAAATTCAAGACTAACTCCGTAACAAGTCAATATCTCCAGTGAAATTGCTAAAGAATTTCGAAAGGTATCGATAAACCGGTGGTATTTCTGCATAGGTTTCCTATTACGGATGTGCAGGTGTAAAACGAGTACTTAACTGTAGTGTATGACAACGTCGCGCGAGGTGCGACTGTCATAGCACGGAGTTCAACCAATGGTGGCTCAGCATTAAAGAGTCTATTAGTGACATAGAATTTCTAATGAATACCTTTGGATTCAATTTCTTTGGTGGACTTTTGAACTTGCTGGTAATCGAGTTATGAACGAATATGTAACCTACCCACAGAGTTTTTCCTTTTGTCCGCAAATTAATATATTATGCTTTCACCAAACTATAAGGTCAGGTCAGGCCATTATGTTATTGTTATTATTAACTGTTTCTTGTTATCAATATGCACCTTTTCAGGGCAATAAAATTTAAATAAACTGATAACTTTGCAATGGTCGATAAATATAGTTCAATTTCTAGATATTATTCTTAAAATGTTTTTGCGTCATTGGAAAAAAAATCTTTATCAAACATTATTGTTTATGTAACTATTTAAAAGCAGCTTCTCATGTGATATATCTACGCCTATCATTAATCATTTAGGTCTCTTGGGGTTAATTTTTCAATAGGCAGAACAAACATGGTGGTTTGACTTAATAATGATATAACTCATACAAAAGCTGAAAACGCAAATTTTATTCCTGTGACAAAAAAATTCTGACGATTTAAAAAAAAATCCGTTAGTTTTATTAATTTATACTCTTTTGATAACTACAGATGGTTTATCTTTACTCGTAGACATTTATCTCTTATTTGGGTCGGTGGCTGGATCCGGTCTTTCAATATCAGCAGTGCTATTCTGTAAGAACTCACGTGCGAATTCGATTCATATCTCATTTTCGATTACACTTCGTAACTCACCTGAAGTGAAAAGTATTTGGTATTCTGACTGTCAAGTTAAATAATTTTTCACTTAAAAGTAGTTCGCATCACCTATGTATGTTCTCACTTAGTGGCGCTAGCGTAGTTTTCATCAGGTTACAGAATACCAAATACAGTTTTCACCGCAGAATCAGAAGTGAGTACTGGAGTGAGTTCTTACAGAATAGCATTGCTGTCTAGATTGGCTCCAATCTAGGATAGTGGTATCCTAGAGCAGGATCCATTGTCATATTTATAATTGATTAATTTATCATGTAACACTTTTTCTGCAAAAGTAAAATCTAAATGATTTAACCCGAAGGTCTTCTTAGAACACAAAAGCCCCTAATTGAAAGATGGCATAACAAATCTCTGTTTATTTAAAACTAAGCTAGTATTGCTTTTTCGGAGAACCGTTGAAGTTCAACCGAACACAATCGCCAAACAGCCAACGTGCTGCCAGTCACATTTCAGGACTGGCTGCTAAGAAATTAAAAACAAAGCCAAGGAAATTTGTAACGTAACCTTTTGGTACGAAGAAAATGATTGTGAAGGGGTATTTGAAGCCGTATGAAGGAGTCTACCTCGCCGCCTCGGGTTACGTAGGGAACTAATAGGTAATTAATCAAACTAAAGGAACCCCAACTTGTTTGGACGTTGCTGGTGTAAATACCTATAGGTACAACACTTATTAACTTGTATAGTAAACTTTTTGTAGGTCACTGAAGAATTGTTCACTACAGGAAAAGTTATATTAGTAAAATAGCTATTGAACTTTTTGGGCTAATTTCTGATGATGATTGATAACTATCCGCAAGTAAACGGCGTTAGTCTTGCCAAGAAGTACAGTGTTACCCATTTACTGGGTTGTAGTATTCCTCTGAATCCGGTTTGAATGGAAACCGACCCCTATATACACGACAGGTAAATAATTCATAAATTCATCAATAGTTTCAGTTCAGAGGAATTCTAAGTACGAATATGCGGTTTCCCTGCAATTTTGAAAAAAGATGAGAATGTCTCGAAAGGTTAAAGTATCTCTAACCAATCTGAAGAGGGAACCGGTTTTAGTTTGATTATAGGTAAACTAGTTTAGAACTTTGATAAGGTATTTGATAGGGGAAGGAGATAGAGACAGTCTAACTTTAATCGACTTAGGTTCCCGATAAATCATACTTGATTTTGATAGTCTGTTATACCTGTGTAGTTACCTAAGTATCCTGCTAGGGTTGCCACTTACTCGTTAGAAAATATGTAAAGGGCACCATGGACTCGAAAAGAAGAGGACTACACCTTCATACAAATGCCATACCTACATTACGCTAGAATTCTGTTATCTGTGGCCATACACTGGAACCGATTATACTCCACATACCTACAAAGTTGTATGTTTGTTAATCACACGCGAAATCCAGGAACGAAGAAAACGACCTATTGTTTTGCTATATCACGTTTTCTTGGAAACATTTCCAGTTATTTCTGGTAATTCTCAGTAGCACGTGTTCTCGGTGTCATTATGTCAACTCGTAGAAAAGCTTGCTTAACTTGTAATACGATAGATAAAACCAAGTTCATTACAACTGGGTCACAAGATACGCTAATCTAATCAGATAAACGGAGCAATTCTGCGTATCGTATCTATCACAAAAACGGATTGATGACAGTTGTCGGCAGCCATCTTTTTTTTTTCTTTTCACGCCAATTTAAATTGCATAATTTTTAATTGTGAAATTAGTGATTTACCTACTTAGATTAAACAAATGATTTGATTTGTTAACGTTTTCGATGTTCTAAACCAAGTTTTTAGATAATCCTTTGTTAACCCAACCAATGGTTTAAATTGTTGAAATACTTTCTTCGATCAATTTTTTCTTATTTTAAGCAAAAGTTATTAATTTCACCATATGTCAAGATAAATAATGATTGAAAACCGTATTTTATCGAAACTTAGGTGCCCATAATTTAACCTATTGTATTGTGTGTATAAGTCAATAAGAAAAACTCGGCATTAGGTACACGGACCTTGTTGAATACATAACCTAGATCGCTACCTACGAACCTACTTATTTTATTTACTACATTTGGTCGACTAAACACTGCATACTGTTTCTATCTGCAATAATACCTAAATAATGACCGAGTTTACAAGTTACTGTAGAATTATCGGTGTTAATACTTGTAGATACATAAACATGCTTAAGTTCCTTATCTCACCCGACTAGTATCAAGTGTATGCTAATAATTGATAAGATAGGTAAAATAATACAAAAAAGAAGTATTTTTTTAAATTAAAAGAGGCTTGGTAAGTGGCTTACAATTTCGCCACAGTTTCTCAACCTTCGATAGCTCAGTTGGTAGAGCGGTGGACTGTAGATGTAACGAATTTGGTATCCATAGGTCGCTGGTTCAAATCCGGCTCGAAGGAGTTTTTTTTTTTAGCAGTTTAGGGTTCAAATTTTCGTTTCAGTTGTACGTAGATAAAAAGAATAGCAGTATTTTTTAACAAGGGCAACATTCTAAAATAGTGAGTTATAATTACAAAGACAGTAATAAAATTCATGAAATTTTTTGGTGAGATGTTGAAAATAATAGCTTTTTGTTTTATTATTTACACGGCGTCCGCCTGTGTGTCCAAAAAAATACCACTTTCGACGAAAATCAATTCAAAAGAAACTGTTTCCGCCCGGGATCGAACCGGGGACCTTGTGCGTGTGAAGCACACGTGATAACCGCTACACTACGGAAACGATGTTTATTATGTTGAAATTACAGTTTAATTTAAGTACCTGCCTTAATATTGAGATACAAACTAAATTAGTTTGAAATATTACCAGATTAACATTTATTTGGGAATGTACAAAGTATTTATTTCTTCATCTCACATCTATCATTTTCAATTACTGACTTTTTCCCAATGCGATAAATGCACTTATTCTTAGTTATATTTTAATTAAAAATATATTATGTACATGTATCCTTAACTTACCTTAGCGAATGCACTTGGCAATTAACACAGGCTGCACAGAAAAAAAAAAACAGAATTCAAAATTCGAACACAAGTCACAAGCGCCCTCTGGAAGACGCTTAGACACAAGTTGGCGGGAAAAGGCTGGCGTATCGTTTTTATACCATCGCAAATTGCATGGCTATATTGACCACCCGCATGAATATGGTTCATTACTTCCATTCGATGGGTGTGTTTATGTCTAATTTGTAATTGTGTGTTCGCACCCCGTCTTCAGCTCATCTTTTACTTCTACCCATGTATTTTTATATTCTTGCTAGACTTCAGAAGCATCGCTTGCGTCAGTATACATTGACGGGTAGATATGAACGGTTGATTTTGGCTGATGTAATGTAAGAAAGCAATGTAATACAAAATATTATATGTTTTTCGATCGTGTTTTTCGCAAGAGACACCCACGTCATGCTATGATTATTCTTGTTGCTAAAAGAAAATGTGAGTAAATTACTTTATTCATCTAAGTATTTTTATTCACAATCTCTTGTGCGATGAAGTTAATGAAATTGAATTTTTTAGTACTTTATTAGCATGGATAGTGTACCTACGTAGTTACCTATGTAAGGTAAGTAAATGAATAAAGTGACGTTCCTATTTTGAATTCATAATTCAAAATAGGAACGTCACTTTATTCATTTTCACATTCAGAAGGGTAACATTGTTTACGTTTATAAGGAATTATTAATCCGATAAAGTTTTTTTCTCTTTTAATAGACCACTAAGTAGGTACACTGTCATGGGTACTTATGGGTTGTGTATAGAATACAGGAAATAAACCGCGAGAAAAAAAAACTAGTTTATTATATTTGGGAAATCAGTAGGGTTGCCAGGCGTCCGGACAAAGCCGAACAAAGCTAGGTTTTTCGGATATGTGTTTGGCCAAATAGTCCATTTCTTGGAGTTTTAAGTTTAACCAGTTACTTAAATTTTCCCTAAACATTGCTGAATTAAGAAGACTGATCGCTATATAGTATACCTACATATTATAAGTTAATTCATTTTTATTTTACGAGTTTAAAAGCGTGGATATTGTTTTAAAGATACACAATTCTGAATATCAGAAGTTGTCCGGCTTTTTATCTAATTTTGCCGAAAAATCCGACTAAAATTTCTGACCAGGTATTTTTGGCTAAATTTAGGTAGGGTTCAAGTCCTCGCTTAAACCAATGCACCTTTTATTTCTGGATCGGTTTTTATCAAATGACTTCTTCCGCTCTGGGCGGAGCGGAAGGGAGGGTCAGACTCTTATGATCCGAACTAAAACCCTTCGTGTTCCTCCTAATGCCCTTTGCGTTCCAGAGCCGCGGCGACCATTTCGAACAAATTCTACAACGCCATATTATCTCTTTACCACCCTTAGTTGACTAGTAAATAATATAGAATACCTTAGGGATTAAGGCCGCTATTGTGCCCTTGTGTAGCATTAGTTCATGAATGCAGATTGAAATATATTTTACCAACTGGTGGCGCCCTCTAGCATATTCTTTACGAGTTAACCTATTTTAATAACGGAGCATTAAAAAACAATCGATGCTGTTAAGTTTATTGCCTGTTATTATCATTAAAATTCATGAATCATGACAATGATTTCCTACATTGTTAAAACAAACAGTCAACATCTTAATTGGATACTAATTGGTTTTAAATCTGTAGTATCGGCTAGCACGCTTCACTTATTCTAAAACAAATATACATACTAATATTTTAATATTTATTAATACGGAGGCAACTCTGTCTGTCTGTTACCTCATCACGTTTTAGCGGCTGCACGGATTTAGATGTAATTTGGCTCAGGGGTAGACCATGTCCGTTTTCATTCCCGGAGTAGGTGTTCGGATCATTTTCGACTTTCAAGCGGGCTCAGCTACTGGCAGAGCTAATTACAAGAGCTATGAAAAAAGTATTAATAAAAAAAAAACTACAGATCAAATAAGATTTCCAAAAAATTTATACTAGAACGCAGTAGAACGCTTCTTCGAGGCGATCGGTGGCGGCAACCTCCCGCCGTGGTTCAATCCATGGTCCGAAGCGAGGGAAGCGGTCACCTCCTGCGTAGCAGCAATGCTAGCGATGGAGGAGGTGGACTGCGTGAGGGAAAGGCTAACCTCACGCCCCAGCCGCCGTAACAGACGAAGTCGCCCCGGGCGTCGGAAGTCGCAGGGTGGTTTGAGGCGAGTGACGGGTGGTTCGCCGTCCAATAACAACCAGACCCGGGTCAACGTCATGTCGTGTGCCACTCGCGCCTCAAAGAGATATCGATATAGAAGACGGGGCCAGTTAGGACTGCGGTTTCACCCGCATAGTTCCCGTTCCCGTGGGAATATGGGGATATAATATAGCCTGTGTTCACCAGAGATAGTGTAGCTTCCCAACAGTGAAAAAATTTTTCAAATCGGTCAAGTAGTTTCGTAGCCTTTTTAATGCAAACAAAAAAAAACCTTTCCTCTTTATAATATTAGTGTAGATAGATTCAAAACAGACCGGTCTGTGTCGTTCCTAAAAGGAATCACGCGCACTTTATCTAGTGTCGTTCTATCATTGCCGTCGTTCAGAAGATTCCAGTTTCCTCCAGATTGTTCTATTTATAGTTCATTACGATCTTTATTTTAGATAGCTTTATTACACTAGCATTTGTATGTGTGAGCGTCTATAAAATTATAAATAAATCACTGACGAACCGGCAGACGCGTGATAGGACATGCCCAATAATTCATGAGTAAGGAACTCGACTGGAAAAAATAAACTGATCTCATCTGCCTAGCCTTTTCCCAATTATATTGAGGTCGGCTGTCATACTAGATTCTGCTGACTACCAGTACCTATTATACGTCGAGCGACTGCCTACCTGACCTCTACAACCCAGTAACTGGGTAACAAGGTACTTCTTGGCAAGACCGGTATCTGATTTAAGATAAACGTATTTAATATAATCACATCATGATGAACTCTAGTGTGAGCCGTTTTGAATTTCCTTTGACATCCAAGACGCATAGGAGCATATGGTTCTATACTTTCTCCTTCTTATACAACTGAATTTACATAGTTTGCAATCTGTACACTGAAAAATTAATTCAGCTATGCGAACTAAACATTTCCATATGTTTACCTTATAAATCAATTCCGTCCTACTTGTTCAATCTTTGGATTCGCAGCTACATCATCTGCCTAGCCTTTCCCCAACTATATTGGGGTCGGCTTCCAGTCATACTAGATTCAGCTGAATACCAGTATTTAACGTGGAGCGCCTGCCTACCAGACCTCCACAACCCAATAACTAGGGAACACGGTACTTCTTGGCCACACTGGTGTCAGATTTTCTGGCTTCTGACAATCCGTAACGACTGCCAAAGATCTCCAAATGAGAGCCGGGACCAACGGCTTAACGTGCTTTCCGAGGCACGGAGGAAACTCGGTATATTAGAAGGTCACCCGTCCACAGACCAACCTTGGCAAGCGTTGCTTAACCTTAAAGATCGACCTGTGCGGCTGTTATTGTTTTGGCTGTTGTTCGCTTTAGCGATTCGCAGCTACAATTCAATATAAATCCTCATCTCCCATCTTCCATTCTTCCAGAAACATGGCCGTCGAAGGAGTAATGGTGAGCTATAACTACTCTGAAGATGGAGAATACGCGAACATCCTGACCGTATCAGCTTCTGGGATCAGATTCTCCAAGCGATGGGTCCTCACACACGGCTCAATACTCTCACCCCTCAAAGAAGCCAAGATTATCAAGAAAGCCAAAGGGAAACCGATCCTCAGTGATGAGTTCTACGCTAATTTACCAGAAATCCATGTCACCTGTGAGAAGAAACAGTCGAAGAATCCCAATCTGTATGAGAGTGTTGAGAAGTTGAGCAGGGAACGGAATTTGCATCAGGGGGATTTGGACCATAGTAGTTACTTGATAAGGGTTCTTACTGGAAGGTATGTGTTTTTAATATGGACTAGTATGTGCCCGCGAATTTGTACGCATGGTGCTTATATTCTAGTATTTCTTCTAGTCTAGCAGTAGAGCGGTGAACACTGCGTTCCAATCCAAGCAGTACTTTTTGCGTGTTGCGAGTACAAACATACAAACAGATAGACAAAAGTTCTAAAAACTGTTGTTTCGGCTTTTGTTATTCTAATAAAGATACCCATACAATTTTTTTTATATCTTTCGTTGTAAAGGCTTCAGCTAGTTATAATTTTATTATTATGTAAGTATAGAATATTTAATTTAACTACATGTGTAAGTTGATGTCGTGTTCAGTAATTATACTCGTATTCAGGCCAAGGGTAACCGGGAAGAGTGGCTATAGGGATAATTTGGCCCGGCTGTAGTAACTGTTAAGTAGTGTGTAACTGTTTTGTTCTTTCTTCATGATAATCAAAGACAATATCTCTATGATGATAACCCATCATGAAGAAAGAACAAAACAGTTTGATATACAAAGGTTTTACCTACTCCACACAATAGGGAACATCCAATATTTTCATCTTGCTTTCATTTAAAAGAATTCCGTATACCTATAAAATAGACTATAAAAAAATTAATACGCTTTAATGTATAACAAACGCGATTATAAACTGATTGTTTTTTTTTTTCTCGCGAAAACAGACGATGAGTCACTCCTGTCTGCCAGAGATCATGAACTGTCATGTATTAAAATTCAAGTTCGTCTTTTCGTTGTCATAACACCAGTGACGTCACTAGACGCTGATTGTTTACGTTCTGTTTCACGTTCATTCGTAATATTAGTTAAAAATCAATATTAACTACGGTAAAAACCTTGTAGTGGCCCTTCTATTATACTATTTTATCATTTCAATAACAAAATGTTCATGAATTCTGTAATTGCATATTCCCTATTAGGCATATCGATTCCTTGCGAAATGTACGGGAGCATTAAGAGACGATTTCCCGAGATTCCTACGGGAACGGGAAAAGACGGGTAAGGATAGTACAATATAATTTACGAAAAAAAGAAGAGAAGTTTTGAGGAATCAACATCACTTATTTACTTCGTAGGTATCAATCAGTAAAAGACTGACAATAATAATTTTACTTGTAGATTTTGTGTTCGAAATACTTATGATAAAACAAACAAAAAAACTTGCTCTAACGAAAAATTTGCGCAATATATCAGAAACTAGCTTCTGCTCGCGACTTCATCCGCGTGGAATAGTTACTTTACCCCCGATTTTGAAACTCTCAGCCCGATCGGTTTAAAATTGACAAAGTTTCATACAAACTTTTATCCCTTTGGGGGTAGAATTAATCAAAATCCTTTCTTAGCGGATGCCTACGTCATAACATCTACCTGCTTGCCAAATTTCAGCCCGATCCGTTCAGTGTGCGTTGATAGATCACTATATCAGTCAGTCAGTCCCATAGATATAATAATTTCTATGGTCAGTCCCTTTTGAGTTATATGTATATATTTAGAAGATAGATATGCTTTTCCTAAAAACTTTTTACAAAAAAATATAACCGACTTTTACACAAAAAAGTGCAAAATAACTTTAATTTCGGAACTCGGTGTTTGTGGTTGCTTTTTCGTTTTTCATGGGACCATTTGAGAAGTATACCCATTCCAATAAAAAAAGAATTTTTCAAATCGGTTGACAAGCGACGGAGTTATGCGCGAACAAACATTAAAAAAAAACATACAAACATCCGAATTGAGAACCTCCTCCTTTTTTAGAAGTCGGTTAAAAAGAAACTCTCTTCGTCTCCAGGATATGCCACGTATGGCAGTGCCCGATCCTGGACCGCTGCGCCGATGATATCTTGTATAGCTGGACCATCGGCCACAAGGACGGCGATATCGACAGTCAGATGAAGCTCGGCAACGCTCTCTTCTCTGTCTTCGTACTCATCGATTTAGAGAGTGATAAAAGAGGTTTGTCATTTATTTATTTTCTGTTGACGTACAGTCGGTGATAGCAATTAACTGACCCCCCTAAAAATTACTCGATTTTACACCCTATAGGGAACGCGCAGAAACTATAGGTGGCAGCACAGACACGTCAATGCCAAGTATATTTCACTTATAAGTTTCAAATTTGCAACGCTAAATGGCACAGTCTACTTCGTGCATGTTTCCCTAAACAGAGGGTGCAGGAAGTATAGATGGCAGCACAGGTAAAATATTTACAACTTAAAAGTTTCAGATTTGCAACACTAGATGGCATAGTCTACTTCGTGCATGTTTCCCTAAACAGAGGGTGCAGGAAGTATAGATGGCAGCACAGGTAAAATATTTACAACTTAAAAGTTTCAGATTTGCAACACTAGATGGCATAGTCTACACAGCGCACGTTCCCTATGCTCATAACATTAAAAGTTATTCAATATGTATGAGTTTATCAGACTAACACTACTCGATGAACAGAAACAATAAATAATTTTGATACGCAAACTTGAGCTTTAAGAGGTTGGTGTTAGGTCATTTATTTATAACTTTTCACCTTTTTTATTATGTGGGTAGTTAGACGTCAATATGCGTATTCAACAAAAACTGCTGTAGATATGACTTGCTGGACCAAACTGATTTTCCTATTAAAAATATTCATTCCACTTTCCGCTACCCACTGTAATACTCACAACAGAAATCGTCAAAATCAGTCAAGTCAGTTTCCAAGGACACGTACAGAAAAAAAACCCGATAAATGTACCCCTTTTCACTTTCAGGTATTTCGTTCATTATTTTACACGTTTTACAAAAGAATAATACGATATAGATCAAGATACTTTCTTTCTTTTCTTTTAAAAACGTTGCCCCACACTAGTATTTACTCCTGTATCGTGGGTGCGTTCACAAACATGAAAACTCACATAGACAAGACAACCAGACCCGGAACAATTATCTGTAGGTCATACAAACATGTGTTCCGTGCGGGGATCGAACCCGCGACATGTTGCGCAGCAGCCGAACGCTCAACCACTGCGTCAACCATGTCGTCTGCGAGAATCAGCACTTTTCAAACGTCAAAAAACATAATACAGCCGAATACGTCCGCACTTCACTACTTCCTAGTGCTGTTCGCGCTCGCCAGGCGTGATGTTACTTCTTATTTTACCGCGCGTCTCCGCTTCCCTGGAGTAACAAGGGCATTAGGAGGAACACGAATGGGTTTTAGTCAGTAAGAGTCTGACACTGTGAGGCCGTTTGATGATTTCCATAAGAAAAGAAGGGTTATGGTTTTATTTTGTTTTTATCCACATCTCTTTGATCTTGAAATGAGTAACGGAACCGCAGAGTGACGGACGTTATCTCTGTCAGCAGGAGTCAGGGACACCATCTCAATAAAAAACATATGTTTACTGCAGCGCCCCCTCGTGAGTTGTCACCATAACACATATCTAAGAACATGCACCAATCAAACCTTAACCCATCACTGAAAATTGCATCAAAATTGGAACAGTAGTTTTGAAGATAAATGGTAACATTGGTTTGCCGAAATATCCTTGACTGCAGCGCCCCCTGTTGAGTTGTCACCGTAACACCTATCTAAGAACATGCGCCAATCAAATCCGAATCCATCACTGACAACCGCATGAAAATCGAACTAGTAGTTCTGGAGATAAATGGGAACATTGGTTTGCACAAACAAACAAACATCCTCTCACCCCAAACGCATACACTGTCTCCGTTCCGTCGTGTCGTGGGTAATAACGATAGGCCTACTTATAAGGAACAGGCTATACAGTAAATAATGAACCCAATTAATAAAACAAATATTTTATTCTAACAACAATATCAGCTTCCGCTACTCGGTGGTGTCAACCGCACATCAATATGTTCCCGGACACTGCTTCTACTTCTTTTTCTGTTTTTGTTTCTCGTCATCCTCTTCGCAGCTTTTTATTATTTCTGCGGAATAATAAAAAATATTAAACTGGTACGAGGTGGCGCGGAAAACACAACCCGAAAAGACTTGGGGAACGCCGCCGTCGCCCGTATGGGTTTACCAAAAAAATATAATTATTTGGTTTTGAGTCATTTTCAGCTTTCATAAGAGTTAACGCAATTCGAAGCAGAGTAGAAGTAATTTTAAAGAATAAAATATCAATGGATAAATTGTAACTTCAAACACTGGATAAAATCCAAGATGGCGACTATGACATTTTGAGTTTTGACAAGTATAATAGGGATGTTTCCTGAGTAAAAAATATATGATTATGTTTAGTCCGTCAATTAGATTATAGAAAAATATTGGACACGTATTTTTTCCTTTATCAAATCTATAAAAACTGACGAAGATACAAAGCATCAAAGATCAGGAGTGGGGGCTTGTGAGTCACGGCTTGGTAAAAATTGTAGCGAGTAGTCACGTCACACGAGTTTTCAACGCACTGTATCGTCCTCATTTTTTGTTTACGTGATAAAAGAAAAAATACGTGTCCAATATTTTTTGTAAATCTATCTGACGGACTAATTAGATTTTTTTAGTCAACTACCCTATTGTAGATGAAATGTTCAGTTCACAATTTGCGTTTACTTTATTCTGAGAACAGTCTATCAATCTTGCCCCGAAGCATCTGCGGCCATAACCACATTTCAACACAGTTTCATCATTTCATCAAAGACAGCTCGATCACTATGTACTCCATAAAACAACTTACCATCGCGAGGGTCAGCAACCAATGTATAGTCGGACCTGCAGCTAGTAATCAGGTTCATCGGGCGAGGAACCTTGTGGAAGAACTCGTAGCCTTGATCTACCGCCTCTTTCTTGACCACTCCTACGACACCGAGAACGATTCCTCCAGCCACGACTCCATGGCCTGAGCGAAGGTACAGGGCTACGAGTGGCCCGCAGGCTAAACCACCTGAACAGAAAAAAAAAGCATTCAATCGTTATATCACACAGTAATAAACCACAGTCAGTTCATCGTTAATACATTCTTTACAATGTTTTATAGTGAATTGATTTATGATTTCCATGTTGGATTTTTTTTTCTACCTTTGTCATGCATTAATGACTTTGCATACTATTGTATAAATTCAAGTTCTTAAAACGCAATAGACAGATGTGTTGCTGGGGAGTTTGTTGCGCCACTTCTTCTTCACAACTAAAATTAGGAAGTGGTGACGGGTGAGCGTTTTGGGGGACTGTCTTTATGTAAAATTGGACGTTCAAAAAGTGCTGTCTATCAGCCTAGTTTGAATAAATGCCTTTGAATTTTGAATCATTCGTTATTCTCGTTGTAACAAACACAACTGCTGTTCTTCAAGATCCTGAAATCGATTCCCAAGCAGGGCAAGAAGTGTTATTAGGTTTTATTAGGAATTTCTTAGTAGTAGCCTGAATATTTGATGTTTGTTTTGTGGTGTGCCTCAGAAACCGCGTAAAGTCTTTTGTTCTGCGTTTGATCTCTCTCCGGTCGAATAGGATTGCCGTCACATGAATTACGAGAGTAAAAGAACGTTAAGTGCACGCATTTTACATACATATACATATGTATGTATATCCTACGCACTTGGATAATCTCCCGAGATTAGGCAAAATGGCCGAGATTCGTTCGGAAGGATTACAATCTGTCATTTATAGATCTTTGACTGTCCACGTCGGTACGTGTAGTATAATACTGTTATTCAAATGCATCTGATTAGTATAGAAAACGTCCCCGAACAGTGGAAACAGGCTAGACAGACTTATAAATTCAACCATCAGATCTCAGATAGATAGAAGGTCACACGTACATTGATGGATTCATCATCATCATATCAGCTGAAAGACGTCCACCGTCCAAGTGTCGCCACAACAACTGATCCTGTGCGTCTCACATCCATCGGCTACCCGCGACCCTCACCAGGGCATCGGTCCACCTTGTGGGAGGCTGTCCAAAACTGCGTTTTCCATTACACGGACGAGTCCAGAACTTTTCGACCCCATGAACCATTTGTTCTGCGAGCAATGTACTCTGCTCACTGCCGCTTCAGTTTGGCGATCCTTCGGGTTATGTCGGTAACCTTGGTATTCTTGCATTCCTGACTCGATGACGCAAGAAAACTCCGAGCATTGCCCTCTCTATCGCCTTTTGGGTGACTTTAAGTCTTCTGATGAGGCCTAATGATGTATTAAGATGGAACTTCTTAATGAATCAAAGAAAACCTAACTTTTCCGAGGTGGGGTTCTAATACGATCAAATATATGTCCAAAACGTTCACAGTAGCGTTTAACTAGACTTGTTGCAAAAGACGCAAAACAAAACACTTAGTTGTTGAAATTATGGATGCACTAGCGACCCGCCCCTCTACTGTAATATTATGTACTAGCTTCTGCCAGCGACTTCGTCCGCGTGGAATAGTTACTTTACCTCCGATTTTGAAACTCTCAGCCCGATCGGTTTAAAATTGACAAAAGATAGACATGCTGTTTCGGGATATTTTTTAGATAATTTTATGTAGAACATTTCCGTAATACATGATTTCTATGTAACTTTAACCATTAAGGCTACACACGCGACGGAAGCTTAAAAAATGGAGTAACTTCTCCCGTTTTCCCAACATTTTCCTTCACTGCTCTGCTCCTATTGATTGTAGCGTGATGAAAAGTATACTATAACCTGCCCAGGAGTATGAAGAATAATTGCACCAAGTTTCGTTAAAATCGGTCGAGTAGTTTTTGTTTCTATAAAGAACATACAGACAGACAGACAGACAGACAGACAGACAGACAAAAATTTTACT
The DNA here is from genome assembly GCA_905332915.2 of Hecatera dysodea. Classification (NCBI taxonomy): domain Eukaryota; kingdom Metazoa; phylum Arthropoda; class Insecta; order Lepidoptera; family Noctuidae; genus Hecatera; species Hecatera dysodea. The sequence continues at coordinate 17,299,430 of HG995303.1, forward strand.
GATTGCATTTTTGGCACCAGTATCGATCACTAATCACCCCCTGATAGTTATTTTGAAAATATATTCACTGTACAGAATTGACCTCTCTACAGATTTATTATAAGTATAGATTATACATATAAACCTTCCTCTTCAATCACTCTATCTATTAAAGCCGCATCAAAATCTGTTGCGTAGTTTTAAAGATTTAAGCATACATAGGGATATAGGGACAGAGAAAGCGACTTTGTTTTATACTATGTAGTGATAGCATAAATCGAGTCAAGACGGTCCGCAAAATTAAATAAACTAACCAAGAAAATAATTCAGTTTGTCGTCGATTTTCCTAGCGCGTAGGGCTAAGTTAGAGACCAGCGCGAATGTGGCTCCCATAAGACCGAGAGGCACGGCATGGCGAGCGTACCTGGAAATTATTTGATTTTCATTGATTTGGATTTGATTTCATTTGCTAGAAGTTCTTATTTGTTCCACTGGCTTAGCTTCTGAGGCCTACCTGGAATTAAAAGTCCTTCTAAACATAAATGGATGGACGTTTGTTTCTCTTCACGCAAAAACTACTGGACTGAATTTGATGAAACTAGTTATGTAGCTTGCACAACAGAATAGCACATTCGTTGTAATTAATAATGGGGAAAATACTAATTCCACGTAGAAAGAGCCATGGCCGGCATCTAATATAGCATATATATTTGGCTTTGCGATAGTATCTAAGTATTCTGCTAGTAAAAGAAGTACTTCCTGAGATTGCCTCCTATAAACAAACAGTGCACCTCATTATAAGGCATATAAGGCATACAGCGCCCTGCGTGTGCAGTATAACAATGCCTTCAGGATGCTTGTGGGACTACCGCGGTATTGTAGCGCTTCGGGTATGTTTGCCGATGCGAAAGTGGATGATTTTTATGCCATTATTCGAAAACGATGCGCTTCTCTCCGGCGCAGAACAGATACCAGCACCCACAGCATGTTGAAGGCACTGAGTGACCGGTGGGACTGCCCGATGCTTGGTCGATGGGTGAGACTGCACGCACAGGTCGGTTCTAGGTAGCTGTACGTGCCTTTATTTTATTTTATTACTGTTATTTATTATATATTTTATTGTTATTCTGCCAATTGATGTGATTTTTGTGTGTGTGTATTGTGCTATTTTTTATGTTATTTGTGATGTCATTCGATTTATGTTATTTAATTATTATGATGTCAATATTCTACCAATTTAATTTCTATAGACTTTAATATCTGCTAATAAATGATTATTATTATTATTATAATACTAGTTCAAACAAATAGTTACCGCCTCAGCATTGGTCCCATGCCCACGACATGGGAGTACATGAGGACGTCGTAAGTGCCCATGATGAGACCAGCGACAATGCCATAGCGGCTGGCAACCTTGACCTGGTAAAAAACATAGAAAATTAAAAAAAAACTTCTTCCTCTACTAGAATAAAACTAATGAAAATAATGCAAGTGGAAACTCAATTCTGCTTTTTAGAATTGGAGCATAATCTCAGGAAACCATTGCCCTATTAGCTTCCAACTGCTTAGCCTCGTTTCTGTCTTGGTTCTCCATTATGATTATTTACAGCGAGACTTCGAAATTATGGGAATCTCTTCCTTATGCCAATTCGTAGACGCTTTTTTTTTCTGGATGGGAAATCATCAAATGACTTCTCCCACTCCGGATGGATCGGAAGGGAGTGTCAGGCTCTTACTGACTAAAACCGACCCGTGATCCTTCTAATGCCCTTTACGTTCCAGGGCCGGGGTGATTTTTCGAACAAATTCTGTAACACTAGCAGGCACTGACCCTATGGGGCACCGTCTTCTTTGCTGACAGCTCTTTGAGGCACGCGTGGAATACGACGCGCCGTCGACCCAGGCCTGGTTGCTACCGGACGGTAAGCCACCCATAGCTCGCCGTCTGCAGGCCCGCACCTACGGTAACCGGAAATCGCCCTGCGTTTCCCGACGCCCGGGGCATCTTCTTCTGTTTCGGCGGTTGGAGCGTGAGGTTTCATTGTCCCGCACGCGGTCCGCCTCCTCTTTCGCTAACATTACTGCTTCGCAAAAGGAGGCGACCGCTTCCCATGCCTCCTCGCTCCGGACCATGGTTTGTACCAGGGCCGGACGCGAGAGGTCGCCGCCAATTCGTATACGCTCCTGTGCCAACCTCATCCAGTGTCGTCTGCTAATCTCGCTGCTGTAATCTCATCTGTCGGTTAATCACACCATTTTTATCACTATCCCTTGGGAATCGTGTTTGTCTTGCCGTCTCTGTCACGTTCCTATTCGTACAATACTCCAAACTTGAAAATAATGCATGTAACGACGACTTCAAAATGGTTTATTTATACAAAATGCAAAACAAGGGTACAAACGCGGTTGCGGAATTTGTTCGAAAGAGTCACCGCGGCCTTGGAACGTAAAGGGCACAAGAAGGATCACGGGTGGGTTTTAGTCAGTAAGACTCTGACACTCCCTTCCGTTCCGCTCAGAGCAGGAGAAGTCATTTGATGATTACCCATCCAGAAAAAAATGGGTACAAACTTGAAGCATGTGAACGCTCGGACGCTATCTTTTGTGCGAATTTTGTACAAAATCTAGTCTAGCTGCGCGTGTAGGTCAGACCAACACAACTAAATACGATTGCTTTGCGCTAAGGCACCAAACAAAATTCTTGGTAATCTATCGTGAGGCGTATTTCATTTATACTCGTAGTATTTTGGACTGTAGACTGTAGGTGCAGTGGCCGTATTACGAAGTGCCAATGCTATCATGATTCGTGTGAGGGAAAGAGATAGTGCTATTCGTCTTGTGTAACTCCGTCTCCCTCTGACACAGAACTCATGATGGATTTAAGACATCATAATAGGGCTGCTGGTCTCAAAGGCCAGATAGGCAGAGCCTCCACGTTATATAAAATAATGGTATCCACCTGCATCTGCTTAGACTGGAAGCCGATCCATAAGGCAAGGCAGATGAGGTGTTTCATTTACCTTCGTCTGTATGTCGCACCCATCAGGAGTATCGTAATACCTGGCGTAATTACGGGGTTCGCATTTTGGTTCTTCTTCCACGATTTTCTCAGTTTTCTTTGCTGGCATTTTCGGCTTGAGGGGCAAACCAGCCGAACTGTTGCTATGTTGAACAACAACTGAATGACAAAATGACAGTGCTTGTCATTTGGTGCTGTCGCTTTTTTGATTTAGATGACTTATCGTTAAAAAGTTTGTATAGGAACACAAACAAGATATTTTAGCTTTTCATTAGTGTACACAAAAACAACGTATCATTGAAACAAACGTGTTTGAATGTACAAAGACGAGCTTTACTCAGAGCTGAGGTTTGTCCAGGCAAAGCTTTTGTGTAACGATTATTGGATTTTTACTTCATTTGGGGTTTCCAAGCATAAGGTGTACTTATTTTTATTAATTGTGTGAAGTAGTTTTTTATTCTTTTGAGGATAGGAAGTCATCAAATGACTTGTTCCACTCAGTGTGTCAGAGTCTTACTGACCATAACCCATCCGTGTTCCTCCAAATGCCTTTTGCGTTCCGGGACCGCGGTGGCTCTTTCGAACAAATTCCGCAACGCTAGCGGTGTACGAGTTAGTTCATTGGGAAAAGACATGTAAAGTAAAATCGAGTCTATGATTTCAGGTGTTGAAAGTCTAAGGCCTCTCTCTTATTTGTTGGACGTGGTTCGACCGCCGACTGGAAGAGGTTCCACTCTAGAGGTCCACTCAACGCCTTTTGGCTGTGAGGTAAAGTAACTAAATATTATTATGAATCACCGCATAATGGAGAATCCCGATCCACTTCCTGACAATAGAGTATAATATTCCAATGGTCGGTAGGCCAGGATAAAACAGTTCCTACCTGCTCATGCCTGTTTTCACTAACGTTACGAAACATATAAATTAACGCCTCAATTTGATGTCATTAGATAGTCTCATGAAAAGACCGGCAATACCAGTAGTAGACCAGAGGTGTGAGGAAAAGAGAGAGTAGGATAAAATGAGCTAGATAGATATATATTGTCTAAATGAAATGTTTTTTCTTTCATGACCGTTCTCTTTCGAAAGCGATGATGCCAGCAAATCGAAAACCTCCATGACCCTCGCACTAGAACAGTAGACTCTCCGCCTAATATTCTGAACTGCTTTCAACTGACGATGCAAAGAGCATTAGTTCCCATACCATGTATTGTTACTTCATTACAGGTATTCCTAAACGCTGTGACGCGGGGATCCATATGTGGCGTGGTGGGCAAGAGACCATCACTACTGCTAACTGATGCAGCCACAGCTTTGGGCTCTGAAGGTGGACCAGTCTTCACTGAAGGACCTACGTGAGTATCTTTCTAAATATGAAGTTTTGTCTGAATAGATTGCCTATAAAATACACTATGTAATTTTTCTTATTGAATTTTGCTCCCATTTTTAGTCACCTGTTATTGACCTGTTACTGAAATATAGGTATGCTATCATCCTTAGCATCGTGTACGTGATCGTTTGTTCGATTCAACTGGAGGCTCGGCGACAGCACGTATGGGTTTGTTGCATAAATGAAGGCTTTATATAAGGACAATGCCCACGACTTCGAAAATCCTGAGTTCTTGATTTCGACGGATTGCTGACTTCTTGCCTCTCTTTTCAGCAAGGAGCTGATAGGCACAGTGGTGTGCGCTGTGTCGTGGTGCCGTGGCGAGTGGGTGGGGCTGACGCTGGTGGCGCCGCTCATCTCTGTGCTGGCCGCCAAGCTCCGGGTCGCTCCTCAGCAGCCTGCCCGCCCAATAAACAAGCATCCGCTGCATGAAGTGCTGAGTGAGTCCATCATATTCAATGTACCAGCTGATAGACACAGTGGTGTGTGTCATGTACCGTGGCGAGTGGGTGGGGCTGACGCTGGTGGCGCCGCTCATCTCGGTGCTGGCTGCCAAGCTCCGGGTCGCTCCTCAGCAGCCTGCCCGCCCGATAGACAAGCATCCGCTGCATGAAGTGCTGAGTGAGTCCATCATATTCAATGTACCAGCTGATAGACACAGTGGGCTGTGTCCTGTGCCGTGGCGAGGGGGTAGGGCTGGCACTGTTATCGATGACTGCAGTGTGGTGGCTCGCTGGTGTTTTCTGTAAAACCTTCGATGCTAATTGAGATAACAGTGAGTTGTACAGCCGGTCGTAGGTGTTCTTGTTCAAGATTTAATTTATTATTTGAAAATAAGATAGGGTCTGCCATGGATCTAAGATGAGACGTTTGGGTTAACCATCGTAGTGAAAGGATTCGCCAGCTAGACTCTTCGTAACTGAGTGGTAGTTTTTGGAACGGCTCCTTTAATGCACCCTAAGATTTTGCACTACTACTAAAGCTTGTAGTCGTTGTATGACCTACACTATGGTGTGTTGCGTTGCAGACGAGATCGACGCGAGCTGCGTGCTGGTGCGCTGCGGGCACGCGTGGGGCGCGGGCGTGTACCTGGGGGGCGGCTACGTCGTCACGTGCGCGCACGTCGTCAAAACTGTGAGGATACTCAGCTCAGGGGATGTTTCGCTAACGGAATTTTCCTTTTTTATTATTTTATTTTTAACTGCCCGAGACTTTCTTATTTATAACTAGCATCTGCCCGAGACTTCTGTTCCTGTAGAAATTTCTGGAAATTCTCATTCTTACATGCCAAATTTCAGCGATCTATGACCATTCGTTACGGATATGCGTTGTTTGTCACTAACTCAGTACTGGAATAGTTTTATATACAACGTGTAACAAAATAAACACAATACCTTAGAATGGGTCATTTTAATCATCATTATGAATAACTTTTACTATGGGACCATCACTGAAATCGACTGCCCCTAACATTTCTTTGCGCATAACTCGACAAAACGTAATGGACAGCTGTTGTTTCGGGATTGGTCCCATAGTAATGTTGTTGAGAATGATGACGTTCATAATGATGAGAACAATGACTCCCCAAGAGGTATGGTGTTCACTCTGTTACACGGTCGTTGTATAATAATTAACTAGCAAAGGCCTCTACTTCTCTTTCCAAACACTCTCTATCTAGTGTGATATTTGGCCATGTTTTGCCCTATTAACATGATCAGGTCATCACTTCACCTTTGCCGTCGACTGCGTCATCCTTAAGTCATCATCTGCCTACCTTTTCCCAAATATATTGGAGTCAGCTCCCATTCAAACTGAACTGGAGGGGCTACCTACCAGACTTACACAACCCATTAACTGGAAACACGGTACTTCCTGGCAAGACAGGAGTCAGATTTTGTGGCTTCTGACAATGAGCAATTCTGGTAAAAGGAGCGGAAGGGAGTGTCAGACTCTTACCGACTAAAACCCACCCGTATTTCTCCTAATGCTCCTAAATACCAGGACACATTTGTTTCCAGTACCAAACACACAAGCTGTCAGTGTACTGCCGCGGCGTGAGCGAGACAGCGATAGTGCGCTACAAGACACCAGACAAGAAGGCGTATGACCTCGCGCTACTGTTCACCAACCCAGAGCGGCTGAGCCACATGAAGCGTGCTGTACTGTCCACTGTGCCGGCTGAGAGAGGTATGAAGCGTGCTGTACTGTCCAATGTGCCGGCTGAAAGAGGTATGAAGCGTGTTGTACTGTCCAATGTGCCGGCTGAGAGAGGTATGAAGCGTGCTGTACTGTCCACTGTGCCGGCTGAGAGAGGTATGAAGCGTGCTGTACTGTCCAATGTGCCGGCTGAAAGAGGTATGAAGCGTGTTGTACTGTCCAATGTGCCGGCTGAGAGAGGTATGAAGCGTGCTGTACTGTCCAATGTGCCGGCTGAGAGAGGTATGAAGCGTGCTGTACTGTCCAATGTGCCGGCTGAGAGAGGTATGAAGAGTGCTGTACTGTCCACTGTGCCGGCTGAGAGAGGTATGAAGCGTGCTGTACTGTCCAGTGTGCCGGCTGAGAGAGGTATGAAGTGTACTGTACTGTCCACTGCACCGGCTGAGAGAGGTATGAAGCGTCCTGTACTGTCCAATGTGCCGGCTGAGAGAGGTATGAAGCGTGCTGTACTGTCCACTGCGCCGGCTAAACTATTTTCCTGGTTCTGCGATCTCTACTTTTAAGCTTTAAGAAACTGCTTGTTTTGAAAAAGATTTTCTCTAAGACCTGAGAAACCTGTTGTGGATACGCAATCTCCCTCCCCCAAATACATACAGGTACTAGGTACTCGTATTAAGGCGCCTTTACTTCAGTGTAAAAAGGAGATGCGCTATTCATCTAAATTAGCTTCCTCTCTTTTTCGCACTGGAACAATACTTTTAAATTTTCCCTATAAGGGTATTACAGCAGTAGTAGATTGTAATTTGCTGTATAATTTAAATATGCACAGTTAACTTGATCATCTGATGGAGCGAAGATTGACCATTTAAAAAGTGTATATAAACTTAGAACTAGCTACTTATCATACGAATTTCTCTTTCCAGGTGAATCAGTCCTCGCAGCCGGATTTCCTTACTACAACGAATATGACTTAACAAACTTAATACCAACGATAACGTCGGGCCACGTCAACACGGTGTCGCCCTCTATGATACAGACGTCGTGTTGTGTGCAGTCTGGCTTCAGTGGAGGACCTATATTCAGGATTACTAGGTAAAATATTTTCTCACTAATATATAAATAACTCTTTAAAAAAAATCAAGTCTTTTAAATATTTAATTACTTTTTGTTTTGTCTTCAGCCCAAACAACTTGGTAGAAGTGATCGGCATCATCGCTATCAACGTGACGTCAGAGGGCGGCGCGTGCTTCCCCTACGTTAACATGGCCGTGCCCGTCACCGTGTTCGCGCACGCGCTCACCAACTACATACTAGACAAAGGTAAGGAGATCGGCGTCATCGTACAACGTGACGTCACACGGCGGCGCGTGCTTCCCCTACGTCAACATGGCCGTGCCCGTCACCGTGTTCGCGCACGCGCTCACCAACTACATACTAGACAAAGGTAAGGAGATCGGCGTCATCGTACAACGTGACGTCACACGGCAGCGCGTGCTTCCCCTACGTTAACATGGCCGTGCCCGTCACCGTGTTCGCGCACGCGCTCACCAACTACATACTAGACAAAGGTAAGGAGATCGGCGTCATCGTACAACGTGACGTCACACGGCGGCGCGTGCTTCCCCTACGTCAACATGGCCGTGCCCGTCACCGTGTTCGCGCACGCGCTCACCAACTACATACTAGACAAAGGTAAGGAGATCGGCGTCATCGTACAACGTGACGTCACACGGCGGCGCGTGCTTCCCCTACGTCAACATGGCCGTGCCCGTCACCGTGTTCGCGCCCGCGCTCACCAACTACATACTAGACAAAGGTAAGGAGATCGGCGTCATCGTACAACGTGACGTCACACGGCGGCGCGTGCTTCCCCTACGTCAACATGGCCGTGCCCGTCACCGTGTTCGCGCACGCGCTCACCAACTACATACTAGACAAAGGTAAGGAGATCGGCGTCATCGTACAACGTGACGTCACACGGCGGCGCGTGCTTCCCCTACGTCAACATGGCCGTGCCCGTCACCGTGTTCGCGCACGCGCTCACCAACTACATACTAGACAAAGGTAAGGAGATCGGCGTCATCGTACAACGTGACGTCACACGGCGGCGCGTGCTTCCCCTACGTCAACATGGCCGTGCCCGTCACCGTGTTCGCGCACGCGCTCACCAACTACATACTAGACAAAGGTAAGGAGATCGGCGTCATCGTACAACGTGACGTCACACGGCGGCGCGTGCTTCCCCTACGTCAACATGGCCGTGCCCGTCACCGTGTTCGCGCACGCGCTCACCAACTACATACTAGACAAAGGTAAGGAGATCGGCGTCATCGTACAACGTGACGTCACACGGCGGCGCGTGCTTCCCCTACGTCAACATGGCCGTGCCCGTCACCGTGTTCGCGCACGCGCTCACCAACTACATACTAGACAAAGGTAAGGAGATCGGCGTCATCGTACAACGTGACGTCACACGGCGGCGCGTGCTTCCCCTACGTCAACATGGCCGTGCCCGTCACCGTGTTCGCGCACGCGCTCACCAACTACATACTAGACAAAGGTAAGGAGATCGGCGTCATCGTACAACGTGACGTCACACGGCGGCGCGTGCTTCCCCTACGTCAACATGGCCGTGCCCGTCACCGTGTTCGCGCACGCGCTCACCAACTACATACTAGACAAAGGTAAGGAGATCGGCGTCATCGTACAACGTGACGTCACACGGCGGCGCGTGCTTCCCCTACGTCAACATGGCCGTGCCCGTCACCGTGTTCGCGCACGCGCTCACCAACTACATACTAGACAAAGGTAAGGAGATCGGCGTCATCGTACAACGTGACGTCACACGGCGGCGCGTGCTTCCCCTACGTCAACATGGCCGTGCCCGTCACCGTGTTCGCGCACGCGCTCACCAACTACATACTAGACAAAGGTAAGGAGATCGGCGTCATCGTACAACGTGACGTCACACGGCGGCGCGTGCTTCCCCTACGTCAACATGGCCGTGCCCGTCACCGTGTTCGCGCACGCGCTCACCAACTACATACTAGACAAAGGTAAGGAGATCGGCGTCATCGTACAACGTGACGTCACACGGCGGCGCGTGCTTCCCCTACGTCAACATGGCCGTGCCCGTCACCGTGTTCGCGCACGCGCTCACCAACTACATACTAGACAAAGGTAAGGAGATCGGCGTCATCGTACAACGTGACGTCACACGGCGGCGCGTGCTTCCCCTACGTCAACATGGCCGTGCCCGTCACCGTGTTCGCGCACGCGCTCACCAACTACATACTAGACAAAGGTAAGGAGATCGGCGTCATCGTACAACGTGACGTCACACGGCGGCGCGTGCTTCCCCTACGTCAACATGGCCGTGCCCGTCACCGTGTTCGCGCACGCGCTCACCAACTACATACTAGACAAAGGTAAGGAGATCGGCGTCATCGTACAACGTGACGTCACACGGCGGCGCGTGCTTCCCCTACGTCAACATGGCCGTGCCCGTCACCGTGTTCGCGCACGCGCTCACCAACTACATACTAGACAAAGGTAAGGAGATCGGCGTCATCGTACAACGTGACGTCACACGGCGGCGCGTGCTTCCCCTACGTCAACATGGCCGTGCCCGTCACCGTGTTCGCGCACGCGCTCACCAACTACATACTAGACAAAGGTAAGGAGATCGGCGTCATCGTACAACGTGACGTCACACGGCGGCGCGTGCTTCCCCTACGTTAACAACTGTGATGTGAACATCTGACCCATACGCCAAGTGACAGCTACAAAATAATGTGATAAACGTTTTCCAATTTCAGTTTTTTTTTTTTCAGATGAAACCAAACTGGCGATGATCGAAAACAACAAAGAAATGATCCAGTCACAATGGAGGCTGATGCCTTATCGATCAAAAATATGATCTTTAGACCAGCTTAGCATTTAATAGGTCAACCTGCAGTTCCTAGTTCTATTGTCATAGTGGTGATGGCCAATTTGTGTTGAATATTATTTGATTCAAAAACATTGTAATATAAAATGATTTAAACAGGATTATTATTTTAAAAGTGCCCAAAAAATGTGATGGCTCTATATGAGTAATAGAACACATTCTCATTATTGGTTTAAACTAATTTTCTCCATCCGGCTTTAAATCAGCAAAATATGGCCGTCAGACGCACATGGCGCTGTCAGAGTGGGGGTAAGAGCCGCGGGCGGCAGGGGGGCGCCCGACAGTTGGTCGTCACACGCGCATCTATCGTGACGTCGTGTCTTCTCGCTTTACCGCTGAAACCTCGTTTATTGACCGCGAGTTTTATGAGATGGTGCGATTGTATTTATTAAGTGGTGAAAATTTACGAGCAGCTTGCAGAATGTCCTTGAATGCAAGCCCATGGGATCCGTAACCCCGCGATCTCTAATGAAAAGACCATTTTAGCAGCTACTCAAAGGATGCTTGATCACGGCCTCAATGTAAAAGTACCTATAAATAATGCATTAAATAGGTAATGTCAATTTAAATTTTATTATGAATTTAAAAGTGGCCTAATTTAATTGACCATAATGCTTGATTTTTTGCATTTGATGTTCCTAAGCCCACGAGAGAGAAAAATTGGAATCACTCTTCAAATAATAAACGGCCTAAACTTAAAAAAAAAACTCTAGTTAGAACCTAATTAAATTAGTTACCCACGCAAATACCTACTAGTGATGTAACGAATATTCGCATTCGCATTCGCGAAATTACTGCGAATGTTTTGCGAATATTAAAAAATAGTTGGTTAATAAAACAAAATGCATTAATCATATTTCACTAAATTTGATTTAATCATGTTTATAACCACTATTCATGCTGTAACATTTTTTTTCTGTGTGTGAAATATCAAATGACTCCTCCCGCTCTGTGCGGAGCAGAAGGGAGTGTCAGACTCTTACTGACTAAAACCCACAGGTGATCCTTCTCGTGCCCTTTGCGTTCCAGAACCGCGGTGACTCTTTCGAACAAATTCCGCAACCCCAGCAGGCACTAACCCTATGGGGCCCCGTCTTCTTTACTGACAGCTCTTTGAGGCGCGCGTGGAATACGATGCGCCGTCGACCCGGGCCTTATTGCTATCGGACGGCGAGCCACCCATAGCTCACTGTCCGCAGACCCACGCCTACGTTTGCCGGCGCCCGGGGCGTCTTCTTCTGTTGCGGCGGCTGGAGCTTGAAGTTTCCCTCTCACGCACGCCGTCCGCCTCGTCCTTGGCTAGCATTACTGCTTCGTAGACGGAGGTGCCCGCTTCCCATACCTCTTCGCTCCGGACCATGGATTGAACCAGGACCGGACACGCGAGAGGTCAACGCCACCGATCGCCTCGACGAGGGCACGGCGTTGCTCTGCCCAAGCAGGGCAGACCTCCACCGTATGCTCCACCGTGTGCTCCGAGCGATCCACATAGTGTTGACACCCGTACGTGAAATAGTAGGTACCTCCCGAATCAGTCGTATACAGTGAGCACCTGCGTCAGGCGGAAGGTGAGGACGCCGTGGCGTCTCTCCAACCACTCCTCAAAGAGGGGACTTATCGCCGCAGTGGTGGCCGGCCCAATTGGGTTGCAATAGTCGCCGCCGCCATACTTCCGTGAGATCCTGCCGGAGCTCTGTCTGCTGTCCCATAAAAGGCCATGAAGCGCACGATCCCCGCATCATACAGCCTCCGGCAGGAAGCATTTGGTCCCTCTAGATTGGGCAAGAGCCGCTTGAAAGCAGCCCCCGCCTGCCCCAGTTTGGGAGCCAAAAGTCGAGAGACGAGACCCAAGTACTTCATCGTCGACCCACCGCCGATGGGAACTCCTCCTACCGTTATCTGGGATTCCGATAATGCTATGACTGTCGCAACCCCGCGTGTCATCAGCTCGTTTCACACTGTAACCTCAAAATTCACTTGTTTTGTTTATGAAAACAGCGGCGCGAGCGCAATGACACTTCAGTCGGATGCGTTCGTATTAGTATTAGTAATCGGGCCGGTTTCCGCAACTCCACGACTAAGCGCGTATTTTGCGTGCAGAATTACTAATACTAATACGAACGCATCCGACTGAAGTGTCATTGCGTTCGTATTAACTCGGCTATTCTCGAAACAAAAAACGAAAACGAATGGGACTGCCGCCAAAGTAAAAAACTGAATATTCGCATTCGCATTCGCGAATGTTGGCAGCAAATATTCGCATTCGCATTCGCATTCGCGAATGTCTAAAATATGACATTCGTTACATCACTAATACCTACACACGAGCGCACGGCTGATAGGAGGGAAGCTTAGCGCGTTTCGCTGCGCGGCGTGTAACCATAAAGTCAAAGACTACATGTTCAAAGTAAACATCTTTCGTTAACGACAACTTAATTTTTCGTATTGAACATTCAAAATTCATATCAAAATTAAAAATTCGTATTTATTTACTCGTTTCAGTTTAATTTGAAAAAGTTTGTGCCCTGAATAAAAATATTGAGACTAATATTTCACCGGAAAATTGCAGGCTCCATAATATTGTAATAAATCTTTTTTAGATTATGATCTTCTCAACATATTTTATTTAGAATTTAAATAGTTTCCAATATATCGTCCGCGTCTTATTAAGAAAAAATGGTTTACAATTGCTCGCGATATTTTTCAATCTTACGGCGTTTGCGATTTTCCAGTATCATATACAGTGTGAAATCTTAATGGTTGTTTTCCCGCGGCAGGACGATTACCCATCAGTAGTACTATCGAAACACAAAGTTAAACTAAAAAAATAAATGTTTTTTTTTTCAAATCATTAAAAAAGTGTTCATAAACTCGAAAGAGCGAGAATCAATAGTAGTGCACTAGACATAAAGTAGGTAGATACCTACATGAGACGCACATAGCGCGCGATGCACTACTGTTGGTTCAAGTCGCTTTCGAGTTTTGTTTATCACAATTGTTAATCTGCCATTTATGGAGTCTAATATTTTATATATATATAAATCGATTGTATTACCGATACAAACTCATTTCGCTTCGGGAAAACAACCATTAAAATTTCACACTGTATATCAAAAATGCTTTTTTCAAGGTGTTATATACATATGTATAGACCTCAATCATGAACGTCTTCCTAATACGAAACGATAATCGCAAGAATACGCGATCGTCGCGGTAATCTAGTCTACAAACCCGAATGCGTCCTCACGCTGATAGAATTACATACGCGACGATCGCATATTCACGCGATAGTCGCTTTCAGTTTAGACGATGCCTGTTCAATATGTTATATAAAAATCATATTATTAAATCATCGTTTTACAAAGAAATCGCTATTATAATAAAGTTTAAGGTATAAGACCATGAATCTACCTACATACTTATTTATTTTGTATACTGACTATACAACTGTTATATGACTTGTATATTTATTTAATAAATACTCAAAATAATGAAGACTGATTGGTTTTTGGTCACCTCTATTGTTCGGACCTAATGTTGTTGATATTAGGTATTTATAAAATGTTAATGGCATGTTGTCAGATATTTAAATAAATTATAATGGTCTATGATATTATACTTGTGTTCTATTTATTATAACTACCGACAATGGCTGTACCCCTTAAAACTATTGTGAAACACAGTACTCTCTTTCTGAAGTGATCGGTTAAAAGATTATTTAGCGAGCGGTGAGAATTCTTCTGATATCTAATTATGTATTACGGTTTTCTTTTACCAAACATCTTTCTCTTCTCAATACTTATTTGTGATCTTGACCAGCACAGATAAAATAAAATAATAAAAAAACATAAATAATCTCTAAGATATAGAGATACTTTATACAGTAATATATCTTCCGTGTAAAGTGAAGTATGATTCTTTCTATTTTCCAATCAGAAGGCCCAAATGGACAACTCTGCAGTCATTATTCGACCTCATTACGAGTCTTGTTCTTTACCAAAATTTATTAAAAAGAAGGAAAAACTCTGAAACATTTTGACAGCTTCAAAAAGTTTTGTCAGAAAGTCTTCAGGAATTTTCAGTTCGTAGAATATTCTGTTTAATGCATTGAAGAACTAAGAACATGGCTCGTAAACCGCCAGTAGCAATACAAGAAACTATAAGTAATAATGAAGATTTTGAAAACTATCTCGAAACTCATAAGGATAAACTGATTTGTGAGTAAAATTAGTACCTACTGGTACCTACATAATTTACAATTTGCAATAGGGCCGTTTCCTGAATAAAAAATATGATTTTATTTAGTCCGTCAGTTAGATTGTTGAAATATATTGGACACGTTTTTTTTGCTTTATCAAATCTATAAAAATTGTCGAAGATAAAAAGCATCAAAGATCAAAAAAGAACAAAAAAGATCAAAGAAGAAGGCTTGTGACGTCACGTCGTGGTAAAAATTGTAATGTGCAGTGACGTCACATGAGTATTCAACGCACTGTTTTGTCTCCGTCTTTTTATTACGTGAGATAAGTAAAAACAAGTGTCCATTTTTTTTAGAAATGTATCTAACGGTCTAATTAGTTTTTTTTTTGTCAACTAACCTTTTTTTTTTTTGGATGGGAAATCATCAAATGACTTCTTCCGCTCTGGGCGGAGCGGAAGGGAGTGTCAGACTCTTACTGACTAAAACCCACCCGTGTTCCTTCTTGTGCCCGCCGCGTTCCAGGGCCGCGGTGACTCTTTCGAACAAATTCCGCAACCCTAGCAGGCACTGACCCTATGGGGCCCCGTCTTCATTGCTGACGGCTCTATGAGGCGCGCGTGGAACACGACACGCTGTCGACTCGGGCCTGGTTGCTATCGGACGGCGAGCCACCCATAGCTCGCCATCCGCAGGCCCGTGCCTACGGTGGTTGTCAACTACCCTGCTATCATGATTCAGTGTGAGGGAAAGGGATAGTGCTATTCGTCATGTGTCTACTCTGTGTCTCTCTGACACAGAAATCATGATAGATTTAAGGGCGCATATTCCGAACGGCATTTCATACAAATTTTCAAGTCGTTATTTTCCGAAATGACTAAACCGATTTTAATGAAACTTTACACACGTAAGCAGAATACATAGGTCTAAAAAGTTAATTGAAAACATTTTCGATAAATAGTGTTATAGTTAAATTAGACCCATTTTAAATGTTCCATACAAACATAAATTTCCAGTTATCTTTTTTAAAATAAGACATTTCGAAAATGTGTTTAACTAAATTTTTAGACCTATGTAACCTGCTTATATGTCTGAAGTTTCACTAAAATCGGTTCAGTCATTTCGGAAAATAACGACTTGAAAATTTGTATGAAATGCCGTTTGGAATATGCGCCCTTAAGACGTCATGGTAGGGCTGCAGGAGAGCGTTAATCGTTGAATCGTTCAGCAGAGCATTATAGTGAAGTTCAAGAGAGCGTTAATAGTTCAGGAGAGCGTTAATAGATCAGGAGAGCGTTAGTAAATTCAGGAGAGCATTAATACGTTCAGGAGAGCGTTAGTAAATTCAGGAGGGCATTAATAAGTTCAGGAGAGCGTTAGTAAATTCAGGAGAGCATTAATAAGTTCAGAAGAGCGTTAGTAAATTCAGGAGAGCATTAATAAGTTCAAGAGAGCGTTAATGCGTTCAGGAGAGCGTTAATAATTTAATTCATATGAACTATTGTAGGTATGGAAGTTTATTCGGAGTTCTGTGGTCCCTGTCTAGCGACTGGTAACGCTATCAGAAAGGGTAAGATGGAGATCGGTCAAGACCGCATCATGATGGTCAGGGTAAGCGATTTTTGATAATCACCTATCTACTCCAAAAATATACACATATCCTAATCTGAATAAAAGTCTCGTTCAATTAATTTAAAAAAAACTTGGTCTAAATTAAGTTGAGAGCCATAGAATTTTGAACATCAAAGTTTTACATAAAGATCCCATAATCACTTTCTGTTTTGCTGGTAAGAAGTGCTACTACAAACTGTATATATATCTGTTTGCTGGAAGAACTTGAATTTATGAACCAACGTTGGAAGTTTATTTACGTAATCTTCTGTTGCAGTGCCCGGCCGACCACATAGATACGTTGTCAAGATTCAAGCATCACAGCGAACCCGTATTTTTGTTTATTGTGGTATTTATCTTTACAACTGTTTAATTCAGTAAAAAAAAATCAGTAAAACTTGTGGACTGTGTAGTATTATCGTCTAAATAGCCTCGGCTTCCAGTCAGACCGGATTCGGCTGAATATCAGTACTTTACATGGAACGGCTGCCTACCAGACCACCACAACCCACGCTATGGGTAACACTGTACTTCTTGGCAAGACTGGAGTCAGATTTGCTGGCTTCTGACAATCTGTAACTACTGCCAAAGATCTGCAAATGACCGTTGGCGGTGGCGACTTCTCGATTTCGGCTGTGGTTCTATCCAAAGTCCGGGCCACGGGGGCATGGGAAGCAGTCACCTCCTTCTGCGTATAGCATTAGGTAATGCTAGTGAAGGAGTAAGCCAGCCGTATGAGGGAAAAGCAAACCTCATGCCCCAGCCGCCGCAACAGAAGAAGACGCGGGCCTGCGGACGGCAAGCGTTAGGTGACTTGCCGTCCTATTAGAACCAGCCCGGATCGACGGCGCCACGGGGGCATGGGAAGCAGTCACCTCCTTCTGCGTATAGCATTAGGTAATGCTAGTGAAGGAGTAAGCCAGCCGTATGAGGGAAAAGCAAACCTCATGCCCCAGCCGCCGCAACAGAAGAAGACGCGGGCCTGCGGACGGCAAGCGTTAGGTGACTTGCCGTCCTATTAGAACCAGCCCGGATCGACGGCGCGTTGTGTTACACGCGCGCCTCCGAGAGATGTCAGCATAGTAGACGGGCCCTGTGCCTGTCAGGCACTAGTGCCAGTGCCTGTCAGGGTTGCGAAATTTGTTCTAACAAGTCACCGCGGCCCTGGAACCCCAAGGGCCTATTGACGAACACGGATGAGTTTTAGTCAGTAAGACAATCCCTTCCGCTCCGCCCAGCGCAGAAGAAGTCATTTGATGATTTCCCATCGTTAAAAAAAGCTGAACCAACTCCACCTTTTGTTAAAGCAAATGCAATGTTCATAATGCAGGCAGTGGTGGCCGAGTGATAACGGCCCCGACATGTCCTAGAACCAAAAATTCGAAGACATGTGATATTCACCAACCCGCACTGGGCCCGCGTGCTGGATTGCGTCCCATTCCCTCTCTTAGAGAGGAACATTAAAAGGCTGATTATGGTGATGTTCATAATGTCAGTGATACGTAATACTTTTAATTATGCAATGATTTTAGTAGTTTAAAATTCGCAGATAACACCAAAATAGATAAAATATGTATATATGTGTACCCTTCAGAATAATGTGGGCCATAAATTGTGCAGAGGGGAAAACTTATACGTGCAATGTTCGGGCCGAACGGGATAGACTTGTGTCGTATCATGGAGGAGGAGCTGAAGAAGTCTGCGGATGAAGAGCAGGGCATCCCAGTAGACCGTCCTCTGCTGGAGATCTCAGACATGTTGCCCGAAGAAGCGGTACGATTTCTTGCAGTAGTAAAGCTTTGACCGTAATTTATATATGTATTTTAATTTATTACTAGCTGTCCGCACAACTTCGTTTGTGTCACATTTTTCATGACTGCTCCGCTCCTATTGGTCTTAGCGTGATGATAGCCTATAGCCTTCCTCGATAAATGGGCTATCTAACACTGAAAGATTTTTTCAAATCGGACCAGTAGTTCCTGAGATTAGCGCGTTCAAACAAACAAACAAACAAACTCTTCAGCTTTATAATATTATAGTATAAAATAGTATAGGTATCATTTAGTCCTTAGTCTAGGAAATATGAACCGATTTCCATGAAACATGACATATATAAGAGTACGAGAACTTTATCGATAAAAGTTCAAGAGACACAGAAAAAGCAATTTTAAATTATTTAACTATACCTAGAATGTAAAAGTTCAATTTCCTGATTTCTCTGTACTATATATTTGAATTTTTTACTAGATTATTTTGGACTAGACAATTTGTAAGAAACACTATGAGACTGTAATTTCATTTTGTTGTTTACAGGACAAACAAGTCCCAAATAAACATTTTCTTTCACTTTATGACTCCTATATCGAGTTTGCACTCTATATTTAATGGAAACTTTGAAATAGACGAATATCTTTACAGCAAAGATTGGATGAAGACATCAAACTTGAAGAGGAATACAAAGAAGCAGCGGAGAGGCTCCGAATACTGACCCTGGCTGCTCGCAAGAAGCGGGTGAACGAACGCCTGTCCAAAATGATCCGGCGGCTGAACTTCATCATGTTCTGGCCGCACTGCCATCAGGCACACTACGACTTGTACGAGAAATGGGACAATATCAGTACGTCATTATTCATTTACTAGCTGCTGCCCGCGACTTCGTCCCCGTGGAATCCCCGATTTTAAAACATTATTTATTGCTGCTCCGCTCCTATTGGCTTAAGCGTGATGATATATAGCCTAAAGCCTTCCTCGGTAAATGGTCTATTCAACCCAAAAATAGTTTTTCAATTCGATCCAGTAGTTCCTGAGATTAGCGCGTTCAAACAAACAAACTCTTCAGCTTTATAATATTAGTATAGATTTACCCTCGTCCGTGCGTCACTGCGGGGTGCCAACTGAAAACCAGCGCTGAGCGTCTAACGCCCAGCAAATGCTGAGGTGGTAACCCTTTCGGTTCGGACACGCTCGGCGCATTCTGTACTTTTCGTCTCCTGTAATTTGTGTTTGTAACCGTTGTGCTGTGTCTGTTCTGAATAAAAGCTTTTCTATTCTAATCTTTTAGCTTCTGCCCACGCATTTGCCACCGAGCCGTGTTATCCAGTTACTGGGTTGTGGAAGTTAGATCCGGTCGGAGGCAGAGTGGCGGTCGCTCCGCGTTAAATGCTGGTATTCAGCTGACTTCGGTTTGAATGGAAGCCGACCCCAATATAGTTGGAAATGGCTTCGCAGATGATTCTATCCGCGGCAACGCGCGTTAAAAAGTATTTAATCATGTCAATGGATCTCACAACCCAAGTACTTTTCTTACCAAGCTCAAAGGCCACCTCTCACATTAAAATACTGGTTTCTCATGGTTATAATATAATCTGGTTAATTAGTCCAGTGTATATAGTTATTATAAATTAATAATGTCGGAACGCAGTTATAATTAATTAATTCGATTTTTTTAATACCATAAGCCCGTTATTTAATGAATACCGTAAAGTACTCCGTAATTAATACCATAAAGTGCCTTTAAAAAATACCGATATTTTATTAGAATATTTGTAAACTCTTGCATAGAAAACTGGTAGTCGTCATTATCTTCAATATATGTACATATGTGTATTTGCTTCATTCTTTAAAATACTGGTGGATGAATATTTTTTGTTCTTTAGGTAGTTTATCAACTAAATTTCTCAGCAGTACCAAATCCATTACACCGGATATTCGCTTGTAAATTTCTTAGTAATAGTCTACTCCTTTTTTATTAAAAAAGTTTTTTGACGCCGACTTCCGAAATTAAAGTTTTTTTGATACTTTGTAGTGTTTTTTATGTGAAAGTATCACATCAAAAACACTACAAAGTATCAAAAATCTTTGTTATTATTCTTTTATAAAAACAAAAATATATTTATTTTAGGCTTTTTAGGACCTACTTATATAGTATAAACTACGCATTTTCGTTTACTTGGATGACATATTTTTTCCAGCTGTTTTGATTTAAAAACTAAATCACTGAACCGATTTTGATGACATTTCTATCACATTCACATAAAAAAACAGTTTTCAGCCTGCATATGTGGCGTACTCGTTCACATAATGAAGAAAACAAGTTATTGAATCGCCATAACTCAGAAATGACCATTAAAGGGAAACAAGGAGCGTGTTGTTTCGATGTCCCACTCGCGGTCTGCCTCCTCCTTCGCTAGCATTAGTGTTTCGCAGAACAAGGTCTGGACGCTTTCCCATGCTCGCACCGGACCATGGATTGAGCGAGGACTGGAAGGTAAAGGTCGTCGCCGCGTATCTTTTCGACGAGAACACGGCGTTGTTCCGCCCAAGCAGGGCAGACTTCCACCTTATGCTCCCTTTTGTCCTCCGGGCGATCGACACAGTGTTGACACCCGGGCGTTTCCTCCCGGCGAATTTGAAACAGGTACCTCCCGAAACATACATGTCCATTGAGTGCCTGACTCAGGTGGAAGGTGTGGACGCTGTGACGCCTCTCCAACTAACTGCTCAAAGAGATTATCTTTGATCTTCTTGTGCTCATATCGATTGCACCTCAACTTTTTAATAGTACATGACCACTTGGACTGCTGTCATTAGCCACATACTGGAAGGTGCGAGCATAAAGGGCAGGACAGTAAGTAGGTGTGATATTTCTCACGTGTTCTTCTCACCACAACTACTTTTACCAGATATAACGGTGGCTGCTAAAGAGGCAATACAAATGGACGAGGCGGGGGCTCGAGAGGCCCTCTACATGAGCGACGTGGATCCCAACGAGGCCTGTCTCCACGCGCTCTTCGACGGCGAAGCCCTGGTCGTGCTGTTCAAGATGTATGACACAGATACCCGGGACTTTGTCAGTGAGTATTACACATCTGTTACAAGACACATTGCTTGTAGAACTGCCGATCTTTTCTGTCAAATTACTTACCGTGTAAACTGACGTGAGACACATGTGAGGAGGGACATGAAGTGAACTGTGATTCTATCTTGTTTGTATAGTTTTACAGCTTAAGGATCACTTCACCTAAGCTTATACTATAAAAGATGTTTACAAAATAGCAGAGCCTCAAGTCTGCTATTACTATAGTCTCAGAATGGTCTATCATTGATCTCATAATGGTTCATTTTTACAAGTTTGGTAATCTACTAATCAAAAAGCGTCACTATGACTTTCCAGTGGTCAACCACTGACATTCCATTGAAAGAAAAGAAATGACAGAGTGGTAATCTTGTACATAATGACAAATGAATGACAGACGTATGCGGTAGTCTGCTACAATTTTGACAGCTCCTTTGATCACTGACCTGCCAGTCATTTATTTAAATAGCTCGGTTATCAAAAAGTATTACATGACCATTGACCGACCAATGATCGACCATTATGAATTTAGCAGATTACAAACTTTTAGCAAAATGACAATTGGATCTTGTCTTGGAATGACAAATTTATAAAAATAGCAGACTTGGGGCCCAGTCCTGATGGCCGATCGGGACAAAACGCTCTGAAGAAGCGATCTTGTATCGAAAGAAGCAGCAATTGAAGTTCTGTCACAACGAGGCGGACCGATGACCGCTGGAGTTGTCCTTGGAGCCGCGGGAGGCCTCTGGTTGTGAGAAAGATAAGACCGTTCGAGGCCCGTAGCTTTGACCAACAGTGGACGTCTTTTGAAATTACGTGGACTGAAATTATGATGATGAGAAATCTGCTTCCTAAATATCTGTACAAAGAATATTTTGCTGCCTGTTTAGGGAATTTTGCGGCGCGGAGTGGCGTATCATTATCATTGTTTTGTTCATTTCGATGTAAGTTGCTGCTAACGTTATGAAAAAAATCCTGTTTAGGGTCCGAGAATTGAATAAAAGCATTGGTCAGTTAGATAGTTTTCAGTCGGCCAGAATGTTATTTAACAGATTTTTTCCCTATTCACATGCTCTACTATCAGTACCTACTTATTACATATTTTTCTCCATCTCCACCCAAACAGAGCTGATGCGTTACACCTTATACGAGGAGATCCCGATACCCAAAGAGGATGTGCCCCCTGAGAAGCAACTTCCTCCGATACCAGCCTATGAGCGCTACGCAAGTATCAGCAAGACTGCGAGGGAAATCCGCCGGGACCGGTACAATGCTAAACTAGCTAAATTGGTGAGGACATACCTTCACCATCACCGTAATGCTTCATTCCTTATCCCAGTTTATTTTGAGTTGATACAGCATGTTTTAAATTTGAAAATGAAAATAATATATCTAGTTTTAATTTCCGCGAATATGTGTGGGTTGCAGGTATGCACCTCCCTCCCGCCCGCTATATTATGCATATGCAAGATTACAAGGCAAAAGCAAGGATAATATGCACATGCAGAAAGGCAAAGTAAAACCCAACACCGATACCGACACGTGTTTCGCCTCTCCACGAGGCATCCTCAGGGGACGTGTTGACTCGCCGACCGTTGAGTTGCGACTGACCAACAGTCTTGCACATTGCCTTCCTGCATGTGCAATTGTGCATATTATCCTTGCTTTTGCCTTGTAATCTTGCATATGCATAATATAGCGGGCGGGAGGGAGGTGCATACCTGCAACCCACACATATTCGCGGAAATTAAAACTAGATATATTATTTTCATTTTCTAATTTAAAATAAATTTCCGCAAAGTAACGCCTGACTCAATCAATTTTACAACATGTTTTCTTTTTTCATAGACCGCTATTTGCCTCATCTCAATCCAGAATACCTTATATTTTTTTTATCTCTGCTGTTTCATGACGTCGTCCTTGTATGAATGCGACGGAAACGATAGATTAGATATTAAAATAAACTGTCAAAACCTTCAGGTTTTAACAATTAATGCTACTTCAGTAGCATTTATTACTTAGTAATACTGAACACTAGCTAAACAAAATAATGGTTTTCTATATCTATACTTTTAAACTAATATTATAAAGAGGAAAGATTTGTATGTAACGAATAAACTCAAAAACTACTGGACCGATTTCAAAAATTCTTTCACCATTAGAAAGCTACATTTACCCTGAGTAAGATAGGCTATTTTATCCCCGTATTCCCACGAGAACGGGAACTACGCGGGTGAAACCGTGGGGCGTGGCTAGTATGTTATAGGTTTAGACGAAGGAAATCTACAGTTTTATTTGAGACTTGACTTTGAGAGTCCTTTTCGGGTCTCCTCCAACCATTCTTACTGGATTTTTCTTCTCTATATACTTAAAAAAATGAGTCAGATACACGTACTGACATTCATTCTTTTGTTACAGCAACAAGAAAAAGAAGAAGCAGACCGTTTAGCAGCCGAGCAGGCTCGCCTAGCGCGGGAGGCGGCAGAAGAAGCCGCCAGGGTAGAGAAGCAACGCCAGGAAGAAGAGAGAATGGCCAGGATTGCTGCTGGAGTAAGAATTTAACCTACAGCACTGTCCTCAAAGTTATAAAGGTACCTTAGGGCCAATTTATACCGAGACGCAATGCGACCGGACGATGCACGGACTGATCAAGCCTCGAGACACAGTGTCAAGCAACGATGCTTCAGCGTGCAGCACAGTAAACGCGACGTGCAAGAGTTCACTTAGCCCATGCTGTGCATCGCGAATTTGAATACGATCCACGGCTTCACAGCGCGCCTCGTAGCACCGACCTCTTCTAGCACAGTTGTGTAACGTCCCGTCTTTGTGTGAGCTGACCCTTAAGGCGTCGTCCGTCCTTCCAGTTGTACCAAACATATTTAAATGATTATCACATACTAGCGACCCGCCCCGGCTTCGCACGGGTGCAATTCTGATACTAAATCTCTACTATATTATGCATGTATAATACATATAAACCTTCCTATTTAACCACTCTATCTTTTAAACAAAACCGAATCTAAATCCGTTGCGTAGTTTTAAAAATCTAAGCATACATTCCAGACAGCGGGAAGCGACTTTGTTTTATACTATGTGGTGATACGCGTTATGATCGCCCCGTTTTAGAACGATGCATAATACACTTGTATGAAACCATCAAAAAACAACGTAAAACTAAAACAAAGTAGTATATATTATTGAAGATGCACCAACTTTCGACTTTTCTAGCTCCAATCTTAGTATATAATAAATATAATAAAGTCATAAGAAAGCACCAAACGTTTAATGTGTCGAATGTTCCAGTTACCAGCAGATCCTCCACCCCCGGAACCGGAGCCAGAAGCAGAAGGAGAACACGCCGAAGGGGAACATGTCGAAGGGGAGCAGGGAGAAGAGGGAGCGGAGGGAGCGCCGAAGGAAGCGGGGGAAGTCCCCGAGGGGGCCGAGCAGGCTGAGGGAGAGGTATCATTTATTAAAATATTCAGACACGGAGGTAGGTCGCACCATGGACTTATTATACAAACAGGACTGAGCACTCAGCCCAAAAAAACGGGCCTAGTGAGATATATAGAACAGAGGTAGTGCGTCCTCTTCTAATAGGGTGACCATGTATTTTATTATACACTAGCTGCTGCCCACGACTTCGTCCCCGTGGAATCCCCGATTTTAAAACATTCTTTATTGCTGCTCCGCTCCTATTGGCTTAAGCGTGATGATATATAGCCTGAAGCCTTCCTCGATAAATGGTCTATTCAACCCAAAAATAATTTTTCAATTCGAACCAGTAGTTCCTGAGATTAGCGCGTTCAAACAAACAAACTCTTCAGCTTTATAATATTAGTATAGATTCAGACACGGAGGTAGGTCGCACAGAAACTCGTATATGGCGATATATGTTGATGTTGCTAGAGCTCTTGAGAGTTGTTCTTTTAAAAGTCCTCAACCTAATCCTCATCATCATCATCTGCCTAGCCTTTTCCCAAGTATATTGGGGTCAGCTCCCATTCAAGCCGGATTCAGCTGAATACCAGTATTTTACGTGAAGCGGCTGCCTACCAGACCTCCACAACCCATTAACTGGGGAACACGGTACTTCTTGGCAAGACTGGTGTCAGATTTTCTGGCTTCTGACAATCCGTAACGACTGCCAAAGATCTCCAAATGACAGCCGAGACCAACGGCTTAACGTACTTTCCGAGGCACGGAGAAGTCTCGTTATGTTAAGATGGTCACCCATCCACAGATCAACCTAGGCAAGCGTTGCTTAACCTAGAAGGTCGACCCGTGCGGCTGTTATAATTTAGCCACGAGCTCCTCACGAGTCCTCAACCTAATCCTCATTAAATGAAAAAAACAACTCATAACTCGTTGTGGCATATTGCAAAGGGCCACTACGTGAATTTCGCTCTATATTTACTAAGATCTATATTTATAGCTCATTTCAATAACAGGGTGGAGAAGGAGAACCCGTTCCAGGGGAGGAAGTGGTTCCGGAGGAGAAAGAGGAAGAGTTTGATTCTGACCTGGAGGTGGAAGGCGAGGACTTTATCCCCGCGGGAGGCCTGTTCGTGCCCGGCCTGTACACTCCCGCCAACGAGCTGGGGAAGGCTTGTGGTCTCGCTTATTTCTTCCCCAAGGTACTTATAGCTTCTACCAGGGTTACAGAATAATTGTGGCTCGCCATCGAATAGCCTCCAGGTGCGGGTCGACGGCTAGGGTGCAGGAATTTGTTCGAAAGCGTCACCGCTGCCTTAGAACACAAAGGGCCCAAAAAGGATTGTTTACTTCGTGGACTGTATTTTGTATTTGCTGGTGATAGTGGGCGGGTGGAGGCTTGTTGTCGGATTTAAACACCGTTTTTTGACAATATTTGAGAAGATTTATTAGGACACAAGAGCAACACGTCTACTCGTCAGACATCCATATTTTTGAGACTCGTTCAAAGAAAGAATGAACTTACAATTAATTTATTCACTATGGGCACAATGTTGCAAGTATTGATTGCATAGTGCTTTGTTGGTGTTGCCAACAAGGATCACGGGTGGGTTTTAGTCAGTAAGACTCTGACACTCCCTTCCGCTCCGTCCAGAGTGGGAGAAGTCATTTGATAATTTCAAATCCAGGAAAAAAAAGGTTGCAGAATAGTTCGAAAGAGTTACCGCGACCCTGGAACGTAAAGGACATTAGGAAGAACACGGGTGGGTGGTGGCACGATTTTCCATAGAAAACGGTACTTTATTAGGGTATCATTACTCACATAGCCCTATAGTGACTCAAGACGAAATTGTACGACCACTATACGTTGACAGGACAACACATGCATCTGAAAAGTCTTAGCTAACCATGGGCCTCATCAAAGAACGATTTAGAAATGAAGAAAATCGTAGGAGAACGAGGGCTACCGACTTACAACGAAGAAATGCGAAACCTAAAAGTTTCCGTAGTGGCGACCGTGTAGCGAAAAACAAAGTAATAGAAAGCCTTACAAAAGGTGACCGATGTTCTGGTGAAAACAATGGAAATCTGCTGAATTCCAGAAGCCCAGTACTGGTATATGTATCTGATGACGCTTGGAGCAGGCTTATGCCCAGTACTGGACGTCTTTCGGCCAGAATAATATTTTTGATGACAAACCGTGGGCCGTAAGGGATTGAACATTATTTGAAAAAATAATCAATTTCCATTAAAAAAAATACTATAATTCCTCATTTAATCCTTTTAAGGGATGGGGTTTTCGAATAAGAAATGCTTATGATCTGTTACCTATCTAATATCACCTCCGGTGTGATATAAGATAGTTAACTGTAATAGGCTGAAAACTAAGGAACATAGTTTACGGCAGTAGGCTGAAAACCAAGAATATCCGAATCCTTAGTTTTCACCCACCCACCATATAAATCAGGTAGACAATTTCCTAAGACAGACAAACTTAAACAGTTCTTTAACACCCTACATATTTTAAGAGTCGCGTTTCATTAATTTTGCAGCATGTGAACGAATACGCAGAAACCATAGAGACGGAGTACCTGCCTCCGCACATACTCGTCATATTCCCCATAGACAAACGATATGACGTCCAGGAAGTCATCAGTAATTTTTCCTCTGAGATTTTGAATGTGAGTATTTGCTTTATTATTCGAACTAACTTCTACACTTCGACTAGCGGCTTTGCCTTAGTGAATATCGAAAATTATCCTCAGGGAATGTTGGTCTTACGAGGATGAAAAAATATGTCTAACAGTGTCATCTTTATTAATTACAAGCAGCTCCCCGCGGTTTCACCCGTGTAGTTCCCGTTCCCGTGGGAATACGGAGATAAAATATAGCCTATGTTACTCAGGGTGAATATAGCTTTGTAATGGTGAATGAATTTTTGAAATCCGTCCAGTAGTTTTTGAGTTTATTCATTACAGACAAAAATAAAATCTTTCCTCTTTATAATTTTAGTATAGAAATCGTTAAGTTTGGACCAGACTCTCACATGTAGTTAAATCCACAATAGGTTAAATAAGGAAGGATGGACATGTTGTTGCTCAGTCACGCCACGCACAGCTGGACAGATCTGGTTGAAATTTATGACAGACATAGATTATGTTCTGGAACAGCAGGGTTACAACAACAGCTTAAAAAGAAGCCTATTTGCTAAGGCTACATTTTAACTGGAGAGTTTTTTGGAGGTTGATACTTCGTGGTTCGTAATATGTTACATACCTACTTGTACCATAGAGAGTTGGTTGTCATTGTAGTAGTTCCAAATAAAATGTCTGACGACTAACACGAGTTTCAGTGATCTATAATATAATAAGTAATTTGGGGTATCTTCTCTGCGCGGCACTCTCTGCTTTTTTATTTTATTTTCATTAGAGTTCCCTTGAGATATTTTCCGCCATTTACTCGGGCAAAAAATAAAATTATACATTAACTACCTCACATTCAGCACACTTGTCATTGCAGATGGGTATCTTCGTGGGCGATGACCCGTACAAAGCGGAACACATCGCGTACACCATCAAGCAGTACGACAAGATCATACGACCGAGGAGATAGTATGTCCACCAAACATGTCTTTGATGCAGAGGCATCTGCACCATCAAAAACTAACTTAGCGCCATCTGTGCCGCCAGATACGAACTAAAGACTTGACGAAATAAAAATCCTGCATCGCGGTATTACAGTTTTCCGTTCGAGTTGAATATAATAATATAACAGCTCAAATTTTATATATAAAATTCACGTGTCACGGTGTTTGTGGTTGAACTCCTCCAAAACGGCTCGACCGCATATCGGCTAGGGTGGCGAATCGGACAACATCTATTTTTCATCCCCCTAGCTAAATTTTTCTTTTTATTTTATGTGGCAAAGCGACGTTTGCCGGGTCAGCTAGAATGTATGTATCTACATAGTATTAATATATACAGTAGGACCTCGATTATCCGGACTAATTGTTGTCGGTAGGCATCCGGATAATTGAAAGTCCGGATAATCCAATATATGAAGAAAAACGGGCTTTTTGCATATGTACATATTATGTAGTCTGTACCATACATATGTAATGTTAGGTGTTTATTTAAAACAACAAATACATATGAGCGAAAATCAACGTTTATTAAGAAATTGTACATAATGTACGTATAATTTGCTTACAATAATTATGTATGTATTTGGTAATTTGCATTAGGTAATCATGAAATAAAATAATTAGTTTAATTTGGTTTAAAATATTTGGTAATTGTCGTTTGACGTAAGCCACTTCTTCTCTTACTTACTCACACCATACTTATCAGCTAACTTACGACCGGTTTCTCCTTTTTTTAATGAATCAATAATATTTATTTTATCTTTAAGTGATAACACCACTCTTTTACGCTTTGACATTTTAAAATTTGTTGACGTGACACGCACGTTAGAGCGAAGTAACAATTGCCGTCTAATTAAAACAATAAGAAACGCGTGTAGCGGCGTAGCCGTCCCGCCGCCCGCACCCCGCGGGAGGTGCGGGTGGGGCGACGGGCGCGGACGGCACGAGTGGCGTGGCGTTATGCAAGTTCTGACATGTTAAAGAGAATAAACTCGTCGCGATTGGCAGTCCGGATAATCGCGAATTCGGATAACCGAGGTCCGGATAATCGGGGTCCTACTGTATGTATAACTAATAACCATCGCCACATGCCATCAAACACAAGCACTGAAGCAGGAATTATTTACAAACGCAATGTACATCCTCTAAACCGGCGCGACCCTCACTGGTTCGTACTGGATGACAATCCAAGCCTAGCTAAATATAATAAAAGCCGTTTGTTTTTATGTGTATAATAAAATATTTAACAAGTAACGGAGTGATGGAAAAAATGCACGTTTATAGTGTAAATCAATCAAAACATGTATACCCTGTATTTAATAGGGTAATTAACTAAAAAAATCTAATTAGTCCGTCGGATAGATTTCCAAAAAAATATTGGACACGTATTTATTCTTTTTTCACGTAAACAAAAAAATCAAGATGATACAGTGCATTGAAAACTCGTGTGACGTCACTACTCGCTACAATTTTACCGAGCCGTGACGTCACAAGCCCCCACTCCTGATCTTTGATGCTTTGTATCTTCGTCAGTTTTTATAGATTTGATAAAGGAAAAAATACGTGTCCAATATTTTTCTATAATCTAACTGACGGACTAAACGTAATCATATATTTTTGGCTCAGGAAACATCCCTATTCTTGTACAATCTTCTATACCATACCAGCAGTGGCGTGCAGTGGTTCGAGTTAGGGTAGGTCAGAGAAAATGTCCAAAAAAAAACACCACATTATTCAGGGTTGCAATGTGGTGTTTCTTATTTTTAATTAGGCTATTTAAAAAAAAAAACAAAAAAAAACTCATTTCATTAAAAATCAACCCTGAATAATGTGGTTATTTTTTTTTAATTTATTTGGACATTTTCTCTGGCCTACCCTAACTCGAACCACTGCACGCCACTGCATACCAGTAAAATGTATTCTATTGACATTTTATTATTCGGGTGCATCGTCCTCACATATAACCAATTGGCTAATGTATACAAAATATTGTAAAACTTATACATATTTGAAAAGAGTAACTATGGAGTTTCTTGTCCGTTCTTCTCCATAAGAATCTACTTTTTGCGAATGGACAACTAGAGTCACTATAATATTTTTATTTTCAAATGTTTTGACGTTCAAAAGTGCCGTTAATGGTCTAGTTGAAATAAATGAATTGACTTTGACTTTGACTTTGACAATACTGGTGTGGTGAGAGTGCCCCCGTGACGGTAGACTCCCGGCAGCCACGACCGGCTGGCGCTGATGGTGTCGCGCAAGCGCAGCCTGCCGCTGCTGCAGCTGGCCGGCCTCAGCCCCGTGTACATCAGCGCCGACCTGGCGGCGGGCGAGCGCGAGTGCCTCGCCATGTTCCCCGTGGGCTACGGCGACGAGTACGTCGAGGAGGAGAGCGTCAAGGAGGAGGAACTCGTCATGGTGAGGACTCACGCACTCTCATTCTGCAACAGAGTAAACGCATGCAACGCGATATCTGAAAACGGGTTATTGTAGATGACTATAATAGGGTAGTTGCCTAAAAAAATCTAATTAGTCCGTAAGATAGACTTCCCAAAAATATTGGACACGTATTTTTTATTTTTTCACGTAAACAAAAAACGGAGACGATATAGTCCGTTGAAAACTCGTGTGACGTCACTCCATGCGACGATTTTTACCACGCCCTGATGTCACAAGCCCCCACTCATAATCTTTGAAGCTTTTTATCTTCGTCAATTTTTAGAGATTTCATAAAGCAAAAAATACGTGTCCAATATTTTTCGATAATCTAACTGACGGACTTAATAGGATCATATTTTTATTCCTCAGGAAACATCCCTAATATTTTATTTATTATTTATTTATTATATACTTAATTGGTTAACAAAAAAAGAAAACTACAAACTAAAACACATGTAGTACAATGGGCGGCCTTATCGCATTCCGCGATCTCTTCCAGGCAACCTGGATAATTATGATTGTTTTTAACAACTTTTACTATGGGGCCAACACTGAAATCGCGAAAAAGAAACTACTGGTTCATATATGTGCGTAAAACTCGACCAAATGCACTGGAAAGCTGTTTTCACGGTGGGTACTAGTCAGTAACCCTCCCTTCCGCTCCGCCCAGAGCGGGAGAAGTCATTTGATGATTTCCAATCCAGAAAAAAAAACTTTTTGCCGATTTTTGCTAGTCTCATAGTAAAAGTTAAATAAAAAAAAATAAAAAACAAACAAATATGTATATGAATCGAACCAAAGAACTGAAATAGTCACATAAAAATACGAGCGCTTGTGAAAAAAGTTTTTATTTATTTACAGGAAGTCGTTGACGCGGCCAAGGAATCTGCTGAAGCGGTATCAAAACATATTTTATTAGTAATTAGCTATTGTCAGTGACTTCAAAGTGCTATTCATCCTGTAATACCAGCTCCTCATCTTTCTGTCACAACGGAATTACATCGGTATAGTCAGCGACAAAATGCGGTGAGCATATAAAAGTTCCAAAAGTCGTCAACAACCAAAAACAACAAAACTTAATAGCCACAACAAAAAAATTACGCGAACAAATCAGTGTTGCAAAACTTGATAAAAATATATGTTCTGTGCTCGTTTCTATTAGAAAATAATGCTGGTAAGGTACACGTTATCGGAAATTCAAAACAAAATTCATGCTTTATACTAAATTTAAAAAGTATAAAATATTGATTGAATTAATAATCAAATGCGTTGAGCACAATGTTCTACTAAATTACACGACACTATTGACATAATAAGTACCTACTATGACATACAAGTTTCTGTAATACCGAATTAAAACATCCTAAGTGCTCCATATGTGGAATAAATAATAAAAAAAAGTCAGTGAATTAGAAATAGAATATCAATTTTATAAAAGTAGATCGAATTTTTGTAACATAATGACCTGTTTACCACATTTGGAGGCCAAAGCTGTTGAATGACTATATTTTAAGTGTTGACGACATTTGATTTATTTGTACTTGCTCATCGAACATTGTTGCTGGCTGTACCTCATAGTAGGAGCTGTAAGTAATTGTCTTTGAGAATATATTTCTAAGGTAGATTCCTTATGGGTCAGTGCCTGCTAGGGTTGCGGAGTTTGATCGAAAGAGTCACCGCGGCCTTGGAATGCAAAGGGCACATTTAAGATCACGGGTGGGTTTTAATCACTAAAAGTCTGACACTCCCTTCCGCTCCGCCCAGAGCGGGAGAAGTCATTTGATGATTTCCAATCCAGAAAAAAAAATAGATTCCTTATGAGGAAGGTCTGGGTTCTTTGATTTAGAAGTGGAGTGGAGTTTCTAGTCCGTCATAGAGTTTCTTGCACCATAAGAATCAATTTTTTGCGAATGGACAACTAGAGTCACTATAATATTTTTATTTTCAAACTGTTTTGACATTCAAAAGTGCCTTTTAATGGTCTAGTTGAAAATAAAGGAAATGACTTTGACTTTGGGAACTACAGTTAAAAACCTAATGGTTGCCACTGGAATATTGTATTATAGAATGAACTATAAACAATAAAACACACCTGATTTTGTTCTCAGGTCAACCCTGAAGAATCAGGGGAGCCAAAGCCCGAAGACGCAGCGGCTGAGGGTGACGCAGTGGCTGTGGCTGACGCAGCGGCTGTGGCTGATGCAGCGGCTGTGGCTGAGGCAGCACCTCCAGCAACCTAGACTTAACCTACTCGTAAAACTTTGTGCCCAGTACATAGCCACGTTTGTAGCGGCATCAATGGCCATCCTTAGGTCCTCAATGGCACAAATGTAGGGGCACTTGGGGCGCCCAAGTTACGGAAGTTTTCGAAAGAGTCACCGCGGTCCGGAACGGCTAAGGCTAAATGATAAATGATATTTATTTTGTAAGTAGGTTAAACATAATACTTTTACACGTCAAATATTTCTGGTCATTTTAAGCTAGATGAAGCCGGTGTTTCCTAGCTGACTACCCTGAGAAGAAACACCGAAACAAACTCGGAGCTTAAAGTCTCTTTTAAAGTCCATACAATCGGTACTGGTCAAGTCATATGAGAACCATGTAGGTTAACGTTTGAGGTAGCCTTTTGAGGAAAGTGCCACACAAATTTGCCCAAAATGACCCAAGATATAGATTAGTATACAGATACAAACTATCGAAGTCATTAGGATTTCATGAAAATCCAAGGTGACTTGTTATGTGATAAGCAAAACAGTTAACTTTGCTGAAACCTAACCTCACCCTACCGTGGTAAAGCCCCCACCCCCCAGACAACAATCCTGGTTCCTTCACGTGGACGACCAAGTACACGTCTGACCCTCACCTAGCCTGTTGCGGAATTTGTCCGAAAGAGTCACCGCGACCCTGGAATGCAAAGGGCACGTGTAGACACACGGGTGGGTTTTAGTCAATCTGACACCCCTTTCCGCTCCGCTCAGAGTGGGTAGGGAGAGCCGTTTGACCTCTCCTGGGCTCGTTATTGTCTATGCACTTTTCTTGTTAGTCTATGGCTGAGGAAGCGCAGTTTTCAATTTATAACTGTTTGTCTGGAATGTTGTTTCTTTTTTAAAAGTTGGAATTGAAATAACAACCGAGCATTTAATGTCCGCTAATAATGATAAAATTGTTCTTAAGATAACTGTGTTTTCTTTCCCTTTATTTACCTTTACACGGGGCACGCTTACTTAAGAAAACTTAAAAACGTAATGAAGGATTTCTCAGCTGACGAACACAAGGCGGCAGCACTGAGACGTGGTCCAGGCATTTGTCAAAAAGGAGAAGACGCCCCGGGCGTCGGGAAACGCAGGGCGATTCCCGGCCACCGTAGGCGCGGGCCTGCGGATGGCGAGCTATGGGTGGCTCGCCGTCCGATAGCAACCAGGCCCGAGTCGACGGCGCCGAGTGTTCCACGCGCAACGCAAAGAGCCGTCAGCAACGTAGACGGCGCCCCATAGGGTCAGTGCCAGCTAGGGTTGCGGAATTTGTTCGAAAGAGTCACCGCGGCCCTGGAACGCAAAGGGCACAAGCAGGAACATGGGTGGGTTTTAGTCAGTAAGAGTCTGACACTCTCTTCCGCTCCGCCCAGAGCGTCATCCAAAAAAAAAGGCGTCTGTCAAAAGCTTATATATATTACCTATAGTTTCTGCACGTTGCCTATTTCTGTCTGCAGGCTTTAAAGGAACCTAGCATGAATGTCATATCATTCGAACCAAACCTATTCGTGTTGGCATGCCCTAAACTCTCTGTGCCCTATGTTCCGCTACCTTCTTGGCTAGGCAAGTCATTAAACATTATCTCTATATTGATCCAAGTCATTTGCCTAGCTGTTCAGTTAGATGGATGTGACTTAGGCCGCTGAATAAACGGCGCTTTTTATCCCAAATAAAATATGTGCGTCTAGATTGAGTGAACTTTTTTAAAGCACTCCTTTAGAATAGATACCTAAAGCAAAGTCACGGAGTAAAGTGTATGCTTGTTATCTGACTGTTTTTTTTTAATTTACCGACCAACCTTTTAAAGGTTACCAATCTACAAACCAATATGGTTAATTTAAACAAAACCAATTCAATCACTCTATTAATTATCCAACACGTTACAATCGAAACCAAATCAAAAATTAATTGGAAATCAGTTCGCCTAATTAAAACACAGGCGACCTTGGGAACACAATTCCTAGAAAATGTTGACTCAACAGTAGCTAACAGAAAACATGCGGCGTCCTTTAAGATTGCTGAAGAAAGGGAACTTTCAGTTGAAATTAAGTCTTGAGAACCTAAGTTTAGGGTTGACTTTAAAAGTGTGGATATTACTCAGCGTCACGAGCAGCTCACTGGCATGCTGGGGCGGTGGCGGGTACTACGGCGATGGCGGAGGGGATGGCGCTTTAATGAATTTCACGAAAGTAAATGCAACCTTTCCACTTCCGGAGATGGACGAAAAATTTGTCGTAAACC
Source organism: Hecatera dysodea (assembly GCA_905332915.2). NCBI lineage: Eukaryota > Metazoa > Arthropoda > Insecta > Lepidoptera > Noctuidae > Hecatera > Hecatera dysodea. The sequence continues at coordinate 17,334,598 of HG995303.1, forward strand.
TGACCGGTATCACAGACCCCGTGGACAAAATCATAAAGTCTGCGTGGCTGGGCTGGGAACCAGATGAGGAAATGCAGAAAGACTGGAAGAAATGGTATGAAGAATTCCAGGCGTGTAAAGACAAGTACGAAGGGAGTGATGGCAAGAGAAAGAAAAAGAAGAAAAATAAGGATAAAGTGGAGACTCCAGCGCCGGCAGATTGCTCTAAGTACGGATACGCGCCGCAGGGTGCAGGTCCTGGTGGATGGGGCGGGGCAGGAGGCGCTGGAGCTCCAGGAGGTCCAGGAGGTTCAGGAACCGATTATAGCTATGATGACAACAGGGGACCAGGGAGTGGCTGGCCTAATTCGCTCGGATGGAAAGGTAATATCCAGCCTTCAGTGTAACACTGTTGCTTTTAATACTCGTATGTGCTAAATATCACATCACTACATAGTATAAAACAAAGTCGCTTTCTCTGTCCCTATATCCCTATGTATGCTTAAATCCTTAAAACTACGCAACGGATTTTGATGCGGTTTTTTTAATAAATAGAGTGATTGAAGAGGAAGGTTTATATGTATACTACATGCATATTATAGTAGAGGAAACATTAGTACCTACATTGCACGCGTGCGAAGCCCGGGCGGGTCGCTAGTTTTAAATTACTTGAAGTAGGTATTTTTTACTTAAACTTGGTGCAATAACGTCACTGATAAAGTAGACATAGTTTCCGTGTGGTAAGTAGCGTTACGTTTTTGTAGGATGTATCATAACGACGCCAAATCCTTAATTATTTCTCTTGCAAAAGTAACATTGTTTTTTTTTATCTTTATTTGTTTTTATTTAGGGGTTTTTGTCCAATAAGGATATGTCAACCCCATCATACCTTATAACAAAGTAAATTCACTTAATAATTTAATACATAAGACAAGAGGAACTTAATTATAGTTAACTAAAGAATTGCTGCTCACTGCTGAACGACTAACACTAAACTACATAATTTTTTCGCTACCTCCGATTTAGGGTTTGATAAAATGCTTTGAATCAGACCTACATCCAGCCTATTTAACTTAAATTCGTTCAGCAGAGAATCGCGTTCATCTTTATTCCGGACACATTCCATCAGCAAATGCTGAACATTTTCAACTTTAAGTAAAATTGTTGCAACGGAGGATGTTATGTAATGTGCACTCTAAAGATTTGACGGAACGCACTCAAGTACCAATCACCTTGTACCTATATTGTTTTATTAGCTCTTATATATTTCAATTTATTTGTTTCCTGATATATATCCAGAAATAAATAAATTGAAATATCATTTTAATAACAGTGTGACTCGGAATATAACATCAGACGTCGCAAAATAAATATGCGTATTTTATAACACAAAAGTATCTAGTATTAAATCAAAATCTGTTCAGTGTACTATATTTTTATAGTAAAAATCATTGAACGACTATACTATAGTAAAAAGACAATTCGAAATTTAATTATTTTTCTAAAGTGAATATTTCTTTGTATCCTTCATTCATCATATAGATAAAAGAGAAGAAATTCGTGGTTTAAAATTATAACAGCAGCACGAGGCGATCATCAAGGTTAAGCAAGCTTGTCCAGCAGCCCTATTATGACGTCTTAAATCCATCATGATTTCTGTGTCAGAGAGAGACGGAGTTACACAAGACGAATAGCACTATCTCTTTCCCTCACACGAATCATGATAGCATTGGCATACAGCCACAGGAAGGTCTGTGGTGACCATCTTAACATACCAAGACTCTTCCGTGTCCCTGAAAGCACGTTAAGCCGTTGGTCCTGGCTGTGATTTTGAGATCTTTGGCAGTCGTTAGGGATATTCAGAAGCCACAAAATCTGACACCAGTCTTGCTTAAAAGTACCGTGTTACCTAGTCTGGTAAGCAGCCGCTCCACGCAAAATACTGGTATTTTGCTGAATCCGGCCTCAATAAAGTTGCGAAAAAGCCTAGGCAGATGATGATAGTTAAAAAATATAAACCAATAGGCCCCTTTTCCCGGAACGTAACAAGATACACTAAATATAAAAACTGGCCAAGTGCGAGTAGGACTCGTGCATGAAGGGTTCCGTACCGTCGTACGAGATGTAACTACTAAGTATGCAGTTTTTAAGTATTTATCTATACTACTATTATAAAGAGGAAAGATTTGTTTGTTTGTTTGTATTGAATAGGCTCCGAAACTACTGAACCGATTTGAAAAATTCTTTCACTGTTTGGAAGCTACACTATCCCCGGGTGACATAGGCTATATTTTATCCCCATATTCCCACAGGAACGGGAACTATGCGGGTGAAACCGCGGGCCGCTGCTAGTATTTGTTATAGTGGCAACACACAATTTGAAAATTTCAACTTTCTAACCTATTAAGGTTCGTGAGATACGGCCCGCTAGCAGACCTAGAGGGACAGACGAACGGACGAATGAACGGATAGCGGAGGTTTAGTATCAATGTAGTTATCACGTTAACGTTTCCCTGCATTTTATTATAACACAGGTCTTGGCGCGGGAAGTGGGGGCGCCCCCATACCGCCGTGGGCATACCGGCCCATAAACGTTGGCAAGCCCTCTCTCTGCTATCTTTCGCCGATAAAAGGAAAATGCAAATCTAAACTAACCAGGTAAAGACATTTTATTCATAAATAACATCATTTTAGACTCGAGAAGGCTGCGAAGTTCTGCGCAGTAGGTGTCAATTGACTGTTATTAAAATGTTATTCGCCACCGTAACAACAAGTATTTACTTAAATACTTGTATATCACCAGTAGCTAATTTATTCCACTAATAAAACCCTAACATTAATTATGCTAGGATACATAGCCCTAGACATAGCTCTAAAAAGTTAGTTAAAAACATTTTCGGAATGTCTTATTTAAAAAAAAAGATAACTGGGAATTTATGTTTGTATGGAAAATTTTAAATGGGTCTAATTTAGCTGTAACACTATTTATTGAAAATATTAGACCTATGTATCCTGCTTATATGTGTGAAGTTTCATTAAAATCGGTTTGAAATCGACTTGAAAATTTGTATGAAATGACTTTTGGCGTATACGCTCTTAATATAAATATTAAAGCCTCCAGCCATGACAACGCATTGTGTTGTACCCATCTAAGTGATTTTGCACATTGCCACAGAACCTTAGACCTTAAACCTATTCACAGATGGGGCTACAATCCTTTCATGGACCAGTGCGAGACATATATATATGGCGGTTGCGGCGGCACTCGAAACAGATTCACGACTAAGGAGATATGTGAAAAGCAATGCATGCAGCCTATAGAGCCTAGCTGTTCCGCTGACTCCGGTATCATTCAAACGGTTTTTGATCTTCCAGATAAGTAATTAAATCGATCATGATTATATTTGTTTTTGTCTATTTCCTGTCCTTTGTTGATTCCCATGAAATAACTAAGCAAGCATAACTACACTGACATACTTGTAGTGTTGTAGTTATTGCTTAGATTAAAGTACGAGGGTGCGTTTTTAGAAAGTTCGCGGAGTGGGGATATAGGGTTAAAATAAAACCAGGCCCGGATTGACAACGCGTCATGATCCACGCGCACCTCAGAGAGATGTAAACAAAGAAGACTGCCCTAGTAGGTTGCAGAATTTGTTTGAAAGAGTCATCACGGCCCTGGAACGCAAAGGGCATTGGGAGACACGAGTGGGTTTTAGTCAGAGTTACACTCTTTTCCGCTCTGCCCAGAACGGAAGAAGTCATTTGATGATTTCATATCCATAAAAATAGGGTCCAAAAAAGTTTGTGTACCTAATTAATTTTTTCTCCGTAATTCACACTTGACTCCCGATTACATTGCTGGGTGCCAGTAATTAAAATACTAAGTTTCTAATAACGATAAAAAAATATTTAATCTAGGGTTGCCCAAGTTTCAAGATTTGAAGTTGGAATATGGAATATGGCTTTCCAACTTCAAGTCAAAGTTTTTGAAACTTGGGCTACTCTAGATTAAATATTTAGGTAATACTAATTATATGAAAATCATGTAAAAATAATAACCATCTTTTTATAAAAGTATTTGATTATAATGTTATTAGTTTAAAAAGAGTTATTAAAATATAAACCAAAAACATGGATTTCTAACAAAAAAATAACTGAAATCAACGTCAAAAGTCAAACGCAAATAATTTATTTCAAATGAACCATTTACAGGTAGGTAGGTATTTCATGAAATTATGAAAGTCAGTCATTCAAGAACATGAAACTATAGCACGTTCCAAAGCGTAGAACCATACGAGAAGAACGTGCAAGAAACTGCTAAATCATTTTATATTTTAAAAGTGGACCCAAGTGGCTCTGGAACAGGACCGAGATTCAGCCAAGCACTTAATAAAGGATCTTTCAGTTTATAATCTACTTGTCTTCGTTATGTACGTTTTATGAATGTTTTAAATTTTCTCTCATTTAGTTCGATAATTTTAGTGGTAGGTACATGAATCATTTTAAATAATTGTATATTACACTAGCTGCTGCCCGCGACTTCGTCCCCGTGGAATCCCCGATTTTAAAACATTCTTGATCGCTGCTCCGCTCCTATTGGCTTAAGCGTGAGGATATATAGCCTAAAGCCTTCCTCGATAAATGGTCTATTCAACCCAAAAAGAATTTTTCAATTCGAACCAGTAGTTCCTGAGATTAGCGCGTTCAAACAAACAAACAAACTCTTCAGCTTTATAATATTAGTATAGATAATAATAAAATACTACTACTGTTTACGAGTACCTAGCGCCACCAAGCGGTCACCACGGGCAACAGCGTCGCGGGCAGCGACGACGTGGAAGCAAGCGCGAAGCGGGGCGGCTCGCGTTCCTATGTATTCAATCGACCTTCCAGCGACCAGAACACTCCAATCACGGCAACCGAGTACAACAGTTAACTTGTAAACTATATTCAATATTAAATCTAAAATTCTCCATCAGCGTGCCTTTCTATACAACTAACATCCTCATCACGACGACTGACCACCTCCTGCACATAATTTGGTCCTACGAGCCGGATCTGCGACTTCTATGAAACACGAGCAACGAAGAAGATTCGAGAAGATCACCATCTGCAGTAAACGGTCAGGTCATTCAAATTTTTCCTTCCCAATTTCGTGCTGATTTTGTGCTAACATAGTTTTATTTTTTGAGAATCCGCGGGTATTCATAACGAGTGTGCATCTAACATCATCGGTGCATACATCAATATATTCTAAATTGTACCTATATCACTTGATTTTAGTCCCTCGCAACCACCTAAATGACGAAAAAGAGGCATTCACTCGTAGATACAGAAAGCAATGAAGATATTCTTCGCGATTTAGTGAAAAAACGCGGTTCCTTGAAAGGCAAATTTACTTTGTTTTCAAAATTTGTTCAATTTCTAGATGGTTCTAATCCGACAGAAATACAGAAAACAGAATTACAGGAGCGTTTGCAAAAGGTAGAAATGTTGTTTGATCAGTTTTGTAGCAATCAAGATGAAATAGATCTGTACGTTGCGGGTAGTCAGATAGATAAAGAATTGCAAGAGAGGGAATGTTTTGAAAATCAATATTATGCTATTGTGGCAAAATCTAAGTGTATTTTAAAAGATAACTCGGCAGTTCAAAGCGGTTATAGTAATTGTAAATCACACACACACGGTATCAAACTACCTACTATTACTTTGCCGAACTTCGACGGTTCTTATGATCAATGGCTTGAGTTTCGAGATACATTTTTATCAATTGTGCACAATAGTCATACTCTTGACAATATCCAGAAATTTCACTATTTGCGTTCAGTTTTATCAGGTAATGCACTTCAGGTTATTAAATCTTTGGAATTTTCCGCGCAAAATTACATCGTAGCCTGGGATTTACTTGAGAATAGATACAATAATAGTCGTTTGCTAGTTCATAATCACGTTAAAGCGTTATTTACTGTTCAGGCAATAAATAAAGAGTCAGCTTCGCAATTACGCAAACTCATGGATGCTATTTGGCGTAATCTTCGAGCATTAAAAACATTAGGCGAACCCACTGACACATGGGATACATTAATTATTTATATCATCGTCACAAAGTTAGATTCGTCAACCGAGCGCGAATGGGAACTTTTCAAAGGTACCCTCACAAACTCGTCAGCCAATAAAAAAACGTCGTTATCTGATTTAATGACCTTTCTTAAGGACCGCGCGGATTTTCTAGAAACGGTCAAACCTTCTCATAGTAAACAAGTAGAAAGTACTCAGAATAATCACACGAAAAATTCGCCGTCAATAAAAACACATAGTCATGTTTCAACTCAGAAGGATGGAAAGAAATCGGCTAATCACACAAAATCGCCACGTTACAAGTGCAATTTGTGCAGCTCGAATCATCCTATTTATTCATGCGAAAAGTTCCTTCTTTTATCATCAAAAGATAAATTAAATCTAATAGAAGAAAAGAATCTTTGCCGTAACTGTTTACGTGCTGGTCACGCATTAGCCGAGTGTTGGTTCGGGCCATGCAAGCACTGTAACAAAAAGCACAATACGTTAATACACAGTGAATTCGTCGACGCTAACGAATTGTCTACTGTTTCACACACAGCACAAATAATGGCTCAGCCAGAGCCCATTACGGGATTAACACACACAAATATAATGACTTATACCGCATCTCACACGCCTTATAAAAATCACAAAGTCGATAATATTGATACGCGCTATTTTTATGATCAAGTATTATTATCGACTGCATTAGTGGAGATTGCGGGTGCCAATAATAAATATCACACTACCCGCGCTCTTCTCGATAACGGGAGCCAGCATTGTTTTATATCCGAAAAGCTTTGCAAAACCCTCAACATTGCAACGATACAGTCCACTATGCAAGTCATTGGTGTAGGCAACTCCGTAACGCAATCCACGCAGTTATGTAAAATTAAAATAAGATCCAAAGCATGCTCATACAATACACACATCAATTGTTTAGTGTTGCCTCAAATCACAGCACAATTTCCATCGCTGGGCATCGATCATAACATCGAAATCCCGAATAACATACAACTTGCTGACCCTGACTTTCATTCAAGTAATGAAATTAATTTATTAATAGGTGCCGACAAGTTCTGGGACCTGCTAAATGAAGGTCTAATACGTTTGCCTAAAGGGCCTTATTTGCAAAACACAAAACTTGGTTGGGTTATCTCAGGTTCGGTTCAAAAACAAATGAAACGCAGTCTAAACAATATTCGAACACAATGTAATTTCACACAAGCATTAGATGCGGAACTCAAACGTTTTTGGGAACTTGAAGAAATTACTTGCAATAAAACAAATTTCACAAAAGAAGAAACGGCATGCGAAAATTTATTTAAAGAGACCACTTTGCGTGACGATAAAGGTCGTTTTTCCGTGCGTATTCCGATGAAGGAATCAGCTGACGAGCTGCGTGATACGTTTTCAATGGCCGAGAACCGGTTTTTAGCACTCGAACGCAAACTTATCAAAAGCGCGCCGAGCTATAAACAAATGTATTGCAATTTTATGAAAGAATATTTAAGTTTAGGACACATGAGCCGTATCACTGAATATTCGCCGCCTTACTATTTCTTACCGCATCACGGTGTCTATAGAGAACACAGTACGACCACAAAACTTAGAGTAGTGTTCGATGCGAGTGCTAAGTCTACGTCGGGCAAGTCTTTAAATGATATACAGATGATTGGTCCGACTTTACAGAATGACATATTCGCCATTTTACTACGATTTCGGCAATTTAAATATGTCGCATGTGCCGACATCGAAAAAATGTATCGCCAGATATTAATTCAACCAGATCAAAGACAATTACAACTAATTCTTTGGAGGGAGAAACCGTCTGAACCCCTTGGCATATATCAACTTAACACCGTCACCTATGGGACGGCATCCGCACCTTATTTGAGCATTCGTTGCATCAAACAACTCGCGCTGGAGTGCAAAGATGACGTCATTGCACAAGTCATTAATGATGACTTTTACGTTGACGATTTGATAACGGGGGATCAGGATTATCAAAATTTATTAGAGATATGTAGTGGTGTTTCTAAAGTTCTAGAATCGGCTTGTTTTCCGTTAAGAAAGTGGATCTTTAATTCAAAACCTTCCCAAGAAAACCAACTTGAGTCTAACTTTAAAGAACTGTCACTAGGAGACTCGTGTCACACTAAAACGTTGGGATTGGGGTGGTTTCATTCTACAGATGAACTGCATTTTAAGACTCAATATAAGCATGATGCAACTCATGCTAGTAAGCGTAACATTCTTTCCACTATAGCGCAAATATACGACCCTTTGGGTCTACTCACTCCGATGATAGTTATTGCAAAAATCATACTTCAAAAATTGTGGTTAGCTAAGATAGGTTGGGATGACCCAGTTCCTAAGCCGATTTTATTAGACTGGCAGAATTTTGTCAATAAACTGCAATATTTGGAACATTTACGCATACCTCGTTACGTAATAGGAGATAACGCGCACACAGTTGAACTACACGTTTTCTGTGACGCATCGCAAGACGCGTACGGGGCATGTGCATATCTACGTAGCTATACAGATACAACGATAACAGTGCGTTTGTTGTGTGCGAAGAGCAAAGTGGCACCGGTGAAACCGGTTTCCATTCCGCGCTTAGAATTGTGCGGCGCGGTAGTAGGCGCGAGACTATACAAAAAGATAATTAGTTCGTTACGACTAACTTTGAATAATGTATATTTCTGGTCAGATTCTACTGTAGTATTAGGATGGCTTAAGATGTCACCGAATCAACTAAAACCATTCGTGCAAAACCGTGTTGTGGAAGTGAACGAATTAACGGGTGATAAGGAGTGGCGTCACGTAAATGGTAAACAAAACCCGGCTGACTTACTATCACGCGGAATGCAATTAGATGCATTAAACTCATCTGATCTGTGGTGGCACGGACCGCCATTCTTACAGGTTCATGGAATGGCCGGTAAGCATAATACAAATTATAATATTAACTACGATGAATTACCAGAATTAAAATCTACAAAAATCGCATTGTTGAATCAAACAATTCCAAGTTTTTTCCCTTTCGAAAGATTTTCTAATTTTAATCGTATGCTACGCGTGTTAGCCTACATTATACGTTTCACTAATAATTGTCGACATAAAATAAAATCACAGCGCCTCACAGATAATCTGTCAGCTGATGAATTAAATAATTCAACAAAAATCTTAACGCGTATTTCACAGCAAGAGTCATTTTCAACAATTTATGATAACTTAATATGTAAACAACCTTTAAAGTGCCCTCGTAATATTTCTAACTTGAACATATTTTTAGACGAGCACAATATAATCAGAGTAGGGGGTAGACTAGAAAATTCCGAATCATTCTCATTCGACAAAAAGCATCCTATGTTGTTATGCGGTCGACACAGATTCACGCGTCTTTTATTTGAATATAAGCACAGAGTATTATTACACGCGGGCCCTCAATTATTACTCGCTACGATAAGAGAAGCTTGGTGGCCTCTCAGAGGGCGGAACTTAGCCAAACAAGTGGTGCATACCTGTATAAAATGCGTTCGTATGAAAGCAAAACCTTTAAATATTCAAATGGGTAATTTACCACCTGAAAGATTGGAACCCGGGTATCCATTCATGTACTGTGGTGTCGATTATGCAGGACCATTGTTTATGTTGAACCGTTCAGGAAGGGGGGCAAAGTTAATAAAATGCTACATATGTTTATTCGTGTGTTTTACAACGCGTGCTGTACACTTAGAGTTGGTCACAAATCTCACGACTGAAGCATACTTATTGTCATTAAAGCGCTTTATTTCCAGACGAGGTAAGCCTTTGCAAATCTATTCCGATAACGGTACAACATTTGTAGGGGCGCTAAAAGAATTTGCTAAATTTATAGTAGATAACGAGAGTGACATTCGGGATTTTACTGCTAATAACTTAATTAAATTCACATTCATTCCGCCATATTCGCCTCATTTTGGTGGTCTATGGGAGGCAGGAATCAAGTCCTGCAAATTCCATTTAATTCGTGTAGTAGGAAATGCACACTTGACTTACGAGGAATTAAGTACTGTGTTGGCACAAATCGAAGCTGTCCTCAACTCCCGACCTATGTTCCCTTTGTCATCCGACTCCTGTGACTTTCTCCCTTTGACTCCCGCCCATTTCTTGATTGGCCGACCATTCACTGCACCCGCCAGTCAAGACCTGACTACAACGGCTACGCAACGTCTTCGTCGCTACGATCGTGTGGAGCAGATGCGTCAGAACTTCTGGATTCGATGGTCTAAGGAATATGTTTCTGAGCTCCAGAAAAGAACAAAATGGCAGACCAACCGGGATTCAATCGTTCCTAACACCCTTGTGCTCGTGAAGGAAGACAACCTACCTCCCCTCAAGTGGCGCCTAGGCCGGGTTCTACAGACATTCCCAGGCAAGGATGGCATAGCTCGCGTTGCAAGCATCAAAACAGCGACGGGTACAATCAAGCGCTCATTTTCGAAGATATGCCCACTCCCGCTCCCTGATGAAGACAACACTGCGACGGCTGCTCCTTTGGAACCAGGTGCTTCCAAGGCCGGGGGCATGTTTACGAGTACCTAGCGCCACCAAGCGGTCACCACGGGCAACAGCGTCGCGGGCAGCGACGACGTGGAAGCAAGCGCGAAGCGGGGCGGCTCGCGTTCCTATGTATTCAATCGACCTTCCAGCGACCAGAACACTCCAATCACGGCAACCGAGTACAACAGTTAACTTGTAAACTATATTCAATATTAAATCTAAAATTCTCCATCAGCGTGCCTTTCTATACAACTAACATCCTCATCACGACGACTGACCACCTCCTGCACAACTACTATAATTATTATATTTTAATAAAACACCATTACTTTATATGTATATTGTGTTTTATTATTATAACATTTATTTTTCAAATTATTCACATTTCATATCTACGTGCACAGATATAAACTGTATGATCTACCCACGACGCTGCTTAAAAACTATCCAGGGCATTCCAACTTCCCAAGATACCTACTATCTAAACCGAGACACGTCCTGGGAATACAGGACCGTTGGCAACTCTAATTTATACTAATTAGGAGTCACTGAACACGTTACGACCAAAACAAGACTCACTACACTCCACCATTCCCCAGTCTTAAGAGCGTGTACTTAAAGCTCCATTTACCCTTCAGATATATTAAAAAAAAACACTGGGCACGATTTTTTTTCACACAAAATTTAGTACGCATTTTACTTAAACGTGACTTCACTAGACTAGCTCCCACTTTTGAACTTCGATGCGCTTGCAAACATATCTACACAAAAATCTTTATCGATTTTTATCAATTAGAAACAGCAAAAACTAAGTGGCCAATATTTTCCGAAATTGCAACGGACCGAAGGACTAAATCGAATTGTTATTTTTCGATACAGAATAAATTTAACTTGATTGGACCTAAAGCTTACTTCCTGGGGTAGGCGCCAGTCGCCCGCCCGCCGCACTAGACCGCGTGCGTGGCGGAGGCGTGCTGCTCCTTGGCGAAGGCCAGGAAGACCTCCTCGAGCGTGGTCTCGGTGACGGAGTAGTCCTCCACGAGCGCGGGGAACTGCGCGCGCAGCTCCTCCAGCTCCGCGAACAGCTCGCTGTAGCGCATGTTCTCGTTGATGTGGTAGTGCAGCATCGTCTGTGGGCAGGCAGCGAGCTCAGCGGGGAATTTGAATCTTATTTATTTAAAAACAGTAGTTATTCGCTTGTTACACGCTTTGGTACGTATAACAAGCGAGCTACTCTAAAATAGAATTATTTTTTATAAATTCACTAGCTTCTGTCCGCGACTTCGTTCCCGTGGAATCCTCGATTTTAAAACATTCTTTATCGCTGCTCCGCTCCTATTGGCTTAAGCGTGATGATATGTAGCCTAAAGCCTTCCTCGATAAATGGTCTATTCAACCCAAAAAGATTTTTTCAATTCGAACCAGTAGTGTGAACCTGAGATTAGCGCGTTCAAACAAACAAACAAACAAACTCTTCAGCTTTATAATATTAGTATAGATAGTATAGATTATTCGATGAATTTATAAAGTGCAATTGGAGAGGCCAGGTCCAGCTGTGGACTGCAATAGGCTGTTGATGATGATGAAATTCATCATTTGCCTTGTCTTTTTTCGACTAAGTATATTGAGATTGGCTTCCAATGAAACTGTATTTTGTTTTCATTGTGAAATGGATTTGCCCTTGACTCTATTCTAGGTCACGGGGGACAGACAGAGTCGAAGATGGAATGAGCTTACCCAGAAGAAGCCTGTTCAGTTGAATACCAGTATTTTACGTGAAGCGATTGCCTATCAAACCTCAACAATCTATTGACTGGGTAATACGGTCTTCTTGGCAAGACTGGAGTCAGATTTTCTGGCTTCTGACAATCCGTAACAATTGCCAAAGATCAATAAATGACAACCGGGACCAACGGCTCTCGGTATGTTAAGATGGTCAGCGATCCATATCCACCTCTGCAAGCGTTGTCTACCCTGATAGATCGACCCGTGCCACTGAAATGACTTAGCTAACTAATAAAAATAATTTTTCATCAGCAATCTCCGAGTGTTCATAAATATATCGCCCTCTGGTTTCTGAGTAATCAGGGCGTTCCGCAAACTGATCACTTACTTAAGTCATTGGGGCATATCGAGCCGTAAGGGTAAGTACATGCATGGGACTTGCATAAACTTTATGCGGCATACAGCATGATTACTTTCTATTAAATTATGTTGTATAATACATACGGTAATAAAAAAGAAAATTAATATGTATAAGCCGGATAAACGAGAAAGGCGATGAACTCATTGGACATCAAAAAATGTGTCCGCATCGTTGTAACTATATGGGATAAGTGCCCAAAATAGTGGGAGCATTGGCACGATGGATGGCAATGCTAATTCTATGGTCGAAATTATGGCCAGCCTTAAACAAACGAAACGAAAATTTTTCCCAGCATTGGAATAGTTTAGGTTGACATAAAAATCAGAGTAGAAAAAAGCTGAAGAGAAAAACATTTAGGATAGTGTTAAAAATCACTCGCAAAAGACAGTAAGTTGCTTGATTAAGTCAAAGTCAAAAAGTTTATTTCTATTAGGCCATTAAACTGCACTTGTGAACGACATCGTTTAAAGTTAGGTACATACATAATTAAGTGACTCTAGCGTCCATTCGCAAAGGTGGATTCTTATGAAGAAGAACGGACAAGAAACTCCATAGTTACTCTTATCAAATAAATGTTTTACAATATTTGGTATACAAAAAATATATAGTACTAGTTATAGAACCAAGTATTACTAGCAGAGGTAAACTTGTAAATAAACTCATGGTACTCACATATTTACAAATATTGAAACAGTAGGCGAACAGAAATCAAAGTACTTACGGACTTTGTGATCATTAAAAAGACCTTAATCAAGCAACTTACTAACTTTAGTAGACACAGGTTCATATTACTAGATACCTAAATAATATGTGGTGTTCCCTATAAAAGCAGTTTCTACCAGTTTACTTACTTTGTGTTCATCCTTGAGTGTACAGTTGAAAATTTCTTGTAGTCGTCTTTTTAATTGGCTCACCTGGGTCTTGGCGCCATACAACTCTGAAATTAAATACATTTGTTTTAGTGCACTACTTGTGAACTTGACAAATACTGGTACGCTGCTTCTCGTTAGTCTGGTAGCCCAACATAGTTGCACCTTTCCACTAACGCTACGTAATTAACGTCAGAATTTGAAAAGTCAAAATTTATAGTCAAAAGTCAATTTCAAAAGTCTAAGATCAATGTCATGCAAGTAAAACATAAATGTACGCACTGTCCCTCTGCAATTCGTGCTTGACCTTGAAGACGACGGCGTGCCCCTGCGCGTGCGCCGCGCGCAGCGCCGCCGCCGTGCCCAGCGCGCGCACGCGCCCGCCCGCCAGGATGGCGATGCGCGAGCACAGCGCCTCCATCTCGTCCATGCTGGGGGACGTGCGAACATATCGTTAAGGTACTAACGATATAATCGTCGATCCAATGCATTAACATACAAAGGCAATTTCTGCATAGGAGTAAGAAAAATCGGAATTATATAATTTAATTTGATAAATACAAATTCTGGAAATCCCGCTGGTGTGTATATATATCTGTGTATCTCCATGAGTGGAGATTTTTCAAACCCAAAAACAGTCATGTGCAAGGCAATGGCGAACAGTCGCTGACTCCTCAGAGCTCCCCGGAGCGCGATCCACAGTCACAAGCGCGCGGTCGCGTCGTCGCCCGCGCTCCGCTCATATAACACATACCTGTGCGAGCTGATGACGACCGCTCGCTGGCTCCTCAGAGCTCTCCGGATCGCGGTCCACAATCGCCGGCGCGCGGCCACGTCGACACCAGCGGTGGGCTCGTCCAGTAGTGCCAGGGGTGCGCTGCCGCATAACGCTGACGCCGTGCCGAGGCGCCGCACACAGCCGCCGCTGTAGCCTTCGACACGTTGACGTGCGTATTTTTCGAGGCCTAATGGAGAAACAGTGACTTGAGCAAGGGATGAATTACAGCCGACCGAGCCGTCCCCGTGGCACCCGTTCGTGCGCATGATCGTTTTACACCGTGTTAAAAGGTCATAAGCCGCCGCGGTCGCATTTTGAACAAAAATAACGTGGTCTTTCAAAAAACATTCGTCACTTACTTTCCGTACGCAGCATGGGAAAGTGTTTATATTACGACGGGACGTGGACCGGTCATTCTCCATAAAAAGTATTTTTGATTAGCACCGTACAGTTTCAACCAGCCACTCGATCAGTGCATTCACGTACCTCAGACTAAACAACAAAGGTGAGCTCAGGTCACCTTGCCTCACGCCACACTTCAGCCTACTTGGCTCTGAGAGCTCTCCTGCCCATTGAAGCTGACTTCCATGTACCGGTACCGCAGAAGTGAGACGAGCTCCGGTGGCACCGCGGTATCAGACAATTTCTGCTAGAGAACGTCGAAAGAGACAAGATCAAAATCCTTGGACAGGTCTAGGAAACATGCATAGAGAGGTGTTTTCCTGTCTGTGTAACACCTGACAGCATGCTTTACACTAAGAATAGCGGTTTTTGTTGACCCCAAACTGGGTATCATGCAGTTTAATAAAAGGCAATCATTTGAGAATTAAGCACACCGTCAAGTATTTTAGCCACTACGGTAGCCAAGGAAATCGCCCGTCTTGTCTGAGACTTGTCCGGCCCTACTCTTGACCAATGGTACCAAAAGAGCCCGCAAGATATCGGGTATAAATGGCCTAGGCACAGAAAAAAATGTACCCATTATAGTGTAGGTGCTCGATGCTGAGGCCATCGTGTCCAGGAGATTTACCACTCTTCATGTTTATAAAAGATTTATTTTTTGCTAGAATGACGGTAGTTATTTCTGCAGAACTGAGTAGACTCAGTTCGATTTCCGGGCATGGCGGACCCAATCGCGACTTCACATCAAAGTGCCAGAGTAAATAAATCAGCACCATCTTTCAAGTTGGAGTGAAGACACCATAAACTTTAGTGCTCTTTCAATACCTAAACATGAAAATATGGCCTGTCATAGAGTAACGAATTAAATGGACTTCTTATTGTCCGATGTTGGATTTTTTTATGGCATAGGTACCTAATGTGAATTTTCTAAATATTTCGTCATATAAATAATCCTTAATACAATATTAGGCTACCTTAGGCGTAAGACAGCCTAACATTCTCTTTTATTGTGATTGAATAAATAGAGTAAACAAGTAAAGGCCTATCCACACACAACAGTGCCGGCTCAGTGCCGACACGTGCCGATCAGTAACGTATTGATCAGTGTCAGTGAAATATGATATAGTACCATACATTTTGTACGACGCTATCCGTACTAGTCAGCGACAGTGACGTTCAGTGATGTCAGTGCTGCGCCGACATTCGCCGTGATCCGACGTGAATTTGTAGCGGACAATATTTTGCCTGACACGGTCGCAGTGTTTCAAGATGGACGACAAAAAGTTGATTGAATTGATCCGTGTACACCATGCAATTTATGACCTTTCACATAGAAAATATAATTTTAAAGCAAATATATGGAATAATACTGGGCTAGAATTGTTTTTTGGGCTTCTCTTTTCCTCCACGCATTATGAACCCATTTCATACTTCTCACATGATTTTCTTCGTCTTCATCTAATATTAAAGCAATTGCTGCTAAAAGCACGTCAAACTGCTTCAAGGTACTAAAAATCAGTGCACCGACGTGTCGGTACTGACATGTATGAATAGCACGACACGGAACAGTACGGTACGGAACTGTCGGTCACGTGTCGGCACTGTTGTGTGCGGATAGGCCTTAAAACTGTTCTTACGATTTTTTACACCAATTTGGTTTACACTTACCAACTATTTTTATCCACTTTTGGACTTCGTCTTTGACCTGCTGATTCTTAAACCCGCGGAGAGTCAGCACCATCGTCAGGTTCTCTTCGCCAGTCTGGAACATGTCCAGCCCGAAGAACTGCGGGCAGTAGCCCAGTGTCTGCAGGTACTGTGCGGACACGGACAAGGAGTTGAAAAAATGAATGAAATGCCATCTGAGAGTAAAATGATGGAAGATGCTGGACTTGTTGCAGTGCAATGTGGACCTTACATTAACATCATAAGGACTTCAGTTCTTTACCTGAGTGTTCCCTCTGCGTAGAAGGAACCCGTTGACGAAGATGTTCCCTCTGGTGGGGCACTCCTCGGCTGTCATCATCTTGAAGCAAGTGGACTTGCCCGCGCCGTTCACGCCCAGAAGCCCGAAACATTCGCCTGGGGATATAAATAGCATAATTTTATTGTAGTTTACTTAACTAGAGGTCGCAAGGTTGATTTTTCCGCCTCTGTATCTAGGTCAGGGAAGGATTTGCTTTTGTAAGGATTTATGCAGCAGTTGATCAGGTCAATTTTCAAGGTTATAAAACGCTTTACGACACTTGCATAGAGAGGTCCAGCTATGGGATAGCACGGTCTAGCAATTTATTTTAATAGTAGTTGTTTTTTTTCACTTTTTGTTTGGCTTGTGCGAGTCCCAAATAAACATTTTTCTTTCTTTCTTTCAATTCCCAAAAGTAATTGTCTGTATTTTTATTACCTCCTGATTTATAACTGGCTGAACGGATATGGATAAAACTTGACACATGCGTCTCGCAGGTGTCAAGTTTTACTTTTCTTTTATTCATTTAAAAAAGGAACTTTAATAGAACAACTACAGTGGCCGTATTTTTGCAAAAATGTTTATGTAACTATTACACAACTATTATTTTACATAAAAGTAGCAGCATCCTATGGTTTCACCTGCGTAGTTTCCGTTCCCGTCGGAATACGTGGTAAAAAATGTATCCTATGTTACTCGCTGATAAAATCGATCCAGTATTTTCGGAGCTTATTCGGTACAAACAAAAACATATTTCCTCTTTATAATATTAGTGTAGATATAAACAGCTAACCTTTCTTGACGGAGAAGCTGACGCCCTTGATAGCGTTGACACTCTTCCTACAGATCTGTACGTAGTTCTTGTGCAGGTCGTCTACTAACATTGCGTCCGGAATTCTGTCCGCAGCTGTAAGTTAAAAACTTGTGTGATTTTATGATTTCACACTGGTTTTAGAAGTCGACTTCTTTTCTCTTTTTCTTCCGTTTTTTGACATCGACTTCCAATATAAAAGTTATTTTATAATAGTTAGGTTAGAATTTTTTTGTAAATATGGGGTGTGTCTGCATCATGGACACGGCCGTGTCGTGTCCACGAATACGTGTACCTAAAGGGTAATATTTTTATAATTTCAACCGCCCCAGCTGCAGCCGTACTGGCACCGTCGTTGTTCCTCTGTGCCGCATTTATTCTTTTACATTTCCGGCACGGCTTCTTTCGGTCATATGGTGTGTTATTGCTATCATTCGATTGCTTTTTTCCTTCTGTACCTGAGCGGAGTGCATACGTACGCAGAGTGATCGCCTTGCTCACGTACGCCCTCTCCGCGCGCACCAGCTCGTCCTGGTCCGCCGGCTGCGCGCGCTCGTAGCGCGTGTTCATCATTGAACAAGATAGCCTGAGCGGAGTGCATACGTACGCAGAGTGATCGCCTTGCTCACGTACGCCCTCTCCGCGCGCACCAGCTCGTCCTGGTCCGCCGGCTGCGCGCGCTCGTAGCGCGTGTTCATCATTGAACAAGATAGCCTGAGCGGAGTGCATACGTACGCAGAGTGATCGCCTTGCTCACGTACGCCCTCTCCGCGCGCACCAGCTCGTCCTGGTCCGCCGGCTGCGCGCGCTCGTAGCGCGTGTTCATCATTGAACAAGATAGCCTGAGCGGAGTGCATACGTACGCAGAGTGATCGCCTTGCTCACGTACGCCCTCTCCGCGCGCACCAGCTCGTCCTGGTCCGCCGGCTGCGCGCGCTCGTAGCGCGTGTTCATCATTGAACAAGATAGCCTGAGCGGAGTGCATACGTACGCAGAGTGATCGCCTTGCTCACGTACGCCCTCTCCGCGCGCACCAGCTCGTCCTGGTCCGCCGGCTGCGCGCGCTCGTAGCGCGTGTTCATCATTGAACAAGATAGCCTGAGCGGAGTGCATACGTACGCAGAGTGATCGCCTTGCTCACGTACGCCCTCTCCGCGCGCACCAGCTCGTCCTGGTCCGCCGGCTGCGCGCGCTCGTAGCGCGTGTTCATCATTGAACAAGATAGCCTGAGCGGAGTGCATACGTACGCAGAGTGATCGCCTTGCTCACGTACGCCCTCTCCGCGCGCACCAGCTCGTCCTGGTCCGCCGGCTGCGCGCGCTCGTAGCGCGTGTTCATCATTGAACAAGATAGCCTGAGCGGAGTGCATACGTACGCAGAGTGATCGCCTTGCTCACGTACGCCCTCTCCGCGCGCACCAGCTCGTCCTGGTCCGCCGGCTGCGCGCGCTCGTAGCGCGCGTTCATCATCTTGTCTATGAGGCCGTTGAAGATCCTGCGCTCTGTCATGATCACTAGCGTCTGGAACAATAAAATAAATATTACAATAGATATATAAAGGCTGATATCCGTTAAAGAAATACACAATCTGTTCTTTTAACCGATGACCGACGAGAGTATGCTCTCGTCAGTTGTCACTTAACAAGAACAGGGGCCGTATCACGAAGTGCCAATGCTATCATGATATTTGTGTGGAAAAGGGATAGTGCTATTCATCTTGTATAACTCCATCTCTCTCTGACACAGGAAGCATGATGGATTTAAGACGTCATGGTAGGGCTACAGAACTTTAATCTCAATTTTAATTAAACCAAATATTTTTACAAGCTCTTATTTAACTTGGAATATTTTTTCATTAATTTGGGTCAAATCTTGCAAGCTGAATTAGAACTATTTTCACTTATCTTACAGAGTTAAAATTTGACATATTGGTTCAACTCCGAAGAAGACGCCTAATTTTTACGCGTTATTTTCGAAATCCGCCTTTTCGAAAGTTACCGCGTGAAAAAAAGCGTTTGTATTTACTTTGGCAGAAAAATTAATGAATTATCTACACATACTAATATTATTATATGATCGACATAATATACTACTATAATAAATAGTTTTTTTTTTGTAAGCTCCGAAACTACAGTACCGATTTTAACCATTTTTCAAACAATGGAAAGTTCCATTATCAGCAAGTAACATAAGGTCTATTTTATCCCCGCAATCCTACGGAAACGGGAACTACGCGGGTGATACCGCGGGGCACTGCTAGTATAATATACAAGTACATACCATCCAAATCAGAAAATGCACGAACAGTAAGATTACCCCTAGCCCGGGAGAGTACTTATCTATACAAAAATAGCACCGGGGCTTTTCGCCAGCTGAAACAAATTGTCAATATGATTAAAGCTGGACAGTACTACGTGTTTAGTGCAAGTTTTTAAACTTAATCTATCGCGTTTAAGTAAACGTTAATTTAAACCAAGAATTCGAAGTTATGAGACATCCATCTAGCACACGCCCGTGTGATGGATTTCGTCTTAATGGCAGAAACCCAGCAGCGGATAAATTGGTTAATTTTACACAGTGACTTATTGTTTATTGGCAACCAGCTTCCACTTTAGCCAAGTTATGTTATCTCACCGCAACATTTCTCAGCATCGAAGGCCCGACTATTGATAAACAGCGCAGGACAGTGGTCCCTGGTGAGCTCGCACCACGCGTTTATGCGACCCACGTGGAGGCACCTGAGCGCAGTCTCAGACATTACGTGCGGGGTTACAGTGTATGATAACACAATTAATATGAAGCTCTCCACAGCGCCTTGAATATTAATTTTTTCGTCTTGTTCGGTTGCTTCTTTAAGTGTCTTCATGGGGGCCGTCGTAACATCTGTAGAGATAAAGTTTGTTGTTGATTGCTAGCTAGGAACTGCATGTAGCGGTGGTTTGCCTTGTTTGCGCGGTTCATCTATTGGTTGCTGGGCGCAGTATGTATAGTGAGCGAAGCGACCAGTGGTATACAAATACATACCTCGCCTATGTGTACAAGGAAAGCTACTCGTACCTATCTACACTTCCGTAGCTAAGTTACGCCTTGATGGGGACTCACACTATTCCAAATAGATACATTTTTAGAAAAAACAATTTATTTCAGCGATTTCGCCACATTTCGGATTTGTGGTGAAGGTGGCCTTTTGTGGGTAGAATTCCTTAATATCCTGAAAAACGATCCTTAATATACTGACCAAACATAATGACGCAGGCGACGAGGAAGATGCTGCTGCCTCTCTCGCCGAAGTTCAAGCTCACGAGGTAACTGAACGCTAGGAACGCCATGCAGCCCAGGAACAGGACCAGAGCGAGCGTGCCTGGAGAGGAATCCACAAATCATTCCTATTTAGTACTGAAATTAGTAGCAAACAAGTGCGTATTATAATATTGGATACTGACCTACGTTTAAACCAAATAAATTAGGTCCTTTTTTTCTGGATGGGAAATCATCAAATGACTTATCCCGCTCTGGGTGGAGCGGAAGAGAGTAGAGACTCTTACTGACTAGTATTTTTTCTTTGCGTCACTCAGTTTACATAATGGAAAACTTGAAATATCACGTTATTTACGAGAACGAGTCCCACCGTGGCACCAGTGTTGCAGAAACGGTTCGAAGGATTAATGGTGTGTATGGCGGCGGTTTCGCAAAAGAAAACACAGTGCGTTTTTGGTTCCAACGTTTTCGTTCTGGAAATTTCGACCTGCAGAACAAGCTCCGTGGACGGCTGGAGACCAAAGTTGATATTGAAGAATTGAAGGCTACTATAGAAGCGGATCCATCGCAAACCACGTCCGAGTTAGCTGCAGGCTGCAGTGTTAGTGATAAAACTGTTTTACTCCACTTGAAGCAAATTGGGAAGGTGAAAAAGCTTGAAAGGTGGGTACCTCACGAATTGAGTGAAGCAAATCGACAAACGCGCATCGACTGCTGCGTTACATTACTTAACCGGCACAATAATGAAGGGATTTTAAATCGAATCATTACCGGTGATGAAAAGTGGATCCTATACAATAATCGGAAGCGCTCATCGCAATGACTGAACCTGGCGAACCAGCCAAAACACGCCCCAAGCGAAAATTGACTCAAAAAAAAATACTTGTGAGCGTTTGGTGGTCCAGTGCCGTTGTCGTTCACTACAGCTTTCTTAAATCTGGCCTGACGATTACAGCAGATGTCAATTTCAGCAACTGCAAACCATGATGGAAAAGCTAGCTGCTAAACAACCGAGGCTGGTCAATCGCTCTAGTCCACTGCTGATTCAGGACAACGCTAGACCACACACAGCACAAAAGCCTGCTACCAAATTAGAGGAGATTCAATTGGGCACCGTACTCGTACGTACGTTACGTAAAGAAATGGTAATTTGTTGGAACAAGGTCCGAAGACCTTGTTCCAACAAATTACCATTTCTTTTCGAAATTTGGACAACTTCTTGCAAGGGAAAAAATTAAACTCCGATGGCGCAGTCCAAACCTGCCTTCAAAGATTTTATTGATTCCCGTCCGAATGGTTTTTTTAGTAAAGGGATCAATGAACTACCTATAAGATGGCAAAAGTGCATAGATAGCAATGGTGCATACTTTGATTAAATAAAATTAATAAAATAAAAAAAGATTTTATATTCCTCTCATACAAAACGCCAATTTTGATATGTAAGGACCTAATAAATATAATCTAAAAAATGCATATTTTTGAGATTATATTTTTACTCCCTCGTTATATTATTCAACGTATTCTGACTCACCTAACATGTCCGGCTGGTTGAAGGTGCAATCTTTGTCTAGATAGCTCGCCGCGAGTACGGTGGCTACGATGAGTACCAGCGCTCACACCATGCGGAAGCTGAGCGTGGCCAGCCAGTGCAGCTCGTTGTTTTGTCATCCTACTCTGACTCACCCAAAAAGTCCGGCTGGCTGAAGGTGCTATCTTTGTCTAGATAGTTCGCCGCGAGTAAGGTGGCTACGATGAGTACCAGCGCACACAGCATGTGGAAGCTGAGCGTGGCCAGCCAGTGCAGCTCGTTGTTTTGTCATCCTACTCTGACTCACCCAAAAAGTCCGGCTGGCTGAAGGTGCTATCTTTGTCTAGATAGTTCGCCGCGAGTAAGGTGGCTACGATGAGTACCAGCGCACACAGCATGTGGAAGCTGAGCGTGGCCAGCCAGTGCAGCTCGTTGTTTTGTCATCCTACTCTGACTCACCCAAAAAGTCCGGCTGGCTGAAGGTGCTATCTTTGTCTAGATAGTTCGCCGCGAGTAAGGTGGCTACGATGAGTACCAGCGCACACAGCATGTGGAAGCTGAGCGTGGCCAGCCAGTGCAGCTCGTTGTTTTGTCATCCTACTCTGACTCACCCAAAAAGTCCGGCTGGCTGTAGGTGCTATCTTTGTCTAGATAGTTCGCCGCGAGTAAGGTGGCTCCGATGAGCAGCAGCGCACACAGCATGTGGAAGCTGAGCGTGGCCAGCCAGTGCAGCTCGTTGTTTTGTCATCCTACTCTGACTCACCCAAAAAGTCCGGCTGGCTGTAGGTGCTATCTTTGTCTAGATAGTTCGCCGCGAGTAAGGTGGCTCCGATGAGCAGCAGCGCACACAGCATGTGGAAGCTGAGCGTGGCCAGCCAGTGCAGCTCGTTGTTTTGTCATCCTACTCTGACTCACCCAAAAAGTCCGGCTGGCTGTAGGTGCTATCTTTGTCTAGATAGTTCGCGGCGAGTAGGGTGGCTCCGATGAGCAGCAGCGCACACAGCATGTGGAAGCTGAGCGTGGCCAGCCAGTGCAGCTCGTTGTTTTGTCATCCTACTCTGACTCACCCAAAAAGTCCAGCTGGCTGTAGGTGCTATCTTTGTCTAGATAGTTCGCCGCGAGTAAGGTGGCTCCGATGAGCAGCAGCGCACACAGCATGTGGAAGCTGAGCGTGGCCAGCCAGTGCAGCTCGGCGGGGCAGCCCGACATGATGTGGATGTGGCGCGCGCCCGTTTCCCGCTCCTTGCACGGGAGCGAGATGTTGTTGATGTTTGTAGCCATGATTACTGAGGAAGAAGGACGAGATTTTGAGGGGATCCGCAAAAAGAAAACTCTTGAAGTCAAAACATTCAATGATTAATTACGTTAATCAGTGTATTAAACTTAACTCAATTAATCCATCTATAGCCTCTTTCCTTCATCCGATGCAGTGACTTTAACGAGCAGTGGGTGTGTGATGGTCACCCATCGATCCGACCTCAGACAAGAGTTGCCTAACTAAATTACAATAAGGTAAACTTGTTTGTTGGTTTATTTATTTCTAAAGAGTGATTTCTGAAAGTACCGATCTGGTAACGGCAAATCTGTCAAGCTACACATAAAATTCGAAATCATCAAATGACTTCTTCTGCTTACAAATGGCATTAGAGGGGGTGATCCTCTAATGCCATTTGCAGTTCAGGGCCGCGGTGGCTCTTTCGAACGAATTCGCACTAAGACCACTGATGAAGGCCGCGGAAACCCGCAGGAGCGCGAAATATGGTGACACGTGCGGGGTCTACTCTTGGCTGAACGGATAACGATGATGGATGGTTACTTTTACTCACCAAAAATCGTACAAACGCCCCACGTTAAAATGCGCATCATATCCTTGGGCTCTTTAACAGAAGCGGCTTTGATTTCTCTGCCGATGGGATCGTTGATGGTGGTGATGCTGTTGCCGTCGGAGCCCGAGATGTAGTGCGCCGCCAACATGTTGGACAGCAAGTTCAGCGCCACAGGAGCCGCGTGCCGCCGCGTTGTGGTGAATAGGACCTGAAGGAAAATTGGTTTTCATCAAAATTTGATGATTTAAGTAATTATTACTAGTGTCTAATCTACCGGCCTTGGTTTCAGTAACAGAGCACATATTATAAGCTTCTAGTCGGCATGATTTTGTCCGACGTTTTCAACCAATATCAGCATAATTCAGCCAAATTAAACAATCTTCATTAATTATATCAACACCTCAACCATCCCATGAATCACTCCATCCATTGATGAAACTCGTACGGAAATCTGTTCGGTTGTTTTTGAGTTTATCGCGTACAGATAAACGGACGATTTCAAACATTAAATTATTGTATTTCTACCCAAGAGGGCGTGCAGCAACTATAGTTGGAACAGAAGCGTCAGTGTCAAGTATTTTTAAAGTAAAAGTTTCAAATTTGTAACCCTAGATGGCATCATCTACGCCGTGCATGCTTCCTATGTCTTCTGGGTCTTACCTTGAATCCAAGACTGTCGACCTCAACTCCAGCTACGTATAACTCGTATTGATTAATTTTCATTTTGCTGACTTGAAGTACCGCTGTAAAAACAACATACGGTCAGTTCCATCTCTACCATAAGGGCACAAGGGATTACATTCAGTATAGGTTCTTCTTATTTGACCAGTACAATTGTATGGACTTCATAAGAGATCTTGACCTCCGAGTTTGTTTCGGTGTTTCTTCTCAGGGTAGTCAGGAAACACCGGCCTCATCTAGTTTTATAACGGCCAAAAAAGATTGACGTGTAAAAGTGTTTTTTACAACCTACTTACAAAATAAATCATTTATCATTTATTTATCATTTCTCCACAGTAAACGACCAATTCGAATCGTGCACTAGCTCCAGACGAACTTCTGTCGAGTCAATCTCAAACGGGATGAAAAAAAAATTCGAACAGCTACGCTCGCTAGATGAAGAAAGTTTTTCTGTATATTTCAACATAGTAACTTCCGGTTTTTATCAGCCCCAGATCTAGGGGGGGCAAGCCGGGGCCTGTGTCCCGGGCGGCAAGTTCAGAGGGCGGCCAAATTCACACTTTACAGACGAATGGACAACTCAACATTTACTTAAATTTGTCCACGGAATAAATAATAGTACAAGTACAAAAATTTCATGGCCATATCAACTCGACCGTTTCGCGCCTCACCCAGAGCGCGGAGTGAGACTTGCTTGCTGCATGAATGATAACTGAATTTTAGTCGTAAAAAGAAAAAAAATCTTAGGTACTCAAACATAACCTTCATATCAACGTATTTTCGAACGCCACCCAGATGTCGACAATTTGCCAACATCTGGGTGTAAACACGGTACAGCACGCGCCTGTCAGAGCCTCGGACGTCTAGGTCATACTCACTTTCAGCGACATCACGAGACTTCCGGAATAATCCCTGGGGGTACCACATTGCCTGCAACTTCTTGACGTCTGCCTGCGTAACATGAGGCCCCTGAACACGGTATAGCACGTAGTTGGGAAGGTCGAACTGGTTCAAGTTCATGGCCAGGGCACGTGCCTCGCGCTTCTTTTCTTTGTTAGTCATCTTCGTAAATATGCAGACCAATGTTATAGGGACGATGAGTTGCTGGGGATAAGTGTGTTCATTAGACTGGTGAAGATTCTGCAAGACTGTGTTCGGACGCCTAAACTAATTGGCTACTCCTTTAGTTAAGGGATTTGTATACACTTGGGGTAGGGTGAAATACTAAAACAAAAAACAACTATAGGGTATTATATAGCGAGAAGTTATTAAAGAAAATACATGAATATTGATAATATCCCCATATTTCCGAAACTGGTCAGTCCAAAATATATACAGATTACAGAACACCCTATAAAAAGTCTATGGTTTGAAACTAAGATGTTCATGTGTTTTTTGTAACTTACCAACACCAGGAAGACCCACTTCTTGTGTATCGCATATTTGACCTGTCTCTTCAGCAGCACGTACAGCTGTCGCATATACAAGGAGATGCCCTTCAGCCTGTCCGGCGGTAACTCTGAAACAAGGACATACCAAGTAATAGGTAGCACTATTGTAACCATACTATTTATATAAAACTAGCACTTCACTCGCGACCTTGCATGTATGGATATTGTAGACACTTCACAAATTTCAACGCCCTTTTTGGTTTTGCCCTTTAAAATTAGTCAAAACGATTTATTAATTACAAAACCATTTTTGCTGCTGTGACCGGATCAGCGTAACTGTTTGGCCCTTTTCCCCGTTTGGGGTTGAATATAAAAAACCGTTACATTCATTTCAATTATTCCGTTTTCAGTTTCTTATCCTTAGCAACTTCCAAGAAATTGCAGCAAGCAATAATAAGTTTCTCCATAAAACTTCATGACCCCTTAACGGGGTGTTAAGGGGTCATGAAGTTTTATGGAGAAGCTTCAGGGGTTGATTTTAGAAGATCCATAAACACATATTTTATATTCTTGCATAAATATTGGTATTGCTGAGTTTTAACTTCATCAAACCCAGCGTTAATATTCTTCAATGTATGTACATTTTAACACCCCTAAACCTCCACTGGGAGATAATTAAAAAAAAACGAATTATGGCTTTAGTTAGGTCTGTATTCATGCCCAGTTTCAAGTTTAACCTAAACAATAGGTACAAACATCAATACCCCCTATCGGTTCCAGGGAGATCCTGTGAAAAATGAACAATGACAACTTTTGATAACTCACTGAGGCTAGTATCCGTGCTAAGATTCAAGTATATTGGCACAAGGAATAAGAGTTTTCATACCAACTTCCACCCCTATTCCACCCCTTTATGGCTTCCTAAAATGGTTTCTTAAACTGTCCGACCAGAAGCTGTGTAGCTCTCACAGCAGAAAAACTGAAGTCTGCCGGATGCCATCAAAATGGTAATGGTAATGGTTGTTGTCTTTTTAACCCAAAGGTTGACTGGTACAGAATGCCTTGTTGCATCAAGTCCGCCCATGTACCACTATTGTACATAAAGTTTAAATATGAATAAATAAAATGGTTCTACACTTCGACGGGGTCGTGGCAGACGGAAGAGAATTCGTGAGAATCTCACGAATCCTCCTAAGAAGCTATCGAACGCGTCCCACCATCTCTTCCTTCTCACGGTGAGAAGCACGACAAAGAGAGAAATGGAAGGAAAATGGGGGGCGGCCTTTGTACAAATGTGGGACTATACAGGCTGACAAAAAAGAAACTGCCGATTATTGCCCGTGTTCATCTTTAAGAGGGCACTCATTAACATTTTTTTATTCCGATCTCTTCTTATCTCTATGAAGAAGACTGTAATGGCTGTAGCTTTGGATCTTTGTTAAGGTATTTTGTATTTCTACTATCAACATATTTTTAAAAAACGAATTCTTGTAAACAACTATGATTAATAAAACCTTGCACTTTGCCCGCGACTTTGTAGGTAGGTACTCCAAAACCTTCAACGCCCCACAAGGGGGATAGACTTTAATGTACTAAACTACTCGTCTTTTTTAATTCATATTTACACTGACTATGATAATGAAGATCAACCCACCGGACTCTCTTCCGTTGTCCACTTCGTCTTCAAATAATGAAGGGTCGAGGTCACTGCATAACCTAGGGACATTAAAAACACAATGCTATGAAGAAGCTACTTAAGAAGAGTTTTCAATTTACACTGCTCGAAATGATTTTGTAACAAGGAATAATTTTGAAATACTTACCTATCTAAAACCAAGTAATTTTTATTTAATAAGAATAATCACTACTATATATACATTTAAATTAAAAAAAAAAACACTAAACTAACTAAAACTAAAAATAGTTAAAAGATGGCGTCGATAAATTCCTCCACATCGCTGGCCACTGGTAATGTACCCAAAAGGCTGGCAGCATTACCACGCTGTATGGCAATGCTTATCCGTTGTCCAAGGTAAAAGCCAGCCAATGGGTCACGCGAAGTGTCAGCACTTGGTCCCCACGACCCGAGAGTTTCGACCCCAAACGGCTCGAAAATATACATAATTACCAACAAGGTTATTATATTTCCGCCACTTGAGGACCTATCTTTAATAAAAATCTATATTTATTTGTTTTTGATCAGCCTTGGTTGCCATTTGTGCAGACTTACATTAAGAACACCTCCTCGAGCGTGGAGACCCCGACGCCTATAGAATCTATCCCCAGTTGAGATCTCTTGGCTTCCAGATCTGAGAACAGCTTCGAGAACTTGTCGCTGTGCGCTGCTGGCAGGTTGTAAGATAACGAATTGATAGCGTGCTCCTTGACTGTCGCGTCGGGGACGTGTGACGTCACTACATTGGTTATTGCTTCCGCCTTGGGCATGCCGACCGTTGTCAATGACAGGCGGTAGCCCGTGCCTGGAATCGAGTTGTGTTGTTTGAGATATTGTTGTCATAATGTTGATTGACATGCGGTAACATTGATGCGCACACGTTCTGCTAAAATTAAATGGTTTAGCCAAGATTTACTTTAAGTTTTTTTCCATTTAGACTTTGGTAAATTTAATATCGCGGCTTGCGGGTAGCCGACGGATGCGAGACGCACAGGACTGGTTATTGTGGTGGCACTTGGGGAAGGCCTATGTCGAGCAGACTTCTTTCGGCTGATACGATGATGACGTTAATTTTCTATGAAGTTATTTTATGAAGTCAGCTAGGAAACACGGGCCTCATCTAGTTTACAACGGCCACAAAAGATTGACGTGTAAAAGTATCTTTTTACAACATACTTACAAAATAAAAATCATTTATCATTTATCTGCTCCTTTTCCGGAGAAATAAACGGTTTTTCTTTCGTCTTATACCCGGTTTCTCAAGTACTTTATCGGCGGTTTATCCGTCCGTTAACTGTATTTTGTATGACCAACGAACAGATAAATAATTCATCTTTGTATTTTATTGTACTCACCCACTGCCTTCTTGAGATGCATGGGGGTGGCGAAGCACTTGAGCACTCCGCCGTGCAGCGCCGCCACTCGGTTACCCAGGGCATCCGCTTCCTCCATGAAGTGTGTCGTCAGAAGTACTGTCCGGCCGCCGCGTAGAGACTGTAGAAGGAAGTTCGATTTGAAGCAGCAAATATATGCTTGACTAGCGAGTCTTTTTAAATAAATCGAATTGCTTCATAATAATAGGGGTTAAAGTATAAAATTGCCGTTTTATTGTAATAGGTTTTTTGAACTGACATAGAATCTTCGTGGTTTGAGGTTTTCGAAAGAAACTTTTTTCACATGGTTTCTATGATGTTCTTCTTTTAAAAAATGTGAAACATTTGAATATCGACTTTCAATTGTTTTTTTTATTCAATTTATACAAGAAAGATGGATAATGCAAACATTCGAGTGATTTTTGAATACGAGTGCCGACGCGGAAGTAACGCGGCAGAAACAGCCCGCAATTTTGCGTTTGGAGAGGGGTCTGCTAATGAACGCACCGTGCGATTTTGGTTTAAACGCTTTCGTGATGGAAACTTCGACTTGAAGAACCAGCCACGAGGAAGACCGCCCACACAGGTGAATAACGATGAATTAAGAGAGGTGGTGGAAGCCGATCCTAGTCAAACTACCCAGGAATTAACGGCATGCTTTAACGTTACCTTACCCACAATATTGACTCATTTGCGTCAAATCAATAAAATAAAAAAATACGAAAAATGGGTGCCTCATGATTTGACTGATCTGCAGAAAGAAACACGTGTTGAAACTTGTGTTGCCTTGTTGAATCGGTACAGAAATGAAGGAATATTGGATCGAATTGTGACATGTGATGAAAAGTGGATTCTTTATGATAACCGTAAAAGAAAAATGCAATGGCTGACCCCAGGTCAAACGCCACAACAGTGTCCTAAAGCAAAACCTTTGATTATATAATGTCTAGATAGAGCATCAAATGCGCGGAAACGTGTCAAAAAATATCAGCCAACTGTTGGCCTATAAGTACTTACCCGCCGATTAGTGCCGATCGAGCCGCTTTGGTGTCACTACGTATTACGCACGCTAAGTAATAAACAAAAAACAGCGATAAAATGACGGTATGTGTTATTAAACTGCGACGGAATTATAAATTAAGGGTAAAAAGTACCAAATACATCACCTATCATCGCTAAGTAACTAGAAAACTACGTATTTATTTATTGTTTTTATGATTACCAAATTACGCCATTTTTTGTCAGTGTTGCCAGTTTCTTTTTTATTCTCCCAACTTAACATATTTTTTTTGTGGGTATATTCGTTGGTTTATGGTAACGTTTATATAATTTAGTTGACGTAGTTTATTATTCGATTTATAAAAAGGTGGAGTTTTTTTAATTCGTCTATACTTTTACTTTTTTATAATAATATAATTTTGGCGAATAACTTTTTTGTTTATGAACCAATTTTAATGATTATTTTTGCATTGGGTTCAATAAACCGATTTAAAAAATGTTAAGAGTAATTTTAATAAGATTCATTTATTAAGTCTTTCTTTATAATTATGCTTTTGAAGCCGATGCCAAGTAAAAATTGTTATTAGCTCGGTAAATAATTTACTTGGTACACTCCATTCAATCTTTATGACGGCTCTGAAGTGCGCTGCTCCCTGCGCAGTACCGCATCCCTCACCCCCGCTGACACTCGAATTTGTTACTGCGCAGCGACTCGCCTCATGTTCCGTGCCGCCATAAAGTTTTAATGCTGTACCGTCTTTTTGTCCTCATTTTGGTAATGATTAATATCTGGTACTGATTAATAGTATTAAATCATAGATTCAATCTATATAAACTGCCTAAAAAGTTTATTATTCTAATTTGATTAACTTAGCTGATTTAATACAACATTCACACACACAACTCTAATTGAATTGTATATTTTATTTATTTAAAAAAGAGGAAAAACAGACACTACTAAAACTGAATAATACTACGTACATACAACTAAACTTATCTTATTTTTTTAAATATGTGATCTATGGGAGAATTCTAGTAGCTGGTATCATTATTCACGCACACAGAGACAAAGACGCATAGTGTAAAACACCGTCCGCACGCACACATGTTTGAAATTGTTGCCTCGTTTTCTTTGCTTTGACAGTAGGGCGACGCTCCATCTAGACATTATATAATCAAAGAGCAAAACTTACCAATAAAAAGGTAATGGTAACTGTTTGGTGGTCTCAGTATGGTTATTCACTATAGTTTTCTCCGATCTGGTCAAGCAATAACGGCAGATGTCTATTGTGCCGAACTCCGAACAATGTTGGCAAAACTAGCAGTAAAACAGCCCCGATTCATAAATCGATCTTCACCATTATTGCTCCATGAAAACGCGAGACCTCATACAGCACGAGAAACCGTTTTGACCCTTCAGGAACTACAGTTAGAAACCATTCGTCATCCTCCGTATTCGCCAGACCTTGCACCAACGGACTACCATTTTTTTCGTGATTTGGACAATTATCTACGTGACAAGAAGTTTTCTTCCCAGGAGGCAGTACAAAATGCTTTCACACAGTTTTTGCAGTCTAGATCCTCAGAGTTCTATCAAAAGGCATAAATGATCTTCCTATTAGATGGCAGCAATGTATAGATAATAATGGTAACTATTTTGATTAAATACATTTGTTAAAAATAAAAAAATAAACAATTTAGATTTTCAGTACAAATCGGCCATTTCATACTTTAACCCCTAATAATACGCACACCACTGCGTATTATTATGAGGCAATTCGATTAATTTTTAAAAAACTCGCTAGTCGGAGAAATCAAAAGTATTTTTTTTAGTATCTGCTCGTAGTCGTTCTGGAGATTTCCTTCCCTAAATACACAAACTCGCACAATCTGTGCATAATGAGTTCGTGTTTATGTATACGTACCTTTTGTGAGTTTATGTATATGAAAGGCTATGGCAATTGAGCAGTGGTGACCGAGTGATAACGGCCCCGACTTACGTGTCGGCCGCGGTGACTCTTTCGAACAAATTCCGCACCCTAGCAGGCACTGACCCTATGGGGCCCCGTCTTCTTGTTGATGCCCTTGAAGACCAAAGTTGTGCTATTCGAATATCATTTAACAGAGGTCCGGTGGCGGCCCTGGAACGCAAAGGGCACAAGAAGGAACACGGGTGGGTTTTAGTCAGTAAGAATCTGACACTCTCTTCCGCTCCGCCCAGAGCGGGAAAAGTCATTTGATGATTTCCCATCCAAAAAAAAGAAAAATGAAAAGGGCCGCGGTGACTCTTTCGAACAAATTCCGCAACCCTAGCAGGCACTGACCCTATGGGGCCCCGGCTTCTTTGCTGACGGCTCTTTGAAGCGTGCGTGGAACACGACGCGCCGTCGACTCGGGCCTGGTTGCTATCGGACGGCGAGCCACCCATAGCTCTCCATCCGCAGGCCCCCGCGGTGGCCGGGAATCGCCCTGCGTTTCCCGACGCCCGGGGCGTCTTCTTCTGTTGCGGCGGCTGGGGCATAAAGTTTCCCTCTCTCGCCCGCGTTCCGTCTCCTCCTTCGCTAGCATTACTGCTTTGCAGAAGGAGGCGACCGCTTCCCATGCCTCCTCGCTCAGGACCATGGTTTGAACCATGGCCAGGCGCGAGAGGTCGCCGCCGCCGATCGCCTCGACGAGTACACGGCGTTGCTCCACCCAAGCAGGGCAGACCTCCACCGTATTACCCGAACCCCTAGCTACGCTACTGTTCACAGACCAGGTCCAGTAATATTACGAATTAAGTTGGTTTATTCTCAAATCCTATCCTTTCTTCTCACAAGCGTGAAACGAATGTATTCGCATGCAGATTCTTAGTTCTGACACTCTAATTTTGAGCGGCTTGCAAGTCCCACAGGTCTCTGCGCGTCTCCACGTCGAGTCCTGACGTGGGCTCGTCCAGCACTAACACGTCAGCCCCGCCGGCTAAGGCACAAGCTAGCTGAGCCCTCCTCTTACCAACAGATGATGTTATAGTTACCAGCAGCAAGTCCCACAGCTCTCTGCGCGTCTCCACGTCTAGTCCTGACGTGGGCTCGTCCAGCACTAACACGTCAGCCCCGCCGGCTAAGGCACAAGCTAGCTGAGCCCTCCTCTTAACAACAGATGATGTTATAGTTACCAGCAGCAAGTCCCACAGCTCTCTGCGCGTCTCCACGTCGAGTCCTGACGTGGGCTCGTCCAGCACTAACACGTCAGCCCCGCCGGCTAAGGCACAAGCTAGCTGAGCCCTCCTCTTACCAACAGATGATGTTATAGTTACCAGCAGCAAGTCCCACAGCTCTCTGCGCGTCTCCACGTCTAGTCCTGACGTGGGCTCGTCCAGCACTAACACGTCAGCCCCGCCGGCTAAGGCACAAGCTAGCTGAGCCCTCCTCTTAACAACAGATGATGTTATAGTTACCAGCAGCAAGTCCCACAGCTCTCTGCGCGTCTCCACGTCGAGTCCTGACGTGGGCTCGTCCAGCACTAACACGTCAGCCCCGCCGGCTAAGGCACAAGCTAGCTGAGCCCTCCTCTTACCAACAGATGATGTTATAGTTACCAGCAGCAAGTCCCACAGCTCTCTGCGCGTCTCCACGTCGAGTCCTGACGTGGGCTCGTCCAGCACTAACACGTCAGCCCCGCCGGCTAAGGCACAAGCTAGCTGAGCCCTCCTCTTAACAACAGATGATGTTATAGTTACCAGCAGCAAGTCCCACAGCTCTCTGCGCGTCTCCACGTCGAGTCCTGACGTGGGCTCGTCCAGCACTAACACGTCAGCCCCGCCGGCTAAGGCACAAGCTAGCTGAGCCCTCCTCTTCATTCCCCCTGATAGTTCCGATGTCAGTGACTTCAGCTTCTCTGATATACCGAGTTGTTCGGCTAGTTGGCTGGCTGACACTTTCGCTTCGGAGTAGGAGTAGCCTTTGAGCTGAGGATAAATAATAAGACTAATAAGTAGGTATTTATATTATAAGTTGCCTAATTTTATCGCCTAA
Source organism: Hecatera dysodea (assembly GCA_905332915.2). NCBI lineage: Eukaryota > Metazoa > Arthropoda > Insecta > Lepidoptera > Noctuidae > Hecatera > Hecatera dysodea. The sequence goes on from HG995303.1 coordinate 17,368,906, forward strand.
TGTCGCGTAATTTTGTCTATATCACATTTTTCTTAAAAATAAATTCGATACTTAAAACCTTATAAACATAGACAGACAGCCCTGATTTCAAATGGAATAATGACAGAACTATGGCTTTCAAAATTGCATAAAGCTCAGCTTGGAGACACTATACAGAGTTATTCAGTGCATAAACTTTGGCAAATTAAACAAACCCGATTTTGAAAAGTTGTATATCTTAGTACAAAAAAAAATTAAAGATATCGTTAACAAAAGATGTTTAATTTGACCCTGAGTTTATGGTAACTCGCCACGCACCGGCGCGCACTGAAGTGTAAACGCGCTAATCTACCCTCCTTGCAGCAGTGCGGTCGTTTGCAGGTATGTATATACGTGGGTTACGATGTACTGATCACTGATTTTATCAGGTTCGAACTAGACATTTTAAGTTTAGGCCATCATCTGAAGTAATTTGAAGAGTAGGTAATTCCAATTTTCCCTTCATAATGTTATAGAATTAGGCCCATAAAAATGCAGAAATTAAAACATTATGATCAATTACATTATCTTACTTTTAAAAACACAATAAAATTGAAATTGACAGACCTTAATGCATTATACATACCTCTGTATTGAAGTCCTATCATTTGGGACCGCGGGGTTACGGTCTCCATCGGCGGGCTGCTCGTAAATTCGCACTATATACTATACTATGCAAATATAGCTATTTAAAAGTAATTTTGCAAACGTGTTCTAACGTTAAACTTACCATTGTAAAGAACATAATATGCTCCCAAAGTGTCAAGTCCTCGAAGAACAGGTTATGTTGTGGACAGTAACCGAGGCTCTCGCGCACTTCACTCCTCTGCATCACGGTGTCCATTCCGTGCACGTAAACCTCCCCTTCCGTGGCGCTTGTCATTCCTGTAGATCGACGATATTATCAGCGATATTTTTTTGATTGAGCCGGGAGAGAGCAGTGGTAGCCGAGTGGTAACGGCCTCGACTTAAGAATCGTAGACCGCGGTTTCAATTCCAGCCAGGCGCATTACTTTGTGTAATTAATTTGATCACTACTGCCCGCAAAACGGTGAAGGAAAACATCGTGAGGGGTTTCCTCACGATGTTTTCCTTCACCGTGTTGCGAGCATTGTTTGTCCTAGAACCAAAAATTCGAAGACATGTGACATTCACCAACCCGCACTGGGCCCGCGTGGTGGATTACGGCCCATTCCCTCTCCTAGAGAGGAGGCCTGTGTCCCAGCATTGGGAACTTTAGAAAGGCTGATTATGCTAATTATGCTTATTTTTTTATTGATGGAACTTGGATTTTCTGAGTGTCTTTAAATAAAAACTATAATTATATAGTATTCACTCGCCAATCCGGCAAGTACTCCACCGTGTCTAATAAGGTCTATATCAAACTACATATATATATTTGTATGGAATGGGCTCAAGAAAAAACATAGCTTGGCCGTGGACAGGTGGACATTGATGTTAAACATCGACATAGTCAAGGAATCTATCTAGTCTCGTCTACATACATTACTGCCGCTACAAGAAAAACTAACGAAGCAAATTCGACGGCAACAAAAAGAACCGCTACGCCATCTATCCCGCCGGAGGCGAACTAAAATCCTGTACGCGGTACTAGAGTTTAGCGTGCGATTTGAACGTATACAACAGCCCGAATATCAACTATCGGGCAGTTGCACACCGGACACAACAACCGTCCGGTCGGAGGATCCTCCCTATTCAATGGAGGTTTGCGGGTCTCTGTACCGCATACCTATATAGCTTAATTCAACAACTTCTTTAATGTTATGATTAGAAATAATATTTGGAAAACCTCGTGTTCTAGCCAAAATGATCAACAAAAAAAGTTTGGTTTATTATGCCTGAAATTAAGAAAAATATTGATTGTAAACGTCAGTTACCTGTGATGATCGACATGAGGGTAGTCTTGCCGGCTCCGTTGTGTCCGAGCAGAACTGTGATCTCTCCCTTGTACACCTCCAACGAGACTTTATTTAAAGCTTTATGTTTTGGGTACACCTGATACAAGTAATTTAATTTCAAAGTACAACCCGTCCGAATTAACTGTGCACCTGGCGCTGTGACGTCACACTGTCGGTACTGTTGGCTACTGAACGCTCATGGCGAACCCGGGGCGCCGCGCGGGGAAGCGAGAGAGGGGTCGCATTCCAGCGAGGTGCACAGTTAATTCGTATGGGTTGTAGGTACTATACCAAAAAACAATTACTTCAAATAAGGGCTGATTTTTCAACAGCTGAAGCAACTAGAATGGAATGGTAATTTTACATATTATTTTCTATACCTAAGTTAACAAACCGCAATTTTTATTCCTTCAATAAAATGTATCTGACAAATGCAAAATCGATCAAAAAAGTTGAACTTAAAACTTTACTTTAAATTAGACTGTTTTAATAAATACTTAACTGACTATACACACTGGGAATAAAAATAAATAAACTCCTAAGAAATTAACCTTAAAAAGTAGCATCTAAAAATTCATCCGCCAGGCGGCATTACCACGTTGTATGGCAATGCTTATCCTTTGTCCGAGGTAAAAAAGCCAGCGCGTGGGCGCTGGCTTTTATTATTTATATTATATTTTATTATGATTATTATTTGTTTAAGTACATGGCATTTATCTTCAAATTGAGGTTTTTGAAAACCTTCACAACTCCTACCTTAGACACATTGACGACCTTGATCGCGGCCTCAGCGTGCGGCGGGCCTGGCTCGAAGAACCGCGGGTCAAGAGACACGAGGTCTCCCTCATCCTCCTCCGGTTCCACCCCGCTGTTGCTCCCATACTCAGACTGTGTAAATAAATGTATAACTGGTATCATTTTAGTTCTAAGTAATACTAATACGAGTGACAGAATAAACGGAATAAAGCTTGCTTTTACAATATTGTCAGAATGGTCTATTACTGATTTCTTAGTGCTTGATTTTTACAAGTTTGGTAATCTACTAATATAAAAGCGTCACAATGACTTATCAATGGTCAACCACTGACACTCCATTGAAAGAAATGGCATAGAATGGTAATCTCGTATAAATATAATGACAAATGAATGACAGACGTATGCGGTAATCTGCTAAAATTTTGACAGTTCTTTTGATCAGTTACCTACTGTTAGATCGTCATTGTGCAGTCATTCCTTTTAATAGCTAAGTTATCAAAAAATATTACGAGACCAGTGACAAACCAATGATCGACCATTTTGAATTTAGCAGATTACGAACTTTTTGCAAAATATCGTGTTCGCATAACAAATTTATTAAAATAGCAGACTTGGGACTCAGAAAAGGAGTACTCATCATAATGAACAACATATAGAACAACATATAGAACAGCCCCGAAGTCGTGATAAAAATCAGCCGTTGAGTACATTTGGTCGAGTTATGCGCACAGAAACGTATGGGGCAACCTCTTTTTTTTGCGATTTCATTGTTCGTTTCATAGCATAATGATGCACTAACCGGTGTTACTGGCCGTAATGTATCATTCGCAGCGAGCATGTTACGATACAAGTGTCCTAACATCTGAGTATTATGCGCGTCTTCGTGCTCGTTTCCACGCAGGTATTGACTGCATAACATGATCCCGTGGCATAATTTGTATAAAAGTAATCTGTACAAGACCTATTAGAATACCAGCACTGTGATATTTTTCTTTTTTTTTTAATATGGCAGCATATGCTGAGATAGGAACCTTTTTGGCCTCGCACATTTACATTTAGGTACAAATTGATAGAAAATTCTATAATTCTATCTACAGCTTTTGTTAATTTATTTTTCTAGTAATTTTATTTTTGTTTGTTTTGTGCGAGACCCAAATAAACATTTTTCTTTCTTTCCTTTTCAGATATTGCGTTTATTCCGTTACATGCTGAATAATGAAGAGATAAAATTGTATGTTTATAAAGGACTAGCTGCAGCCCGCGGCTTCGCCCGTGTGAATGTCGAAAATGATCCCAAGGGGACATGCTCCGGCGTTAAAAAGTATCCCATGTGTTATTCCAGACTATAATCTACCGATGTGCCAAATTTCATTCAGTGGCGTAGCTTGCCTTAGATGGGCCCTGTATCAAGATGTGTTGAGGGGCCCCCAACAGTATAAAGTTTTTTATTAAAAAAAAACCGAAAAACGTTCCAGTTGATTTAAAAAAATAACAATATAAATTTGGAAACAAATAATTATAGTTTTTTTTATCTAATCTGAATTATATATTATTAATTCGGTGTATTGTGATTTTTATACTAAATGTTTGCACAGAACACAGCAGTTATATTAAAAAATGTTAATAATCTATAAAATATTATGGATAATATTTAAGGATTTTTTGCATACTCACATTCGGGGCCCCTGTAGCCTGGGGGCCCCGTATAATTGATACGGCTGATACGGCGGTAGCTACGCCCCTGATTTCATTACAATCTGTTCAGTAGTTTTTCCGTGAAAAAGTAATAAACAACATCCATCCATACTTACAAATTCCCTGGAAACTCTCTGGAAGTATCGATGCTTTTCCAAAAAAAAAAATCAGTGATAAAATGTTACATTATCGCTTTGAGCCACTAAATTTACCTGAAAGAGGCACGGTTTCTACGGAGTAGACCACGTGAGCAAAACCGCGGAAAAAAACTAGTTTATTACGACACTTTCGGCCGAAATAATGATGAACGAAATAGCTTAGCTCCCGTATTAATAAACGAAGACTATAAGCTTTGGTTTAGCCGTATATTATGCCTAAATATGCTTAGATCTTTAAAACTACGTAACGGTTTTTGATGCTGTTTTTATAGTATCAGTATTGCACCCGTGCGAAGCCGGGCGGGTCGCTAGTATAGTATATTTTTGGGGTTCCGTAGTAAAATACGGGAGCATTTTAATAGCACCATGTACGTCCTCGGTTTTACTCAGATACTATTAATGCTACGTAACTGTAACATTATCAACGCGACGAAATTGTAAAAATATAACAATATCTGAAAACATTTAAGTATTTTGTTTTTGGATTGATTACAGCCATTTTTCGATTCAGAATATCCGTTTAGGAAATATTAGACTTAAAAGTGGTATTCTTGCTATACGTTTTTGTAGAATAAATGAGTAGAGGGGGGCTCTATAAAATATACCGTTGTTTTTGAATATAGAATGAAAAGGAAAGTAAGTATGCACAATAGTAGTAATATAACGAACATCAAGGAAAACTATCACCATTAGCTAGGTTTAATGAGTAATAATCAATTCACTTCGTCTACTAACTCCGCGTTTAGTTCATTGAGAAATAAACGCGGCGATTAGGAGCTGAAGTACAAAACAAGTATCTTGCATAATTTGTGTAAGTTACAGACATGTGTGTTACGGGCTTAATAGAAGGGTAATGCGCACATACCTTGCAGAGGAAGTTCCAGGGTAGCGCCTGTCCATACTGGCCTGGTCTGACCAGGGAGAGGTACCAAGCGAGGACGTAATATATTAAGGATTGCAGCAGCATGAACAAGAAACTGAAGAGAATGGTGGGGATATTTTTGGGCGAGTGTCCGATTATAATGTTGCTGAAGTTGGCGCCATGACCTGTAGTAAAAAATACGATTTTCGTAAATACTTATCAATTCTGTAAGAAAAGAACTGGTCAAAGTTTAGAGCTATGCAGAACAAAGTGTAAAACCCCACAGCCTCCAATTTTAGGGAAGGATCCGCTAAGACGGGGCCCCATAGGGTCAGTGCCTGCCTGCTAGAGTTGCGGAATTTGTTCGAAAGAGTCAACGCGACCCCGGAACGCAAAGTATGTTATTCATTCATTAGTCAATAAGAGTCTGACACTCCCTTCTGCTCCGCCCGGAGCGGGATAAGTCATTTGATGATTTTCCACCTAGATAGATTCTATCAACTGCATTTGTTAATTTATTTTTCTAGTAGTTTTATTTTTATTTTTAGTTTGTTTTGTGCGAGACCCAAATAAACATTTTTCTTTTTCTTTCTTTTCTTTATAAAAAAGGGAGGGTCCTCTGTCCAGACGGGTGTTGTGTCGGTGGTTCGACCGATTTAAATATTTTTTAACTGGGGGGATTTCTTTTCCGTAACCGAATCTGTATATAATTATGATATAAAAGCGAAATACCACTCACTGATTAATCATGAAATCTCAGAAAAGATAACATCTACAAACTGAAAATTTGGCATGTAGTTTGTGATACAATCAAATCAATTTAAAGTGGTTCGATGTTCACTGAGCCGATGAGATCTTAATGTATACCAACCAGTTAATTCCAGGGCAGATGCTTGGTTCCAGAACCAGTTTATTGGCATATGAGGCAAGAGCCCAGTCAGCAGCTTTGATGAATATCTCATATTGCGATTCGCGAGGAAGCGTGTGGGCAGCCATGACAAGGCATATGTCAGAGCCGATAGGATTACCGCGTACTGAGCTGTAGGAGAAAGGAACTTCATATAGCGTAGGACACTGATATGGAAATGGAATTTAATTTTAAAAGAATGGGTAAAGTGACAATTTCGTTAGAGGAAGTTTGAAAGTGGAGCAAGTGACAGAAAAGTTTAATAGCATAGTCAGCCTTTTAATGTTCCCACTGCTGGGACACAGGCCTCCTCTCTCGGAGAGGGAATGGGCCGTAATCCACCACGCGGGCCCAGTGCGGGTTGGTGAATGTCACATAATCTTTGAATTTTTGGTTCTAGGACATGCCGGTTTCCTCATGATTTTTTCCTCCACCGTTTTGAGAGCAGTGGTGATGTAATTAATTACACAAAGTAATGCGCCTGTCTGGGTTTGAACCCGCGACCTTCAATTCGTAAGTCAGGGCCATTACCACTCGGCCACCACTGCTCCATGGCCATAGGCTTTGCATATACATAAATTCACAAAAGGAAACATGAACTCTCTGTGCATTATGCACAGATTGTGCGAGTTTGTGTATACATATGTATACACAAACTCGCACAATCTGTGTGAATGGAAGGAAATGGAATGAATGTGGAAGGAAATCTCATCGTGAGGAAACCGGTGTGTCCTAGAACCAAAAATTCGAAGACATGTGATATTCACCAACTCGCACTGGGCCCGCGTGGTAGATTACGACCCATTCCCTCTCCTAGAGAGGAGGCCTGTGTCCCAGTAGTGGGAACTTAAAAAGGCTGATTGTGCTATTATTATATATATGCAAAGCCTATAGCCATCTCCACCTGGAGTAATGATTACTCCAGGTAAAGTGGTCCATAGGCTTTAAATTTATACAACCAAGGCAAATCCGGGGCGGGTCACTAGTATTTCTAATAATACACAAAACGATTAAGTACTCACAGCCTCTTGAAATGTAACTGCAGACGAAAGCCAAGGCGATAACGCTGTTGAAGTAGAGAAGCAGCATCAGGAATATGAGGAAGCCGTCGGTCTGGGGCAGCAAGGGTCTGGAGGTCACCTTGCAGACCATGGCGCCACCGGCGGCGAAGATCAGGCCGATAGGCAGCACGTTGAGGAAGTGACATAGTCCCAGCGTGTTGAGGGATACGCCCACCATTTTCATTAGTTCCTGAGAAAGAGATATTTTATTATATGTGTGTAAAGGAGAAGGCGGTAATGTGGCACCCACTTTTTTCAAGCTTTATTAAACAAATTCAAAAATTTGAAGACATAAATACATATAAAATGGTATTATTTCGAGTAAATAATAGTCTAATACCATTTTAAAAGTAACCCTTATAAAACCATGAGCATATTTGGGTTAATTTGTCCAATATTTATTAATTTATTCACTTCATGCACACAAATATCCTTACAGGCTAGAGCCAATGCGATATTGTAGTGCGCTTAAAAAAATAAATAGTTCCACTGCTTGTACCAAAACAAATTTTATAGGTATTCTTCCAAAATCAAACAATGCGCAACAAACTATGTCGAGGTCATCAGCGATGAGGTTGAGAGTTTGAGACTGCGGAGCAGGCTCGTCAACCGCGTTTCCAACCAGTTTCACCCTTCGCAATATATCCGCATTGTGTATCTTCCCCCTAAATTATCTTAAAGATATAAGTAACATGTGTGAGTTGCCTTCTGTCCCTCGGTTCATTATATCCGAGCATACCTCAGATAAATAGTTTTAGATACACCAACGGATAAATTGGATAGATGCACCCCGTATTACTTCACATATTATTTATAGATATTAAATTTATTTTTTACGCGCTCCAATATGAAACTGTTTCATTTCATGCGGAAACTGCATTATATTCTAATTGGCTACTTACTAAATCATTATACAATGCCATTATAATTTTCATATTTGTGATGTCTTTAACCATTCTCAGGACAAATCATAGGTTTCTACATGCTTTTTTTGCATACCTTAAATACATATATAAGATCACGAAATGTTAGTCCAGTGGTGAAACTGACACCCCACTTCAGTGACCCTATCCCTCAATTCCCTGTCCGCCGTATAACTATATTTTAATAGGGGTATAATGCGTGCCTGTGTATACGAAGTTGCAAAAAAAAACAACATTTGTATTAACAAACACAGGCAATAACCGTAAACCAATCTGAATAGGGAAGAATCATGGCGGTATTTCTAAGCAACAGCCCAAAGGGGTAATAGTGTTGCACCGCATGGGTCACACGCACTTGTCAACCGTTCCAAATGTGGCAAACACTACAATACTTCAGGGCACTGCTATTTTCAAAAATGTGTCATTCCAACACGATCCCATTGTCATTTTGCTAAAAGTGCATAATCTGCTAAATTCATAATGGTCGATCATTGGTCGGTCAATGGTCTCGTAATACTTTTTGATAACCGAGCTGCAACAACGTTCTAATGGTAGGTCACTGATCAAAGGAACTGTCAAAATTTTAGCAGATTACCGCATACGCCTGTCATTCACGTGTCATTATGTACGAGATTACCATTCTATGCTATTTCTTTCAATGGAGTGTCAGTGGTTAACCATCTTTTATATTAGTAGATTACCAAACTTGTCAAAATCAACCATTATTAAATCAATGATAGACCATTCTGACACTATTGTAATAGCATACCTGGGGCCCTGGACTGTTATTGTGTAAAATTGCAGCGATGAAGCACCATTCATGACACTTACCTGTATTCCAGAGGCCCTCTCCTGCAGCAGCCGACTCATGAGGAACACGAAGGTCAGCATGAGCGACAACCAGCAGACTATGTCGAGGGCATTGCAGACAACAGCAGCTAAAATATTGCTATTCTTGTCGTAGTAGGGGAACGCTTGCAGAGAAAGGACCTGTGGGAAAATTGCCCGAATAAAATATACATTTCATACGAGTATGTAGTGTTTTTCAGGAATTATAATACTTTTTGCAGTTCCCGTGAGGCAGTTAAAAGAGAGAGAGTTAGGTGGCGGATTTTTTTATTTGAGTCACGGTGACTCTGGAACGCAAAGGGCATGAGGAGGAACACGGATGGGTTTCTATTAAGAAGAACACCAAACCAGGAACGACAGGCTTTTGAGTAATGTTTTCGGATTTTACGCTTGAAGGAAAATGTTGACTCCTTTTTTTATTTTTTCATTCATCACTCGTAAGGACTTTTTCCTTTAGTCTATTATCCAGAGTTTAAGGCCTTTGCGCATTATCGTATTATTCAGAGCTGCGGATTCACACACAACCGACATTACCTACTGGTCGTAGAAAGCTGATATTTGGCATGTACTTCCTTGGGGAGTATAGGGAAGCACTAAGAGAGGATTTCCTGAAATTCCTACGGGATTGGGAAAATATGGGAAGTGCGTGTACGAAGTTGTAGACAAAAGTCAGTATTGTATAAAATAAACTCACCTGAGGTATGTCCTTGCTCGTCAACATTTTGATGTAGCTAGTATCGACCGCCCATTGGATAACCATGAATGTGTTATACACCAAACCTGCAAAGAACAGAACATTGATACATTAGACTCATTTTTTTTTTAATTTTTTTATTGACATCATAGGTTACAGAAACTTGTTGGAAGCCTCTGACTCTTGAACTAGGAGTACCTGTATATCAGGAGTCAGCGCCCTCTCCCATTTTATTTGGCTTAGACACTAAATACTAATGTCAACATAGGAATAGACAAACGTGTGGGCTACAAATAACAGTTAAAAAAAACGATTTACAAAAAAAAATATAACCGACTTTTACACAAAAAATCAAAAAAGTGCAAAATAACTTTAATTTCGGAACTCGGTGTTTGTGATTGCTTTTTCGTTTTTTGAACACCGACTTCCGAAATTAAAGTTATTTTGCACTTTTTTTGATTTTTTGTGTAAAAGTCGGTTGTATTTTTTTTTTTGTAAAAAGTTTTTTATTTTTCACTTTTTAGTGGTACCTAAAACCCCTCCCCTCCCCCTACCTAAACGAACCAATCACATTGGTGTAAAAAAAGCGTACTGCTCCTTTGCAGAGTAAACTAAGAGGTCGTCAATGTAAACAATGTAGATATTTTTTATAGATTTTTCGAAAACCGCTTGGTCGATTTCGATAAAATTTTCATGGGACCATTTGGGAAGTATACCCTTTCCAAAAAAAAGAATTTTTCAAATGACAAGCGATGGAGTTATGCGCGAACAAACATAAAAAAAAAAGAAATACAAACATCCGAATTGAGAACCTCCTCCTTTTTTAGAAGTCGGTTAAAAATACAGAACAGAAAAATGAAAAGTATGAAAAAAAGTATCAAAAATATAATATTTATATTTTTATTAAATTGTTATCTTACTGTTTGTGTGTGTGTGTGTGGGAGCTGTGTATGTGTAGGTGTATCAAAGAAAGGTAATTTTCAGTAGGTACTTACATATGTGCTCCTTTGTATAATGAGATTAATTAATTGTTTTCATCAACATTCTCATAATCAAGAGTAAAGACCCAGTTCTTAACTTTAATTTTACATTCGTGTAGTGTTAGCGAATAAAAATGTAAGATTCTATTAATTTTGTTATATGTACTAAAAGAAAAGCGTTTTGTCGTCTTGCAAAAGCCATACGACATTTTACAGATTCGATTACGTTTGGAGTTGTGAACGTGTCCTCCCGATGGATCCGACACAGGTAGGTACTTCCCGAAACAGCCGTGTCTGGTGAGCACCTGCGTCAGGCGGAAGGTGAGGACGCCGTGGCGTTTCTCCAACTGCGGAGACTGCGGGACTAGCGCCGCAATGGTGGCGTGCCCAACACTTAAAGTAGACCTATGTCCAACAGTTGTCTTACGGCTGATTTGATGATGATGAGGATGATGAATGCGAATTTAAAGCGTCGCGTTTGCGTTAACTTTATTATTTATATAAAAAACGGTTATCCGTTATTGTCACCAGGCGGTGACACTCCATTCCACTCCGCCCAGAGCGGAAGAAGTCATTTGATAATTTCCCATACGGAAAAAAGGTTCCTCGGTGAGTGTAACGTCATTTCGCAATTTTTTTATGACCGCGACTGTCGTGGATAGTGATGTTCAGTATATCAGTGTTTTTTTATAGATATGAGTAAAGTAGGTAGTGACTTATCAGAAAGATATTAAGTAATATTATCTTACTAAAGATACTCTGAGGTCTTTTGGGCATGTTATCTTGAGTATGTTCCTCCTCCTCAGTGAGGAAGTCCCCCTTCATGCGAATGATGTAGCTCAGACGTGCTGGCCATGTCACATCTGACATATCCTGTAAATACAAAATTTAATTAAAAGCGTCACATTGCAGTACAAGACATAGTTATGACAATACGCCACCGGTACATGGCGGACATCGCACCCGCGCGCACATATTGTGACGTTTTGGGAATACTTTGTGTTTACAAATCAGGAGTGGTGTTCTTGCTGGAGTCAGTTTTTCCGTATCAAGCAAGAAGAATGCAATTTTTTTGTGTTTTGTACTTTTTTTTTCTGTTTGCTTACTATTTCAATATTTTTTAATATGTGAGTACCATGAGCATGAGATATTTAGAAGTTTACCTCTGCTGGTAATACCTTGTTCTATAACTAGTATACTTGGTGCATCGTCCTCACATATATGAAGTATTTTTTGTATACCAAATATTGTAAAACATTTATTTGAAAACAGTAACTATGGAGTTTCTTGGTCGTTCTACTCCATTAGAATCTATCTTTGCGAATGGACGCTAGAGTCACTTAATTATGATAAATTTTATTGATGACGTTCAAAAGTGCCGATAATGGCCTAATTGAAATAAACGTTTTGACTTTTGACAAGAGTGAATAGGTTACGTCTAGACAAGCACGCACCACCTTTGACCAAATCGCTTACCATCAGGTGAGATTGTGGTCAAACAAAGATCTACCAAAAACAAAACACGCTAGCTCACCTTTAAGCTGGTCTCCGATGTTCACAATTACAATACAAGTAGGCATCTCGCAGGCTCTAACTAAGTTAGTCTGACAACAGTTTAATTAGCGGCCTTTTCATTGAACGGCGCTGTTTAATCAACGGCCTAAGCGACATCCCCGTATTTAATTGAACAGCTAAACAAAGGAATTGGTTCAATATCGTTTTGTGACTTGCCTAGCCAAGTAGCAGAACGTAGAGCACAGGGACCCAAGGCTGCTATTTTTATTAATTTGTCATTCCAGCACGATTCCACTTTCACTTTGCTAAAAGTTCGTAACCTGCTAAATTCATAATGGTCGATCATTGGTCGGTCAATGGTCTCATAATACTTTTTAATAACACAGCAATTAAAAGTTTATTACATTATGTACGATTACCATTCTATGCCATTTCTTTCAATGAAGTGTCAGTGGTTGACCATTGGAAAGTCATATAATAGTGGCGCTTTTATATTGGTAGATTACCAAACTTATAAAAATCAGCAATTATGAAATCAATGATAGACCATTCTGACACTATTGTAATAGCAGACCTGCAGCCCTATTATGACGTCTTAAATCCATCATGATTCCTGTGTCAGAGAGAGACGGAGTTACACAAGACGAATAGCACTATCTCTTTCCCTCACACGAATCATGATAGCATTGGCACTTCGTAGTACGGCCCCTGGGGCCCAGGAGGGGTCTATGTTGTTCAGGACTTGTCGGTGAAAACACTTACATGAAATATGAGGAAAGCTTGCGTGGTTTTCATTTTCTTCGCGATGTCAATCAGCCGAGATCCTTTCGGGAACGGAAAGTAGCCTCGTTTTTTTAAATCTGGACATAATAATGAAATCAATGAGGTGATTACCTACAGAATTCATTGGTCGTTTTTGTTTGTTTAAACAATTTGTTGTCTGTCTCTTGTTTATTTTTTAACGTATAACTAATAACGTAAAAATCCACTCAATTAGGTACCGAATTATTTTATATAGCTAATTCAGATTGGCACGTATGTCATCACATTTCTCATTGGCAGTGTCACTTGTATCTGGCTACTTAATACAGCGTATCATTTGAAAACCCTGGAACGGTCAAACAAAAACTATTGGAAATTATTCTTCAGATAAGTAGCAGAATTATGATTATGGAACTGAAGGAGTGTGGATATGATTCCCCTGGACTGGAGAACCCGTTAAGCTATACGTACTGCTCCTAATCACACTCTACTCGTGTAGGATTTCCGTCCCTTAGGACTACGAGTGTGGACGAAGAGAAACTGCATCTTGTGTTTAAGCAATCGTAGTTGGCTATAAAACCAGTGGTTTGTCGAAATTCTATCAGTGGAATGGTTAGTTGCGTTGACTTAATGGTCAACAAAATGAGCTCCTGAGTGGCGTTAAACATTTTACAGCAGGATTTTGGTAAGCGTCTGAATTCGCACTCGGTAGGTAGCATAGACAATAGGCTCACCCAATGTTACATAGGACTTGAAACCGTTAAGATTAACTTCCTAAATGTGGGTGAAAAGACCTAAACTGCTGACTAACTCTTATAGGAACTCAGGCATCGGTTGAACACCAATCAAAATGTCGCCTTTCTGTGAAGCGAGAACCTGTCACGTACCAGGATTGGAGCCGAGTCTCTGCAAGTTCAGTTTGGCACCCACGTCATCCATGAGCGCGTTAGTGAGCGTCGATTCAGGGGTGTACATGATCCAATAAGGTCTCGGTTTGATGTCCTCAATTGGTATTATTTCCTGCAGAAGAAATAGTTTGAGAATGATTGAAATCAAATATTTTTACGGTACCAAACGTCCGTATAAAGATTCATTTCATTTGGCGTATTTTTTTTTCTCACAGCTATTTGATACTTGCTGCCATCGTAAAAGTTGTAGAACATACAAAACATATCGCTTAACGTTATTTGGTCTTATAGGCTAAATTACCGGTCCTCCTTTGAAAATGAAAACAAAAAAACTTTTTACAAAAAATACAACCGACTTCTAAACAAAAAAAAAACAAAACGTAAAAAATAACTTTAATTTCGGAAGTCGCTGTTTTTTGGTTGCTTTTTTGTTTTTGAACACTTTGAATTCCGAAATTAAAGTTATTTTGTACTTTTTGGTTTTTATAACATGCATATAATATGACATTTTAACTCAATATAAATAACAATAATAATAATCTACAGAGTAAAATAAATTTTCACTTAAATTGCTTTTCCTATAAAGTAGCGTTTTTCGACTTACGACGTTTACGTAGCGTTGTCGATTTGGTGGTGGAAATTAGCTTTGTATAATTAATACAGTACTGGGCCCAATACAGAACCTAGTGGCACTCCTAATTTTATGCCATAACAGGAGGAGTCTGAATCTTTACTACTCCGAGTATTCTGTTGTTAAAGTATGATTCCAAAAGCTGTGGTAAATTTCGTGTGGAAGATTAATTGAAGCTTGAACAATAAGTAGTCTTGGGTAACAGATTTTCTCAAAAGCTTATTGAATATCCATGAAGACTAACGAGCAATATTCCCTGTTTTCCAATTAATGAAGAAATTTTGGTAACTAGGTACTCTGTGCGCTTGTTCTGTTGGCGAATGTTTCCTCCTCAATTTGAACTATATAAGGAAAACTATCGCCTTTCTAGAAAATTGTCGTAGTACATTAGCCGTTACCAAACAACGTCCTGAAGCCATTTTCGGTCTAGTTTCCTTTTCTTGAGGTAGATTTCTTTAGGTGAGCAACTCTTTAAGTGCGGGCTTAGCTGACCATCTGATATTAGAAACGTGTTAATTTAATTTTCAGCGTTTACAGACCCGGGATTGGACCCAATCCCGGGTCTAATCCTTTAATTTTTGCTGTTACTCAATATTTGCTCTGAAAGCATCCCAAACTGTCTGTGTTTTTTTGTCTGTCGTTTTTGGCTTGTATTTGGATTTCAGTGCTAATAGGCTAGTTGACAAAATTTGGAAATTAGTTTAAAACTATAGCTTAGCATCTATTTCACCCCAAAAATATATTATTTTAAGTAAAATAGGTCTTTTACATTAGTAGGTATTTTGAGACTTTTGAAATGAATTTGAAATTGATCGCGAAAAAGGCCAAGACTGTCATGGCGTCTTTAATGACGTCACACCTCGGGAAACAGTCGTGTTTGTATATAACAGTCAGCTGTGTTTTTTAATAAATAATGAATTCCTCGTATTATAAATACTGTATAGTGCCCCAATGTAAAAGTACAACGGTAAAAACGCAAAACAAATTATTCATATATGTTCCAAACAATAAACAAATACGAAGAAAGTGGTTAAAAATGGCTAAGTGGGAAGATTCTCTTACTTTATCAACTGATTCCACAATTTATTTCATTATTATTTAAGTATTATACACAACTCGATGTATCTATTTATAAATGTATAGTAAAAGAAATGAATTTTGCAAAATCTACCATAATATACCACACAAAACCTATAAAATTTTATGACTTGAATAGGGTTTTATGATTTATTTGAGTTAAATATTTTTTTTTTTTTGCTGCGAGTGCTGATTTTGAATCCTAAGTGTGGCGAGGGATTCCAAGGCACGAGATGCAAAAAACTATACTCTAGTGTAACGCACATAACTTTTCACTTCAGCAGCGAGAACACTTTACGAGTTAAAATAATAAACAGGAATAGTAGGTACTTTATACTTAATTCTGCATTAATAAATTGTTGTTTTTACTCTTCCGGTGTTAAAATACTGTTCTCGTAGCTAGTTTCACTCATATTTTACGATTATTTTAATATTTTTTAACTTTTCAACTCTACGCCAGCCACGTTTGATTCTGGAGCTCTTTTATTTAAATTGAGGTGTATTCGGAAATTGCACCCATGATATTTTATTATTCAAAATATATTATGTAACATTACCTACTGAAACTAGAAATAAATATGTAGAGGTTAAATATCAGTTTTATTTGCAGTAAATAGGTACTTATTTTCGTTTAAATACAACATTAGGTTAAAAATTCAATAAATTACATTAAAAGACATCATTATCTTTTTGCAAAAATTCTTTAGTTAGTAACGAAATTCCGAACGTGTTTGTCTTTGAGGTCGAATTCAAAATCGGAACTTCGAAAGGCCTTTGTCTCTCTCTCTTTCTAATGGCGGGAAAGAGATAGAGTGTAAATGTTTCGAATTGTAGGTATGATTAACCCAAGGCTGAATGAGATATTCGCGGCTTTCTGAAAATAAAATAATTTAAAAGTTATTCAGTGAGCAAAATAGATTTTGCTCACTAATTCAGGCAGCAAAACCTACAATCATGTTTGAGCTACTGAAGTGAAAATATTATTTTCGTTTTATAAAATGTAATAATTCAATGCAGCTATAAGGAACTACCATAGTTGAAAAAACGAAGGATGTCAATAATCGCAGAGTGTTTGAATGAGCCAAAGGAAAGTAGTACCCCAAGTTTATCCGTTTTTCAAAACGAACTGTATTAATTTAAAAATAATTGCTGAAAGCTCGCGAAATAACCTGTTCACTTTATACGAAAATGATAGCAACAACATAGCGTTTCGCGAGGTGTGACGTCACGCTTCCGTGCTCTTCTCTGATTGGTGTTTAATGTCACGTGATTAAACGCCTAATTTTGTCGATTTTATTTTGCAAAAATATTTTTAATCCTTTGTTATATTAATAGAAAAGTTGTTTTTTTGTTTACTTATTATCATGGTTAATCATTAGAAACTCAAAGCCATCCGATTTATTCTTAGTGGAAACAAGCCTATTGTACCCATTACAGGTATGTAATTAGAACGACTATCGAGACAAGTTACTACGTTTAGGCCAATGTGCGGGAGTGCCGTAAATATAAACAAATCTAACGAAGTCTGGTTTTTTTTGGTCTGTAGGCTAGTATATAAGCTGACCTTTTTTACGGATGTGGAATCAAATGTCTGAGCGGAGCGGCAGGGAGTGTCAGACTCTTACTGGCTAAAACCAATCCGTGATCCTCCTAATGCACTTTTCGTTCCTGGGCCATGGTGAAATTTTCGAAAAAAATCCGTGACCTTGGCAAGTACTGGCCCTATCAGTCCCCGACTGCTATGCTGACATCTCTATGAGTCGCTCGTGGAACAAAACGCACCGTCGACGCGGGCGTAATTGTAAGCGGACTCCGAAGCCACCCAATGCTCGCCATCCGCAGGCCCACCCCTACGGTGGCTGGGAATCGCCCTGTGACTCGCGATGTCCAGGGCGTCTTATGCTAATGCTGTGGTTGGGGCGTGAGGTTTGCCTCTCCCTCACACGAACTTAACTTCTTCTTCGCTAGCCAGACTATGGATTGAAGCAGAGCGAGTAGCGAGAGGTTGCCGCCGACGATCGCCTCAACGTGGACACGGCGTGGCACCGCCCAAACAGGGCAGACCTGCACCGTATGCTCCACTGTGTCCTTCGGCCGATCCACACAGTGTAGACAGACAATGTGATCTTTATTACTCTAGTTGTTGTACTTCAGGTTACCCATACATCGATACTAATATTATAAAGCTGAAGAGTTTGTTTGTTTGTATGAACGCGCTAATCTCAGGAACTACTGGTCCGATTTGAAATCTTTCAGTGTTTCAGATAGCCCATTTATCGAGGAAGGCTATAGGCTATATATCATCACGCTAAGACCCATAGGAGCGGAGCAGTCATGAAAAATGTGACACAAACGAAGTTGTGCGGACAGCTAGTACTAGATATATTCATATACCTAAGTTTGAATGAGACAAACTGAATACTACTCATTTACATTATGATCGTTTTTTATATAATTAACTCGACAAGTAAATAGCACACTTAACAAGTAAATATATATCACATATTTCAACACAACAAACTCACCGTGTTAGTCATGTTGCTCCCTGTTGATGAAACATATCTTTTATCGACATCTAATAAATGATCTTGTAATAAAAATAGTAAAAGGAAGAACACCAGAGGAGACACGATTTCCACTATTGTGTACATGAACCTTCTAAGCCTAACCACCGCATGTTTCCACATCAAAACCCACAACTCTGTCATCGTGCGTTTCGTTTGATTGCACCACACATTAACACGAAACAGCCGAGGTTTAAATATACAGTTATATTATAAGGAAGCATGATTGTTTTGAATTCACAGTTTGAACATAGGTTGCAACAGATCCAGTTCAGGATCGTGTCAAGTACATGAACAATATATTGATTTTTTTATGGAAATTATTCAAAATAAAACATTTTCGTTTTCCAAACTACTCGAGTGAAATTATTAATGGGTGTGACGTTGACATGACAGCAGACCACAGAGTACTTTTATGTATGTATATAAGCCTATATAAGCCAGACGATATGTGACAGTACACAAACTGGGCTGCCAGTTGTGCCAAATTTTAGAAGACTCAAAAATATCACTTTTCCATGCCACTATGTATACGTGGGAGCAGTGGTGGCCAAGTGGTAACGACCCCGACTTACGAATTGTAGATCGCGGGTTCTAACCCAGCCAGGCGCATTACTTTGTGTGATTAACTTAATCACCACTGCTCTCAAAACGGTGAAGGAAAACATCGTGAGGAAACCGGCATGTCCTAGAACCAAATATTCGAAGACATGTGACATTCACCAACCCGCACTGGGCCCGCGTGGTGGATTACGGCCCATTCCCTCTCCTAGAGAGGAGGCCTGTGTCGCATAAGTGGGAACATTAAAAGGCTGATTGTGATTATGCCAGCCACTATGTCACGGTAACGTTAAATAATATGTCATGCATAACCGTTCGTTGTCGCCCGGCCAATATAATGAATTTCTGTCAATTTTATTCAACACTAGCTGTCCGCACAACTTCGTTTGTGTCACATTTTTCATGACTGCTCCGCTCCTATTGGTCTTAGCGTGATGATATATAGCCTATAGCCTTCCTCGATAAATGGGCTATCTAACACTGAAAGATTTTTTCAAATCGGACCAGTAGTTCCTGAGATTAGCGCGTTCAAACAAACAAACTCTTCAGCTTTATAATATTAGTATAGATTGGTATGAAGACTTGCATCGATAAAGGTGTCTTTGCCTTAGGCTACATTGAATCCCTCGCTGCATTCAGGATTCTTGTACAAGGGAGTTAGTTCAAGAATCCTTAATTATGTGCCTTCACTGCATGTGTTATTCAGCTCATGTGTTAAACTCTAAACTCCCTCGGTACGCACGAAAGTTAACTCTGAAATCCTTCATTACTTTCGGGAACTCATTACAGTAGAACGCCGATTATCCGAAAGCCGCCGATTAACCAAATCGCCAATTATTCGAATCGATCCTAAGCGTACTTAATATAAAAAATGAAAACCAAGTTATTTTATAACCAAGTAATTTATTTAGTAAGTAATTTATAAAAGTAATTTTATAAATTGTTACCAAGTTATTGTAGAACTGTGTTTGTGAAACTTAATAAAGTTTATTCTATGTGTGACAGTCCTTTTTTCTTTATTACCAGTCTATGTCTGATTATCCGAATGTACCCCGGTCTCAATTAATTCGGATAATCGGCTTTCTACTGTATTTACTTTCCTTCATTACTTTCTGCCACTTGCAGAGGGGTATTACGCAACCTGAAATAAAAAAAAAACCATACAATTGAAAGTTTTCATACTTTGAGCAATGAAATTAAATTATTTCTACGGTAAATGTGTTATGAGGGCTGATCCAAAATAATAATCGGGTAAATTTAATAAAGCATTGATAATATGTTTTATGTGTAGGTAGACACAGTAATTTTACAAAAAAATGACAAACATTTCGTGAGAGTCGTTAAGGAGATTCCAAACCTGTTTAAAAAAAAGTACCTACTTATAATGTTCAAATTGACTTTTAGAAAATATTAAGGGTTTTTGCTCCTTTATTTGCAATGGTTGCACTCTACTCTAGTTAACGGTACTAGGCAGAACTTCCATGGAAGATGAACACTGAGATAACATCCATCAGACGTTAATGGATGGGTGGCTTTCCGAGGATAATGCCACAAAAGTTCAAGAGGTTCGTTGACAAGTGACCATCAGACATTTAGCTGAGGTCACAAGGGTCTCATATGGTAGCATTCGATGGAAATGGAACCCTTTTTTTTCTAGATCGAAAATAAAAGAAAAGACTTCTCCCGCTCTGGGCGGGGCGGAAGGGAGTGTCAGACTCTTACTGATTATAACCCATCCGTGTTCCTCCTAGTGCCACTTGCGTTCTAGGTGACTCATTCGAACAAATTCCGCAACCTTAGCAGGCACTGACCATATGAGGTCCCGTCTTCTTAGCTGAAAGCTCTTTGAGGCGCGCGTGGAACAGGATGCGCCGTCGACCCGGGCTTGGTTGCTACCGGGCAGCGAGCCACCCACAGCTCGCCATCCGCAGGGCCGGCATTCAATGGAACCTTACAGACGAGTTAAATATGAAATAAGTTCGCTATCGTTAAGGTGGGTTACAACTTGTAACAAAGCAAGCATTCGTGTCGCTTGTACTTGGAAACGAACACGCAAACAACTAACCGCTCGTTGCTAGAATAGGTACCTAGTCAATGTATATTTTATACATTACATTAATGTGTTAAGTATTCTAAACATGGCCTAGGTATTGTATAGAATAGGTAGCGTATTATTCATAATTAAATATTTATTAGAGAAAGTCAACTTGGCTTGATTGGCTTCATTATTCGACAGTCAAACATCAACTTGTATGAATAAAATGTCAATTTTATCATACATCTTGAAAAAGAGGTCAGAAGTTATGCGGTACATCAACGACTGAACAAAATCACTCCGCTCATAGAATAATATATAGGTATAATAACTCCGCTCTCAAAACGACCCATGCGCAAACGACGCTGCTGCACGACTTAGGTCAAAAACATTATAGATAAGTAGTTCCTTACAGAAACTTATTTTATGACTATTTATTTATTTATTTATGTAGATGGAGGACTTACGGCTAACAAAAACAGATAAAATGGAAACTTAGTCACCAAAAAGCCAATTACAAAGTCCATGGCAAAGTCAAGAGGAAATCGTAAGATTTAGCAGTTTATATGTGCATGAAGTCTTAGTGACGAATTTTGCTACCGGGATCCCAAGTACCTACTTAATATAAAAAAGTGCGAAAAAGGTTTTGTTTGTTTGTGGTCTCTGTACGGCTGAACAGATTGGGATGAAAGTTGGCAAAAGGGGTGGACTATGTTCAGAAATAGGACATACTTTTCATATCAGGAGTATGCATTTTCTACGTTCACGCAGGCAAAGACGCGGGTTGACACTAGTATCAAATAAAACAAGCGTAAACACTGAATTGAAAAGCACCCCAAAAGTTTGACCCCATATTGTGAAATATTTTAATTACGATTCACCCAGTACAGGAGCTGATGAGGATTTAGTTTATTACTGTGGTTATTGGGTGATGCTTCCACAAACCCACAGACAAAAATTCCTCAATTTTTTTTTTGTCTTTTGTCTAACATTTCTCAGTTATTTTAATGCAAAAATATTCAATGTACAGACACGGCAAGTCTACGATTTTAAACGCATAAAGTTTAAGAGTCTCACCCACTCCTCTCTCCAACTCTTCATGCTCTTACGTTATTTGGTTGCGCGAATTCGCAGCCAAAACCCACCGCGACGGTCCGGTTTGAAAAATTCTTTCAATGCCCGTTTATCGAGAAAGGCTATATACCATCACGCTAAGGCCAATAGGAGCGGAGTAATCATGAAAAATGTGACACAAACGAAATTACGCAGGTCAGCCAGTGGGTAATAATAATATACCGCCGATTACGGTTCTCCCATACACAAACTTTCTGGTTCAGGAATTCGATGCGCTCTGTGACACCGGACGTCACTTCCCGAGGACTGATTCCAGTTCCCGAAAACATCAGCATCAGGCGTGGTCGTATATTGCCCTCCCTGAAGCAGTAGGTGCAGGTAACCTGTGTCTTATGATGCAGAAGATGCAGGTAACTTGTGTCTTGTGTGTGGTGAATTTGGACGAGATAATGAAACTTGGTAGGTACCGGTGTACTTCTTGTGGGCTCTGGGCTCATGCCGATTGTACTGGATGGGACTCTGCGCACAATTATGTGTGCGATATGTGTTGATCACAATTGTCCACATGCTGATCACTATTGCCAACAGATGTTGACAGTGGTGATCAAACTTATTTTTTTTTTAAATCTGTTATTGTACCAAAACTTGTGAACCAAACTGAAGAAAATTGATCTCAATTGATAGTTAAGAAAGTGAAGATTATAATAAGAACAAAGCAATAAAGCTTTTTTTTCATTCTCGCTTAGGTGATTCTCATTACCAACATCTCTCTACTACCTACACTTTCAAAACTTGTCGAAAAACTTATCAACAAACGTCTAGTAAATTATCTTGAGACCAAAACCCTACTGTCGAGTTCTCAATTCGGATTTAGAGCTGGAATATCGACAAATGATGCAGTTCATGAATTAACTGATTACATTGTTAATAAACTAGACCATAAAAATAAAGTAATAACAATATTCTTGGACTTAGCAAAGGCTTTTGACACAGTCTCTGTTCCACTCCTATTAGCCAAGTTACATACCATGGGGATTCGCGATGCGCAGCTCGAGTTGTTTAGGGATTACCTTTCTGATAGGCAGCAGAGAGTTAGAGTGGGGGAAACAACTAGTGATGACCTACCCATAACCTACGGTGTTCCTCAGGGCAGTGTGTTGGGCCCCACACTCTTCCTCATTTTCATTAATGACCTGTGTAATCTCCTACTTAAAAATGGCAAAATCATAACGTTCGCGGATGACACAGCACTTGTCTTCCATGGTGATACTTGGAATGATGTCTACGGATTTGCTCAAACTGGTTTCAGCACAGTAATACATGGCTCAATGACAACGGCCTTACACTCAACGTAGACAAAACCAAATATATACCGTTCTCCATTATAAATACTACAGACGCAATTCACGAAAATTACTCTATAAAAGCCCACTACTGCTCCTCCAGCCATTTATGTTCCTGTAGAGACTTAGAAAGAGCTTCTAGTATAAAGTATCTTGGAGTCATGATTGATAGCACACTAAGCTTCAAATATCATCTTGACCTACTAACCTCTAGAACTAGGAAACTAATATATATCTTTAAAAGTCTGAGACACATAGCTGACAAAAAAGTCGTTAAAATGGTATTATGTCTCTATGCCAATCCATTCTGAGCTATTGTGTTACTGTGTGGGGTGGCTCCTGTAGGACACACATTCTGAAACTAGAAAGAGCCCAAAGAGCGGTCTTAAAAGTAAGTTTGTCCCTACCATTCTTCTTTCCTACTAAGGATCTCTACTGGCTCTCTGATGTCTTGACAGTACGCCAACTGTATATATTATGCACAGTTCTAAAACAGCATTCTCTAATAGGGTATGATCCCTTATTGAATAATAATAAGCGAGTCAAACACAGGGTTTGCCAAACGTTAACCAAGCGAAACACTGCTTTCTCACGCAAATTCTTTGAATTTTTAGGTGGATATCTATACAATAAAATAAATAAAAAGCTGGCAATTTATCCCCCTACAAGAGCCAATTGTAAAAGGGCTTTAACCACTTGGCTAAAGTCCCTCAGTTACGAGGAAACAGAAAATTTGCTTAAAGTCCCGTCCTAAAATGACCTAGTATGACTTGACATCACCCACACACTCATCCACATCCACACACACTCACACACCCACACCCACACAAACACCCACACTATCACCTACATATAGGTACCCACACACATACACTCACTCCACACACATACACCCACTCCACACACACATTTACACAAACACAACTCACACACCCTTACATACACATTCGCATACCTGATTCTCACAACCTCTTATACTTAATTCTCACTACAGTCACACTCCACCAAGTTTTACCTATTTAAATATCACGTAACTGGAATGATGTACAGCTTACCGTTACCCACTTCCGGAGTCTGGAGAGGCTGGTAATCTGTCATACAGGTCTCCTAGTACAGAAACCAGTCTCTCACATAGATTATAACCCTCAAATGTACACCTTGAATTATGTATTCCTTGTATAATGCTATGTGAGAGAGAAAATAAACTTTTTGTATTTGTATTGTATTGTATTGTATCTCCCCTATAGTTTGCCGATGAATGCCCTAGCCTCATTGATACGCTCTCGCAACGTCCTGCACTGCCAGGCAGGTGCAGCAGGCTTAGGTCGAATAGCTTCGTCACAACTGGGGAACATGACTAGGGAACTTGTTCCCTATGGGACATGCCGCAACAGCCCCGCAAAACAGGATTTATGCGTATCAACGAGGCTCTCGCTGCTTTCAATTATTTTCCACGCATTACCTAAAAGTAAAGTGCGCTTTGCATAAAATGTGTGTTGTATGTGTGTGTGTGTTTGTGTAATGTGTTGTGTGTGGTTATGTTTGTATGTGTTGTTGTGTATATTGCAAAAGATACATTCCTATACGATATTGACTATTTTATTATTCAAACGATCATATCAAATTCACATATTAAAGCTAATCTTTGTTTCGTTTTCCAGTTTCCACTACGTGAACGAAGCTATTTTGACCCTATGCAGATGCTAAACCAGCAAAGTTGTTTTGGCAATTTTTAACAAAAAATAGTTAAAATCTGATTTATCTACTTATAAAAAATAATTTCTGATTGTCAGTCCCGCTAAACTAAAAAAACGGCTACAATAATGTGTTTTTGTTGTGTTCCAATACTTCCAATAATAAAAATCTGACACGACCAGGCGATCCAGAGCGAGGTTGGTACGAAAGACAATTTTAAAAATACATTATTGCCAAACTATTCGCCACTAGTCCTAAATAAAGTAAAATAAACAATACTCCCCGTAAAATTCCGCAGTTTGAAAGTCAGTTTATCGTAATAGGTTACCGGTAGGGCGCATGTGCACGACAAGGAATTTTACCGACTGGCAGTCCGATTTTGTATGGCGTGCCATATCAGACCGTAAAAAATCAGACTGCCGGACGCCGGACGGTAAATTTCCTTGTACCGCACAAGAGCCCAGACCTACCCTAGGCTCGTCTAGGTCATCAAGAACAAGTTACCAAAATCTCGTGTTTTACTTTATTGTTTTCCAGGATAACAATAAACCTGATAATGTACGCAGTTATATTAACTTTGCACAATTACCCTAATTACACTACCCAATTAAGCACGGCACACCAGGGCCCCAAGTCTGCTATTACAATAGTGTCAGAATGGTGTCGTTGTGCAGTCATTTCTTTTAATAGTTCGCTGTTCGGTTATCAAAAAGTATTACGAGACCATTGACCGACCAATGATAGCCCATTATGAATTTAGCAGATTACGAATTTTTAGCAAAATAACAATGGGATCGTGTTGGAATGACAAATTTATAAAAATAACAGACTTGGGCCCAGCATAAATGACATCATTCAGCGCGCTCTTGACACCGCCGAGGTGCCAACTGTATTAGAACCAAATCGCTTGGCGCGAGACCATGGAAAGAGGCCAGATGGGATGACCAGAATGCCTTGTGAACTGGGTAGGTCTTAGGTGTGGATGCCCTTGCGCCATCCCATCTTCTTAACACGGCGGGTTGTGCTAGGACGGCTGCGACAGGTGCAGAAAATCTCAAACGGCGCAAATACAAATTCAAATAACCTTATTGGGAATTATGTTTGGGACTTTTTCGCGAAATCAGTAAGCAGTTTGTCGACTCTTCATGTGACCAGAGGGCTGGCCTTTTCTTTGGTCAACGAATCAGCATTGCCATTCAACGTGGCAATGCGGCCAATGTTCTGGGCACTTTTCCCGTTGACAGTGATGTAGACGAATTTTTCGATGCCCTATGAGTGGCCCCTTCCTTCCTTTTCTTTTTAAAATCCATCCAATGGTTGTCTTAAAAAGATCGCTTTTAACGATAAGGCCGCCCATGGTTGTCTTAAAAAGATCGCTTTTAACGATAAGGCCGCCCATTGTGTCACATGTTTTCTGTTTTCATCATCTATATAGCCTAAATGGTGTACATAATAAAGAGTATTCTATTCTATTCTTCCCCCCTTTTTACCCCGCTTGTAATTTATATAGGTATGTATAAGTTTTAATTATAAATTATTATATTAGTGCCAAAAAAACCAGTCAGTATTTCTATCAAGTTTCATATAAACTTCCACCCCCTATTTCACCATACGGGGAAAGCTTCCATTTAATACCAGTTGCCAGTCCAGTAGGTTTTATTCGTTCGATTCATAATATCCCATTATATTACGATAAAATCAGGTTTTATACCTATGTACATAAGGTTAAAGTATAAAACTTCTTATATAGGTAATACCTACTGGGTTTCCAGAGGATCATGGCCATCCGGCTGGCCCGCAGCTACCGCAACGCAAGGTCTCCGGCGAGGCGGCGAGCCTCCTTGCCGGATTGCCACCGTAGGTTCTGGAGGTGAGAGTAACGGTCACAAGGAGGCATAGGAACCTCTTTCATATGTTCTGTTGCGATCCCCTCCTTCTGCGAAGCTAGCGCTAGCTAAGGATGAGGCAGACCGCGCTCGGTTGAGGAAAACCTCACGCCACAGCCGCCCCGGGCGTCTGGAGTTGCAGGGCGATTCTCGACCACCGTAGGCGCGGGCCTGCGGATAGCGAGCGATGGGTAACTCCTTCGTCACCGTCCGATAAAAACGACCGTTCGAGGGTGCGTTCTGTTTCACGCGCGCCTCAAAAAAATGTCAGCCGCATAGGGCCTGCTAGGGTTGCGGAATTTGTTCAAAAAAGTCACCGCAGCCCTGGAACGCATAGGGCATTAGGAGGAACCCGGGTGGGTTTTAGTCAGTAAGAGTCTAACAGTCCCTTCCGCTATGCTTCCGCTCCACTCAAGGCGAAAGAAATCATTTGATGATTTTTTACCCATCCAAAAAAATATACTGGGAACCACAGATATAGATAGACCTATATCTGTGCTGGGAACATTCGCAAAAGAGCGAATTGCCAACAAATAATAAATTCCCACCTTTAGGGTAAATATTGGTAGAAGAGAAGAAAAAAAAGAAGAAAAAAATATTATTAACTTCATCAGCCTGTGAACGTTGTGAATAGTAATCATAATCGTTTATTTGCTTTGCGCACAGTCCAACCATATTACGCCTTGAGGCATGCAAATACCAAGCTTTTGCTGTATCACAACATTTTTATACAAAATAATACATGCACCAGAAAAATAATTAATAAATAACACAATTTTGGCATTTTCAACGCATAATTAGACCGCTCTTCAAAAAAATAATTGACTTATTAGTATTTCTTCCAAAAATGATATGACAACAACGATGCTCCTTAGATATTTGGGTTTATTCTGAGCACTTTTCCCCTCCTAGAGAGGAGGCCTGTGTCCCAGCAGCGGGAACACCTCTAGAACCCTATCGGTCCCGGCGGGCCGCGTGTGATTCAAAGTTTCATCTTATGCAGATGACGAAACATTTTGGTATTTTAATGATTGAACTCTATGGTAGATAATATTTATAATCTGTGGTAACAAACAGAAAGAAAAAATATAGCTGACACCACAGACTACAGCTGACACCATTTCGAACAATAAATGTCAAAATCACGTAAACATGATTGTGACACTTGAAACCACTTGAGATGTTGATGTTTAGAATGTAGTACCATGTTACGATTCAATTTATAAATACCTACAAAAAAAAAAAAAACAAAATTCCGATAAGTTTTGCAAAAAACTCGTATTTGATTATTGTTCTGTAAAATGAACTGATTTGAACGAAAATAACTATAGTATAATAGTTATACCTATAATAGTAATTTTCATTTTCAGCATGTGGACAAAGTCTTACCAAGTGAGTACTGGGTTACCCAGTTACTGGGTTGTGGAGGTCATACAGGTAGTCGTCCCACGTAAGATACCCAAATAAGGTTGGAAAAAACCTAGACTTACGATGCCATTTGACGTCGAGAATAATATAAGCTTTTTCACAAGGATTTCTATTTCTATTTCTAGTTTTCTCTGTCACATACATACAGACATACCTTCTACACTTATTTATTCAATTTTGTCTTTGTTTCGGGTGATAACGTAACAAGGAAATCACTAAATTGCTGTTACATGAGACCGCGCATCGTCACCGCGACCGCCGCTTTTGTTCTGTTGGCAGGCTATAGGCAGATACGGATTTAGCCATGGCAACACACTCCTCGACTGTCACTGTCATCTGCTGTCATGACAGTCAACGTCAGCGTCACAGGTATTCATTCCACTCGAAAAGTTTAGAATGGTTTGGAAAATGAAAACGCTTTATTTTGAGTAATTTACTTAGATCAAAATTTTCTAAACATTGTTCATAAACTTTACAGATCCTAAACCGAATCTGGTGTAACCTATGTTTATACAGTGAATTCAAAACAATTATGCTTGCGAATATTATAACTATATGTTTAAACTGCGGGTGTACACAATCCATTGTGATGTCTGATGCAGATGAAGTTTTGTGTTGAAGTTGTGTGGTGCAGTTGTATTAAATAGTGTGAAATAGATCTTTAGTGATAATGAGGGTGTTTTGCGTTTTGATGTGGAAACATGGGGTGGTCAGACTGCGAAGGTTTATACACACGACTGTGGAAATCGTATCTCCTCTGCTGTTTTTCCTTTTAGTATTTTTTTTACAACACCTGATAAAAAATGTTATGAAGAGCGTTATGTCATCACCGGACGGGAGCATAGACACGGTGAGTTTTCAGTGTTGAAATACGTAAATTAATTTTCCTTGTCACGTTCATAAATAAAAACCATTTTATTATGAATGTCTCAGAGAACCTAAAGTAACGACCAAATACGACTAATCAACTAGACCAACAAATTTGTATATAAAAACATATAAGTAAGTCATTGAGCATCAAAAATTCATCCACGTCTTGGTCGTGTCATAAGTTCCCAGAACACTGGCAGCTGTGCTGCTTCGAATGTCACCACTATTCTTTAACCAAAACTAAGCCCAGCCCTCTGGTCTCAGGAACAGTAAATAAGGTTGTTTGCTGCTGTCACGAAATACTCAATGAGTACTTGTACCCCATGGCCCTAATGTTTCAACCCCAAAGGGCACAAATATCCCTGCGAGACTTTCTGCACCTGCAGCAGCCAGGCATGCTAAGAAGATGGGATTCGCCAATAGTTTGACACATGTTGTATCCCACACCTACAACCTTCCCAGGCATTATGGTCATCCCCAGTGGCGTGCAGTGGTTCGAGTTAGGGTAGGCCAGAGAAAATGTCCAAATAAATTTTTAAAAATAACCACATTATTCAGGGTTGATTTTTAATGAAAAGAGTTTTTTTTTTCTTTTTTTTAAATAGCCTATTAAAAAAAAAACAAAAAAAATATCTCCACATTTCAACCCTAAATAATGTGGTGTGTTTTTTTTTGGACATTTCCTCTGGTCTACCCTAATTCGAACCACTGCATGCCACTGGTCATCCCATCTGGTTTCAACCCAATGTCACGCCACACAGCTAAAATGCTTGTAGCTAAAGTCAACTCTCATTCACCCACAACAAGTAGGCATGCACTCTTTGGTTATTCTGTAGTATACAGCTGAGTGGCTTGACCCATTGGATCTGAGAAACTTCAAATTCTCTGGTGGGCAAAGCCATAACAAGGGTGATTCTATGATAAGAGGTTTCAAGTCCTTAGAAGATACGGCTAAGAAGAAAAATCGGATTATTTTCATTAAAAACTTACTTATATTTGTACTAAGTAGTAGGGATGGGCAAGTGAAAAAAATATATCGATATTTATCGTATCGATATTTTTAAACACTATCGATAATTATCGAGTGAAAAATATCGATATATCGATATATCGTCAGTTTTCGCATGATTATTCATACATATTCCCAAAGCAATCAAACTTCGTAATAAACAATAGAAGAAAATAGTATTTTTTATTAATGCTCGAGCCTAAATATATTTTTAAGTTTTGTGATTGATTTATTGAAAAAAAAATCCGATAATTGTTAGTTGCTTGTTAATTCAAGGTCATTTTCGTCTTACACTGATAGTTTAATAGAATTTGTATTTTCGTGCACGCTACCAGTAGTCTAAAATTGCATTATTGCATTTAATAACGATTGCGGCGAGATTTTTTAAGATGGTTGTAAGTACGCGAGGAGCATGCAAGGATAATCTATTGTAATAACATTAAAAACACGCAACCAAAATTGCGCAAAAAAAATATCGAATTTGATACGAATTCGATAGTCTAAACTAAAAATTAAATATCGATATATCGCGACTAAAAATATCGACGATATATATCGATAATTGAATGGAAAAATATCGATATTTCGATATATCGATATTTTTTGCCCATGCCTACTAAGTAGTACTATTTGTAAAAATTATATTATTTATTCTACTAATATTATAAACGCGAAAGTTAAGTATAGTATGGATGGATGGATGTTTATTGCTCTTTCATGCAAAAACTACTGAATGGATTTGGATGAAATTTGGCACAGAGATGGTTTATAACCAGGATCAAAACTTATGTGAGTGAAACCACAGAGCACAGTTAGTAAGTAATATTTTATTTGTACAAACATGAGTATGCATACTAAAAATCAGCATGCAAGATGATAAAAATATTTTAAACAGGTTGTCATGCCTTTGCCTTATAACGTGTTGTACAAATAGGTAATACTAGCTGCTGCTCGCGACTTCGTCCCCGTGGAATCCCCGATTTTAAAACATTCTTCATCGCTGCTCCGCTCCTATTGGTCTTAGCGTGATGATATATAGCCTATAGCCTTCCTCGATAAATGGGCTATCTAACACTGAAAGATTTTTTCAAATCGGACCAGTAGTTCCTGAGATTAGCGCGTTCAAACAAACAAACAAACTTTATAATAGTAGTATAGATGTAATGCATTTTTATTTTGCTAAATTATACAGCTGATTCAATTATTTAAAATGTAAGTAATATAACCACAATTCAATTTATATCCAGATTAAAATATAACAATCATAGCACTTACAGAACAACTCTAAAGTAATCAAAATAAATAAGTAGGTAGAAATCATGATAGTCATTCAAAATATTTACACGAAATCATTAATGGTGTATAGCTCCATCTACAATTCTTTTTTATTTTTCTCTTTAAACTGCATGTCAAACTTTTGCCAAACAAAATTCAAAGCTTTTATGTGACATGCAGTTTAGTATTTGCAGTTTATTAATTTACTAGTGAGCCGCCCGGCTGCAACAGGCCACACACCTCTAAGTACTATATAATGCACGTATTATACATATAAACCTTCCTCTTCTCTCACCTCTTCTTCACTCTTCCTCTATTAAAAAACTGCATCAAAATCTGTTGCACAGTTTTAAAGATCTAAGCAAAAATGGGGACAGACAGACAGCAGGAAGCGACTTAGGCTAAGAACTCACGGAGCGATTTTCACCCGCGAGCGCCGCGGTTGCGGGCCCGCAGCTTCTGTAGAATGCAGATATATATGTAAAAAATTAAAGCACAACTCACGACGCGTTTTACGCCCGCGGTGAGCGCGGTTGTTTACGGTTCCCGCTGCACCGGCGGGCAACTAGTAGAATCGCGCGGGCCGCGGTCGCCCGCAGCCTCGGCGGGTGGCGCCCGCGCGCTCTGCGATCGGTTTGCGTTCGACCGCGGTGGCCGGCGGGGGCGGGGGGTACAGAAATCTAACGCCATTTTGCACCAGTGACTTGTGGCATCGTGACATGTTTGTGCATGTTTAAAATTAAACAAACATAAAATGGATATTGAAATTGAACTACCAATTAATTTGGTCGTAGACGTGGTTGGCGGTCATCGCCCGCCACGTCTGCGGGCAATGATCGCAACCGCGACGGCTGCGTAACCGCGCAAATAACCGGTGTCGTGAGTTTAGAAATAAAACCGCAGTTCCACCACCGCGGCGATAGCGGGTGAAAATCGCTCCGTGAGTTCTTAGCCTTACTCGTACTATGAGGAGCCATGCAAAAGATATTCTTCTGTAGGAGCAGTTCTGGCTTGTAAGCAAATCCAAGTGTGCCATGTCAAGAAAATTTGACCTTAAAAAATTAAAGTTTGACCTTACATGGATGTTGTAAAGATTTTGGATAGAATTAAATGTAATGGAAATTATCTGTTCACGATATACATTGTAACTGGTACATTGTATGGCATTCCAGGAAGCTGTTTATATAAATATACAATCAAGACTCAAACATTGTATTGATGACTGCTTAGTCAATTATAGCAGCATGACTCACTACAACTTCTTGGAGAATGAATCTACTTAACAGTTTAGTGACATTAATAAGGCACACATACAAACATTCATTTGTTTATCTTAATTGTACTGTAATAAGAAGACAAGATAGGTAACGATTTTGTGTTTTATTCAAATAAATATAATTGAAGTGTCTTTCTGTAATATCTTAATGTTTTGTCTGTCTGTGTGTGTGTGTGTCTCATCTGGACCGATTTTGACAGGACTTATATAAGAAGAATATAAGAAGTAAATCTTTTATTTGGCAGGGAATCTTGATAAAAAAAAAATATTTTGAATTTTATGCAAAAATAAAACCGTAGTTTTCATCCGGGATCTCCGAAACGATTGGACGGCTTTTCGCGGGACTTTCACTGGCAGATAGTTGATGTAATAAGAAGCAACTCACAAAAAGACTTTTATAGAAAAAAAAAAACCTTTTTACATAAATATGTAGTATAGTGGTTTTCGGCGGCTGGATGGCGTTCTCCTCCTTCGCTAGCATTACTGCTTTGTAGAAGGAGGCGACCGCTTCCCATGCCTCCTCGCTCCGGACCATGGATTGAACCTGGGCCGGATGCGAGAGGTCGCCGCCGCCGATCGCCTTGACGAGGACACGACGTTGCTCCGCCCAAGCACGGCAGACCAACACGCCTAGGCCTTGCACGTTATCTTCATAATGTCTTGGTTTCCATTGCGAACTAACAATAATCGCTATTGCTCCCGACGAAGAACAGGAAAATAAATGGAGAAGGAAATCATCATCATCTGCCTAGCCTTTTCCCAAGTATATTGGGGTCAGCTCCCAGTGAAGCCGGATTCAGCTGAATACCAGTATTTTACGTGAAGCGGCTGCCTACCAGACCTCCACAACCCATTAACTGGGGAACACGGTAGGTACTTCTTGGCAAGACTGGTGTCAGATTTTCTGGCTTCTGACAATCCGTAACGATTGCCGAAAAAAAAAATGAAATGGAGAAGGAAATATTGGGTGTATAATATGAGAAAAGATAGACTAGCAGAAGAGATTTGATTGACGATGATGATTCTACATACTGTAGAATTTTTCAGTATTGTAAGTCATGAAAACTAGCATATCCTAGGCGTGTTCAATCACAGTTGTTTGAGGTGACAGCAAGTTTCCACCTCGACAAAGGCGTAGCTAGCCGTAGCCTAAATTCTCATTCAATATATTTTGTATTTTATTTATTTGTTTTACACCTACCACAGTGTTGTCTTTTTAACCCAAAGGTTGACTGGTAGAGAATGCCTTGTTGTATTAAGTTCGCCCATGTACCACTATTGTACATAAAGTTTAAATAAATAAATTTGAGGCGACGCTATTCTGCAACTGTGCAGTTGCGGTGCTGGTATAATGTGCCATGACCTTTATTTTATTTTTCGGGTACTCATGTAGATTATATTAGGAAAAGTTCAATGTAATACTTTGCAAATTTATCTGGCACTGACCATATTACAGGTCAAAAATGGTGAAAGGAATAACTGTGTCAAATCTGTTTAGCATTTGAAGCATGATTGATTTAAATCATTCAGACTTACATACATTTTGTTTATTTTGTACTCAACCTACTTTATGTTTACAGAGAATTAAAAAATAAAAATAAATAGCGTAAATTTTAATGTATTACAGTTTCTGTCATTATCACTGTGATTCATTGTTCATCAATAAAGCGGTAGTAATGATGTTGATAAAACACACATTGACTATACACTGTTCGCAATAATGATGTTTCTGCCTGTTTGCACAGGAATAAGTTGCCTCCTACCTAGTAATAATATTTATTTTGATTTCTAATAGGTTTTTATAAGGGTTCTAGGTTTTTATGTATCTTAGTTGTCCTTCAATCCTACTTATTTATTTTTTTGTGAGAGTAATGAGTGTTTTCATAGTGTTAGTAGTCCGTAGGTAATGTGTACTCGAAAAAATTCGAGACTCGATTTCCGAGAGACGAACTATCATTCATTAGACGAATTTGTACGGAGCCCTCGGAGCGTGTTTGACTCGCACTTGTCCGGTTTTTAATTTTTGCAATCTTATTTTTATTCATTTTATTAAAAAGTAGGACGGTACTTGCAGGGCTTTGGAATTTGTTCGAAAGGCTCACCGCGGCCCTGGAAGAGTATTAAGAGGATCACGGGTGGGTTTTAGTCAGTAAGAGTCGTGACACTCCCTTCCGCTCCGCCCGGAGTGGGGGAAGTCATTTGTTGATTACACATAAAGAAAAAAAAAATTGACCAACCAACAATTATATTATTAGTAGCGCCCCGCGGTTTTACCCGCGTAGTTCCCGTTCCCGTGGGAATATGGGGATACAATATAGCCTATGTTACTCGTGGATAATGTAGCTTTCGAATGGTGAAAGAATTTTTAAAATCGGTTCAGTTTTGAGCCTATTCATTACAACCACACAAACAAACAAACAAATAAAGTTTTCCTCTTTATAATATTAGTGTAGATTATTTCACCGGATAGTTGCAAACTTCGCGAGAAGCTTATCAAACAAGGACGTGTCTGCCTGTTATTTGTAAAGGAAGTGTCTGCCTGTTTGTTTGAGGCGCGCGTGGAACGCGACACACCGTCGACTCGGGCCTGGTTGCTATCGGACGGCGAGCCACCCATAGCTCGCCATCCGCAGGCCGCGCCTACGGTGGCCGGAAGTCGCTCTGCATCCCTGACAGGCACTGGCAATCGGCCCCCGACTACCATGCTGTTGACTTGGGCCTGGTTCGGTATCGGAAGGCGAGCCACCCAACGCTCGCCATCCGCAAACGAGCGCTAACGGTGGCCGGGATTCGCCTTGCGACTCCCGACGCTCGGGGCGTTTTCTTCTGTTGCGGCGGCTGCAGCGTGAGGTTTTCCTCTCCCGCACGCGGTCCGCCTCCTCCTTCGCCAGCATTATTGCTTCGCAGAAGGAAGAGACCGCGTCCCATTCTCCTAGTATCGTGGGGGCGTTACCAAACATACAAACTCACATACACAAACAGCCAGACCCGGAACAACTATCTGTATGCCATACAAATATTTGTTCCGTGCAGGAATCGAACTCGCAACACGTAGCGCAGCCTACTATAATTCAACCACTGCGCCAAGCGTGCCTGTTTCGCCCAAGTGAATGCCGGAAATTATCTCACAGCAACGTACGGTTTTTCGGAAAAGTATCCTGTCCTAATGCAGGGATAGTAGAGACGGTAACCAGCATAAAAAAGTCGATGAAAAACATTTTTTTTATACAGGTCAATGTCTTTAATACCCGTATTCCATATTTCATGGAAATCCGATATTTCATCGAAATCCGTTCGCTTCATTCGTTAAGAAGTGTTTGATTGACAAACAGATTCACATTTCTTATACTAAATAGGAGAGTAGAATAGAATATTACATGACATAAAAGTTGATCATTCATTTTATAGTTAGTTGAAACGATATGCCTAAGGTTCAATTACATTAGTTAAAAACAAAAACATACAAGGTTTGTGACATTGTATACAGTTTGAATATAATTTCTTCATTATTATATTATAAATGAATGTATGATTGAATTAATTAAATAACATAAAATACTAGACACATAAAGTGGACACTCACACAGAACCCCAGACAAGCAAGCATTATTTTCCTCCATTCTTCAGACACATTCAGGGTCGGCAGTCAGGCATTCTTAGAGCACGACACACTGGGGATTTGATTATAGCGACTGTTTTGGACAGTGGCGGTGCGAACAGGGCCTCAAGTCTGCTATTGCAATAGTGTCAGAATGGTCTATCATTGATTTCACAATGGTTGATTATAACAAGTTTGGTAATCTACTAGTATAAAAGCGTCACTATGACTTTCCAATGGTCAACCACTGACACTCCATTGAAAGAAATGGCATACAATGGTAATCTCGTACATAATGACAAATGAATGACAGACGTATGCGGTAATCTGCTAAAATTTTGACAGTTCCTTTGATCAGTGTCCTACCTTTAGAACGTCGTTGTGCAGTCATTTCTTTAAGTAGCTCGGCTTATCAAAAAGTATTACGAGACCATTGACCGCCCAATGATCGACCATTATGAATTTAGCAGATTACGAACTTTTAGCAAAATGAAAATGGGATCGTGTTGGAATGACAGATTTATAAAAATAGCAGACTTGGGGCCCCAGGTTGTGATGCCGGCTCTGACGGTGTCCAAGATATTTGTCAGGCACAAATAATCGGCAGAAAAGGCCGTGGAGCTCGGCGGGCGTAACATGACGTCTTATAAAACGTGAGTCTTCCGAGCGAGAAAAAGGGATGGAGCTATATAGGGTATATAACTCTATCCCTCTTTCTCGCTCGGAAGACTCACGTTTTAACACCTCATGGTACGCCCGCAGGGCAGTCAATACGACCGCTTAGGAGTTTCAGGTCATCATGGTTCGTAATAGGTAAACATTTGTCATAGAGTGAGTTTTGATTTATTTATTTAAACTTCATACACAAAGGCACAATGGCGGACTGAATATCTTTGGCATTATCTACTAGACAACCAAGGAAAGTGTAAAAATAACATGGAAGGAGGAAACCGGCATGTCCTAGAACCAAAAATTCGAAGACATGTGACATTCGCCAACCCGCACTGGGCCCGCGTGGTGGATTACGGCCCATTCCCTCTCCTAGAGAGGAGGCCTGTGTCCCAGCAGTGGGAACATTAAAAGGCTGATGATGATGATGATGATGAACATGGAAGGTGCATTGTTTAAGCGAAGACTGTTAAATAATAATTACTTATTACATAAATTAGTGTTACAATAGTAACGGAGGATAATTTCATGCGGGCGAAGCCGCTGTTAGAAACTTGTTAAATTCATTAACTTAAAACATCATCATATCAGCCGAAAAGACGTCCACTGCTGGACATAGGCCACCCCAAGTGTCGCCACAACAACCGGTTCTGTCTCGCATCCATCAGCTACCCGCGACCCTCACCAGGTCATCGACGAAAACACATTTAAGTGAAAAATACAAAATCACATTTCTGGGTTACGATTGGGTATTTTACTACATAATAAAAATCATAATTCTATTAAATCCGTCTCTTAGATTTTTGAAAAATATTGGATGTGTTTCTTGTCATTAAAAATCGCAAAAAAAAATAAACATATCAAAGTTCAAGAGTTGGGGCCGGTGACGTCACGTCGGCTTCGCTGGTAAAAGTTGTAGCATGTTGTGACGTCACGCGAGTTTTCCACGGAGTGTATCGCTTTAATTTTTACGAGAAAAAATAAAAAATACGTGTCCAATATATTTTGTAAATCTATCAGATGGACTTATTAGATTTTTTTTTGTAAAAACAACTGTTACAAAAACTTACCGGGTAAAACGGAATGGATAGAAATGCATGACTGAATATAAAGAAACTTAAGTTGCAATTTTTATTTTATTCAAATATTGTTTGCAGCAATGATGGACTCCAATTTTTAAATAAACTCACTATTTTTTAAATGAATGCTCTGTGAGAAACATAATTTTAATGAATATGGTATTTAAGTGTCAATCCCAGTAAAAGTTTCGTTTTTATTCACCCCTATGGTTCTATCTACCCCGTTTACGGTACGTTGTTTATGTATTTGAAGACTGAAGATACAAAAACATGCTTGCAGCCTTCAACTTACTAACTACCTATGTACTTTATTTGTATGCAGCCAATCAATATCATCCCCATAGCAAGGCGCCATTCAGTCGTCTTTGGCAGAAAAGTTTTTGGCTTAAAGCCAAGTAGGTCAGGTCATGTGAAAACAGACCTCATAATAACAACAACAGCATCCATCCTTGACTTGTCAGGGAAGAAACAAAACAGTGTTGTTACTTTAAAAAAAAACGGTAAACTGCCTAGCCTTTTCCCAACTATATTAGGGTCGGCTTCCAGTCATACCGGAGTCAGCTGAATACCAGCATTTTACGTAGAGCGGCTGCCTACTAGACCTCCACAACCCAATAACTGGGGAAAACGGTACTTCTTGGCAAGACTGGTGTCAGATTTTCTGGCTTCTGACAATCCGTAACGACTGCCAAAGATCTCCAAATGACAGCCGGGACCAACGGCTTAACTTGCTTTCCGAGGCACGGAGGAAACTCGGTATGTTAAGATGGTCGCCCATCCACAGACCAACCTCGGCAAGCGTTGCTTAACCTTGAAGATCGACTTGTGCGGCTGTTATTCTTTAGCCACGAGCTCCTCAAAGTATGTGACAAACATCGCTGACGATAGAAAAAAAAACATTTTGAGCGAGTGCCTATCTGACGTCCATAACCCATCATCCAGATTATACAAACCTCTTTCGAAAGACTGGTGTCAGATTTAGTACTTTCTAACTACCCGCACATCTGTCCAATTTGTTGAAATGTCAGCCAGATCAGCTTAGCGTGCTTTCCAGGCACGAAGGAAACTCGACACGGAATGGATAGAACTTCGAATTTGGCCCTAGCTTTCTGTTATGGCAATTGATCAAATGACTCCTACTCCTCCCACCCTGAATGGAGGGGAAGGGCTACCGATTCTCCGCCTTCCACATCCATTCTATCTTAGCTACTTAGGTACCCTTGCCGGTACGCGGCCTCCACTCGACTCGACTCCAAACTATTCGTCCGCTCCGTCCGTCTATAATTCAGGCATTCGTCAAATACGGCGAGTCCACTGCACGACGAAAAAGAGGCATATCCTACGTTCAATGGAACTGAACTACAGATGGCAGTTCGAATATAAGTTGCTCCCCCTTCGATTCAGTTGGCGCAATGACCTTGATAAAGAACAATGACTTCATTTAGTTCAAACTAGCTTATGCCCGTGACTTCGTTCGCGTGGAGTTCCGTACAAAATGTTAACACCTTTTTCGCCCCCTTAGGGGACGAATTTTCAAAAATCCTTTCTTAGCGTATGCCTACGTCATAATATCTACCTGGATGCCAAATTTCAACCCGATCCGTTCAGTGGTTTGGGCTGTGCGTTGATAGATCACTATGTCAGTCAGTCAGTCCCTTTTGAGTTATATATATTTAGATTGTCATGCAATCCGGAGGTATAATAAAGTCCTACATACTTGCTCGTATTATTTATTAGACTTTATTACATTCTAATTGGCCGGGTATACACTCGGAGAGGTCGTAGCTAATTATGTAATAACACCAGGGTTGCAGGATTGTTTGAATATAAGGAGGAGCACATATCCCTTCCGCTCCACCCAGAGCGGGAGAAGTTTTTTCCCAACCAGAAGAAAAAACAAAGGAGTAGCACGGATGGGTTTTAGTCAGTAAGAGTCAGACATTCCCTTCCTCTCCGTCCAGAGCGGAAGATATATGGTGATGATCTCATATCCTTAAAAAAATGGACGCACGTATAGGATATACATAGTTTCTTGAAACCGTGTTTAACTATGTGTTAGTCTATAATAAGTACTCCGTAACAGCACAAACCAATTATTAATTCTTGCGATGTTAAAATTTTCACGAAGATGTTGAAGTTTTGTGGCGTTTATTTAGAGAAAAATCAGTTTCGTTCCCATAATACCTGCTATACCTAAACATAAACGTTTCGAATTTCTCCTGCGAACCGCTGTTGATCATTTTTCAACGGTTGTCGCCTTACGATGAGAAGGAGGAAACAATTACTACTTATATTTTTGAACGAACCAATCAACACACTGGTTCTAGATGCATTAAGGAGTACGGATCGATGTGGCAATGGCGGCGCTTCGGGAGTCTTATGTCTAGTCTAATTTAGTTTAGGAGATAGTCGATTTTCTAAAATATTTATTTGAAAATTATGAAAAAAGTATGTGACACTAGCTAAGAAAAGCACTAAACCGCTTTAGGCTTGAAATACTTTTTAATTTTTAATGCCCACATATTAGAACAACCGTGGCCTACAGTGAACACTGATAATAGTTTATGGAATTATAGTTTGAGTTGTTATGAACACCTTCTAGTACATACCAGTTAAGAAAATAAGTCGCCATTTGGAAATAAAATAGTTTTTTTTTTTTCTCAATCACAAACTCATTCTACTTACTTTCAACCACTTTTGAATGGAAAGTATATCATTTCAATACAATAATTATTAATTTCAAGTTATTTACTCATTTTAACCTTATGAATAATAGCGAACTTCTTTAAGTCATAACTGCTATAACTCCCTTTATACTTGTTTGACACTTTGACAGGCTGGGAGCAAGCTTGGGTAGGTAGATTTTGCAGTTTAATTTCAAATCCATCATCTGTCAAAGGCTAATATTTTTGCATCGTTTTTTGGTCTTTATCAATTTAATTTATATCTAACTACGGCAAAGCCAAATAGTGATTTTAACATTATAAAGTATCTCTGGTCTGAGGTGTTTATAAACATATTTGGTCTAAAAGTCTAGTGGGTTTCATTTTAAAAAAAAATACTAAAATGGCCGCCGGTTTTCTCAGTTTAAAAATACTGAAACCAGACTAAGGTTTAGTTTCTCCGAAATCGATTAGATTTATTAAATAATATATGAATTTAAATTAAATTGACCATACAATGGCAACTCCAAACTTCACGTTAAAATAAAAATCGCGTAATAATAAGTAAAATTACTTATTTATTAGTTATGATCACGGTGTCTTAGTTTGAGATAAAGCTTTAAACAGATAATTCCTATTTAAAAAACTTATATTTTTGTATTATCTTTCAAAACGTGTCCGAGGTGGGCCATATCTGGGCATCATTCTTTGTTCCCCAAACGTGAGACATACGAGTAATGCTATAAGGGTTCCATTGTTCCATACGAACGACACTTGAAACCCTAAACAAATTTGATTTCAGTTATTTTTAAATATAATTTTTCTTCTGCAGGAAATAATACCGATTGCGGACATCGAGCCGAGGCCTTATTGGATCATGTACACTCCTGAATCGTCGGTCACTAACTCGCTCATGGATGACGTGGGTGCCAAACTGAACTTGCCGAGACTCACCTCCAATCCTGGTACGTGACAGGTTCTCGCTTCACACAGAGGCGACATTTTGATTGGTGTTACAACACGACACCTGTGTTCCTCTATGAGTTAGTCAGCAGTTGGGTCGTTCTTCTTTTTTTGCGATAATGAATTGGTGTTTCTCAGTTTTTCGAGTTTTTCAAGTGATAATATTTTGATTTCAGTGTTAGATATTTATTTTCGTATGCATATAGTTTTCATTTGGATCATTGTATCTTTGTTTTCATGCCCATAATGTTGTTTATTTTATGGTGATTGTCGTGAAAACACTGTGACAGAGTGGTCCTTTTTGGGTAGGACATTACTGTGAATTACTACTCTGTCACGGTATTTAATGAAAAATTAACACACGCAAAAAAAAATTGGTAACAGAAAGGTAAAGATTACTTAGTATTAAAAGGTATAAAGCGATGAGGATGTAAATTCAAGCAATAAAAACATAATAATTCATACTCTAATGTAACACAAAATGAGATGAGAGACGACCCAGTTTAGGTTTTCACACCCACATTTAGGAGAATCCAGACGACTACCAAAATCCTGCTGTAAAAACTCAAGAACACTTTGCTTAACGCGACTCAGGAGCTCATTCTGGTGACCATTAAGTCAATGCAACCAACCATTCGTATGATAAATGATTTATTTTTTGTAAGTAGGTTGTAAAAAACACTTTTACACGTCAATCTTTTT
Organism: Hecatera dysodea; assembly: GCA_905332915.2. Lineage (NCBI taxonomy): Eukaryota > Metazoa > Arthropoda > Insecta > Lepidoptera > Noctuidae > Hecatera > Hecatera dysodea. The sequence goes on from HG995303.1 coordinate 17,411,311, forward strand.
TGGCCGTTATAAAAACTAGATGAGGCCGGTGTTTCCTAGCTGACTACCCTGAGAAGAAACACCGAAACAAACTCAGAGGTCAAGGTCTCTTTTGAAATCCATACAATTGTACTGGTCAAATCATATGAGAACCATGTAGGTTGGTGTCTGAAGTGGTCTTTTGGGGAAAGTACCCCACAGATTTGAGTGGACCTGTCCAAACAGTGCAAGCATTTGTCAGTTATCGTGTAGCTCAAACCTAGAACTTTAAGGAGCTCAACGATTTGACGAACAATACCAAAGTAAGGACATTTGGGTAAGCCACCTAAAGAACTCAAACCGCCAGATTAACATGAATGAACCCCTGACGTAGCGATCTACATGGAATGAAATATATGAATTTCAACCAGTCAGTAGTTTTCTAGCCAACTAAGATTGCGGAAACACAAGACTCTAAGAACTCGTAGTCCTTAGGGACGGAAATCGGATACGAGCAGAGAGAGATTAGGGGCAGGACCTGTAGGTTAACGGGCTCTCCAAACTCAAACTCAAACTCAAAGCATTTATTTCAATTAAACCCTTTACAGGCACTTTTGAATTGTCAAGTCGAAAGAGGTGAAGCTATCTGCACGTTCCAAAGCGTAGATCTCTATGGAGAAGAACGTGCAAGAAACTCCACGGACACTCTTTTAAATCATGTTCTGTATTACATTACGTTTTAATACATCCTTTGGTGCTTCTATATGTGAGGACAATGCAAAGAAAAAAAAGGAAACCACAAAACAATTCAAAGTATAAAGATTAAAACAAATCAGTGGCAGTTAAGAGGTGACCAGTCTCAACCGACGGCGCCCGTTCACGAACATGACGCGTGTATCGGCACCGTTTAGCTCAACCATTTTGAAGGGAACCGAACGATCCAACACACACGCCACCATCAGCGAGACATTTGAGCGAGCATGACATGCTCTCAACTGCCATTTTAGTTCAAGTCACAAAGTAAACTATAAGGTATCACATGTAAATGGCTCCATGGTACTCACATTTACAATATTTGAAAATAAAATGCTTCTACAGTATACAAAACTACGGTTTACATTAAACCAAGCAAATACAAGTAAAAAAAAACAGATAAATTATTTATTCTCAAAATAATATAATAAAAAAAAGAAAAATAAATGAGACAAAAAAAGGGCGAGCATCTCTTCCAAATATATAATCCTAACTTGTTAACCCAAGTGGTTGAGGCTGTGGAGCAGGACCGGCATTTAGCCAAGCATTTTTATCAAGGATATAATCTTCCAGTTTATAATATGCTTGCCTACATAGTGTGCGTTTTATGCATGTTTTAAATTTTCTCTCATTCAATTGAAGAATATCGACTGGTATTTTGTTATAAAATTTTATGCAATACCCCATAAAAGAAGTGTGTACTTTAGCCAATCTAAACCTAGGTTGATCTAATTTGTTTTTATTTCTGGTATTAAATCCAGTTAATAATTCCTAGGGAAATCATGTCAATACCATTAAGTTTTTAACTCCGGCCCCATAATGATCAGTATGCTACTTATCTGAAGAAAAAACCCAATGTTTGACCTGTCCCGAGATTTGAACCCGGGTTTCAATGATCCGCAATATTGGGTAGCCAGAAGTGAGACGACCAATGAGAAGTCTGGGGGAATACCCACATTATATGCACGGGCGGTGACCTGAGATAAGTGTTCAACCCTACCGAGCAGTTTATGTGGTGGGATAATTGTCTCGGTTCGCTGGCGATACGAACCGCACCGCGTTGTACCCTCTCATTGCCCTTTCATAAAATTACTCATTCTAAGAAAACCACCCATTAAGTACCCGTATTCTGAAAATATTATTATACCAATGAAAAAATATTGTGTTTTTATTTGTTGTATCGTCCAATACTGCCCAGTATTGGACGATGGCTGTTTTTGCACACTGATGGACAAACGCCTGTTCTTCCTACCATATCTCCCGACTTTATGGAAGTTTGGATAAATCCATTCGATAGCTTTAGCCCTTCATTGATGGAAGGCTTCCCTTCCCTGGGAAGCGGATTTGGGGAAGTAAGGAAGGTTTCTACTTTGCAACCCCTTCCCACCAATGCATCCGCTTCCCATACATGCATTGGTGGGAAGCGGTTGCAGAGTAGAAACCTTGGTTGGCAGTGGGAAAATCCATGCTAAAAATAATAATATCGTACCGCTTTGATACAATGATTTCATTGCGATACCAGACTGTTTATTATACTAGCCAACATAGCTATAAAATGATTCATTTTGAAACGATTGTACGACATACGTACGTAGATAAATACGATAGTCAACGGCAATTAGTTAACTAACATTCCACTCATTTTCATAGGCGTAGAATAGCTGGGTTTCAGGGTCATACGTAGGAACGATAATCACATGATATGGCTGTTTTTAAATTGATTAAGGCCAATAAGTCACACTTGTGGATTAAATTCTCCCTAAAACATTTGGGTATTTTACTAGTTATAAAAATCATAATTCTATTTCGTCCGTTCGTTAGATTTTCAAAAAATATTGGACACGTATTTTTTGACATGATGTCAAGATAAAGCACATCAAAGTTCAAGAGCTTTAGATACATCATTAATTTCATTATTATATCCGCAGATTTCGACATACGAGGCTACTTTCCAATGCCGCAAGGAATTCGGATGGTTGACATGGCGACGAAAATGAGAACCACGCAAGCTATCCTCATATTTGAAGTAAGTTTTCACCGACAAGTCCTGAGCACAAAGACCCCTCTTACCTGGATGTTGAAGCCAGATTCAGGTGTCTCAACAGCACAGCGACAGCTGACGAAGAGAGCCGACCCTTTATAATAAGATCAAGCTAGGCTAATAGAAATATTCCATAGCACGGTACTATCAACTTTGTAGTCTCTTTATAAATACTGAATATGCCATATCAGCATCCGGATAGTATATCTGTCGCAGCCAACTGTCTTACGGCCGAACCCAATAACCGATCTATCTCATACTGGAGATAGAAATACATATGAAACAACAGAAAAATTATGTAGGTTTTCTGTTGTTTCATTTATTTTTCTATCTCCAGTATGTGATAGATCGGTTATTGGGTTCGGCCGTTAATCAGCTGTTAATTAGTGGCCTAAATGTCACTGCTAGCGAAAGTAGGAGGCGAGATGTCTGAGGTAGGGGCAAACCTCACGCCCCAGCCGGTGCAACAGAAGAAAACGTCCTGAGCGTCGGGAGTCGCAGGCGAATCCCGGCCACTATTAGCGCTCGTTTGCGGATGGCGAGCGTTGGATGGCTCGCCGTCCGATACCGAACCAGGCCCAAGTCGACAGCATAGTTGTCGGGGCCTGATTGCCAGTGCCTGTCAGGGTTGCGGTCAGTAAGGGTCTGACACGCCCTTCCGCTCCATCCAGAGCGGAAGAAGTCATTTGATAACTTCCCAAACTAAAAAAAGACCTAATAAAATTGATTGAGTCAGGCGTTACTTTGCGGAAATCCATTTTAATTTGAAATTGAAAACAATATATCTAGTTTTAATTTCCGCGAATATTAGTGGGTTGCAGGTATGCACCTCCCTCCCGCCCGCTATTTTATGCACATGCAAGATTACAAGGCAAATGCAAGGATTTTATGCACATGCAGGAAGGCAAAGCAAAACCCAACACCATTACCGACACGTGTTTCGCCTCTCCACGAGGCATCCTCAGGGGCAACCCACTAATATTCGCGGAAATTAAAACTAGATATATTGTTTTCAATTTCAAAATAAAAAAAGACCGCTAATTAAACAGCTGATTAAGCTAGTTGACTGCGACATATTTATTGTACCTAATTATGAAAATTGGAGATTAAGGTTTGGTGAGGTTTTTTTTTGTATAGTAGAGGCTCACGTTTCACCACAGTCTCACCTGATGCTAAGCGATGATGGAGCTCGCTGGTTTAGAAGTAACCTTCATCATCATCATCATCAACAGCCTGTTGCAGTCCACTGCTGGACATAGGTCTCTCCAATTGCAAAAGTAACCTATTCACTCTTTACAGTGAAAGAGGCCCCCAGGTGATAGGAAGCAAAGACTCACAGTTCAGTTAAAGTATTCCTAAAACGTTAAAATAAGTGAGTGCAGTGGTGGCCGAGTGGTAACGGCCCCGACTTAAGTATAGTAGGTCGCGGGTTCAAACCCAGCCAGGCGCATTACTTTGTGTAATTAATTTCATCACTACTACTCTCAAAACGGTGAAGGAAAACATCGTGAGGAAACCGGCATGACCTAGAACCAAAAATTCGAAGACATGTGACATTCACCAACCCGCACTGGGCCCGCGTGGTGGATTATGGCCCATTCCCTCTCCTAGAGAGCCTGTGTCCCAGCAGTGGGAACATTAAAAGGCTGATTATGCTAAGTGTGGGAGTGACTGTGAAGTCCACCATGAACCGTTGGCGCATGGTCACACGTCTTGTTGTGAGGAGTTTGTTGCGCCACTTCTTCTTCCCAGCTAAAACACTAGGAAGTGGTGATGGGTGGGCGTTTTGGGGGACAGTCTTTATGTACCTAAAATTTAACGATCAAAAAGTGCTGGCTCTCAGCCTAGTTTGGATAATTGTTTGATGTTGAGTACTGTGTGACGATTTTACTTGAATGTTGTTTTGACAGGAAATGTCAGGGAACACATGGCCGGCACGTTTGAGGTACACCATTCGAATGAAGGGCGACTTCCACACCGAAGAGGAGAGTCCATTAGATGATGCAACTGCTACACCTCAGAGAATCTTTAGTAAGATAATATTATCGAATATCTTTACTTGATAAGTCACCTACCTTAATCATTTCTATATAAAAAACAAAAACTGGTATACAAAACACCACTATTCATAGTTAGTCGCGGTCATAAATACTGGTAGCGATGACGCGCGACTGAGTAAATACATAGCTTTGTTATGATTTTTTTTTTTAATTCGATACCGTGCAACCGACTGAAAAGTAAAAAAAAGACTTAAACCTGTCTGATGCAGTAACTGCTGTATATCGATACCGGAAATTTGAATTAACATTTAATATGTGCCCTATGGTAACAGTCATAAGGAACATTTCGGCTTCTTGGTTAAATGTCCCTTACGTTAATTGATACTTCTGGTATCGATATTTTGATCCGTCCATCATGAGATTATAATCTGAATAAGGACAGAGAATGTTTTTAATCCCGTGAGGTTCTTCCCTTATAAATACGAGTACCACCGACTTTCACACAGAAGTCGCTGGCGAAAGCTAGTAGTTATAAATACCTTTGTTACGTAGAGAAATCATCAAATGACTTCTCCCGCTCTAGGCGAAGCGGAAGGGAGTGTCAGACTCGTACTGACTAAAACCCACCCGTGTTCCTCCTAGTAGCTTTTGCGTTCCAGGGCCGCGTTGACTCTTTCGAAGGAATTGCTTAGCTTGAGAAAGTATTCTACAATATTGAACCAGCAATATTTTGACAACACGGTTGGCGCAGTGGTTGAGTGTTCAGCTGCTGTGCTACGTGTCGCGGGTTCGATCCCCGCACGGAACAAATGTTTGTATGGCCTACAGATAATTGTTCTGGGCCTGGGTGTGTTGTGTATGTGAGTTTACATGTTTGTGAACGCACCCACGATACAGGAGTAAATCCTAGAGTAGGGCAACGTTTAAAAAAATAAAAATTTCGATCAGATAAAATGCCTGGAAAGTTTTCCTATTTCCTTCCCAGCTTCATTATTTGTGTCGAATGTATTAATGTTCTGTTCTTTGCAGGTTTTCAGTATGGGACATTCATGGTCATTCAATGGGCGGTCGATACCAGCTACATCAAATTGTTGACAAGCAACGACATACCTCAGGTGAGTTTATTTTATACAGGCTTCGTCCGCGGGATTGTCGAAAAATTATATCAAGTGTGCACAATTTCATCCAAATCGGTTAAGACTTTAAAAAGTAACAGACAGACAAGGTACCTTTCACATCTATTTTATAAAGGGGATTTTTTCTTTGTTTGTTTGTACCGAATAAGCTCCAAAACTACTAGACCGATTTTAACCATTTAGCAATGCAACGCTACATTATCCGCGTATAACATTGACTTTATTTTATCCCCTTATTCTCGCGAGATCGGGAGTTACGTGGGTGAAGCCGCGGGACGCTGCTAGTTTCCAATATTAGTATGGAAAGAAATATTCGGGGTTTCCCTTAATTAATGGATAACCTCTCATAAAATTCACTATTATGTACAACAATTAGAATAGAATAGAATACTCTTTATTGTACACCATATAAGTTACAGAAAATATAGATGAAGAAAACATTACATAGGGTGACACAATGGGCAGCCTTATCGCTAAAAGCGATTTTTCAAGACAACTTTACCTTAATTATGATCAGTATGGGACCAAACCTGAAATCGCGAAACAAGAGTCAGCCATTTCCTACATTTTGACGAGTTGGGTTTAGTTTGAACCATAGTTAGTAAAAAGTTAATGATAATTACACTGACCCCTTTTTTTCATGAATGCCAAATCATCAACTGACTTCTACCGATCTGGGCGGAGCGGATGGGTGTGTCAGACTCTTACTGACTAAAACCCACCCGTGATCCTTCTAATGTCCTTTGCGTTCCAGGCTCGCGATTACACTTTCGAACCAATTCTGCAACCCTAGAAGTACAATGACCCCTTAACCACCCAGTATAAATAGGTAGCGGATTGAGTGTAGAATCCGCTGTCTTACATAACAGCTAGCCATTTTACAAAATAGCTTCATTACATGAATCCGCCATACAACGTTCAGTAGATTTCAACCGAGTACTGCTTACTTTTGTTAAAAACCTAACTTGTAACTATGCACGTTGCAGTGACGTAGATTTGTAGTCTACTATTATATAACCGCATTGTGGTACCATACCACATCAACCAAGTACTAGTAGGTATAATTAGTCGCCCGTAATATTAAAGAGGCGTTCCGACGCGTGTACTACATCCGCTATACATATTTTTTATGGATGGAAAATCATGAAATTACTTCTTCTGCAGGCTCTAGGCGGAAGGTAAAGTCAGATTCTTACTGACTAAAACCCATCCCATAGAGCAGTGGTGGCCAAGTGGTAACAGCCCCGACTTACGAATTGGGGGTCGCGGGTTCAAACCCAGCCAGGTGCATTATGTTGTGTAATTTCATCACCACTGCTTTTAAAACGGTGAAGGAAAATATCGCGAGGAAACCGGCATGTCCTAGAACCAAAAAGTTCGAAGACATGTGACATTCACCAACCCGCACTGGGCCCGCGTGGTGGATTACGGCCCATTCCCTCTCCTAGAGAGGAGGCCCGTGTCCCAGCAGTGGGAACGTTAAAAGGCTGATTATGTAAAACCCATCCGTGTCATAATGAATGCCCTTTGCGTGCTATCTACATCCGCTATACGTACATATTTACGTACTCACTACCAGGTAGGATATACCATATAAGTTTGAAACGATAAGTAATAATACTATATGACAGGCCATTTATCGCAGAAGTTTGTAGGTATAACATCACGCTACGGCCAGTAGGTGCGGAGAATTCATGAAAAATATGACGCAGACGCGGAGCGCGCACCGTTGTGCTTTACGTAAAGGGAGGTATTCCAATGCCTTTACAATTTCCTTTTTTTAAATCCGTTACTTTAAGTTTCTATGAGTATGGAGCTCGATTTCCAGACCGCTGTGCGCCGTTCAACTAGTCACTGCGAAGGCTCCAATAATTTATAATCACTAGACATAGTAAGTCGCTTTCCGCTGTCTGTCTGTCCCTATGTATGCTAAGATATTTAAAGCTACGGATTCTGATGCGTTTTTTTTATAGATAGATTGATTCGATGTTTATATGTACATAAACACTGATGATTGTAGAGGTTTCTAGTAAATTAACAAATATTTTAAGCTTACACTGCAAACTCTGGCTGAACCCTACGAGATAGATCAAAATAATGGACTACAGCATTTTACACCTTAAAAGGGTCTACAAACAAGATCGCGTTGGTATATGTGATCTCTGAAGGTTAACCCACAATAACCATTTTCTATCCTTTACTTTTGATGAGTAATAATTGCTTATTTACGTTGTATATATATAGACATTCTGTAGTATATTTAGTACTAGCGATCCGCCCCGGCTTCGCACGGGTGCAATGTAGAAACTAATGTTTCCTCTACTATAATATGCATGTATTATACATATAAACCTTCCTCTTCAATCACCCTATCTATTAAAAAACCGCATCAAAATCCGTTACGTAGTTTTAAAGATTTAAGCATACATAGGGATATAGGGACAGAGAAAGCGACTTTGTTTTATACTATGTAGTGATTAGTATTGCAGCCGTGCGAAGCCGGGGCGGGTCGCTAGTATCATATAAATGTTATAATTTGTTTAGCATTTGGTTGCCATTGACTACTTGAACATATCTACATACTGAAGTGAAATAGACTTGTGAATACTTATCAATATGATATAACTAACTTCTCCCCGCGGCTTCACCCGTGTGAATCGGAGATTGTTCCAAACTAATATAGTGGGTACTAGCATCGGGCTCTCCAGCTTTTTCCACTCTAGCTGTCTTTTGCATCCCACGGTAAAAATAGCACCGTGTGGGTTAAAAACTGTCCTATACCATAATCCAGGTCTTGTTTCACCCGTGTGCCAAGTTTTATACGAATTTGTTCAGCCGTTTACGGGTCGTATGTTATCAAACGAACAAACAGAGTATATTTTGCGTATTTAATAATATTAATATGCATATAGAGCAGTGGTGGCCGAGTGTAGTAACGGCCCGACATACGAATTGTAGGTCGCGGGTTCAAACCCAGCCAGGCGCATTACTTTGTGTAATTACTCTCAAAACGGTGAAGGAAATCATCGTGAGGAAATCGGCATGTCCTAGAACCAAAAGTTCGAAGACATGTGACATTCACCAACCCGCACTGGGTCCGCGTGGTGGATTACGGCCATAGAAATATAAAATACAGGAGAAGTGGCAAGGGGGCGTGTCGGTGTCCACGCGACATGGTCTGGGCGAGCATGTCTTACGCAATGGTCGAATCCGCGAACTAGTGCGCTTCCGACCGTGTGCGTGATAAGATATAAGAATTCCGTGTTGTTCAGTGTTTTCTTGTAAAAACCGAAGCCTAAACCAAAACTTTGTTAATTATGGAATCACTTACCATATCAAAATACAAGTATTTTACTATATTTGTCTTTAAAATCATGAAAAACTACAAATCTTAAAATATTTCTTGCTTATACTATGTTATTTTTGTTTTTAAATGTCAAAGTGACAATAACATATTACTATGAATACACTGCTCCTTAACCACTACCTAAGTTTGTCGCTAAGTGACTGGATGAGCAATGTAAAAATCACAAAACGATACTTTAGCAAGCCGATGTATCGCATAGTACGGCCGCTGCTTCTTGCCGCGAGTTAGTGATGTAATTGTGCAGATACACTGTCGACAACAATGTCGATTGTTGAATGAAATATTACAAAAGTGTACCAAACTTTCTTAGATTTCATTAAATTTTTGGTAAATAATCGTTCAAGTGTTTTTGGCTTTGAATTATCGTATTTATGCCTTATCCTCGTGCTACTTCCTTACTTTTTATGGTAATTGTATTTTACTTTCGATAAAGTTTCGAATGCATTATAGTAATCGGCATGTTTAAGATAATATATTAGTGACCTTTGCTTAAAATTATTTGTTATACATGGGCAGCATAGTGTGTGTAATAAATGCCAGAATCGATAACTTTCCGATTAGTCAATCACTAGCGTATATGTAAAATAAATTGCTTTTGCACAGCACAACGATACCCACCGTTGTTTTTGTGTGAGTAAGTTGCACGGTGTACTGTAAATATACGCTGTATTTATTAGGATAAGGTTTATAATTGATTGTGTAGTACAGTCCGATTTTAGAAATGCGGCTGTGTGCGCGACTGCGTATCTATTGCTTTTACTGAACTGCATGCGTAGTAGTTGCCGGGTGGTAGGGCAAAACAGGAGACACAGGTTCCGATACATTTTCGGCTACAGGGCATATCTCCTTGTTTATTATATCTATGATTACGGCCCATCGTCTTTCCTAGAGAGGAGGCTTGTGTCTCAGCAGTGGGAACATTGAAAGGCTGATTATGCTAATATGCATATATGGTTAGCGGACAACGGCTATCGGAAGCTATTTCTGTACAACAAACACAAATATCAATATGTACTGAAGTATCCTTTCCATTACTTTAAAACTAACCCGAGGTCGATTTATTTACGTGCTCTGAAAGATCGATGTACAGAAATTGTTATTAAGAATAATTTTGTGTTGTTGGCTTGCTACTTATCCACTCTGGTGCATTGCATTGCAACATTCAGTTAGTAAACAATTGATACTGTTACGAGCTTCGGGTTCGTTACAGTAAAATACGCCGATTAAATAACCAAAAATGACACTTTAATTACAGAACACTAATTACACTTTAAACTCACTAATTAATTATGAAACACAATCGCAAATCCAATACCGACTCGGTCGGTACATGTCCCAGCCTTATATAGGGCGCCAGATAATTCAAGAACCTTCCATCGTTGAAAGATCTAGAAAGTTCGCGTACATATCGGTCGCGGCCATAGATATGTATGTATTTTATACTAGCTGCTGACCGCGACTTCGTCCCCGTGGAATCCCCGATTTTAAAACATTCTTTATCGCTGCTCCGCTCCTATTGGCTTAAGCGTGATGTTATATAGCCTAAAGCCTTCCTCGATAAATGGTCTATTCAACCCAAAAAGAATTTTTCAATTCGAACCAGTAGTTCCTGAGATTAGCGCGTTCAAACAAACAAACAAACAAACAAACTCTTCAGCTTTATAATATTAGTATAGATTTCTATGGTCGCGGCTGACTAGGGTTCGAGAATTCTAGAATGTTCTAGCATAGAAAAGTCTCGAAGGTTCTTGACTTTACTAGTTCTGATACTCGATACTTGATGGCGCTAGTGGTACCGAATGCCGCTATCTTCCATGCTTAACTGTGGCGCGCAACAATACTTTACCTACAATCTTAGTTCAATGCGAAATACGTTTATTTTATGTTAGGCAAACAACCAAACTCTTCAGCTTTATATATTAGTATATAGATTAACTAGCAGCGCCCCGCGGTTTCACCCGCGTATTTCCCGTTCCCGTGGGAATACGGGGTAGGTAGTGTAGCTTTCTAGTGGTGAAAGAATTTTTGAAATCGGTCCAGTAGTTTTTGAGTTTATTCGTTACATACAAAAACTCAAATCTTTCCTCTTTATAATATTAGTATAGATATATATCCGAAAATCAACAGCACCAGACCATGAATGCCTTTTTCCAAATCATTTCGCTACACCACATAACAAAGGCCTTACAATATTCAATCATGTTAAAAAACAATCGCTATTGTATTCCACAGAATACGGTCACAAAGTTAGCCAGGCATAGCTAAGCACCGCTCAATAGGGTAGTTAACTAAAAAAATCTGATTAGTCCGTCAGATAGATTTCCAAAAAATATTGGAGACGTATTTTTTCTTTTTTCACATAAACAAAAAATGAAGACGATACAGTGCGTTGAAAACTCGTGTGACATCACTACTCACTACAATTTTTACCGGGCCGTGACGTCACACGTTCCCACTCCTGATCTTTGATGCTTTTTATCTTCGTCAGTTTTTATAGATTTGATAAAGGAAAAAATACGTGTCAAATATTTTTCTATAATCTAACTGGCGGACTAAACATAATCATATATTTTTTACTCGGGAAACATCCCTATTATTGTATTATGTTATATGAAGTATGTATTTTCATCATAAGGGCCACCTCATACCGAGAGGCTATACAAAACTACATGGAACGTTTATTTATTTATGTAAACTTTATGCACAATACTGGTACCTACATGGGCGGAGTTAACGCAACAAGGCATTCCCTACCAGTCAACCTTTGTGGTAAAAAAAGACAACACCCTACAACAAATAAAGATAATACTTTTTTTTTGGATAAGGAAATACAAATACTACAGAAATACATATATCTTAAATAATATACTAATAAAAATTATGTTTTATAATAATCTTAATGTATAAGAGAAGTTATAACAATTATGACGACGACCAAACTAAGAAATGTTTTAAATAGCAATACAATAAATGATAAAAAAGTGCGAGTCGGACTCGTACACGAAGGGATCCGTACTAATCTTTAAAAAAGGCAAAAATGTCATGTCTGTTAAGTTTGAACTGTGCTCAAATTGTCGCACTAAAATACCTTTTTGTTTAGTGAATACAGTTCAATATCGCGTGGCTAGCTTCAAAAGATCGCGTTCCACTGTGTCAGAGTGTGAGCTGACCCTAACATAACATTGTTCAATAGATAAAAGTGCATAGTTTATCTTTATTCCGCCCGTAATTTTAACCACAACCTAGCATGACGCATGTACCTATTCGCTGATTGGTTGCGTATAATTTGGCTTTTCCGAAAGTTGTTGCCACAATATCCCGCATCAAGTTCGGACGTCTGTCTTGTCTGTCCGGCAACGGTCGTATTAACGTCCCAGCGGACATAAGATGAAGAGCAGTGGTGGCGGAGTGGTTACGGTCCCGACTTACGAATTTTAGGTCGCTGATTCAAACCCAGCCAGGCCCATTACTTTGTGTAATTAATTTCATCACCACTGCTCTCATAAAGGTGAAGGAAAACATCGTGAGGAAAGCGGCATGTCCTAGAACCACAAAAATCAAAGACATGTGACATTCATCTACCCGGACTGGGCCCGCGTGATGGATTACGGCCAATTCCATCTCCTAGAGAGGAGGCCTGAGCATTAAAAGGCTGATTATAATTAGACCTGTAGTTCCTGGGATTAACGCTTTCAAGCAACCAAACAATCTCTTCAGCCTTATATAATAGTATAGATTTCTTTTTAAATCTCACAATGCCTTTGTTCACAAGAAACTCGAAGTGATTTCGCAAGTGTCTTTTGTCACTGCAAAGTAATTGGCAAAGAATTATAACGGTGCAATCAATGAGACGTTGAGAAACTAAAACGGTTAAAATAAATTTTACATAATAAAGTGCATGAAAAACCAATTTTATTATCCAAGCAAGCAATTGAAAAATTCACAAAAATTTATGGTTCTTTTTTAAATGGATATATGCTTTCGTAGTTTACTGGCAGCGCCCTGTTGCCGTGGGGGTTCGGACATAAAATATAGCCTAGATGTTACTCGCTGATAATGTAGTTTTCCATTGGTGGAAAAATGGTTAAAAATGGTTCGGTAGATTCGGAACTTATTCGGTACAAACAAACAAAAGTTCTATACTCTTTATAATATTAGTACTTATCTATACTAATATTATAAAGCTGAAGAGTTTGTTTGTTTGAACGCGCTAATCTCAGGAACTACTGGTCCGATTTGAAAAATCTTTCAGTGTTAGATAGCCCATTTATCGAAGAAGGCTATAGGCTATATTTTGTCCCCATATTGCCACGGGAACGGGAACTACGCAGGTGAAACCGCGAGGTGCTGCTAGTAGATAAATAATTCGCGAAAACCGCCATTTAGGCGTTTTCCATGGCAGCTACGAGTATAGGGGCGTCACGACTTTGACGTCAGAAGCCATGTCGGAGATCTATTTTTAGAAATGAAACACACCCATCTTTTGACGTATCAGACGGCAGGCGTTGCCAGGGTAAGTAGACCCTAACCCTTTATAACAAAACTTTTTGTGTCATAATATTATTTAGCATAACAACGGATAAGTCAATTTCAAGTGCGGCTAAATAGGGTCCAAAGAAGTTAATCCCACCAAATTGTTTCATTAAAACTATGTGCAACATCATCATCTGCCTAGCCTTTTCCCAACTATATTGGGGTCGGCTCCCAGCTAAGCCGGATTCAGCTGAATACCAGTATTTTACGTGAAGCGGCTGCCTACCAGACCTCCAAAACCCATTACCTGGGGAACACGGTACTTCTTGGCAAGAACTGGTGTCAGAATTTCTGGCTTCTGACAATCCGTAACGACTGCCAAAGATCTCCAAATGACTACTGGGACCAACGGCTTAACGTGCTTTCCGAGGCACGGAGATTTCTCGTTATGTTAAGATACCATATCCACAGATCAACGTCGGCAAGCCTTGCTTGACTTTGAAGGTCGACCCGTGCCGCTGTTATAATTTAGCCACGAGCTCCTCTAAAACCATGTGCAACAACCACAATAAAATCCCTACTGCGAAGAATACAGTTTGCTCTTATAATTTTAAAAGGCGCTAACTGTTACGTAACAAAAATGAAGATGGCTTCGTTGGTTTTATGTTACCGATTCCAAACATTTGAACCGTAGCGTACTTATATGATCGTATAGAAGAACATGGGCGGACCTCGCCTAATCACTAATCAAAGTGTAAACGGAGCCTTATGGTCTAAAGTTTTGAATAAACCGCGCAGTAGACATTGCGAAAATACACGGTGCAATTGTCAAAAAGTCAAAATTTTCAATCGCGCCTTTTATTTGAAACTTTTTAGAGAGAACTTTATTATGAACATTGTACTACATATAGATATATTTTAACCTTGAAAATCGATAGGTGCAGTGGTAATTACTTAGCCACGAGCTCCTCATAATATAGAGTTCTTTTTATATGTAGTAGCTAATATAAAACATATTACTGCAGCGCGCCCTAGTGAGTTACTAGCGTAACACCTATTTGAGAGCCCTCACGAATCAACTACCACTACTACTAAAACCTATTACTGAAAACCGCATCAATATCGGAGTAGTTTTATGTTTTGCAAAAACATATGTTTACTGTAGCTCCCCTCGTGAGTTGTCACCGTAACACATATCTAAGAACATGCAACAATCAATATCCCATCACTGAAAACTGCATCAAAATTGGAATAGTAGTTTTGGAGATAAATGGGAACATTGGCTTACACAAACAAACAAACATCCTCTCACCCCAAACGCATACACTGTCTACGTTCCGTCATGGGTAAATAAATAAAAAACCGAACTAAACAATTCAAATAAATTAAAAATTCATCGCCAAATTTATTTTTATTTTAACTACCTAGAAAGTAGGATCATTTGCAGCTGTTTGCCCTACACACTACACTACAATAGCTACCTAATGTTTCATTACAGACTTTGTGTAGTGTGTATGACAAAACAGCGGCCTACGAAAAATCTGACTTGAAGAAGCTGGGTACGCCCATGTAGAAGAACGTAATTTTTCTTAATAAATTGAAACACTATTTATCAAACTCTGAAAACCGCTCAATATTTGCCAATGTAATGTACAAGATACTTTTTTTTTTATTCAGGTCAACCAACAATTGTTTACAGCAGTACATAAGTAGATTTAAAATAGAATTCAATTGCGGGTGCAACAATGAATTATAGGTTAACATCTAAAATTAAGTATGTAGAATACAAAATGCAAAACACCAGACTCCTATTTTATTTTCTGGATGGGAAATCATCAAATTACTTTTCCCGCTCTGGGCGAAGCGGCAGGGAGTGTCAGACTCTTTCTGACTAAAATCCACCCATGATCCGTGCAGTGCCCGCCGCATTCCAGGGCCGCGGTGACTCGTTCGAACAAAATCGTAAGATTTGGCAAAGGGAAAGCTCTTGAGTCATCAAACTAAATGTCCGAATTATTTTGTAATTTTTATTGCGTGCTAAAAGCGTGTTTTTTTGGTTTTTTAAACTATTATTTTTATTTAGTTCTCAAATCGACTGTATTTTTTTTTGTGTGTATTACCTCATTACTTTTTATTGGGTGTACCAATTCTGATGATTCTATTTTTATATTCGAAAGCTTGATTCGAGTGCTTGTAAAAGACAATGGCAGGCTTGTATGAGAATTTAGCACCGCTAATAATATTTCGTGTTTTGGGATGTTTTTTGTTGTAATTGGAAGTTAATGTCATAGACAAGCCCTTTTTAAATTCCTAGATTTTTAGAACTTGGGACGTAAAAGTTATAACCACTTTTATTTTTAAGGTTATGTAGGTTGTTTTGGTGATAAAGTAATGTTCTAGATTACTTGCCGCTATCTTTGTAGTGTTTTAATAACCAATAAGTATGTAGATTGAGATGAGGATCGTACTTACTCAGTTGGGGTGCATTAGGAGATACCTATGATGTCCAGCAGCGGACTGCAACAGTTTGATAATTCTGAAGTTCTGATGAGTCGTCGATTGTAGACAAATAAAACAATAGGTACTTTGTTTTGTAAGCATTATTTTATTTCATTTCATTGTACTGTAGCGTCACTTGTAAATATACTGTCCAAGGTCACAACATTTGATTTATATAAATTAACGCACTTGCCACACTTTATGTTTAGACCAACGGACAAAATTATTTTGTTTATAGTATATAGATTTGTAACAAGCGCGTGAGTCAAAGACCGGTTGCGCCGGCCGGCGGCCGCGCAGCGAGCGGGACCCCTCCCGCTTCCCCGCGCTTCACCGACCGGCAGTCCGCTAGATGCTCTCTGAGTATACACCCGCTTGCACTAATTATCGTATGCTACTCGCGCGCTTGTGTACCTCAGCTTCCAAAAACTGCTTATACCTACGTATATTCTGTCTGTGCTTCCGTAACTTTCTATTTGTGCTTCTTCTCGTGTTGACTTTCTCCTTCTATGCTTTGTAAGCTAATGTGTGTGAACTTTTAAGTAAACGGAGCAAGTGAAACCCACGGCTTTTACTCATCTCCCGTACGTACCTACTTCACTGGTGACCCCGGAAGAACACCATGAGTCAACAACAGAGCGCCGAAAAATCAGCAAGTCATGATGGCCTGGGCTATGACGTATTCCGTGTCGGTGTGCGGGTACCGCCATTTTACCCCGAAAAACCGGCGCTGTGGTTTGCACAGCTGGAGAGCCAGTTCGCGCTGGCGAACATCACTGCTGACGCCACGAAATTTCACCACGCAATTGGGAGCCTAGACCCGATATACGCATCGGAAGTCGAAGACATAATCACGGCTCCAGCAGCTCCAAACAAGTACGAGAGGCTGAAGACCGAACTTGTGAAGAGATTGTCCGCGTCGAGGGAAAAGAAGGTACAGCAGCTCTTAACACACGAGGAGCTTGGTGACCGCAAGCCCTCTCAGTTCTTGCGACACCTACGCCACCTGGCGGGACCGAGCGTACCAGAAGAGTTCCTACGTACGATCTGGACCAGCCGCCTGCCGAGCAGTACGCAAAGCATCATCGCATCGCAGGCCAAGGCGAGCCTAGAGGAAGTGGCCGAGTTGGCAGACCGCATACAGGATGTAGTGCCGGCCAGCCCGCAAGTAGCAGCGACATCTGCACTGACAACAACACCAGGAAGCAACGTGGAACAGATGAGTGGTCAAATTGCCGAACTCACTCGACAAGTGCAAGCCCTGACCTCGCAGGTTGACAGACTGTCCCGGTCGAAACAAAGGTCCAGCAGAAGTACTAGTCGGGGAAGATCGGGGTCCAGAAGAACAAGTTCCAATTACAGGAAGTGGCCAACCTGCTGGTACCATTATAAGTTTGGTGACAAGGCAACAAGGTGCATGAAACCCTGCGATTACGCGGGAAAAGCCACGGGCAGTCGATAATGGCGACCGGCGACTGTCGTAGCACTGGTCGCTTATTTGTGACGGATCACAGCACGAAGATGCAGTTCCTCGTCGACACCGGTAGTGACGTGTGCGTCTTCCCTAGGTCAGCCATGAAAGAGCGCCGTACCAAAACGAACTATGAACTATGTGCGGCTAACGGTAGTGTGATTAATACTTTCGGGTACGTGCATTTAAAATTAAGTATAGGCTTGCGCCGTGACTTTGCCTGGCGATTTATAGTGGCAGACGTAACAAGGCCAATAATAGGTGTCGATTTATTGTCACACTATAACCTGATAGTGGACGTTAGAATGCAGCGCCTTATCGACGCTAACACTACGCTTGCGACCCCTGCTTTGCCTGCTCGTCCTTCTGATGTTGTTTCTTCGGTTAAGGTAAGAATTGGTGACACTACATATCACGACATACTCCGGGAGTTTCCTGACATAACCCGGCCGTCGGGTATACATCGTGCACCTACACACAACACCTTACACTATATACGTACGACACCTGGGCCACCCGTATCAAGTACACCGAGGCGGCTGGCTCCAGACAAATTAAAAATCGCTAAGGAGGAGTTTGAGTCCATGCTGACGAACGGCACAGCCAGACCCTCCGACTCACCTTGGGCATCACCCTTACACCTGGCACCTAAAAAGGAAAATGGGTGGCGACCATGCGGTGATTATAGGATGCTAAACGCGCGTACGATACCCGATAGATACCCTATACGCCACATCCAGGACTTTGCCCATAACCTTTCTGGATGTCAAGTATTCTCGACAATTGATTTAGTCAAAGCTTATAACCAAATACGCGTTAACCCAGAAGACATACCGAAGACAGCCATCACCACACCGTTCGGGCTATACGAGTTCCCGTTCATGACGTTCGGACTTCGCAACGCAGGGCAAACTTTTCAGCGATTTGTCGATGAAATGCTACGAGGGCTGGATTTCTGCTTCGGTTATTTGGACGATTTTTTGATCTTCTCGAAAGACCAGGCAGAACATGAGGACCATCTACGACAGCTGTTCTCCAGATTGAGAGACTATGGGATGGTGATAAACACATCAAAATGCGTATTCGGAGCCACGCAGATACCTTTTTTAGGCTACTTAATCACCTCAAGCGGCACGAAACCATTACCAGAAAAGGTCGAGGCAATCAACAACTTTCCGAAACCGAAGACTGTCAGAGAGTTGAGAAGATTTCTAGGAATGGTGAATTTTTATAGGCGGTTCATCCCAGAGGCGGCAGAACATCACGCACCGCTGAACAAGCTCCTAGAAGGATCAGTGAAAGGCTCGCACCCAGTAAGCTTCACAGCAGAAGAGGACAAGGCATTTATGACCTGCAAAAGGGGTCTCTGCCAGGCAGCCATGCTAGCACACCCTGATTGCGAAGCTAAACTGGCCTTGGTGACAGATGCGTCGGACACCGCCATGGGAGCAGTCCTACAGCAGTTGAAGGATGAGGAGTGGCAACCCCTAGCTTTCTTTTCCCGTAAGTTAAGCTCAAGTCAGCGGAAATACTCACCTTATGATCGCGAACTTCTAGCGATATATGAAGCGATTAAGTATTTCAGACATATGGTTGAGGCCAGAGAGTTTGTGATCTATACAGATCACAAGCCCATCTGTTACGCGTTTCATACACGTAAGGAGAATTGCTCACCAAGACAGTTCAGATACCTAGATTTCATCTCGCAATTTTCCACGGATATCCGGCATATTTCAGGCAAGGACAACGTAGTCGCCGATACCCTGTCACGAATAGAGGCAATCTCCCAGCCTATCGACTTGAACGTCCTAGCTAAGTCTCAATCTTCTGATCCAGAGCTAAAAAAGCTGCTTGACGGGGAGACTTCATTACGCCTGACGAAGATCACGCTGCCAGGAACACTGTCTGATCTGTACTGCGATGAGAGTAGCAAAACACCAAGACCATATGTCACGAAAGATCTTCGCCGCCAAGTCTTTGACAACCTACACTCTTTGAGCCACCCAGGAGCCAATACCAGCGCCAAGTTAGTGTCAGAGCGTTATGTGTGGCCCGAAGTGAAGAGAGACTGTAGAGAATGGACGCGAAGTTGTTTGCCATGCCAGCGTGCGAAAATCACACGCCATGTCTCCGCACCCCTGGGCAACTTCAAACTGCCACGATCGCGGTTTATGCACATCCATATAGATATGATCGGGCCACTGCCAATCTCTCACGGATTTCGGTATTGTCTCACTGCTGTGGATCGCTTTACGCGATGGCCTGAAGCAATACCAATCAAGGATATCACAGCCGAAACAGTAGCCAACGCTCTTCTTTATGGATGGATTGCACGCTTCGGCTGCCCTACAAAAATAGTGACAGATCGTGGCAGACAATTTGAGTCGGCCCTCTTCAAACACCTGTCGGACATAGCTGGATTCGAGCATCGGAAGACAACCGCTTACCACCCTGCCTGTAATGGTATGGTTGAGCGGTTCCACAGACAGCTAAAAACAGCTATTACATGCTATGGGAATCAAAACTGGGTAGAATCACTACCATTAGTTCTGCTGGGCATCCGAAGTGCACACAAGAAAGATGTACAAGCAACACCGGCTGAGCTGGTGTATGGGGAAACATTACGTCTGCCAGGTGACTTCTTCGAATCAGAAGCGATCATCAACACCGACGTAACCGACTACGTTTCTAGGTTGCGCATGTTTGCTAGAAGCATACAGCCGACATCAGCATCGCGACATTCCAACAGTCGGGCCATATTTGTGTTTAAGGACCTTCCCACCGCGTCCCACGTATTCTTAAGGGATAACGCGTCATCAGGTTCATTCAAACCAGCGTACACAGGACCACATGAGGTCTAGTACCTCATGTGGTCCTGTGTACGCTGGTTTGAAAAGGGGTGACAAAGTATTCAAACTCCTTATTAACGGTAAAGCAGTCACAGTATCGGTAGACCGATTGAAACCGGCCTACATACTCCAAGACTCACACACCACAATAACACACAACAACACATACACCAACAACGAGCATGAACAAAAACAGACTTCACAGGATACACCAGTCACGAATTCGGCACCGGCGACCGAGGACGACAACATCAAAAGGACACGGTCAGGCCGTAGGGTGCGTTTTCCTAACTATTATCGCCCTTGACGGTCTCAAGAGGGGGGTGGTGTAGCGTCACTTGTAAATATACTGTCCAAGGTCACAACATTTGATTTATATAAATTAACGCACTTGCCACACTTTATGTTTAGACCAACGGACAAAATTATTTTGTTTATAGTATATAGATTTGTAACAAGCGCGTGAGTCAAAGACCGGTTGCGCCGGCCGGCGGCCGCGCAGCGAGCGGGACCCCTCCCGCTTCCCCGCGCTTCACCGACCGGCAGTCCGCTAGATGCTCTCTGAGTATACACCCGCTTGCACTAATTATCGTATGCTACTCGCGCGCTTGTGTACCTCAGCTTCCAAAAACTGCTTATACCTACGTATATTCTGTCTGTGCTTCCGTAACTTTCTATTTGTGCTTCTTCTCGTGTTGACTTTCTCCTTCTATGCTTTGTAAGCTAATGTGTGTGAACTTTTAAGTAAACGGAGCAAGTGAAACCCACGGCTTTTACTCATCTCCCGTACGTACCTACTTCACTGGTGACCCCGGAAGAACACCATGAGTCAACAACAGAGCGCCGAAAAATCAGCAAGTCATGATGGCCTGGGCTATGACGTATTCCGTGTCGGTGTGCGGGTACCGCCATTTTACCCCGAAAAACCGGCGCTGTGGTTTGCACAGCTGGAGAGCCAGTTCGCGCTGGCGAACATCACTGCTGACGCCACGAAATTTCACCACGCAATTGGGAGCCTAGACCCGATATACGCATCGGAAGTCGAAGACATAATCACGGCTCCAGCAGCTCCAAACAAGTACGAGAGGCTGAAGACCGAACTTGTGAAGAGATTGTCCGCGTCGAGGGAAAAGAAGGTACAGCAGCTCTTAACACACGAGGAGCTTGGTGACCGCAAGCCCTCTCAGTTCTTGCGACACCTACGCCACCTGGCGGGACCGAGCGTACCAGAAGAGTTCCTACGTACGATCTGGACCAGCCGCCTGCCGAGCTTTCAATTAATTTATTCGTAGTATTACTTCATCTAAAAAGGGCGGCGGCCCCTCATGGCGAGCATAGCTTAGGTACCAAATAACACTCATCACACGTAAGCAGCATCCCACTGTTCTTAAATAATAATTCGCTTAATTACTCAGATGCAGTCACAAACTACAATCCAAAACAACAGCAAAGAATTGAACTGAATGACAGATTTTTTTTACCTGTCAATAAATAATTACCATATGAACAAAAAAACATTGATGATAGAAATCATTCCTATCATTAAATCGTAAACTATTATGATTTTATGCAACGATTATAGGTATAATATATAAGTGTTTAATCATATTGAATGTTATTTCTATTTCGTCGCGTTTAGTTTACGATTGTATTACGTTTAGTTATTAAAATCTATTTGTTTATATTATTAATTAATCCGAAGTTTTAAAAATAGTACACATACGTGAAAATGAATGGCTTAATTGCCTTAATAAGTGGTACAAATTCTATAACAGAACAACAAAAAAAGTTTGGTGTACTGGATCTGCCATTCTCCTTTGAGTGACATCTACACTAGTGTTTGAGTTCTGACTAAAGGTGTATTTACCACTACAACACCAAACGTATATTTTATTTAAGCAATCCTTTCTCACAGGCCCTGTCTCTTCAAGCGTTCCCGTATGTCGAATCAAATGAAAATTTGTTTCCCGCCATCTTCTGCGTTATCCTCGCCATAGTCTGCTGGTTGTCGCTCATGCTGACCTTCGTGTTCCATATGAGTCGGCTGCTGCAGGAGAGGTCCTCTGGAATACAGGTGAGTGTCATGAAACCGACCCTTCAGTCTACCCGGATAAGGTCTAAATAAGCTTCATCGCTGCAATTTTACACAATAACAGCCTACTTTTAAATTATAATTTTAGTGATAAAATGCAAATATTTTATAACAAATCAATGTGAATTATAAATAATTTGATTATCAATAAATGTTTAAAAAAACTCCTCCCTGTTAATAAATGCAGTTTGGTACTAACTTAACGTTGTAGGGATAGTAAAATTCTATTATGCACTAGTGTGTTATGGTTCGGTTTATTGCCCTAAGAACGATGTATTAAGATTCACTTTACGAGCAAGTGTGGAAATTCAATATTGACAGTGAATGATAAATATTATGCGAATAGAACCAAAATCGAATACAAAATATAAAGAATAATATCTCTTTCTCAGGAACTAATGAAAATGGTGGGCGTATCCCTCAACACTCTGGGAATATGTCACTTCCTCAACGTGCTGCCTATCGGCCTGATCTTCGCCGCCGGTGGCGCCCTAGTCTGCAAGGTGACCTCCAGACCCTTGCTGCCCCAGACCGACGGCTTCCTCATATTCCTGATGCTGCTTCTCTACTTCAACAGCGTTATCGCCTTGGCTTTCGCCTGCAGTTACATTTCGAGAGGCAGTGAGTACTTATTCGTTTTGTTTACTAACAGAAGCACTTGTTACCCGCCTCAGCTTTACCCTGGTTGAATAATTATAAAGCCTATGGCCAACTCCACCGGAATATTTTTTTTTTTCTAAAAAAATCGTTTCCCCACACTAGGATTTACATCTGTATCGTGGGTGCGTTCACAAACATGAAAACTCACATGCACAAGACAACCAGACCCGGAACAATTATGTGTAGGCCATACAAACATTTGTTCCGAGCGGGAATCGAACACCCGTCACGCAGCGCAGCAGTCGAACGCTCAACCACTGCGCCAACCGTGTCGTCGATAATGGTCGATTAATGATTGAATTGCATTAAATAATTCACTATAAGGCGAAAGCGGTCAATAAGGCCACACACCACTACACAACACTGCCGAAGCGAAAGAAAATCATCGATCCCATTTTCTTGTATAAAATATTGCCATAGTATAAAGAGGGGAAGTAGGTTATCTCCGGCCTAATTCGCGATATAATTGCCTACTGTCTTAGGGTTGTCACTTTAACACATCTCTGTATAACTAATTCAGTGATCATTAGTCAATAAAGTTCAACAATGGTTTGATTTTACAACTGTAAGTACTTACCTACTTAGTTACTATACCTACAATACTGAGAAATCGGCATAACTAAACGTAAACAAAGCAATAGTGGCAAATCAATTGATAGATCAAAAGTACCTACCTAATATATTCTAGTAGGAAATTAGGCCTACCTACCTACTTTCTCTGTGTGATAGAAAACTAGTAAAAATAAGTAAGTAGGTATCTCATCATCAAGTAAAAATTATATGCTAGAATAAGTGACTAGCTTACCTTTCCTGTTCATTAGGTAATCTGAACAGAGATAATTCTGGAATCGATGAATTATTGAGACACCCAAACACACAGCAATACGTTCTCCTGCGACTGTCAGACATTTTTTATTTATTTAGCGGTGACGCGCGAACCTCGTGCAGTGTTAGCCCCGACTGGCGCACTGAGAAACGGGTCGAGACTTGTTAAAGTGTGCGTGCGTCGACGCATAGATACTATGGCGCACACATACAAGCCGCGCGCGGTGCGTTTGTATGAAGATAAACTACTACCCCTGTTTATACTATGATATTGCGGTCTAAAATAGATTGTCCCCAATGACTTAGCAGATGTCGGTTCCGGACTCTCCCGCTCCGTATACCCGCCTCCCCGTCGAACAGTACTGGGCTCAGGCTCTATCGTCCCTCGGCTTTGAAAACTGGTACGACGCTCTGGTTGACCTGCATTCTGAGTCATTTGACAAGTTCCACAGAGTTTTCCTAGTACAGGCTTCAATCTCCATAGCATCAATGTTGTAACATCAATCGATGCAAGCATGAACTTAGTTAGAAATTAGTTTTATTGCATTATGTGTGGAGTTAAATAAACGATATTATTATTATATTCACTATACGTTTAAGTAACATGCAAATCAGTGTCTATAATGGTCTTTTGAGGATAAATCAGAGGAGGAAAATCCGTTGTTAGCGGATGTCTACACCCTATAAGGAACCTAACAGCCAAATGTTAAGTTTGTAGGTGTTATAACTTCTGTTCTGAGATCTCGTGATTAATCAGTGGGGTATATCGCTTATATATATATGTACACTAGCAGCGCCCCGCGGTTTTACCCGCGTAGTTCCCGTTCCCGTGGGAATATGGCCTATGTTACTCAGGGTGAATGTAGCTTTGTAAAGGTGAAAGAATTTTGAAATCGGTCCAGTAGTTTTTGAGTTTATTCGATCCATACAAAAATACAAATCTTTCCTCTTTATAATATTAGTATAGATATAGATTTGACCCGGGGGCCGCTAGTATTGTATACTTATGAACTGCTAGCCTTTATGATGGGAAATCATCAAATGTCTGTTTCCGCTCTGGGCGGAGCAGAAGGAATTGTCAGACTCTTAATGACTAAAACCCACCCGTATCCTCCCAGTGCCCTTTGCGTTCCAGGGCCGCGGTGATTCTTACGAATAAATTCCGCAACCCTAACAGGCACAGACCCCTAGTGAACTGCTAGCCTACTCTGTAAAAACATTATCGTGATAGCTATGGTTAGGTTAGGTTATGATGGGGGGGGGGGGGCTAGCCGGAGATCGTGTAATGCCGGAAATCGTAAGGATGAAAGTCCCTAAAAAATAAAGAGAAAAAAAAGTTATGGTGAAGTAAGCTGTTATTTCAACTGATGCTAGAAATTGAATGCTTATTTCAGTCGAGTGTCTTAGTTTATCAAACATTTCACTCCCCGCCCTCCCGTTGCATACTTAGGAAAATTATTCTTTTTTACTTTTCTGTCACCTGTGCCATTTTTAAACTTCCTCTAACGAACGCATATGATGAAAATTTAAAAATAAAAACATTTCAATGTTAAACGCTATATCAAGTTATTTTCGCTTACAGCTCAGTACGCGGTAACCCTATCGGCCCTGACGTATGCGATATCATGGGTGCCGGCACGCTACTTATCGACCCGCAAACTGAAATATTCATTGAAGATGCTGACTGGACTCTTGCCTCATGTGCCCATGAACTGGTTCTGGTCCACGTTGGGTCCCCTTGAAGTTACTGGTTAGTATACATTTAGAACTCATCGGTTCGGTGAGCTTCGAATTGAACCACATAAAATTGATTGGTTGACAAAATAGAAAAAAAACGCCCAATGTTCTTTTTTATCTTTTACTAGCTGCTGCCCGCGACTTCGTCCCCGTGGAATCCCCGATTTTAAAACATCCTTTATCGCTGCTCCGCTCCTAGTAGCTTAAGCGTGATGATATATAGCCTAAAGCCTTCCTCGATAAATGGTCTATTCAACCCAAAAAGAATTTTTCAATTCGAACCAGTAGTTCCTGAGATTAGCGCGTTCAAACAAACGGACAAACAAACAAACAAACTCTTCAGCTTTATAATATTAGTATAGATTCGTACCGAACCATGTAATAAGTAAGCAAAGGTTAAAACTATGATTTATTATTATGTATATTGAAATCGGTTCAGCCACCGTCTGGTCAGACGAACCTCCCTCAACATTGGAGGCTGTGGACATGTACATCCTTATCCGTATATAAACATTGATCTGTTCGTCCTACATAACTGATATTTAAAAATTACTTTATTTATTCCCTCACAGGTCGTGGCGCCAACTTCAGGAATATTACAGAGAAACTATCGGCCAACGACTACCCCCCCGTTATCTACATTTTCGGCTTCATGCTGCTGCAATCCTTAATATGTTACGTCCTCGCTTGGTACCTCTCCCTGGTCAGACCAGGCCAGTATGGACAGGCGCTACCCTGGAACTTCCTCTGCAAGGTATGTGCGCATTACCCTTCTATTAAGCCCGTAACACACATGTCGGTAACTTGCATAAAGTATGCAAGATACTAGCAAGCCTTCGTGCCAGTTATGGGCAAGTTTAGGGTGGCCCTAACATCTACAAAGAAGTAAAAACCGTGATCTTAACAAAACTTGTATAACAACTTGTTAAAAATCTATTAAGTCTGTACAAATGCTCGTTTATGATTCATGTTATTTTCAGTCAGGCGAATATAAACTTAATCTAAATTAAACTAAGTTAATTATTTCAGCATGGCCCTGAAAATTTGATCTGACCTGTGTGTGATAAAGTGGTTTTCCTAAATAAATAAACTCTTCAGTTCTGTAAATTAATTGCGAACACAGTTTAGGTAATTTTGACGTTTCCAGCAAGTAACTTTTCGCATTTTTGACAAGTTTTCTACAGTTTTTATGTTGATTTAGGCTTCGGTTTAAAATAAATGGTACTTGTAAACCAGTGGACACGACATTGAGAATTAATGCAAAGAATACATGTTTTTAGTAGTTCTGTAGTGTAAACGCAAGGTATCTATATATATCTATAGTGTAAGTAGACGAAGTGAAGAGAGAGATCTCTCGTTTTACTTTAGCAGTTTCGGCAGTGCCGGATTTAGCCAGTGCGTGCCCTGTAGCAATTTCAGCAGTGCCGGATTTAGCCAGCGCGTGGCCTGTTGCGATTTCGGCAGTGCCGGATTTAGCCAGCGCGTGCCCTGTTGCTATTTCCGCGGTGCCGAATTTAGCCAGCGCGTGGCCTGTAGCAGTTTCGGCAGTGCCGGATTTAGCCAGCGCGTGCCTAGTAGCAATTTCGGCAGTGCCGGATTTAACCAGCGCGTGGCCTGTAGCAGTTTCGTCAGTGCCGGATTTAGCCAGCGCGTGCCCTGTAGCAATTTCGGCAGTGCCGGATTTAGCCACCGCGTGGCCTGTTGCGATTTCGGCAGTGCCGAATTTAGCCACCGCGTGGCCTATTGCGATTTCGGCAGTGCCGGATTTAGCCAGCGCGTGCCCTGTTGCTATTTCGGCAGTGCCGGATTTAGCCACCGCGTGGCCTGTTGTGATTTCGGCAGTGCCGGATTTAGCCAGCGCGTGCCCTGTTGCTATTTCGGCAGTGCCGGATTTAGCCACCGCGTGGCCTGTTGCGATTTCGGCAGTGCCGGATTTAACCAGCGCGTGGCTTGTAGCAATTTCTACCAAGGAATAAACTCGGTGTGTTTAAGTTATTAGATTCAGAAGATAAAATTTAAGATTTAATTCGCCATAACACTGCATCGTAAACACAGACGTATTTATCTTTAACCCTGAACTTCTAAGCTCTAACTACGCTATGTTGTGGGCCATTTTGAAGTATGATTGGGCTTTATAACTATGTAGTAAAATATTGTTGGGCTGCTAGGGTTAATTATAGTACTTTTGTTAAAGCCTGCATTGGTTTTTAGGGTTCCGAGTATCCGTAAAAATGGAACCCGTACCGGATCACTCGTGGCTGTCTGTCTGTCACAGCCAATTTTCTCCGAATCTACGTGATCGGTTCTGTTGAAATTTGGTACACATTCGAACTTCTGTAAAAAACGCACTTTTTGGAGACAAACGATAAAACCATTTTTTTTTTTTTCAAACTGTACCGTCTGACATATCAAATGAAAAGGTTTATTGTGATGGTTTTAAATTTAAAAGTTATTCAAGAAATTAGACGAAAAATTATCAATCACGATAGAGAGATATGGTGACTGTTATCTCCGAAATGACTGCACCACAAATGTTGAGAAAAATACAGATAATGAATAGTTCTTTACGTAAATATTACAGGAAAACCTATATACGAGTATATGAACTCTATAGCGTTAAAATGACGTATAACAAAAATCTAAATCGGCCGAAACCCTTTGCTCGCGAATCCGACACGCACTTGGTCAATTTAGCTTAATAGTTAATGCCGACTGTGATTTGCCAGAGAATTTCCTGAGTGGGCCTTGTTATTAAACAGTGAGCTTAGAAATTAGAAAGTATTGAGTTATGTACAAAATCCAATCAGAAATATTAGTACCCTTATCAATTCATGCAGAATAGCTCAGGAGTTAAAAAAAAAAATAGGAACGGGATGAAGAGATTAAGCACCCCACTGTGGAGACGGTAGATTTATTTTAACAATTCTTACAAAAATAGGAGTTTCGTCGCCGTAGTTATGCTAAACTAGGAATTAGACTAAAAATTTAGCAGCCAACCAGAGGCCAGAAATACAAACCAATATTTACACTTCTTTTAACGATTTATAAAGAAATAGCCGGTTCTTTGTCAAGTTCCGCAGGAAGCTGAAGAATTAAAAGACCCCATCTCGGAGAGGTTATATTAATTTTAACAATTTATACAGGAATGTCAGAAAGCAAGGTCATTGATGTAGCCCACCGGATTAGTAAGCTGAAGTGGCAGTAGGCTGGCCATTTTAGTTGTAGAACCGACAACCGTTGGGGTAAACGAGTTCTAGAGTGAAGACCGCGTCTCGGCAAACGTAGTGTGGGACGTCCTCAGGCACGGTGGAGTGACGATTTGCGCAGGACGGCTGGCAGAAACTGGATGCGAGAAGCCGAAAATAGATCTAAGTGGCGTGCAATTGGAGAGGCCTATGTCCAGCAGTGGACTGCAACAGGCTGTTGATGATACAGGAATGTGAATTCTTCTGTCAATTTTATGCGGAATAACTGAAGAATGAAGAAATATAGGATGCAACAGTTTAGTATACGCGGATACTTAAAAGAAACTAGGAATGGTATGAGGTATAAAATTAGCATCCCTTGAAGAACCTCAAATTCCTCATCTATACTAATATTATAAAGAGGAAAGATTTGTAACGAACTGAAATGCGTTTAACCATTCGAATGCTACATTATCCCTGGGTGACATAGGATATATTAAAATAAATTAATGTCCAGGACGTGAGAAGCCGGGATGAGCTGCTAGCTTACTATTATAGATAGCATATTTTATATTGCGCAATTTGTTTGCAGTCAGGTTTCAGTCAGTAAGTGTCTGACACTCCGCTCCGCCCAGAGCGGAAGAAGTTATTTGATGATTTCCAAACCTTGAAAAAAAAATAGTATACAGGTTTATTTGTAAAACACCAACAACCTCTTAAGAGGTCATTATACTCATCATTATGAACTACTTTTACTATGGAACGAAACTAAATTCGCGAAAAAAGGACAGCCGTTCCTTACATTAAAAAACATTTTGATTAGTTATACGAACATAAATGGAACAGCTATTTTTTTTTTGTCGCGGTTTCAGGTTTGGTCCCATACTAAAAGTTGTTCATAATGTTGAGTACAATGACCCCTTAAGAGGTTGTTGGTGTTTTACAAACAACCCTGTATTTACGATTATTTTTGTACGACCCCTAACGCTTGCAGCATTTGCTACTCTTGCTGCGTGGCTAATCCGGTACTGCGAGAATATTTAATAAAAGAATATTAGATAAACCAAATGAGAGAGAAAATATTATCTTTGTCTACAAGCTAGGTCTGACTGACTGGAGTGGAACGACTATAAACTTGCCGTCTTGTCATTTAGTGAGCTTGAGAGTTGGAGAAGGAAAACTTTGTAGATATTGTGATTTGGATATAGGTAATTAAGGATGATAAATCATAATCTGCCTAGCCTTTTCCCAACTATATTGGGGTCGGCTTCCAGTCATACCGGATTCAGCTGAATACAAGTATTTAACGTGGAGCGGCTGCCTACCAGACCTCCACAACCCAATAACTGGGGAACACGGTACTTCTTGGCAAGACTGGTGTCAGATTTTCTGGCTTCTGACAATCCATAACGACTGCCAAAGATCTACAAATGACAGCCGGGACCAACGACTTAGCGTGCTTTCCGAGGCACGGAGGAAACTCAATATGTTAAGATAGTCACCCATCCACAGACCAACCTTGGCAAGCGTAGCTTAACCTTGAAGATCGACCTGTGCAGCTGTTATTGTTAAGAATGATAAATCTATACTAATATTATAAAGCTGAAGAGTTTGTTTGTTTGTTTGTTTGAACGCGCTAATCTCAGGAACTACTGGTCCGATTTGAAAAAATCTTTCAGTGTTAGATAGCCCATTTATCGAGGAAGGCTATAGGCTATATATCATCACGCTAAGACCAATAGGAGCGGAGCAGTCATGAAAACTGTGACACAGACGAAGTTGTGCGGACAGCTAGTAAAAAATAAAAATGAATGCCAGACTCTTTCTCAGGCTGTATCTCTTATATTAACACGACGGTCCTGCTTTCAGCGAAAACCAAAAGAAAAGAAATACCTTGACAAAAACCAAAATGAAGAGTACGAAATGTCGGAGAGTGAGTTCTCGATTCTGTCCACAGAGAACTATAGGAAGCCTTACTATGAAGTCAGAACCGTGTGTCATAAGTTCTGCAGACGCAGTGAATACACGACTAGCGAAGACGAAACTGTTAGTAGTTTTGTCTCGATAACTTGTAGAACCAGGCAATGTATAACGAGCTGCCATAGATTGAAGCGGTGATCTCACAAAAATATAGGAAACTACCTTCTGCCCGCGACTTTGTCCGCGTGGAATAGTTACTTTACCCCCGATTTTGAAACTCTCAGCCCGATCGGTTTAAAATTGACAAAGTTTCATGCAAACTTTCATCCCCTATTTTATCCCCTTGGGGGTAGAATTAATCAAAATCCTTTCTTAGCGGATGCCTACGTCATAACATCTACCTGTATGCCAAATTTCAGCCCGATTCGTTCAGTGGTTTGGGCTGTGCGTTGATAGATCACTATGTCAGTCAGTCATTTTTGAGTTAATATATTTAGAATAGATTACTTAGATATTATTACTGTCCGAATTTTGTCTTTCAATTCGGATCTCGTGTATTTTCAGCAAATATACATATATGTCGCATCCGAATGTTTTAATCAACCGTTTAATTAACAGTCTAGACTTTTCATCGAACGGCGCCGTTTTATCAGCAGCATAAAATCATCTAGTCAATGCGTCTAATACAAAATTTAATTAATCGACTGGGTCAGTATCAAAATGACGACAATATATTAAATATTTAAATTGTTTGTTCACTTATCTATTTCGAAACAATATTTTAAAATTTCTTCAAATGGCTTTTATATCTGTCTGCAGGGTTTAAACAAACATGAATGGGATGACGGGAGCCAGTTTTGCTCGCTTCTCGAACCTCACCTATCCGTGATGCCTAGTAATTTATCGTTACTTAACTAAACCATTTAGGCCGCGTTAAGCAAAATGCATAGATTTATTTTAGACCACTGATTAATCGGCGCCGTTCAATAAAAAGGCTAATCTTTTATTAAAACGGCTGATTAAACTAGTTGACTGCGACATATCCACTTTCGTCCATTCCTCTGGCTGTAAAGAAGTTTCGTAAAAATTTAAATTTTTATAATTCTAAATTTAAATCGATGAATTCTACAAAAGAACAGTCGAGGCATAAGCAGGGGATATATACCAAGTAATCGCGTATCTAAGGATCAGTTCCCACCGAGACGCGACGAGCAAGCACGATGCGTAATCACGCCTCGAGAGTTATCGGAAAGCTGCGGGAGTGGGAGGGGGCGTCGAGGGAGACAACTGAGTTCTAGAAACAACGCCCAAAGATCCATGGCTGTGTTGCTCTGTACGCCGATGCCCCTCGAGACGCGAAGCCACAATGCCGCATTTATGCGTACTCTCTCACTGAAATAAGCACCTTTTCGAGTAGTAAATAAAGTTCTATATTGCATCGCTATCTTAAAAGTAAGCACAGCGTCGCTTCGAGTCACAACTCGGTTTGAGCTAACCCTGATGATGCGATTAGCTCTGGTGTATCTCTTTTGCTGACTGTACTTGTAGCACAGTGCGTAATAGCACTAACGCTGTTTAAAAAAGGAATAATAAAATAAATCTTAATTTTTTTTTTGTTGTAAAATATAGTTTCGCCATTATAAATTGTTTTTTTTTTATATGAAAATAGACCGCTGTTACGTACTGTGCATCTCTCTCTTTACTTCTATCCCTTATAAATAAACTCGGAGTAAAAAACGACCAAGTGTGTGTCAGGCCAAACGCAGTGAAGGGTTCCGTAGCTAACCGCCCGTAAACAAGAAAAAAATAGCAAATTTTACTGCAGCATTACAAAGTTGCAATTAAAATGCATTTATTATTAAATAATTTCCTATGAAATTATTACGAATTGCTTACTTATTATGCTTAGTTAGCCGTCATACTTTACCTTTGATCATCGTTATATGTACATACTATATATATGTGCTCCTATCGAGCATACTTTTCATATAAATATAAAAACAACGGTTCATTTTCCCCACCACTGTAACCCTTTCATGAACGGATTATTAAATCGAGAAATGGTCGTGTTACGGCCCCGGCATTATCACCGGACGTGGGCGTGGGCGTGGGCTCCAAGCGTGTGGGACTTCCATGCCATGCCAACCCGAGGCCCTAATAACACAGCGCTAACAGTTCGTAGTCTGCACAGGGTACATATTGAAAAAAAACATATTTTCCAGATATTATTTTACAACTTTTTCGGCTTAATAATTATCTATAAGTACTTATGACAAACTACAACTTCGTAGCATTCATAGAAAGTATCCGAGTAAAACCGCTGACGGACGGACATGCGAAAGTACAACGCTCCCTTATTTTACTACGGAACCCTAAAAATATGCCATAACTTGACACATATTTAGTTAAACCCAAACGTTTACTGGTACTGCTCTACTCCGCGTTTATTAATAAGCGGGCTATAATATCTCATCATAATTTTAGCCAAAAAGCGTCGTTTTGAGCTAGGTATTTTCCGCGTATTTGCTCACGCTTTTTATTCCATAGAAACCGTGCCTCTTTCCGGGATCAATATGACACAAAGCGATAATAAGAAATTTTGGAGACGGTTCCGTACTTCCAGAGATTACATCCTTTACAAACGTACAAATTTTACCTCTTCCTAATATAACGTGGGACACAATGATCGCAACACCTGAAAGGGGCTTATTGTACCTACTCATAATAATTATAAACAAATAGCAGCGCCCCGCGATTTTACCTGCGTAGTTCCCGTCGCCGTGGGAATATGGGGATAAAATATAGCGTATGACATGTGTTATTCTGATGTATAATCTATATTATTGTAAATCCATTCGGTCGTTTTTACGTGAAAGATTAACAAACATCCATTCATCCATACTTACAAACTTTCGCGTTTATAATTTATACTAATTAAGAGGAAAGATTTGTATTTTTGTATGTAACGAATAAACACAAAAACTACTGGACCAATTTCAAAAATTCTTTCACCACTAGAAAGCTACGTTCACCCTGAGTAACATAGGCTATATTTTATCCCCGTATTCCCACGGGAACGGGAACTACACGGGTGAAACCGCGGGGCGCTGCTAGTAATATTATATAAGTAAGTTTTTTACGTATAGAATCAACATTGAAATCGTGAAAAGAAACTGCTTGCCACCATACATTTTTCTGTGCACATTATTCGACCCAATGTACGGAACAATCGATTTTTTTTTCGCGATTTCGGCCTCGCTCCATAGGAATACTCATTTTCAGGTATCGCGTATATTCTAATACAGTTGGATCCGTTTATAATGACATCGAAGGAAGTGAAAAATACGTCTTACTAAGCGGACGTCATAAAAAGCGTAGTCTTAGGAACGAAACGAATTCCCATCATTGTTAGATATTTTGTGTAATAAGGAGATAAACAAGAAATTGTGTGTTTATAGTCGTAGATCAATCAAAACAAAGAAACAAATCACCAAACATTATTTCTGAAAAATAGGTCATAATAAGCGATATGTCAATATAAGAAGTCATTAAATTCGCAATTTTTTTAAAGAATTTAATATGAAAACCAAAATGAGCTCTGTTTTACTTCATATTAAGCGGTTGGTCAATATAAGCGACGTCATAATAAACGGATTTCACTGTACATGTTGTTAATATTAAGAAATAAAATGATACCAGCTCAAAAAATATTTACATAGTCGGAGTACTGGAGCAACCGCGGTGTGGCACCGGAGGAGGATGAGGAGGAACTTGTCTCTGTTGACTCGCGGTACTTCGAGCCCGGCCCGCGACACGCAGAGGCCGGCATCAAGGTCGTCAATGTATCTAAGGTAGGATAGATGACTAAAAATATCTTATACTAGGGTAGATAACTAAAAAAAATCTGATTAGTCCGTCAGATAGATTTCCAAAAAATATTGGAGACGTATTTTTTCTTTTTTCATATAAACAAAAAATGAAGACGATACAGTGCGTTGAAAACTCGTGTGACGTCACTACTCGTTAGAATTTTTACCGGGCAGTGACGTCACACGCTCCCACTCCTGATCTTTGATGCTTTTTATCTTCGTCAGTTTTTATAGATTTGATAAAGGAAAAAATACGTGTCCAATATTTTTCTATAATCTAACTGACGGACTAATTAGAATCATATTTTTTAAATCAGGAAATATCCCTATTAGTCCGTCAGATTCATTTCCAAAAAGTTTGGTTAGGTATTTTTTTCTTTTTCCACGTCACCAAAAAATTAAGACAATACAATGCCTTGAAAATATGAAAATTTGTGCGACGTCACATTCGAGTACATATTTTACCTTAACGCGTCACCCTTGTTCTTCGATGCGTTTTTTCTTCGTCAGTTACTATTTATTTAATAAGGCAGAAATCCCGTGTCCAATATTTTTCCATAATCCAACTAACGGACTAAATGGATTTTTTTTTTCACTTAGGAATCATGGGGTATCACTGCCGATGATTACAATAATAAAAGAATGTTGCATTTATTTTCTGTATTATCTATTTCAAGATAAACGTACTGTATATAAACAATAAAGAAAAATACAATAATACATACAATAAGCATTTAAGGGAATTGAAACCTTAAAAAAGAAGTATTTTCTCAAATTATAAGCTGCTTACTGTATACAGGGTTATTTGTAAAACACTAACAACCTCTTAAGAGGTCATTGTAGTTATCATTATGAACAACTTTTACTGTGGGACCAAACCTGAATTCGCGACAAAAAAATCAGCAAACATAAATGTAAGGAACTGCTGATTTTTTTTTCGCGATTTCAGGTATTGTTCCATAGTAAAAGTTGTTTGTAATGATGAGTACAATGACCTCTTAAGAAGATGTTGGTGTTTTACAATTAACCCTGTATACGGGCCCTTAATGCGGACGCCCAATGGAATACTTCTTAGATTTGTATCGACTCTGCACCATTTTCTTTTTTCCATATTATTTTTTGTTTGAAGTTTATTATCATTTAAAATGTGTCTTGTAACACAACAAGAACGCAATTAAGCTTATATTAAATGTTAGGACCCATTTTTCAATTGTTAAATAAATTTTATTGGAGAAATATAAATTTCAGATTGATAACTACTTATTGTATACAAAATATATCAAATTGCCGTTTCTATTCTTCAGATAAAAGTTATCAGACTTTTGAAAAATCAGCCCTTATTTGAAGCCCCAATTTGATTTTTTAGGCATATAGTAGTTTTAAATTTAATTACTTGTCATCAGGTGTACCCAAAACATAAAGCTTTAAATAAAGTCTCGTTGGAGGTGTACAAAGGAGAGATCACAGTTCTGCTCGGACACAACGGAGCCGGCAAGACTACCCTCATGTCGATCATCACAGGTAACTGACGTTTACAATCAATATTTTCCTCAATTTATGGTAAAACAAACCTAACTTTTTATTTGATGATTTTGGCTAGAACACGATTTTGTGCTTATGTTAATTATTGTAATCATTACATTAAAAAAGTTTTTGAATCTATCTATACTCCATTCACAATAAGATTAGACATTGGAACAAAATTGTTTACAGTCCGTTCAACCTATTTTTACTTCTATTCCGTAGGCATAAGGATGGCATTAAAAGCAAAAACGTGATTATAATACCAACTGTTTACTGCAGCTACCATGTGTCATGCCACCAACGCAATAGAAGTCAAAATCGGTTGAACGGAATGAAAAAAAGATGTATTTCAATGTCTAATCTTATCGTGAATGGGGTATACATATAGACGAGACTAAACATAATATGTAGATTCCTTGACTATATCGATGTTTAAAATCAACATCAAATTGTCCAGAGCCAGGCTATGTATTTTCTTGAGCCCATTCGATAGAAATATTTAGCTTGATCTAGACCATATTAGCCAAAACATGGTGCATTATAGTACTTGCCAGATAAGCAAATAAAAATATTTGTAACGAGTGAGTACTATACAGTGTGAAATTTTAATGGTTGTTTTCCCGAAGCGAAATGAGTTTGTATCGGTAATACAATCGATTTATGTATATAAAAAATATTAGACTCCATAAATGGCATAAACAAAATACAATTGTGATAAACAAAACTCGAAAGCGACTTGAACCAACAGTAGTGCATCGCGCGATATGTAGGTACCCGGCGGTACGTGCGTCTCATGTAGGTATCTACCTACTTTATGTCTAGTGCACTACTATTGATTCTCGCTCTTTCGAGTTTATGAACACTTTTTTAATGATTTGAAAAAAAAAAAAACATTTTTTTTTTTAGTTTAACTTTGTGTTTCGATAGTACTACTGATGGGTAATCGTCCTGCCGCGGAAAAACAACCATTAAGATTTCACACTGTATAACTATAATTTTATTAACAAAAACTCAGACAGAACCGTACCGGCATTCGTACGGGCTGGTAGTGTTTATCGTCGCGATTTAAATTACTATCCCCACTCTCACGTGCTATCGGCGTGCGCCGGACCACCCAGGTGGTTGTTTTTATGCGATCGAGACATGGCTGATAATGTGAACCGTCCACCGCGATGTGTAACGCCCGCATTTAGAAAGGATACACAGAGCTTATTGAGCGATTCTTCGGACATGGATGCTATGGATGATGATGGTAAAAATAAAGAGGAGCAGGTAAGAGCGGAAAAAAGGGGAAGAGAGGATAGTACCGAAGAAGAAGAGGGTTGGACAGAAATTAAGGGTATGAAAAAGAAGGTATGTCATGGCAGTAAAAACTCAGTACAAGAAGAAAAGTACGAAGTTTATGCTTCATCTAAGGAACGTCTTCCGAAACAATTTGCAATGGCACGTATTTTAAAAGAGAATAAAATAGATAAAATTCGCCACGTTAAGTACTTAAGTCCTTTTAAAATACGCTTCGAATTTGAATGCGAATCAGCTGCCCGGAATCTTTTAATGTGTGAAAAACTTTTGGAGAAGGGATGGAAATTCCAGAAGGCTATGCAGCTGTCTGTCTGTTATGGACTAATCAAGGACGTAGACCTGGATTTTACAGATGACGAGATCCTCAGTAATATTTCATGTCCACCCCCAGCTAAGCTTTTATCATACAAAAGGCTAGACCGTCGCAACAGGATTGATGGTGGTTGGTGCCCCAGTGAAACCCTTCGACTTTGCTTTGACGGTGATCACCTGCCTGCGTCTGTGCGTGTATGTGATATCAGCATAAAAGTTTTGCCATACATTCACCAAGTGTCCCAGTGTTCCCAGTGTTGGAGGCTAGGCCACAGTAGGAAAATGTGCCCTTCTAAATATGTGATCTGTCCAAAGTGTAGTGGGCATCATGAAAATTGCGATACTTCATTGTTTTCATGTGTCAACTGTAAGGGCAACCATATTTCACTCAGCAAGACTTGCCCAATGTACAAGAAGGAGAGGAGGCTCAGGGAGATTATGGCTGAGTTTGGATGCACATACAGGAAAGCTTTAGAAATGTATGTTCCACCCGAAAATCTTATTCGTCCCGAAACTGAAGTTCTCCCTCAAGACCCAGTGGTAATAGAAAATTGTCCTTCTTCGACACCCCTTTTTGAAAATCCTTCACAAGCTAGGGAAGCTACTCAGGCAGCCTCTATTCGTTCCACATATGCTGATATAATCCGCACGAAGGCCATTGTCCACAAGGAACAGACACCTGTAGCGGTTAGAAAGGAAAACTATCTTCCCAAACCGAAACCTGTAAAGTCCCCGAAAACCAAGGACAACCACCCAAAGATGACTGGATGTTTTGGAATTCAGATAAGCCTTCATCTGATGATCAAGTATCCGATGATGGAGAGGGTAACGATGAACGTCCATCTTTCAATGAGTTGTGGTCAAGAATAAAAGAAATAATCTATCTCAAAAAGACTAGCTTAATTTTTAAGATAAAGTGTATCTACCAATTGTGCCTAAAATGGTTAACTGTAGTGTCTGCGAGATTTATTTCAGAGTGGCCGTGGATAAAAGCTATGTTTAACTATTTTACTAGTTGTGATGGCTAACAAATATATTAAGTTAAATATCCTGCAGTGGAATGCCCAAAGTATCAGGCCCAAATTAGCTTCGTTCCATCAACTATTACGTCAGGAAAAAGTCCATATTGCAGCCCTTAGCGAAACATGGCTCGAACCAGAAAGTAATTTTAAAATTAATGATTATGTTGTTTATCGCGCGGACCGGGATGACTCATACGGCGGTGTTGCTATCATCGTACATAAATCTATTAAAGCGCAGCTGCGACGCATTCCATTGAATAATACCGGTATTGAGGTAGTGTGCGTACAGTTATTTAATTGTGAACCGTTTGAAAGTATTGTGTCTGTTTACTGTCCATCTAGAATCGCAATCACTCAGCAGAATTGGGATAGTCTGTTATCGTCATGACCTTCCAAGACTTTAATCCTAGGTGACTTTAATGCCCATCACGTCAGTTGGTCTTATAAAACTGACCACAGAGGCAATCTTATCCACGACTCGCTTATAGACAGCAATTTTTTTTGTTTGAACGATGGTACACATACGCGAATTCGTCTAGTTGATAATCATTTACAACAGTCTTCCCCTGATATATCTTTGGTATCAACAGATATTGCGATGAAACTCAATTGGACCGTATTAAATGAAAATCTAGGCAGTGACCACCTAATAATTAAAATGTCAACATTATGTACGTCATATCTCCCTTCAATAATTAAAATAAACTTTGGCAAAGCAGACTGGACTGCATTTAAAAAGCATCTAGATCAAAAATTTTGTAATTTATGTTTGCCTGATGACCTTCAAAAAGCTTACGATTTATTTTTAAATGTGTTGAGTGAAGCTGCAGACAAATCTATTCCGTTTTTTAAATTTAACCAAAACCCCACTTCAAATTTCATACCAAAGCCGTATTGGACTGCAAAACTATCACACGCTGTGGCTCAACGTAGGCTTGCATTATCACAATTTAGGCGAAATCCTTCTCCCCAGAACCTTGATATTCTTAACAGTCGCATAAGTATTTCGCAAAGGCTAATCCGTCAGGCTAAGGGAGACGACTGGCAAAATTTTTGTTCCTCAGTTGACCACACTACAACGTCTAGTGATATGTGGCGCAAAATGAAATGGCTGAAAGGTTACCGTTCGCCTAGACATTTTGTAGACGCCCAAAGTGCTACAAATCTTTTAAACTCCCTAACTCCAGATTATGTGTCCCCTTCGACTCCGACGGTCCACCATAATAACCCTATATTAGATAGTGAGATCTCCATACAGGAGCTAGATAAATGTATCAAATCTAAGGATACATCTCCTGGATTAGATGATATATCCTATTCTATGATTAAGAATTTACCTGACGCTGGTAAATCTTTATTACTTAGATTATTTAATAAATTTTTTGAACACAGTTTTGTCCCCTGTCAGTGGCGCGACATTTGTATCATACCTATTCCTAAACCTGGCCGCGATCTTAGTACCGTTTCTTCACTCCGACCCATTTCCTTGTTATCATGTATATGCAAAATTTTTCACTATGTTTTATTCAGAAGATTGGAATGGTTCTTGGAAAATAACAACACATTCTCTGTGAACACCCATGGCTTCCGTAGGGGTAGGTCGAGCCTAGACGGCCTCAGTTGCTTAATCTCTACGATACAGACTGGCTTCTCTGAGGGTTGTTCTACTATGGGTTGTTTTTTAGATATAAATAATGCATATAACAACGTAAATAATACTGTCTTAATCAATGTTTTGGATAACCTATTAAAGTAGGATCACGCATCTGTAAATATTTATGGAATTTTCTCCACAGAAGGATACTCAAAATAAGATCTGGGAACACTTGTATAAGTAGACATTCAGGATGTGGTTTGGCTCAGGGTGATCCGTTATCTCCACTTCTCTTTAATATAATAACGTTGGACATTTGTAAAAAATTGCAGAATAACATTTGTATATCCCAGTACGCGGATGATTTCGTCATTTATGTACAGTGCTCTTCTGTTAGTGAAGGGCAATGCAAGATACAGTCTAGTCTTGATGTAGTCAATGACTTGTTAAAACGTGTAGGTTTAGACATTTCTCCCGCTAAAAGTAAGATATGTTGGTTTAGTAGAAGTTATCGTAGGCCTACTATAGAAGTGCGCTTAAACGGGGCCTCGTTAGAATTAGTAGATCATGTGAAGTACTTAGGAGTGTGGCTGGACAAGGGTCTTCGATGGAAAAAACATATTAATGAGGTTCGTGATCGAGTATTAAAACTGATTAATATTTTTAAGGTTTTGGTGGGGCCAGGATGGGGAATACATCCCAACCATTTAAGACGACTGTACATTTCACTCATTCGTAGTCGTATAGACTTTGGTAGCTTTCTACTGGACAATAGCGCAGACACACATTTGATAAAACTGGACAGATTACAAAATGTTTGCATGCGGTTAATAGGTGGATTCATCAAAAGTACGCCGATTCACGTGATGGAATCCGAACTAATGTTACCTCCTCTTTTTATTCGTCGCCAATACTTAGCTGGTAAATTCTATTTAAAATCGAAATGTTTTGATTTACATGTAATAGACATACTGGATAAGCTACATGGTCTTTGCAACAATAGTGCTTTTTGGAGAAAAAAGAAAAAACCTCTTTTAGTTTTGTCGCATGATTTACTTAAGCAAGAACATATGTACTGTAGTAATAAAATGGGCATGTTTTCCATGACTACTTGGGTCAGCAATATGGACTTATCAGGTATTGTAAAACCTAATTTAGATTCAGTAGATAAACCTAAACACTGTTATAACGTATATAATTTAAGATCACTATGTTGTAAATCTCTAAATGCACTTTATTCTGGCTTTTACTGTGTGTATACGGACGGTTCTAAAGGGAAGAATTTCTGTGGCGCGGCTTTTTATGATTCGCAAATAGATGCTTTTTTCAAATTTAAAATACTATCAAAAGTCTCAATAATGCACTTAGAGCTAATCGCTATTGCTGAAGCTTTGGCCTATATCG
Organism: Hecatera dysodea; assembly: GCA_905332915.2. Classification (NCBI taxonomy): domain Eukaryota; kingdom Metazoa; phylum Arthropoda; class Insecta; order Lepidoptera; family Noctuidae; genus Hecatera; species Hecatera dysodea. The sequence goes on from HG995303.1 coordinate 17,453,304, forward strand.
AGACATTGGACGGCGATCAGTTTGTTATTTTCACTGACTCGAAAAGTGCTCTCCTCCATCTGATGAGATGCACAAGGTCGTCTGTGAGGGGGCTTCCACTGGCTTATTCTATATTAAGAGCTATTACTGATTTTGTTACCAAAAATAAAACAGTTGTATTACAATGGATCCCTTCCCACGTTGGATTAGAGGGTAATGAAGTGGTTGATCGATTAGCAAACGAAGCCGCGTCAGATGGAGAAATTTATTCGTGTTCTCCTTGGCATACCGAGCTCTTACCCTTAGTTAGAGACAGATGTATTCAATCTTGGTCAGAATATTTTGATAAACGGTCGTTAACGAAAGGTATATGGTACAGGACGATTCAACCATCACTTCCACGGACTCTTTGGTTTAGCGAGGGAGGGATGACGAGACAGGAAGTTGTGACAGCTTTGAGGCTCCGATCAGGCCACATTCCGCTCAATAGTTTCGGATTCATGATGCGCAAAGTTGATTCTCCCAATTGTGTTGTCTGTGGAGTTATAGAAGACGTGCATCATATCCTGGCGGAATGTGTTCGTGTTGGAGTCCGAAGACGTCAAGCTTTTGTCAGTAGCTTTAATGTAGGCTTCTACAATAGCGTTCTAGCCTCACCATTATCGGATGAGGCTAGAACACTTTATCATATTATTGTTATGGGTATAAGGTTGCGGGTAGGCTAGTTTATAATACTTTTGTAATCAATCATCGGGGTGACATATTCTTTATAGAAAAAACCCTGTAAATAAATAAAGATTAAAAAAAAAAAAACTCAGACATTCCAAGTTACATCAGCCACAGAATTAGACATGTGCAAAACAGTTCACCCGAAGTGATGTTATATGTCATCACATTTCGTCCCGAGTAATATTACATTACACCATCACTTCAAACGCGTGATGTGTAGCGCCATTCGATAGCACACCATCGCGCGTTCTAATGTAATGCAATGTCTAGAACATTGCATTACATTAGAACGCGCGATGGTAATACGATGGTGTAATAGGACATGTTATTTACAAATCATACAAAATTGATTTTCCTTCATACTTATACCCATAGAAATATAAAATACAGGAGAAGTGGCAAGGGGGCGTGTCGGTGTCCTCGCGACATGCTCTGGGCGAGCATGTCTTACGCAATGGTCGAAACCGCGAACTAGTGCGCTTACGACCGTGAGCGTGATAAGATATAAGAATGCCGTGTTGTTCAGTGTTTTCTTGTAAAAACCGAAGCATAAACCAAAACTTTGTTAATTATGGAATCACTTACCATATCAAAATACAAGTATTTTACTATATTTGTCTTTAAAATCATGAAAAACAACAAATCGTAAAATATTTCTTGCTTATACTATGTTATTTTTGTTTTTAAATGTCACAGCGACAATAACATATTACAATGAATACACTGCTCCTTAACCACTACCTAAGTTTGTCGCTAAGTGACTGGATGAGCAATGTAAAAATCACAAAACGATACTTTAGCAAGCCGATGTATCGCATAGTACGGCCGCTGCTTCTTGCCGCGAGTTAGTGATGTAATTGTGCAGATACACTGTCGACAACAATGTCGATTGTTGAATGAAATATTACAAAAGTGTACCAAACTTTCTTAGATTGCAATAAATTTTTGGTAAATAATCGTTCAAGTGTTTTTGGCTTTGAATTATCGTATGTATGCCTTATCCTCGTGCTACTTCCTTACTTTTTATGGTAATTGTATTTTACTTTCGATAAAGTTTCGAATGCATTATAGTAATCGGCATGTTTAAGATAATATATTAGTGACCTTTGCTTAAAATAGTCAACATATTCATGCTATTTATTTGTTATACATGGGCAGCATGGCGTGTGTAATAAATGCCAGAATCGATAAGTCAATCACTAGCGTATATGTAAAATAAATTGCTTTTGCACAGCACAACGATACCCAGCGTTGTTTTTGTGTGAGTAAGTTGCACGGTGTACTGTAAATATACGCTGTGTTTATTAGGATAAGGTTTATAATTGATTGTGTAGTACAGTCCGATTTCAAAAATGCGGGTGTGTGTGCGACTGCGTATCTATTGCTTTTACTGAACTGCATTCGTAGTAGTTGCCGGGTGGTAGGGCAAAACAGGAGACACAGGTTCCGATACATTTTCGGCTACAGGGCATATCTCCTTGTTTATTATATCTATGCTTATACCCTACATCAACAAGTAGGCTAGGCTTAGCTCTGGTAATATTCTTAGGGGTTTTATTAAAAGTATCTATGAAAGTAATGTCGCGAGCTACTGCGCTGCTACCGCTCGCGTGATTTATTTATTTATTTTTATCAATTGCATTATACTAACAGTTTGCACGAAAGCGTATAGCAAGCCAACAATATTATATTATACTTAAGAACTAAAAAAGTTTACACAATTTTTGATCATCGATCTTTGAATACACGTAAATACATCGACATCCGGTTCCTGAGCAATCAGGGCGTTCAGTAAACTGATCGCTTGCGCCGTTGGGGCATAGCGAGCCGTGACGGCGGAGCAGCAAACAGGCACCGCGATGTTTAGTGTAATGATGTGATGCTTATTTTAGTCGAGTAATGTGTCATGTTACAGTACGCGCTCGGCTGATATTACGCGTGATGCATCACTCGCATTACTTACACATGTCTACACAGAATATCGTTGAAAAGAGTAACTATGGAGTTTCTTGTCCGTTCTTCTCCATAAGAATCTACCTTTGCGAATGGACGCTAGAGTCACTTAATTATGATAATTTTTATTGATGACGTTCAAAAGTGCCGTTAATGGCCTAATTAAAATAAACGTTTTGACTTTGACTTTGATAATATCGTTTGTCGACAGGGATGACAGGCGCCACGGAAGGGAAGGTATACGTGAACGGGAAGGACACCGTCAGGCAGAAGAAAGAAGTTCGCAAACACCTCGGCCACTGTCCGCAACATAACCTATTCTTCGAGGACTTGACTCTACGGGAGCATATCATGTTCTTTACAATGGTAAAGTTTACTGAAAACGTTTGCAAGTTATCTATACTAATGTTATAAAGCTGAAGAGTTTGTTTGAACGCGCTAATCTCAGGAACTACTGGTTCGAATTGAAAAATTCATTTTGGGTTGAATAGACCATTTATCGTGGAAGGCTTTAGGCTATATATCATCCACGTTTAAGCCAATAGGAGCGGAGCAGCGATAAAGAATGTTTTAAAATCGGGGATTCCACGAGGACGAAGTCGCGGGCAGCAGCTAGCTTTAATATAGAAGTGAAACTTTATTCCAGTAAAAAAAAGCATAGCAAAGCATATAATCAGCCTTTTAATGTTCCCACTTATGGGACACAGGCCTCCTCTCTAAGAGAGGGAATGGGCCGTAATCAAAATACACGCACGCGGATCCAGTGCGGGTAGATGAATTGGTGAATGTCACATGTCTTCGAATTTTTGGTTCTAGGACATGCCGGTTTCCTCACGATGTTTTCCTTCACCGATTTGAGAGCAGTGGTGATGAAATGAACTACACAAAGTAATGCGCCTGGCTGGGTTTGAACCCGCGATCTATAATTCGGAAGTCGGGGTCGTTACCACTGGGCTACCACTGCTCTCATTAGTAAAAAAAAAGATCATTCATTAATTCAATAGGGAACGTGCAGAAACTATAGGTGGTAGCACAGAAGCGTCAATGTCAAGTATATTTTACATATAAGTTTCAAATTTGCAACGCTAGATGCCACAGTCTACTTCGTGCACGTTCACCTAAACGGAGGGTGCAGGAAGTATAGGTGGCAGCACAGGTCAAATATTTACAATGTGAAAGTTTCAGATTTGCAACACTAGATGGCATAGTCTGCGCCGTGCACGTTCCCTATAGTTTTTAGCTCGTTGTATCATTTTGTAAAACCAAGATTGATGGTTGGCTGGGACCAACAGAAAAAGATAGTCTGTCACGCAGTGATTCCGTTTAAGGTCATAACAAAATAGGGAAATTAACAACTATTAAAAAAAAATCCAAGGGTGTTCCTCTCAGATTAGTGTAATGGTTTGATTTTTGTAGTAAAACTTTATGTTAATGAAGTTTTATCTAAATCAGTCTGCCTGTTACGGTTAAAGTAACGAATTTATTTTTAAGAAAAATATAAATAAAATAAAATGGTCATATAAATAGCTACTTACAAGCCTTTTTATTCGTCCTCAGCTCAAACGCGGCTCCTACTCCGAAGCGAAAGTGTCAGCCAGCCAACTGGCCGAACAACTCGGTATATCAGATAAGCTGAATTCATTGACATCGCAACTATCAGGGGGAATGAAGAGGAGGGCTCAGCTAGCTTGTGCCTTAGCCGGCGGGGCTGACGTGTTAGTGCTGGACGAGCCCACGTCAGGACTAGACGTGGAAACGCGCAGAGAGCTGTGGGACTTGCTGCTGGTAACTATAACATCATCTGTTGGTAAGAGGAGGGCTCAGCTAGCTTGTGCCTTAGCCGGCGGGGCTGACGTGTTAGTGCTGGACGAGCCCACGTCAGGACTCGACGTGGAGACGCGCAGAGAGCTGTGGGACTTGCTGCTGGTAACTATAACATCATCTGTTGGTAAGAGGAGGGCTCAGCTAGCTTGTGCCTTAGCCGGCGGGGCTGACGTGTTAGTGCTGGACGAGCCCACGTCAGGACTCGACGTGGAGACGCGCAGAGAGCTGTGGGACTTGCTGCTGGTAACTATAACATCATCTGTTGGTAAGAGGAGGGCTCAGCTAGCTTGTGCCTTAGCCGGCGGGGCTGACGTGTTAGTGCTGGACGAGCCCACGTCAGGACTCGACGTGGAGACGCGCAGAGAGCTGTGGGACTTGCTGCTGGTAACTATAACATCATCTGTTGGTAAGAGGAGGGCTCAGCTAGCTTGTGCCTTAGCCGGCGGGGCTGACGTGTTAGTGCTGGACGAGCCCACGTCAGGACTCGACGTGGAGACGCGCAGAGAGCTGTGGGACTTGCTGCTGGTAACTATAACATCATCTGTTGGTAAGAGGAGGGCTCAGCTAGCTTGTGCCTTAGCCGGCGGAGCTGACGTGTTAGTGCTGGACGAGCCCACGTCAGGACTCGACGTGGAGACGCGCAGAGAGCTGTGGGACTTGCTGCTGGTAACTATAACATCATCTGTTGGTAAGAGGAGGGCTCAGCTAGCTTGTGCCTTAGCCGGCGGGGCTGACGTGTTAGTGCTGGACGAGCCCACGTCAGGACTCGACGTGGAGACGCGCAGAGAGCTGTGGGACTTGCTGCTGGTAACTATAACATCATCTGTTGGTAAGAGGAGGGCTCAGCTAGCTTGTGCCTTAGCCGGCGGAGCTGACGTGTTAGTGCTGGACGAGCCCACGTCAGGACTCGACGTGGAGACGCGCAGAGAGCTGTGGGACTTGCTGCTGGTAACTATAACATCATCTGTTGGTAAGAGGAGGGCTCAGCTAGCTTGTGCCTTAGCCGGCGGGGCTGACGTGTTAGTGCTGGACGAGCCCACGTCAGGACTCGACGTGGAGACGCGCAGAGAGCTGTGGGACTTGCTGCTGGTAACTATAACATCATCTGTTGGTAAGAGGAGGGCTCAGCTAGCTTGTGCCTTAGCCGGCGGGGCTGACGTGTTAGTGCTGGACGAGCCCACGTCAGGACTCGACGTGGAGACGCGCAGAGAGCTGTGGGACTTGGTGCTTGTAATTATCACATCATCTGTTCGTAAGAGGAGGGCTCAGGTAGATCGTGCCTTAGCCGCCGGGGCTCTACGAACCCACGTGACGACCTATTCCACAATTAGTAAAAGGAAAGGATTTGATTTGTGAATAAACCAACTTAATTCGTAAAATACTGAACCACGTAATGCGCACACACTTGTGCTCTGTACACGCTTTTTTTATTCAGTGCGCAAACTCGGAAAACTTAAGCGAGTTTTATTAAAAAAAAAATATGTTTTACTTTGATGTCTCAGTACAAAAAAAAATCTATAGTAATTTTTTACTATAGATCAGTGGTTCCCAAACTTATTTTGTCTACTGCCCACTTTGAGAATAAATATTTTTTTAGCGCCCCCATTTTTCACCTATTTAAAAACCACTATAATATAAAAATTACAAATCACCCCCCAGGCCTCTACACAACGCCCCCATTTTCTTTCTGGGTCTCTTACCGCCCCCCTTGAGACCTGCAGCGCCCACAAGGGGGCGTTATCGCCCACAAGGGGGCGTTATCGCCCACTTTGGGAAAGACTGCTATAGATGCTCACTTTGAAACTGACTTTATGGCTACTCGCCGGCGTGTGGCTTTTTTTTCGGTTGGTCCACTCGCAGTTCAGCTCGCTAAGGGCATCGCCTGTGGGATACGGGCCTGGGCTTGACGGCGTCATTGGGGGAGGGCAGAAAAAGGACATTGACTGATTACTGATTGACTGACTGATTAACGCTAATGGCTCAGCGGCGCGAGCTGGCTCGTTAGGCAAAAGTCGCAATGGACCTCGTCGGCGACGCCCGAAAAACGGAAACGTTCTTAAGTACACTCCTATCAGCCGTGCGCGTGGGTTATGACGTACTAATCGTCGATTTTATCGGATTCGAACTAGACTTTCTTAAGTTTAGGCCGTGATCTGAAGTTTTTGCAGAGTAATTCCAATTCGCCCTTTATACTACAAGCTTAAAACCATCAAATTCCAGAAAACAAAACATGATCAATTCAATCATTGCACTTTTTAAAATATAATAAAATTAACATTACCAATACCCATGAATGTATTATGCATAGGTACTTCGGCATTAAGATCGAGATCAAGCATCCTTTCAGTCGCTTCTAAAATGGTCCTTTAACTATGGACTAAAGTGAAAAAAAAATCCTTAGCTTTGAGCTTTTTTTTGCATTTTATAGTGACACAAAATCCCAACCGTAACTAAACAAGTCAACGTTATCTTTTTCTCTCGTTTATGTCTCACCCCAAGATGTGTGAAACTAAGAAGCTGGAAGGTGGGGTTCTAAAATATTCGAGCTCGCTGTGCACGCTCAAACATTCTGCAGTCTCTTGATTCTTGAACTTCTCTCTATAGGGAACGTGCAGAAACTATAGGTGGCAGCACAGACGCGTCAATGTCAAGTATATTTTACTTATAAGTTTCAAATTTGCAACGCTAGATGGCACAGTCTACTTCGTGCACGTTCCCCTAAACGGAGGGTACAGGAAGAGTAGGTGGCAGCACCGGTCAAATATTAACAACGTAAAAGTGTCAGATTTGCAACACTAGATGGCATAGGCTACGCCGTGCACGTTCCCTTGACTGATATCAGTGGTCTAAAGAGAATCAAACCCATCCAAGGTGGACTAAAGGTCCTCTCACAATCACTCAATAATAAAAAGTATGAAATTAAAAAAAAAAAACAAATCATTAAAAAACACGCCTTCCATGTCAAAAAGTGAACTAAAAAAAATATAGCATCCGCAAAGAAAGAACTTTTAAGGGGTGTAACGGGAATTGTTCGAAAGAGTCACCGCGGCCCTGTAACGCAAAAGGCAACTAGGAGGGGAACTCGTTTGGGTTTTAGTCAGTAAGAGTTCCCCCCCCCCCCTTCAGCTCCGCCCTGAGTGGGGCAATTCATTGATGATTTCCCATCCACAAAAAAGAGGGTGTAACGGGACGGGACCAGTGAACGCAAATAAAACATGGAAGTATTACTTCAAGGGATCTAAGCGCGAATCGTGACCCAAAAATCCAAACAAACTCACACATCGAAACCTCGTCGCTGATTCGCCGAAACATACCAACAACATTATTGCTATACGGTGCACAGTTAAAAATTGACCTTATTTCCCAAGTATTTGGGTTTAAATTACCATGTAACGAATAGGCCGTGTAACTAAACACGTGAGCGGCGCAATCGGTAAGCCCCGCTTACCGCGGCGCAATGTGCTTTGGGTCATCTTTTTGAGTTAGGAATGCTTCCATGTTTTATTTGCGTTCACTGGACGGGACACTTTGTATGTAAACATTTTATTATTTGTCTTCTTCAAAACGAACTTCTTTTTGCAGTCTCTACGCGGCGACCGGACAGTACTTCTAACGACCCACTTCATGGAGGAAGCGGACGCTCTAGGCGACCGAGTGGCGGCGCTGCACGGGGGGGTGCTCAAGTGCTTCGCCACCCCCATGCATCTCAAGAAGGCTGTGGGTGAGTCATACAAAACACGAAGATTAAGAAAAAATGATATCTTTCTGAAAAAAATAAAACCTTTTTTAAGTATCTTATCCACGAAGGAGATGGCGGGACGACTTGGATGTCTTCCTTGGGAATTGGCAGGATGTGGCACAGGATCGGGAACAGTGGAAGGAGTGGAGGGAGGCCTTTGCCCAGCAGTGGGACATTTCAGGCTAGCTATAATAATAATAAGTAGGTATCTACATCACTACATAGTATAAAACAAAGTCGCTTCCCGCTGTCTGTCCCTATGTATGCTTAGATCTTTAAAACTACGCAACGGATTTTGATGCGGTTTTTTTTAATACATAGAGTGATTCAAGAGGAAGTTTTATATGTATACTACATGCATAATATAGCAGACATTTAATATCAACATTGCACCCGCGCGAAGCCGCGGCGGGTCGCTAGTAAATAAATAAACATAATTGAAAAATATTTTAGTAACTGCTTACCACTATAATGTAAATAGAAAAGAAATGAAACAAAATAGTTAGTTAGCGTGACGGCTTACAAGACAGACATTAAGAAAATATATAAGTATTAGGGCAGGAAAATAATGATGACTGAAATCTAAATACAATAAAATAAAACTGTCACGGCCAAGCCATTTAGGAAGGGACGCTAATATTATCATAAATTCAAGTACTCTCTATTCAACAAGGCGTATTCGATCACGTGTTATTTGGAACTAGTATAATATTCTTTCCTTGAGGCCCCCAAATATCAAAAATCGGCCAAGTGCGAGTTGGATTCGCACGCTAAAGGTTCTGTACCATTGACCAGGAAACATAAAAATAGGCAAAAATGCGTTTTTTTGTATGGGAGGCCCCCTTAAATATCTAATTAATTTATTATTAATATAAAAATACAACTGAGTATTTTGTGAATATTTCAAGTCTCTAACTGTTGCCATTATTTATATCGAAGCAAAAAGGCAAAAAAGTCACGTTTGTTGTATGGGAGCCCCCCTTAAATATTTATTCTATTGTGTTTTTAGTATTTGTTGTTATAGCAGCAACAGAAATACAGAATTTTTGAAAATTTCAACTATCGCTCTTCTTGAGATACAGCCTGGTGACAGACACACGGACGGACAGTCAGCGAAACCTCATAAAAATGAGATCAGCACTCTCATTTTTATGAGGGTTCCGTACCCATAGGGTAAACGGGACCCTATTACTAAGACTTCGCTGTCTGTCCGTCCGTCCGTCTGTGACCAGACTGTCTCTCAAGAAGAGGTTGAAAAGTCAAGTTTGTAAATTCTTTATTATGGCTTGTATAACGCATCCCATATCCTGAGCTGTTAAGAGGTGACTTACCAGATATTCATCTCATTAATTTCCTAGCATAATTACGACCTTAGTTCGAAGAAAATAAGGGTCAACCAATTCAGTTTCATTTAACCGAACGACTGCACATCAGTGTTACCAAATGTTAATCAACACTATGACAACAAACTCAAACTCAAAACGTTTATTTCAATTAGGCCATTAACGCACTTTTGAACGTCATCAATAAAAATTATCATAAACTCAACGTTGTGACTCTAGCGTCCATTCGCAAAAGGGTAGATTCTTATGGAGAAGAACGGACAAGAAACTCCACAGTTACTCTTTTCAAATCAATGTTTTACAATATTTGGTAATACAAAAAATACTTCATATATGTGAGGACGATGCACCAAGTATACAATATTTGAAAATGAAAATAATATATCTAGTTTTAATTTCCGCGAAAATGTGTGGGACACGTCCCCTGAGGATGCCTCGTGGAGAGGCGAAACACGTGTCGGTATTGGTGTTGGTATTGGTGTTGGTATTGGTGTTGGGTTTTGCTTTGCCTTCCTGCATGTGCATATTATCCTTGCTTTTGCCTCGTAAACTTGCATGTGCATAATATAGCGGGCGGGAGGGAGGTGCATACCTGCAACCCACACATTTTCGCGGAAATTAAAACTAGATATATTATTTTCATTTTCAAATTTAAAATGGATTTCCGCAAAGTAACGCCTGACTCAATCAATTTTATTAAGTATACAATATCTCAAACAACACAACTCGATTCCAGGCACGGGCTACCGCCTATCATTGACAACGGTCGGCATGCCGAAGGAGGAAGCAATAACCAAACTAGTGACGTCACACGTCCGCGACGCGACAGTCAAGGAGCAGACGAACAATTCCATATCCTACAGCCTGCCGGCGACGCATAGCGCCAAGTTCTCGAAGCTGTTCTCAGCTCTGGAAGCCAAGAGATCCAAACTGGGCATAGATTCTATAGGCGTCGGAGTCTCCACGCTCGAGGAGGTGTTCTTAAAGTAAGTCTGCTTTATTTATCTAGACGAATTCTGCATGGCGCCACCAGTCTCGCCAAGTACCGTGTTACCCAGTTACTGGGTTGGGTTACCAGCCGGGGATTACGGATGTCGCATACGTTCCCGCGATCCCCGGCGTAGGTGAGAGATGGAACACCGGGGTGGTTTTAGTCAGTAAGAGTCTGACAGACCCCTCCGCCCGCCCCAGGGCGGAAGACATCCATGAGGATTTCCCCCCGTAAAAAAAAAAAGGTAGGAAGCATAATCAGCCTTTTAACGTTCCCACTGCTGGGACACAGGCCTCCTCTCTGAGAGGGAATGGGCTGTAATCCACCACGCGGGCCCAGTGCGGGTTGGTGAATGTCACTTGTCTTCGAATTAAACTCGCTGACCGTTGAGTTGCGAGATAACAGCGAGCGAGCCAACATGTCCCCTGAGGATGCCTCGTGGAGAGGCGAAACACGTGTCGGTAATGGTGTTGGGTTTTGCTTTGCCTTCCTGCATGTGCATAAAATCCTTGCATTTGCCTTGTAATCTTGCATGTGCATAATATAGCGGGCGGGAGGGAGGTGCATACCTGCAACCCACTAATATTCGCGGAAATTAAAACTAGATATATTATTTTCATTTTCAAATTTAAAATGGATTTCCGCAAAGTAACGCCTGACTCAATCAATTTTTTTTTTTGTCCTAGAACCAAAAATTCTAAGACATGTGACATCCACCAACCCGCTCTGGGCCCGTGTGGTGGATTACGGCCCATTCCCTCTCCTAGAGAGGAGGCCTGTGTCCCAGCAGTGGAAACATTGAAAGGCTGATTATAAGTATTTCATAATAAGCATATTCGTTGTTAAATAATCTTTTCGAGCTCGTATTTTAAAACTCGGAAGTGATTTCTACATAACGTTGTATTTTTATTGTTCTAAGGTTATGTAGCGACATCGACCCTTCACTGTTTGAAGACGAAGTGGACGACGGCAGAGAGTCCGGTGAGTTGACCCCATAGCGTGTGTGTGTGTGTGTAAGTGGGTGTGTTCCCAACAACTATCTGTAGTTCATACAAATATTTGTTCCGGGCGGGAATCGAACCCACGACACGTAGCGCCGCAGCCAATCACTCAACCACTGCCGCAACCGTGTCGTCAAAAAATATACAAATAAAAAATATACAACTTTTATTTATTCGAGTGTTTATAGGGTTCCGTACCCAAAGTGTAAAGAGGGGGGTCCTATTACTAAGAATCCACTGTCCGTCTGTCTGTCTGTCCGTTTATCACCAGCCTGTATCTCATGAACCGTGATAGACAGTTTAAATTTTCACAGATGATGTATTTCTGTTGCCACTATAACAACAAATACTAAAAAACAGAATTAAATAAATATTTAAGGGGTCTCCCATACAACAGACGTGATTTCTTTTGCTCGTTTTCGCTCGATGTTGATAACGGCAACAGGTAGACGCTTGAAATATTCACAGATGATTCGTTATATATTCACTTTAATAATAAATATTTAAATTAAAATAAAACAAGTAGGTTTGTTGACTCGCTGACCGTTGAGTTGCGACTCAACGGTCAGCGAGTCAACACGTCCCCTGAGGATGCCTCGTGGAGAGGCGAAACACGTGTCGGTAATGGTGTTGGGTTTTGCATTGCCTTCCTGCATGTGCTTAAAATCCTTGCATTTGCCTAGTAATCTTGCATGTGCATAATATAGCGGGCGGGAGGGAGGTGCATACCTGCAACCCACTAATATTCGCGGAAATTAAAACTAGATATTTTGTTTTCAATTTCAAAGTTAAAATGGATTTCCGCAAAGTAACGCCTGACTCAATCAATGTTAAAACAAGTAGGTATTTAAGACACAAACTTCAAAACCCTTAAGTTTGAGAAGTGTCTACAATATCCGTGCGGGCGAAGTCGCGGGCGAATGCTTGTTTTGTATAAATAGCACTACTATTGGTATGTCCTTGTTTCAGAGTTACCGCCGGACAGGCTGACGGGCATCTCCTTGTATATGCGACAGCTGTACGTGCTGCTGAAGAGACAAGTCAAATATGCGATACACAAGAAATGGGTCTTCCTGGTGTTGGTAAGTTACAAAAACCATAGTGTTACTTTTAAACTATAGACTTCTCATAGTTTTTCCCGTAATCTATATACTTTATAGTGACCGTTCATAATAATAATTTTTAATAGTTAATAATAAGGGGGATATCATCTGTTTATTTTAATTATAAAAAGTAACCTCAAAATTGAATATTTTTGCAGCTTTTTTTTTATGTTGCCAGTGCCCTCATCTCTGTGGTAGGCAGTGACCTCTCGCTACCGGCCGTTGTCCAATCTATGGTCGGCGGCGAGGAGTCCTGGGACGCGGTGGTCTCCTTCTGCGAAACAGTTATCTCGCAGAAGGAGGCTGCGGAACGGGAAAGGGAGATCTCGACCTCTCTCCCCATCCGCAGCAGGCGCACCGGGCGTCGAAGTAGGGCATACGATGCCCTCTTCCAGCCCCCTTAACTGGGTCCAGGGGCGGCGGATTTGGGGACGTATGCCGCCCCCCATTCATCCGGACCTGAGGTGGCGGCGCGTGGTGTTCCCGTGCGCCCCTCTCTGACGTTGCGGAGGGAGTCAAATACCTCACTCCCTCCCCAGACACGAGGTGACCCGCAGAGGCGGGCTGGCACCAGCCGGGGATTACGGATGTCGCATACGTTCCCGCGATCCCCGGCGTAGGTGAGAGATGGAACACCGGGGTGGTTTTAGTCAGTAAGAGTCTGACAGACCCCTCCGCCCGGCCCAGGGTGGAGGACATCCATAAGGATTTCCCCCCGTAAAAAAAGGGATGACTTACCTACTGGCAATATAAAAAAACCAACTGTTAAAAATTGTATTTATAATTCATTTCTTACGTTTCGTGTTTATGTTTGGGTCACAGAAGTTCATATTTGTACCAAAGTTGCAGCGGCATTTCAGCCTAATGATCCATAAAGGTAAGCGATATGTCGTTGGAAAGATTGTAGTTATTTTAGTAATCTGCAATGCTATTCTGTAAGAACTCACTCCAGTTCTCACTTCTGATTCTGCGGTGAAAACTGTAATTGGTATTCTGTAACTTGATGAAAACTACAATAGCGCCACTAAGTGAGAACATAGGTGAAGCGAACTTAACTTGACAGTCAGAATATCAAATACTTTTCACTTCAGGTGAGTTACGATGTGTAATCGAAAATGAGATATGAATCGAATTCGCACGTGAGTTCTTACAGAATAGCACTGCAGTTTAGGCGTACGAACATAATCCTGCAGAATCTTCACCATTCTAATGACCACCCTTGTCCCCAGCAAATCATCGTCCCTATAACAATTATCTGCCTGATGATGAGCATGACGAACAAACATAAGGAACCTGAGCAGCGCGCCCTGGCCATGAACTTGGCGCAGTTCTCTGTACCCTATTTCGTGCTGTACCGTCTTGATGGGCCCCATGTCGCGCAGGCAGACATTGATAAACTGCAATTATATTGGTCCGACAAGGTGATATTCATGAAGACTAATGATGCCGCTAAAAGTGAGTAAGACACATGTGTATTCCCGACAGGCGCGTGCTATACCGTGTTGAGTCGTGCTCGCCTCGCGTCTCGTAGGCACACGTCGACAAGTAAGACAGATGTGTATTCCCGACAGGCGCGTGCTATACCGTGTTGAGTCGTGCTCGCCTCGCGTCTCGTAGGCACACGTCGACAAGTAAGACAGATGTGTATTCCCGACAGGCGCGTGCTATACCGTGTTGAGTCGTGCTCGCCTCGCGTCTCGTAGGCACACGTCGACAAGTAAGACAGATGTGTATTCCCGACAGGCGCGTGCTATACCGTGTTGAGTCGTGCTCGCCTCGCGTCTCGTAGGCACACGTCGACAAGTAAGACAGATGTGTATTCCCGACAGGCGCGTGCTATACCGTGTTGAGTCGTGCTCGCCTCGCGTCTCGTAGGCACACGTCGACAAGTAAGACAGATGTGTATTCCCGACAGGCGCGTGCTATACCGTGTTGAGTCGTGCTCGCCTCGCGTCTCGTAGGCACACGTCGACAAGTAAGACAGATGTGTATTCCCGACAGGCGCGTGCTATACCGTGTTGAGTCGTGCTCGCCTCGCGTCTCGTAGGCACACGTCGACAAGTAAGACAGATGTGTATTCCCGACAGGCGCGTGCTATACCGTGTTGAGTCGTGCTCGCCTCGCGTCTCGTTGACACACGTCGACGAGCTGCGGACACTGGTTCCCCATGGGCTTGTTGGTGACGTTATATTTAAGGCATTCGCTGTAGATTCAACGTTTTTGGCTTGTATTTAAATGGGTTTGGGCTTGAATACAATAGGGAAGTTGCAATTACAGAGTTCATGAACATTTTGTTATTGAAATGATAAAATAGTATAAAAGAAGGGCCACTGCAATGTTTTTACTATAGTTAATATTGATTTTTGACGACACGGTTGGCGCAGTGGTTGAGTGTTTAGCTGCTGCGCTACGTGTCGCGGGTTCGATCCCCGCACGGAACAAATGTTTGTATGGCCTACAGATAATTGTTCCGGGTCTGAGTGTCTTCTGTATGTGAGTTTACATGTTTGTGAACGCACCCACGATACAGGAGTAAATCCTAGTGTGGGGAAACGTTTAAAAAAAAATAACAACTATTACGAATTAATATAACGTGAAACGGAATGTAAACAATCAGCGTCTAGTGACGTCACTGGTGTTATGACAACGCAAAGACGAACTTGAATTTTAATAAATGACTTCATGATCTCTGGCAGACAGGAGTGACTTTATCCGTTTCCGCGAGAAAAGAAAAACAGTCAGTTTATAATCGCAATTTTGGCAATACATTAAACCGTATTATTTTTTTACTTTTGTATGGTTTATTTTACACGGAATTATTTTATATGAAAGCAAGATGAAAATATTGCATGTCCATTTTTCTCAAGAATAGCATAACACTACCATTTAAAGTCTTGAAGATTGTGGCGGAATTTATCCGAAAGAGTCACCGCGGCCCTGGAACGCGGCGGGCGCTAGGAGGAACATAGACGGGTTTTAGTCAGTAAGAGTCTGACACTCGCTTCCGCTCCGCCCAGAGCGGTAGAAGTCATTTGACGATTTCCAAACCAGAAAAAGAAGTCGTGAAGTTAACAAGTGGCGAGATACAGTAATGTATATACAGTAAAACTTGGATAACTGGGACCTTAAGGGACCTGCAATTTTACCCAGTGTCTCAGATATCCAGGTATAAATAGATATCTGTCTCATTTACGGAGAGTTCCATCCACATAATGTAGGTACACAAAATATAGTCCCAATAAAAGAGGTAAATTACACTCGCTGTCTCAATTATAGAGGTGCTTGTGACGAATAAAATCGAAAGAACTAATCCCTAAAATATAGTCTCAGTAAAATAGGTAAAATATACTCACTGTTTCAATAATAGAGGTAATTATGACGATAAAATGGAAAGAACCAATCCCAGATATAGAGGTTTGTGTTGCCCCACTAACAGAGGTAATTCAGTGCTAAAGTGTCGGGACCTAAGCAAGAGTTCCAGCTATGGAGGTTTCTTACTTATCCAGGTCCCACTTAACCAAGTTTTACTGTATAATAAGTGACCTGCCTGCAGTGAACCTCGCTTTCGCTTTACGATGCAGCGTCGTTCCCTGACGCTGCATCGTAAAGCGAAAGCGAGGTTCGCAGTATGGTGCGTGAGTCCGTGTGCCACCCGGTTCCTCAACGACGCAACGGACTGGCGTCACCTGTGTGGCATCGCTATAAGGCATCGTCCTAAAGCGAAGCGTAAATGCATAAACATCGTCCTAATACAGAGTTGTATTATTAGGACGATGCCTTAGGTGGCAAATCACCGCCCCCTCCCAACCGACAACCAAATATTTCAATGATTGTATCAACTGTATGTTCTTTTTACAGCGGTGCTTGAAATCAGCAAAAACCAGCCGCCCATATATACCCAGTTCTTCTTAGCTGGAGTGGAGACCGATCAACTTGGATTCAAGGTAAGACACTGAAGATGACTATAGGAACTTTTACCTTAAAATACTTGATTATTAACGCTTCCGGACCAACTATAGTTCCTGCACGCTCTCTCTGGTAGAAATGCAATAATTTGATGTTTGAAATCGTTTGTCTGTTCGCAATAAACTCAAAAATAATCGAACGGATAAAATAGTTCACCACAATACTCTAGAAAAAAAAAAAAAAAAAAAAAAAAAAAAAATTGATTGAGTCAGGCGTTACTTTGCGGAAATCCATTTTAACTTTGAAAATGAAAACAAAATATCTAGTTTTAATTTCCGCGAATATTAGTGGGTTGCAGGTATGCACCTCCCTCCCGCCCGCTATATTATGCACATGCAAGATTACTAGGCAAATGCAAGGATATTAAGCACATGCAGGAAGGCAATGCAAAACCCAACACCATTACCGACACGTGTTTCGCCTCTCCACGAGGCATCCTCAGGGGACGTGTTGACTCGCTGACCGTTGAGTTGCAACTCATTGCACTGCATTTGCCTAGTAATCTTGCATGTGCATAATATAGCGGGCGGGAGGGAGGTGCATACCTGCAACCCACTAATATTCGCGGAAATTAAAACTAGATATTTTGTTTTCATTTTCAAAGACAATACTCTAGGTTGAAATTCTTGAAATCACGATACTGAACGATGAGAATAGAAAGACTTGCCCACTTCAAAACTTATAATTTAAAAAAATCGCCAGATTTAAGAAATTTATTCAAGTCAGTGTGAAATTTATTCAATACTAGCTTCTGCCAGCGACTTCGTCCGCGTGGAATAGTTACTTTACCCCCGATTTTGAAACTCTCAGCCCGATCGGTTTAAAATTGACAAAGTTTCATACAAACGTTCATCCCCTATTTTATCCCCTTGGGGATAGAATTAATCAAAATCCTTTCTTAGCGGATGCCTACGTCATAACATCTACCTGCAGCTGCATGCCAAATTTCATCCCGATCCGTTCAGTGGTTTGGGCTGTGCATTGATAGTGTACTACTTACTATGTGTGTGTGAAATATGTACCACTTACAACAAAAAAAGAAATGAAAGTAAAGCTGAAATGCCTGTGCAAAATTATATTATAATAACCTATACCTACTTCACTTAAAAATAAATACCTATAACTACGTATAACTAATTAATAAAAGTATCTACGCTTTTACCTACTTAATACTAAAAAAACAGAACATAAATTAGCCAAAACTAACCTATCGGTATCTAAAAATCTATGCTCCTACTTCTACTACTACTTAACCTAAAAAGATGAGATAGAGAAGAATAAAATTGAAACCATTAATCATTTGTAATTTGAATGAATATTTAAACATTACCAAAATAACTAATAAGTACCAATTTTATAAAATAGCAACAAAAGTTACACAAAAATAATCACATTAACATCTTACAGCATGATTCAGTATTAAAGCGCGACGGCGCGATGGCTTATTATTGTATTCATGTATAAGTTTGGTGTTTCTATACCGATTTCTATGATTCTTTTTTTATTGAATAGTTAATAATGTTTACCTTTTTAAATTAGGGATGAGTGAGAGTATTATAAACGTAAAAGTAAACAAATATAATCAGAAAACTCCGAACTGCTAAGCTATCGGGAGTTACACGTGTTATTGTGAGTCAACCATAAAAGATAGACATATGCTGTTGTGGGATATTTTTTAGATAATTTTATGTAGAACATTTCCGTCCTACATAATTTCTATGTAACTTTAACCATTAAGGCTACACACGCGACGGAAGCATAAAAAATGAAGTAACTTCTCCCGTTTTCCCAACATTTCCCTTCACTGCTCTGCTCCTATTGATTGTAGCGTGATGAAAAGTATACTATAACCTGCCCAGGAGTATGAAGAATAATTGCACCAAGTTTCGTTAAAATCGGTCGAGTAGTTTTTGTTTCTATAAAGAACATACAGACAGACAGACAGATAGACAAAAATTTTACTGATTGCATTTTTGGCACCAGTATCGATCACTAATCACCCCCTGATAGTTATTTTGAAAATATATTCCCTGTACAGAATTGACCTCTCTACAGATTTATTATAAGTATAGATGAGCAGTGGTGACCGATTGATAATGGCCTCGTCTTACGAATTGTAGGTCGCGGGTTTAAACCCAGCCAGGCGCATTACTTTGTGTAAATAATTTCTTCACCACTGCTCTCAAAACGGTGAAGAAAACCATCAGGACGAAACCGGCATGTCCTAGAACCAAAAATTCGAAGACATGTGACATTCACCAACCCGCACTGGGCTCGCGTGGTGGATTACGGCCCATTCCCTCTCCTAGAAAGAAGGCCTGTGTCCCAGCAGTGGGAACATTAAAAGGCTTTTTTTTTTTTTCTGGATGGGAAATCATCAAATGACTTCTCCCGCTCTGGGCGGAGCGGAAGGGAGTGTCAGACTCTTACTGACTAAAACCCACCCGTGATCCTTCTTGTACCCTTTGCGTTCCAGGGCCGCGGTGACTCTTTCGAACAAATTCCGCAACCCTAGCAGGCACTGACCCTATGGGGCCCCGTCTAATTTGCTGACGGCTCTTTGAGGCGCGCGTGGAACACTCGGCGCCGTCGACTCGGGCCTGGTTGCTATCGGACGGCGAGCCACCCATAGTGAGCCATCCGCAGGCCCGCGCCTACGGTGGCCGGGAATCGCCCTGCGTTTCCCGACGCCCGGGGCGTCTTCTTCTGTTGCGGCGGCTGGAGCGAGGGGCATCCCTCTCTCGCACGCGCTCCGCCTCCTCCTTCGCTAGCATTACTGCTTCGCAGAAGGAGGCGACCGCTTCCCATGCCTCCTCGCTCCGGACCATGGCCCGAACCAAACATTAAAAGGCTGATTATGCTTTTCAAATCACGATATTCTAACGATGTATATAGAAGAAAGAATAGGCCTCTTACTAGAAGTATTGAACAAAATGCACGGAAAACAAAATAATTTATTTAACAAACACACATTGCCAGCACAAACTTCACAATCTGGGACAGTTTTTAAGTAGGTAAACAAACAAATAAACTTTAATATTACACTACGTTTCAAAATGAATAACTGTTTTTATAACATAATGAGTTAAGTTATAAACTCACTATGATATAAGAAAACAAAAATAATATATGACAATATTTTGAATACAAATAGTATCGTATTATAATTAATATATTAAATAGTTTTTTGTTTAGAAGTCGGTTGTTTTATTTTTGTAAAAAGTTTTTTATTTTTCACTTTTTTGTGGTACACACACCACCTCCTCCGCCCCACCCTGATAAATGTACCCATCACAGCGTACACGGCATAAATTGGTGTAAACAAAAATTATTGTCGAATTGAGAATCCTCCTTGTTTTATTAAGTCGGTTAAAAATTGTTTGCTGTTGCTATTCCTTACAATTTAAAATTTCTTTTGAATTGCATATATTTGAAATACTACCCTGTTTTTATCTGTACCCTGTTTATCTGTCTCTATTATTAGTTATTAAGGAAATGGTCGTTTCTGTGTGGAGTCAGTGTTTCTCGAATTGGCAAGCCAGCTAAGCCTTCATAAATTAAAACTTCATATTGTGTTGTGCGATAGCTAATCCCGCGGTGGCCAGCTCCGCTGTGCCTAGAAACGCCTTTAATTTATACATGTGTGCCGTTCATACACACGAAAACATGAACACACATGCATAAATTTATTAATGACAAGAAGGCTGTTCGCGTTTTTGCCTAACAAACCGTCTCGTAGGTGCTGCCCAGCGATAAATATTGCACATCGACTTTAGGAAAGAGATAATCAGCTAATTTCGGCTTCGTAGAGCGTTATCTCTGTCGCATGAAATACAAACAGTCCGGTATCTATTAGGAGCTG
The DNA here is from genome assembly GCA_905332915.2 of Hecatera dysodea. Taxonomy (NCBI): domain Eukaryota; kingdom Metazoa; phylum Arthropoda; class Insecta; order Lepidoptera; family Noctuidae; genus Hecatera; species Hecatera dysodea. Next base: position 17,473,794 of record HG995303.1, read on the forward strand.
TTAAAACAATTATGATTTGCTTCTTTTTTTTTCTTTTTATAAAATAAACCAATTTTTCTATAAGTGATGGCTTTAGGTTGGGGTAAAATAAAATTTAAAAAACATATTCACATTTATTACGTATTTAATTAATTTGAAAAATTACAGCTGTAGAGACATAATAAACACCATAATACCTATTGTTAAAATAAGGCATTGGGGGTGTTGAGCAGTGGTGGCCGAGTGGTAACGGCCCCGACTTACGAATCGTAGGTCGCGGGTTCAAACCCAGCCAGGCGCATTACTTTGTGTAATTCATTTCTTCACTACTGCTCTCAAAACGGTGAAGGAAAACATCGTGAGGAAACCGGCATGTCCTAGAACCAAAAATTCGAAGACATGTGACATTCACCAACCCGCACTGGGCCCGCGTGGTGGATTACGGCCCATTCCCTCTCCTAGAGAGGAGGCCTGTGTCCCAGCAGTGGGAACTTTAAAAGGCTGATTATGATGATTATGAATTGGAGGTGTTAACAACTCTAAATAAATATTTTTAACTGGGCGCGACCGCACTATATCGCACTTGAACAACGACGACTGACAAAACATCACATAGGTAGTGTGCGACAGAGATGACGCTCTACGACGCCGAAATTAGCCGATTGTCTCTTTCCAAAGGATCGCCGGGTATAGTACAGTATAGTTTGAAATACGTCACACGGACGCGAAAAATTACTATAAGCATTATACTAGGAGTTATGAGTTATTTAATATTTTTATTTTATTACATTTTTATAATAAATGCATTTGTTTTATTCTTGTCGTGGTAGAGTAAGCTAAGCCTAATTGTCTATATGGTAAGCACGCCCCAGGGCCCCAAGTCTGCTATTTTTATAAATTTGTCATTCCAACACGTACCCATTGTCATTTTGCTAAACATTCGTATCTACTAAATTCATAATGGTCGATCATTGGTCGGTCAGTGGTCTCAGAATACTTTTTGATAATCGAGCTATTAACAGCAATGTCTGTACAATGACGTTCTAATGTTAAGTCACTGATCAAAGGAATTGTCAAAATTTTAGTAGATTACCGCATACGTCTGTTATCCAGTTGTCTTTTCTTTCAATGGAGTCTCAGTGGTTGACCATTGGAAAGTTATAGTGACGCTTTTATATTAGTAAAATTCAAAATTCAAAAGTCATTTATTCAAACTAGGCTGATAGACAGCACTTTTTGAACGTCAAATTTTACATAAAGACAGTCCCCCAAAACGCCCACCCGTCACCACTTCCTAGTGTTTTAGCTGGGAAGAAGAAGTGGCGCAACAAACTCCCCAGCAACACATCTGTCTATTGCGTTTTAAGAACTTGAATTTATACAATAGTATGCAAAGTCATTGATACATGACAAAGGTAGAAAAAAATAATAATTATCCAACATGGAAATCATAAATCAATTCACTATAAAACATTATAAATAGTAGATTGAGTCAATAAAGTAAAAACAGATTGACCTACATAGTCACCAAATATTAAAAAAAAAAAAACAATATTATATGAACTCATATAACCCGTAACCGATTACCAAACTTGTAAAAATCAACCATTATGAATTCAATGATAGACCATTCTGACACTATTGTAATAGCAGACTCAGGGCGCCGGATTCATGGGATGGTCGAGATGTTGATATAATTAATTAAGATTGTAACTTGTCTGAAATATGATGATATTAGTTGGAAACGTCGAACAAATTCAAACCTACTAGGAGCTTATAATAAATGCTCTGCTACTCTTGCGAAACCGGATCCTTTACACTAATTAATCAATTTTCTCTCAGGTCTTATGCACGACAACGCGGCGGCACGCGGCTCCTGTGGCGCTGAACTTGCTGTCCAACATGTTGGCGGCGCACTACATCTCGGGCTCCGACGGCAACAGCATCACCACCATCAACGATCCCATGGGCAGAGAAATCAAAGCTGCTACTGTTAAAGAGCCCAAGAATCTTACGTCCATTTTAACTTTGGGCGCTTGTCTGACTTTCAGTAAGTAAAAGTAACAAACGTCATCATTACTATTAAAGTCGAGAGCCATGCACTGCTGGACGTAAGTGTGTAGTAAGGTTTACCTCATTCTAATATTATTAGGGCAATCACCCAACGACCCGACCTTGGCAATCCAAGGTCGGGTCGGTGGGTGGCCATCACACACCCACGACACGTTAAAACCAATGCATCAGATGAAGGAAAAAAGGTTTTGGATTGATTTAGTTAAGGTTACGTTTCACTGATTAATGTTATGACTTCGAGAGTTACTTTTTGCGGAATTTCCTCAAATTCTCATCGTTCTTCCTCAGTAATTTTATCCACAAGCATCAACAACATCTCGCTCCCGTGCAAGGAGCGGGAAACGGGCGCGCGCCACATCCACATCATGTCGGGCTGCCCCGCCGAGCTGCACTGGCTGGCCACGCTCAGCTTCCACATGCTGTGTGCGCTGGTACTCATCGGAGCCACCTTACTCGCGGCGAACTATCTAGACAAAGATAGCACCTACAGCCAGCCGGACTTTTTGGGTGAGTCAGAGTAGGATGACAAAACAACGAGCTGCACTGGCTGGCCACGCTCAGCTTCCACATGCTGTGTGCGCTGCTGCTCATCGGAGCCACCTTACTCGCGGCGAACTATCTAGACAAAGATAGCACCTACAGCCAGCCGGACTTGTTGGGTGAGTCAGAGTAGGATGACAAAACAACGAGCTGCACTGGCTGGCCACGCTCAGCTTCCACATGCTGTGTGCGCTGCTGCTCATCGGAGCCACCCTACTCGCGGCGAACTATCTAGACAAAGATAGCACCTACAGCCAGCCGGACTTTTTGGGTGAGTCAGAGTAGGATGACAAAACAACGAGCTGCACTGGCTGGCCACGCTCAGCTTCCACATGCTGTGTGCGCTGCTGCTCATCGGAGCCACCCTACTCGCCGCGAACTATCTAGACAAAGATAGCACCTACAGCCAGCCGGACTTTTTGGGTGAGTCAGAGTAGGATGACAAAACAACGAGCTGCACTGGCTGGCCACGCTCAGCTTCCGCATGGTGTGAGCGCTGGTACTCATCGTAGCCACCTTACTCGCGGCGAACTATCTAGACAAAGATAGCACCTACAGCCAGCCGGACTTTTTGGGTGAGTCAGAGTAGGATGACAAAACAACGAGCTGCACTGGCTGGCCACGCTCAGCTTCCGCATGGTGTGAGCGCTGGTACTCATCGTAGCCACCTTACTCGCGGCGAACTATCTAGACAAAGATAGCACCTACAGCCAGCCGGACTTTTTGGGTGAGTCAGAGTAGGATGACCAAAATAAATCGATACCTGAACATATCGATTTTTTATGTTAAAATTTAACCTCAATAAGTACATTCTGTGTACTAAGTATCGGGAATTTGTCAATAAAACAAAAAATACAAATTATTCATCTACTTAAATTTATTTTATCGCCTTCAAAGTAGGACCCATCGCTTGCAAAGTTGCAATACAACATCTCCAACGCTTCACCCAGTCTTCCATACATTTTTCATAGGCTATTTGCGGTATGGCCTTTAGCTCATTCAGCGAATTTTCTTTTATGGCTTCTATCGACTCAAAACGTTTTCCTCGAAGTGGTAATTTTAACTTGGGAAATAAAAAAAAAGTCAGACGGAGCCATATCAGGTGAATACGGTGCTTGGTCGAGAACTTTTGTTGAATTTTTCGCTAAAAACTCTTTCACTATAATGGCTGTGTGTGATGGTGCATTATCATGGTGCAGCATCCATGAGTTGTGTTGCCACAAATCTGGACGTTTTCGGCGGATACTCTCACGCAAACGCTTCATGACGCCTAAATAATATTCTTTTTTCACTGTTTCTCCCTCTGGAAGGAATTCGGAGTGAACCACACCACGGTAGTCAAAAAAAACTGTCAGCATCACCTTTGATTTTGGAGCGACTTTGCCGCGGTTTTTTGGGTTTCGGCTCGTTTTCGAGACGCCATTCTGAAGACTGTTCGCTTGTTTGCATGTCGTACTCATAAACCCATGTCTCGTCGCCAGTTATTATACGTTTCATAAAGGTCGGATCCGTAGAAGCTCGGGAAACCATGTCTTCAGCGACATGCTTTCGCTGCGCTTTTTGAACAAAATTGAGCTCTTTTGGAACTAGTCGAGCGGCGACGCGTTTCATGCCTAAAATGTCAATGAGAATGTTGTGGACGGACTTAAAAGATATGTTCACCTCACTAGCCAACTCTCTCAGACTCATACGTCGATTTTCGAGCACTAGCTTCTTGATTCTGTCGATGTTTTTTTTGGTCGTAGCGGTTGAAGGTCTACCAGAACGAGGCAAGTCTACTACTACTTCTCGGCCTTCTTTAAAAGCCTTATACCATACATAAGCCCTTGTTTTCGATATACACGATTTGCCGTAGGTATTCCGCAACATTTTTAGTGATTCACCACATGAAATATCATTCGAAACACACAATTTAAGGCACACTCTTTGTTCAACAATATTTTCCATTGTAAAAATCGCCGAGAACTCAAAACTATGACCAACAAAAAGTGTAGTTTAAAACAAATTAAATGACAGATCCCGCTCAAATTTTGCGCGCTAAATCAGTACAGTGCTACCAACATGCAGTAAAAAAATTAGAACGACGTCTTTTACGCGGGTCTTTTTATTGACATATTCCCGATACTTTTTACACAGAGTAGTATATCAAAGACTGATGTTGTTTTTTCGATGGCTTAAACGGAGTTCAGAGTCCAATATTACGCACTTGTTTTCTTGAAATCAATTTTAATATTTTTAGGGAATACTATTAAATGAGTACTTATGGGAAAATTTCGTTGGCGAAAATATCAATACAGTGAATATGATAAAATCTGATGAGGAAAGTCCTCATCTGGCTTTAAAATATTATCGTCTTGATCTGCAATATTAGTTTCTAGATTAATGATTTGTGGATTCCTCTCCAGGCGTGCTCGCTCTGGTCCTGTTCCTGAGCTGCTTGGCGTTCCTAGCGTTCAGTTACCTCGTGAGCTTGAACTTCGGCGAGAGAGGCGGCAGCATCTTCCTCGTCGCCTGCATCGTCATATTTGGTCAGTACAACCCATATTACTAACTAGCTGTCCGCACAACTTCGTTTGTGCCACATTTTTCATGACTGCTCCGCTCCTTTTGGTCTTAGCGTGATGATATATAGCCTATACCCTTCCTCGATAAATGGGCTATCTAACACTGAAAGATTTTTTAAAATCGGACCAGTAGTTCCTGAGATTAGCGCGTTCAAACAAACAAACAAACTCTTCAGCTTTATAATATTAGTTTAGATACGACTTCATATTACTTATTGTATATTACTAATCTGAACGTTAATGTGTTTGTTACTCTTTATCGCCTAAATCGCCGAACCAATTATGGTACAGAGATAGATGAGCCTCCAGATTCCGTGGTTATATGACGCGAGTGAAGCTGTCATCTTTATAACTACGAGTATTACCTAACCATGTCCTTGTGCTATAAGTCTTATAAGACCTTTGTCCGGTTTGTTAATAATATGTCCACAAAACACTTCGTTTCTCTTTTTTTTTTTGTAATTGTTTACCCAAGGGATTTATAAAGATAATGAAAATCATGTCATTTTTAAGTGAGATCAATGATACTTTTAGTTCGTGTTTCAAGACATTAGGAAACTAAACTACTACTTACTTTTATGGCAAACTCCGAAATGTGACAAATTCGCAGAAAAATATGGCATAGTGCGCGTGCCCATCCAAGCCTAACTAAGCTGCGGAAAGTGTAGTCTAGTGGGTACATGTAGCTTCGCCTTGTAAAAACATTTAGGCGAGATACACCGCTGGTCGCTTCGGCCATTATACAGGGCCCCAAGTCTGCTGTTTTTATAAGTTTGTCATTCCAGTACGATCCCATTATCATTTTGCTGAAAATTCTTAATCTGCTAAATTCATAATGGTCGATCATTGGTCGGTCAATGGTCTCAGAATATTTTTTGATAACCGAACAATTAAAAGCAATGACTGCACAAAGACAATCTAATGGTAGGTTACTGATCAAGAGAAGTCTAAAAAATTTAGCAGATTACTGCATAAGTCTGTCATTCATTTGTCATTATGTACGAGATTACCATTCTATGCCATTTCTTTTAATGGAGTGTCAGTGGTTGACCATCGGAAAATCGTAATGACACTTTTATATTAGTAGATTACCAAACTTGTAAAAATCAACCATTATGAAATCAATGATAGACCATTCTGACACTATTGTAATAGCAGACTTGGGGCCCAGACTGCATGTATGGCCTATAGATAGTTTTTCTGGGTCTGGCTGTTTGTGTACGTGAGATTGGATGTTTGTAAACGCACCCACGACACAGGAGAAATACCTAGTATCGGGCACCGTTAAAAAAGAAAAAGAAAAATGAAATAGAGTAAACGGAGTATAGTAATCAACAACAACCATTATCTGTACAGGTATCATGACGGCACCCACGAAGACATTATTAAACATTACCGAAGAAGATAAAGAAGAGAATATACGCAGCAGTGCGGAGTACTTCATATTAATTTTTGTATCGTACACCGTAACCCCGCACGTGATCTGCGAGACCGTGCTCAGGTGCCTCAACGTGGGCCGCATCAACGCGTGGTGCGAGCTCGCCCGGGACCGCTGCCCCACGCTGTTCATCAACTCTCCGGATTTCGACGTTGACAAATGTTGTGGTGAGTTAACATCACACTTAGATTTTTTTTTTACGGGGGGAAATCCTCATGGATGTCCTCCACCCTGGGGCGGGCGGAGGGGTCTGTCAGACTCTTACTGACTAAAACCACCCCGGTGTTCCAACTCTCACCTACGCCGGGGATCGCGGGCGGGGAACGTATACGACATCCGTAATCCCCGGCTGGTGCCAGCACTTACTTAGATGCCTCGACGTGATCAAGCTGCATGATAATGAAATGTTGTGGTTAGTTTACATCACTTACTTACGAGTGCCTCGACGTGATCAAGCTGCATGCTAATGAAATGTTGTGGTTAGTTAACATCACTTACTTACGAGTGCCTCGACGTGATCAAACTGCATGCTAATGAAATGTTGTGGTGAGTTTACATCACTTACTTAGAGTGCCTAGACGTGATCAAGCTGCATGCTAATGAAATGTTGTGGTGAGTTAACATCACTTACTTACGAGTGACTCAACGTGATCAAGCTGCATGCTAATGAAATGTTGTGGTTAGTTTATATCACTTACTTAGAGTACCTCGACGTGATCAAGCTGCATGCTAATGAAATGTTGTGGTTAGTATACATCACTTACTTATGGAATAGCAGCTCACTTCATGCTCATGGCATGCTCACTCCAACTAATTTCATAAAATAGGCCGGTTGTGAAACAATTCATCCAATATATACTAATATTATAAAGAGGGAGTCCTCGACGTGATCAAGCTGCATGCTAATGAAATGTTGTGGTTATTTTACATCACTTACTTACGAGTGCCTCGACGTGAACTAGTTTGGCTTTATGATCAATCTGATGTATGTATGTACATTTCGGTCGACAGGGACTTAGGGACTTCCCCCGCTTTTGTTTCGCCTGCGCTCGTGCGCGCCCCGCCCTTTCCAGGAAACCAAGAGACTAAATTATATTTTACATAATTATATGTCGCAAAAATGAACCCGGGTCTGAGTTGTGTTTTGTGATTAAAGAAACTGGGAAAGGGCGGGGCGCGGTGAAAAACCGGTGACATATATATAATTAATAAATAAATAAATAGTTTATATATTTATTTATTATATGTATATAATTTCTAGTATTCGGTATTTATGTTGTATAAGTAAGTATATTATCATATCTTGATTTATTACTTCAGTTCAAGGCTTCACATTCTCTTCTTCTCTTGTTCTTACACACTATTGTCTACATTTCATACTCCTTTTGCAGGTCTGCTAGAAGAAATTTCTTTTGAAATGAGCAATAGGGTATTTTACTGTAAAAATCTAATTAGTCCGTCTGATAGATTTACAAAAAATATTGGACATGTATTTTTTCTTTTTTCACGTAAACAAAAAATGAAGACGATACAGTGCGTTGAAAACTCACGTGACGTCACGTCGCTGGTAAAAATTGTAGCAACGTAGTGACGTCACGTGACAGTAAAATACCCTATTCTTTTGTACTAAAACTGTAATGTTATCCCTTACTTATCTTCTGTGTGTACATAAATAATTAAATAGTTGTTAGAAAATAATATTACCTAAAATAAAATCATTGCAGTCGCCCTTCTTTTTAAATACTATTTTATAATTTCAATAACAAAATAATCATGAATTCTGTATTTGCATCTTACCTATACCTGGTTTAAATTAACTTTTACTTAAACGCGAGCAAGTTTTAAATCTCTCACTAAAAACACAATACTGTAAAACTTTAATCATATTGACAATTTGTTTCAGCTGGCGAAAACCCGCGGTGCTATTTCTGTATAGATAAGTACTCTCCCGGGCTAGGGATAATCTTGTTGTTGGTGCATTTTCTGGTTTTGATGGTAAGTACTATTATCTATCTAATTATATAAAACTCAAAAGGGACTGACTGACTGACATAGTGATCTATCAACGCACAGCCCAAACCACTGAACGGATCGGGCTGAAATTTGGCATGCAGGTAGATATTATGACGTAGGCATACGCTAAGAAAGGATTTTTGAAAATTCGTCCCCTAAGGGGGTGAAAAAGGGTTAACATTTTGTATGGAACTCCAGGCGAACGAAGTCGCGGGCATAAGCTAGTTATATTATATGTCTGTAGAACGTTCAGTCATTAAAACTGCTGCCAAACTAACTAGTTTTGTCACGCGTTATCTGCAGAAAAACCAGTTTAATTATGTTCCGATATTTAAGTGCTTACAAAATACTGCATACTGAATTCTCATTTTGCCTAGAGTCTGATATTTTAGATTAAAAAATACTACTAATAAAATAATCTGTACTATCTGCGAAAATTTAATACGTAAATGAGATTGGATGTCTGTGCTGTTGAACTCTGAAGAGTTGCTTCGTCTATAAACATCCGTAGGCGGGGAATCAGGTTGTAGAAATCGTGAAAATTATTTGTCACCGGAGCTCTCGGAGGAGAATTTGTCATCGGAGTCTTCCGAGCAAGAAAAAGGGATGGAGCTATATAGGGTGTATAACTCTATCCCTCTTTCTCGCTCGGAAGACTCACGTTTTAACACCTCATGGTACGCCCGCTGTTCTTATTACCCGACTCAGAAGGAGGGTATTGTTTTATGAATATTTCGAGAGTATGTTTGTATGTATATCTCTTTAACGGATATCAGCCTTTATATACCTATGTATATCTATTGTAGTATTTATTTTATTGTTCCAGACGCTAGTGATCATGACAGAGCGCAGGATCTTCAACGGCCTCATAGACAAGATGATGAACGCGCGCTACGAGCGCGCGCAGCCGGCGGACCAGGACGAGCTGGTGCGCGCGGAGAGGGCGTACGTGAGCAAGGCGATCACTCTGCGTACGTATGCACTCCGCTCAGGCTATCTTGTTCAATGATGAACACGCGCTACGAGCGCGCGCAGCCGGCGGACCAGGACGAGCTGGTGCGCGCGGAGAGGGCGTACGTGAGCAAGGCGATCACTCTGCGTACGTATGCACTCCGCTCAGGCTATCTTGTTCAATGATGAACACGCGCTACGAGCGCGCGCAGCCGGCGGACCAGGACGAGCTGGTGCGCGCGGAGAGGGCGTACGTGAGCAAGGCGATCACTCTGCGTACGTATGCACTCCGCTCAGGCTATCTTGTTCAATGATGAACACGCGCTACGAGCGCGCGCAGCCGGCGGACCAGGACGAGCTGGTGCGCGCGGAGAGGGCGTACGTGAGCAAGGCGATCACTCTGCGTACGTATGCACTCCGCTCAGGCTATCTTGTTCAATGATGAACACGCGCTACGAGCGCGCGCAGCCGGCGGACCAGGACGAGCTGGTGCGCGCGGAGAGGGCGTACGTGAGCAAGGCGATCACTCTGCGTACGTATGCACTCCGCTCAGGCTATCTTGTTCAATGATGAACACGCGCTACGAGCGCGCGCAGCCGGCGGACCAGGACGAGCTGGTGCGCGCGGAGAGGGCGTACGTGAGCAAGGCGATCACTCTGCGTACGTATGCACTCCGCTCAGGCTATCTTGTTCAATGATGAACACGCGCTACGAGCGCGCGCAGCCGGCGGACCAGGACGAGCTGGTGCGCGCGGAGAGGGCGTACGTGAGCAAGGCGATCACTCTGCGTACGTATGCACTCCGCTCAGGCTATCTTGTTCAATGATGAACACGCGCTACGAGCGCGCGCAGCCGGCGGACCAGGACGAGCTGGTGCGCGCGGAGAGGGCGTACGTGAGCAAGGCGATCACTCTGCGTACGTATGCACTCCGCTCAGGCTATCTTGTTCAATGATGAACACGCGCTACGAGCGCGCGCAGCCGGCGGACCAGGACGAGCTGGTGCGCGCGGAGAGGGCGTACGTGAGCAAGGCGATCACTCTGCGTACGTATGCACTCCGCTCAGGCTATCTTGTTCAATGATGAACACGCGCTACGAGCGCGCGCAGCCGGCGGACCAGGACGAGCTGGTGCGCGCGGAGAGGGCGTACGTGAGCAAGGCGATCACTCTGCGTACGTATGCACTCCGCTCAGGCTATCTTGTTCAATGATGAACACGCGCTACGAGCGCGCGCAGCCGGCGGACCAGGACGAGCTGGTGCGCGCGGAGAGGGCGTACGTGAGCAAGGCGATCACTCTGCGTACGTATGCACTCCGCTCAGGCTATCTTGTTCAATGATGAACACGCGCTACGAGCGCGCGCAGCCGGCGGACCAGGACGAGCTGGTGCGCGCGGAGAGGGCGTACGTGAGCAAGGCGATCACTCTGCGTACGTATGCACTCCGCTCAGGCTATCTTGTTCAATGATGAACACGCGCTACGAGCGCGCGCAGCCGGCGGACCAGGACGAGCTGGTGCGCGCGGAGAGGGCGTACGTGAGCAAGGCGATCACTCTGCGTACGTATGCACTCCGCTCAGGCTATCTTGTTCAATGATGAACACGCGCTACGAGCGCGCGCAGCCGGCGGACCAGGACGAGCTGGTGCGCGCGGAGAGGGCGTACGTGAGCAAGGCGATCACTCTGCGTACGTATGCACTCCGCTCAGGCTATCTTGTTCAATGATGAACACGCGCTACGAGCGCGCGCAGCCGGCGGACCAGGACGAGCTGGTGCGCGCGGAGAGGGCGTACGTGAGCAAGGCGATCACTCTGCGTACGTATGCACTCCGCTCAGGCTATCTTGTTCAATGATGAACACGCGCTACGAGCGCGCGCAGCCGGCGGACCAGGACGAGCTGGTGCGCGCGGAGAGGGCGTACGTGAGCAAGGCGATCACTCTGCGTACGTATGCACTCCGCTCAGGCTATCTTGTTCAATGATGAACACGCGCTACGAGCGCGCGCAGCCGGCGGACCAGGACGAGCTGGTGCGCGCGGAGAGGGCGTACGTGAGCAAGGCGATCACTCTGCGTACGTATGCACTCCGCTCAGGCTATCTTGTTCAATGATGAACACGCGCTACGAGCGCGCGCAGCCGGCGGACCAGGATGAGCTGGTGCGCGCGGAGAGGGCGTACGTGAGCAAGGCGATCACTCTGCGTACGTATGCACTCCGCTCAGGCTATCTTGTTCAATGATGAACACGCGCTACGAGCGCGCGCAGCCGGCGGACCAGGACGAGCTGGTGCGCGCGGAGAGGGCGTACGTGAGCAAGGCGATCACTCTGCGTACGTATGCACTCCGCTCAGGCTATCTTGTTCAATGATGAACACGCGCTACGAGCGCGCGCAGCCGGCGGACCAGGACGAGCTGGTGCGCGCGGAGAGGGCGTACGTGAGCAAGGCGATCACTCTGCGTACGTATGCACTCCGCTCAGGCTATCTTGTTCAATGTTAAGCTAAACTCATATTAGAAGGAAATAAATACGTTTGTTTAGCACAAACATGAAGGCACACAACACGTATGTAAGTACAAGATAACAAAACAAAAAGGGAAGAAAATAAAAGCCAGTAAATCGACTGTTTTTAAAACAACATTTGCTAAATTTACACCTGTTGATACTTTTTTTTCTGGATGGGAAATCATCCAGAAAAAAAAGTATGACTTCTCCCGCTCTGGGCGGAGCGGAAGGGAGTGTCAGACTCTTACTGACTAAATCCTACCCGTGATCCTTCTTGTGCCCGCCGCGTTCCAGGGCAGCGGTGACTCTTTCGAACAAATTCCGCAACACTTGTTGATACTTGCGACTTCAACCGCCCATATATCCGCTTCAAAGAAAAAACTATATTTTCTAATTTTCTTCTTTCTAAACTGAAACTGAATTACTTTAAATCAGGACAACCGATTTGATGGCTAAAGTTGTTGCATGGTGTCATGGCGCAGAATACAATCGAAGAAATGTATTCAGGCCTACGTTAAAAGAGGACGTGGGAGAGGCAAGCCTCACGTCTCAGCCGCCGCAACAGAAGAAGAGGCCCCAGGTGTTGGGAGACGCAGGCCGATTGTCGGCTTTATGCTGCGCGGGCCGCGAGCGTGGGGCATGAGCCTCCGGTAGCCGCCAGGCGCGGGGCCAACAGATGTCAGCATAGTAGTGGGGTAGTGCCTGCAAGGGTGCAGGAATTTGTGCGAAAGAGTCAGTGCGGCACTGGGACGCAAAGGCATTAGAACGAACACGGATTGGTTTTAGTCAGTAAGAGCATGATACTCCCTTCCGTTCTAGGCAAAGCGGAAGCAAGTGTCAGACTCTCACTTACTAAGGAATCTTACCTAAAAAATGGCCTATGTTAATTAGTGTCAAGTTAATGGTTTGCTAAGAGTCGATGTCGAGTTATTTTCGAACGCACATCGGTAAACATAATCCGTGTGAAACCGGCGCGGGTCTCTTGTCGATTATGTATTCATTCCACTATCAAAAACGTTGAGCTGGCTGGAAATCACTACTTACAATAGGACGCTCATATTATATAAAACCACAAAAGTATTTGTCTATTGCGAAAAATAATAGCGATGTTGCCTGAGTAAAATATATGTGATTATGTTTAGTCCGTCAGTTAGATTATTGAAAAATATTGGACGTATGTTTCCTTTATTAAATCTATAAAAACTGACGAAGATAAAAAGCATCAAAGATCAGGAGTTTGAGCGTGTGACGTCACGGAGCGGTAAAAATTGTAGCGAGTAGTGACGTCACACGAGTTTTTACGCACTGTATCGTCTTCATTTTTTGTTTATTGGAAAAAAGAAAAAATACGTGTCCAATATTTTTTGGAAATCTATCAGACGGACTAATCAAGATTTTTTTTGTCAACTACCCTACTATAAGAGTTTTTAACTTACAGCTGCGGACAGAATTCCGGACGCCATGTTAGTAGACGACCTGCACAAGAACTACGTACAGATCTGTAGGAAGAGTGTCAACGCTATCAAGGGCGTCAGCTTCTCCGTCAAGAAAGGTTAGCTGTGTATATTATAAATATATAACGTATGATAGAATAAATGCAGTCAGGTTTTCGGTACATTTTATTGAGTCATGCACATAGATGTATAGGGAATTCAAAGGGGTATGCCAAGCCGCCATAGTGATTTAGGCGTTGAGTGCCCACAAGTAACATCGAATGTTAATATTAGTATGCCCCACAAATAATACACACACACACACTTACACTGTACACTTGATTTTATAAAAAAAAAATCCTGTTTTTATTACAAGGTGTACAATAAAGTATATAATAAATAAATAAATAATATATTGATAAAAGAAAATTATTGAAAAAAACTTGGAGTTTCCAAATTATAAGGATTTTTTAATGTGCCCTACACAAGTATTAAAAAGTTATTGAAAACTCTTCCTACATAACATATTAGAGCTAAATTGTTGTTGGTTGTCATTATCAGAATAGGAGAATCGCCAGAGTCAGTATTCATGGTCAAAAACGTCGATTTTAATAGCAAAATACACGCAGCGAATCACTATGATGCAAATGCAAACAAAGTGACAATTCTAATATTACATTTGATTTGAAAATGACAATGACATTTCTAATATTGTCAACTGACAAGTTTTAGTGTTGCCATTGCACAAAGTATCGATCGATGCATTATGTAGATCATTTTAAAATCATTATATTTTGTAAGTTGATTATAAATCTAAATATATTAAGATAAAAAGCATTGGGACTTCTATAAACAAAAAAACGAATAAATAAAGTACAAATATGTGTAAATGTTTTGCAACAAATCTTTATTTTGTACAGTTTTTAAATTGGCAACCTAGCTAGCAAATGTCTGTTTATTTCGTTGTATCGTTTCAATATTTATTTTTTATTAAAAATGTTGCTAACTTGTATCGCGTCGTAAATAGAAGAGTTAATTACGTAAAATTTACTTATTTTTTTTAGTAAATTAGATTTCTTGGGCATTGCAAGGCCTAAAATCGGCATTCCCCTTTGCGATATCTTAGTTGGTTCCAGAGTAAAAGTTGTTTATCCTGTTAAGCAGTAACCAGCCTTAGTGTGCTGAATCTTAGTGTGCCTTAGATTGAATGGAGGAGGGTACTGAAGAGCGTTTCTCTTCACCGCGCGCCTGCGAGTAGCCATAATGTCTAAATAGATATGTCTTAATACAAAAAAAATAAGATTTCGTTAACAAAAGATGTTTACTTTTAAACCATAACGGACATCTTTCGTTAACGACGTCTTTATATTTTTACTAAGACATATTAAAATAAAAAATACATGTTTAATAAAACTCCAATAAAAAAGATCCCTGTATATTATATTACTATAATATTAGTAGCTTCTGTCAACTGTCTCGCGCGTTGAAGTGAAAACCTACCATATATAAATTCCAGGAGATAATCTACGCGTATCTCAAATTTCATCCAAATCCGTTCAGCCGGTAAGACGTGAGGAGGTAACAAACATACAGACAGAATTACGTTCGCATTTGTAATATCAGTAAGGAAATATGGATTACTAGACCATACTGTCCCACTGCTGGATCTCTGTATGTAATTATCGTCAAGTGCCTTAAACTTGGAAATTGGCTCGTAGCTGTATAGCCTGTCTGATCAACTGTTGCAAAAGTCCCTACAAAAAACCTTCACTGACCCGGATACAGGAGCCGAAGAATCGAACTTTCATAGCTAAGCGAACTACAATAAAATTTGCTATTTATATCCCCAGGCGAATGTTTCGGGCTTCTGGGCGTGAACGGCGCGGGCAAGTCCACTTGCTTCAAAATGATGACAGCCGAGGAGTGCCCCACCAGAGGGAAAATCTTTGGCAACGGGTATCTCCTCCGGAGGGGGAACAGTCAGGTAAAGAACTATAAACCTTATGCTGTAGATTTAAAGTCCACGTTACACTGCAACCAGAGATTTAAAGTCCACATTGCACTGCAACAAGTCCAGTATCTTCAATAACGGATCTCACAAGATGATGGAACACTCAGAAAAAATAATGAAGTCCTTATGACGTGCGCATAAGGTCTACAATGGACTGCAACCAGTCCAGCTCAGGGCATTCCATACTCTAATCCTGTTAAAATAGTCATTAAAAGGATCGCCATTTAACTGACGTGCGCATTATTTATTTTCATAAAACCTGAGCAACCTTCTTAAAAATCTTCTCTTCGACTTATGTAAAATTGATTTGTACTGGCAGGGTACATAATAGGGATGTTTCCTGAGGAATAAAAATATGATCCTATTTAGTCCATCAGTTAGATTATCGAAAAATATTGGACACGTATTTTTTGCTTTATCAAATCGATAAAGTTTGACGAAGATAAAAAGCTTCAAAGATCATGAGTGGAGGCTTGTGACGTCACGGCGTGGTAAAAATCTTAGCACGAAGTGACGTCACACGAGTTTTCAACGCACTGTATCGTCTTCGTTTTTTGTTTACGTGAAAAAGTAAAAAAATACGTGTCCAATTTTTTTGAGAAGGCGATCTTACGGACTAATTAGATTTTTTTAGGCAACTACCCTATTGTTTCTATTCACTCAAAATTACCCCCTGTGTGTGTAGTGCTTTATGGATACAATTTTTTGTTTTTTAATATCGCATCATTTTCTGAGAAACCTTTTTGGCCTCGCACTGTTACAATTCCTGCTGTTAGGTTTTATAGTGTTATAGTTAATTTTGTTTGTCTTATGCAAGTCACAAATACAAATTTTCCTTTCTTTTTTTCTTCCAAAAAACATTTGAGATTTAAAATCCTTGTCCGTGTCCGCACAGTACCTGCAGACCCTGGGCTACTGCCCGCAGTTCTTCGGGCTGGACATGTTCCAGACTGGCGAAGAGAACCTGACGATGGTGCTGACTCTCCGCGGGTTTAAGAAGCAGCAGGTCAAAGACGAAGTCCAAACTTGGATAAGAATAGTTGGTAAGTGAGCAGTTTGTCAACTTTTTACAGCTTCATTAAGGTACCAATTATAATCCTCCTGACCGGTTTTATTGTAAACAATCGATAATAGTTTTGCCTGGTTTGTTTTAAATAAAACCGCTCGGTTTTAATTTTACACTTATGAGTTTAAAATTCGTAAGTATGGGTACCAATGAGTGTAAAACTCGTAAGTATGTTTTTTCTTGTTTACCCTATTTTTCAATAAAAATCAAAAGACAAACTAGGCTGAGAGCCAGCACTTTTTGACATTCAAATATCTACATAAAAACAGTCCCCAAACTCTCTTCCCCTTCACCTCTTAGAACTAATGCACTCATCATACGTTTAAAAATATGTATAAAACAACATACTAACACAAAACAATGGTCAAGTAATACCAAAATACCGAAAAAGTGCAAGCCGATCTCGCTCACAGAGAGTTCCCTACAAATTTATAGTTACATATTATATATAGTGAAGGAATCGAGTCTCGCAGTTTTATCTGAGCTTTTGCCGAAATTCAGTTTCCAAAACCTTTAATTAAAGACTATATTTTTTGCCTTTAAACTACGTTGTTTTTATGCTCGTCAAACAAAAGCTTACGATTCGAAAATTACTGCAACTCCATCCGGCCACTCGTCATCAGGGACACCAGTGGCCGGAGTAGGTAGATAGATTTTATGTACTTGTATCACGAACTGTCATAGAAATCATAATATGGATAAGCCTTTTTCCCGGGATTTCATTTACTGAAATGAAATCCCGGGCAAAAGGCTTCTATTTATCCATTACGATATTTTTGATAATGGACGGATTTTTAAACCACTACATCATCATCATCTACTTAGCCTTTTTCCAACTATATTGAGGTCGGCTTCCAGACAACCCGGATTCTACTGAATACCAGTATTTTACGTAGAGCGGCTGCCTACCAGACCTCCAAAACCCATTAACTGGGGAAACTCGTATAAAATAAATTTCTTGTTTTAAAAAGCTAATAAAATATTTTATTAATATGGTGGGAATAAATATAACTCTACTTTTTCGAAACGCACGCGGGCGAAGCCGCGGGCAATAGTGAGTGCTGATACGTCTTCATCCTACACATTCTACATGTTCCTAACAATTTTGAAATTCCGGAATCTCAAAGGCATATCCATATTATCCATATTGACATCTACGTTCCGTGTTATTGACTCCAAATCAATCTACCTATTCCGACCACTGCTGATGACGCTGACTCTAATTAAGATATTAAGATATTCGATAACTTAAAATCATAATTAATACATTTAAATCTAACCAATTTCTAGCGGCGTAATCGCAGAACCGGTCCAAAACGTCCTATATTTGACTGAGAATCTTCGTATCATCCACCTACAAAAAGTAGCAATGTTATTTATAACAATATTATAAATAAGAAAGGCCCCAACAAAGATCCTTGAGGAACCCCGATGAGATCTGTATCACTCTCGTCGTTATACCTATTTAGGACCACCGTATAGCCCCTGTTCTGCACAACAACCAATAATAATAGTTTACGCATTAGAAGCGTAAGATCGATACGATCAAAACAATATGCTGTAGACAGTATATACATACATATGTATGACGTTGAACTGAGCCCTCCTGGATATGTGCTCCGTCAGAAAGTAACGACAAACAGCAGGATTGGATGTGGTCAAGTAACCTTTTAAAAATCCATGTTGAAAGTCAGAAAAAGTTAGTGTTGTGTTCAGAGTAAGTTTGTGTTGCCATACAACTCATTATTAATAATAATTATAATATGATTTGACCCGATAATTGTTAAATCCGCGCTTTTTTTTTTCTTCATTCATACTTACGTTGTTTGCCACAGGTTGCCAATTTGACGTCAGCCTTTAATCTACTTTAGACAACCTGACTCGTATTAAAGATTTTATTTATAGTGACTAAAAATTGGAAAGACTCCACGTCACCCATGCCATAATAAAATCCAACCTACATTCGTAACTCTATGGCGTGTGAGCTCACACCAACACAACCAATGTGAGCCCACGTTTCCAATTTTACAAACACACCAACACGGATATATTGTAGACATTTGCGCTAATTGATCGCTAGTTTATGTCTGTTCACAATTCCTCGAAACGAAACGGAGAGATTACAGAATACGGGATTCTGATTTGATAACAAAGATTGCAACTATCCGGTGACAAGCACATTTTGTATGAAGCAATTTATATTAAAACGTGCATGATCTCGGCCATACCACAGTTAGTGAAGGGTTCTGCCGTCTCCCCCACTTCCCGTCATATTATGAACACTTACTTTCCCGTGCTGCGTACGGGCCAGTGAGCGACGAATGTTTAATGAGAGAACACGTTCTTTTTGTTCAAAATGCGACTGCTCTGGATTAAAATCCGTTTGACTGTCCCCGGGGATGGCTCGATCTAAAATCATCCCTTTCCTCCACTTTTTCTCTATTAGGCCTCGAAAAATACGCACGTCAACGTGTCGAAGGCTACAGCGGCGGCTGTGTGCGGCGCCTCGGCACGGCGTCAGCGTTATGCGGCAGCGCTAAACTAGCGCTACTGGACGAGCCCACTGCTGGTGTCGACGTGGCCGCGCGCCGGCGACTGTGGACCGCGCTCCGGAAAGCTCTGAGGAGCCAGCGAGCGGTCGTCATCACCTCGCACAGGTATGTGTTACATGAGCGGAGCAGGATTCTATGTAATGATTTAAAATTTCCACTAATGGATTTCAGCAGGAACCTACAGAATTTCCAGAATTAGTATTTATAAAATGAAGTTATATATTATAATTCCGGTTTTTCTTCTTCCTATGCAGAAATTGCCTTTATATGTTAACGTATTGGGTCGATGATTTATGTTGAGTGCCCTAAGGATATGTTGGCACGTCCCGCAGTATGGACGAGATGGAGGCGCTGTGCTCGCGCATCGCCATCCTGGCGGGCGGGCGCGTGCGCGCGCTGGGCACGGCGGCGGCGCTGCGCGCGGCGCACGCGCAGGGGCACGCCGTCGTCTTCAAGGTCAGGCACTCCGTGCCAGGGGACGGTACGTACATTTTTTTCACTTGCTTGATTCTGACTTTGACTGTCACATTTACTACACTCTATTGGACTGATGAATAACTTTAAAGTTTTTACTGTGATATCCAAGTATTTTTTCACAAGACCAGCGGCAGATAGCGTCGTGACACAGCAGCAAAAATGTAACTTGTCAACACAGCCGTGTGGCACACACTAGGCTTATTTTTATTTTAGTTGTTACTTTTTTGTTTTTTTTTTACTGTTGTCATGTTTTCATTTTAGAGTGGCACTCGTCGTAAAAAGATGTTAATAATTTAAAACAATGGTGTGTGGCTCGTATTTTACAAATAACTCTGTAAAAAATCTCAGGGTTAAAATTATCAACGTTGAACTCAGAGCCGGCAGTTGATAGTCCGACTATTACATTAATTCTGTTGTGAATTAATTACCTAGTATCCATCCATTTGGATTTTCAAAAAATGTTGGGCGCGGATTTTTTGCCATTTCAAGTCGTAAAAAATATAAAGATAAAGCGAATAGTGGGCGCTGGTGACGTAACGTCGCTGATAAATAAAATTGCAGCACGCAGTGACATCACGCGAGTAAGATAACAGTTAATTAGCCCTTTTTGTCCCACGGTTTTTTTAAAGGATTATGATTACATGACTTCTTCCACTCTGGGCGAAGCGGAAGGGAGTGTCAGATTCTCACTGACTAAAACCCACCCGTGTTCCTCGTAATGTCGTTTTCGCTCCAGGGCCGCGGTGACTCTATCGAACAAATTCCGCTACCCTGACTGGCACTGCAGCCAAGCCCCAACTATTGTCACCCTGCAGCAAAAGCATTACCATGTTTTTCCATCTCTTGCCTTCTCCAGCCAATCAGTCCAAATCATCACGTCCACGTGTATAGGTCTACTTTGGTTCTGGCGTCCGTCTTCAGCACCCACCACGTGACGATACTGGCACAAAGACCACCTCCGACATTTACCTTTCTCATAGGATTTGCCCTTTGTATGGACTTTAAAAGAGACTGATTTTGTGTCGGTGTTTCTTCTCAGGGTACTCGAGCTAGTCAACGAAGGATTTGATAGGAACCATCCCCCCCTTGCCCCGCTAAAGGGGTGAAATAGGTGGTGGAAATAGTTTGTACTAAATCTAACCAGATGAAGTCGCGGTCGAAGTGGTAGTAAATACAGTATGTTAACTAACAGAGGGTTCCCGTTAAACCGCAATAGTATAGCATCTGTATATGATAAAAAAATATTACCATTCAAAAACAAAATGTTTTTTTTTTATATTAAAATATTCACTAAAAATGTTAAATTGATACATAAAAGAAACTCTCTGTATACTTGCCGGTTTGGGCATTGCTACTACGAGTAGGTACTATTCCGCGCTACTATTTTGATTTTAAACAGGATTTTCCAAATTTATTGCCAATTTTTTTTTTAATTCGGATTATTTTATGTTTATTTTTCTATTCTGATATTTTTATTTTAATCTATTAATGATATAGAGTAACGAGTTTAAGGGAACGCCCTCTGTTATTTAACATACTGTATATACATTAAGCTACCGAGCCTTGTACCTGCCTTGTACTTGGCGTACCAGTATTTGTCAAGTTATTTGTAGTGTACTAAAACAAGTGTGATTCATTTTCAGAGGTGGATGGCGGCAGGACGCAGGTGCACCAGTTAAAAGCCAAACTACAAGAAACGTTCAACTGTACACTTAAGGATGAACACAAAGTAAGTAAACTTGTAGAAAAAACACACACATAGCATAAGCAGCCTTTAATGTTCTGGGACACAGGCCTCTCTAGGAGAGGGAATGGGCCGTAATCCACCACGCGGGCCCAGTGCGGGTTGGTGAATGTCACATGTCTTCGAATTATTGGTTCTAGGACATGCCGGTTTTCTCACGATGTTCTCCTTCACCGTTTTGAGAGCAGTGGTGATGAAATTAATTACACAAAGTAATGTGCCTACGTTTCTTACAAAGTTCTTAATCAAGTAACTTGCTGCCATATTTATAAGTGATGTTCATACGATCCACAAAGCTTCTCTCTTTTTTTCTACTCTCACTTTTGCTCTTCTCTTTTAGAGATAGACGGTTCAGGCCGGTAAAGTCCCGCAAACGTCGAAATTCGATACGTTGTTTTAGGCTGTTGTATATGATCAAATAGCACCGAAAAATCTGATACCGCGATGCAGGATTTTGTTCATTTAGTTAGCTGACGGGGGGATAGATGGCGCTGCGTTTCTGTTTGTTGCTGTATAAATTTTGCTGGGTTTTTCTTGTGGTGGCATTGCTGCCATGACGTCCTCTCGATGCGACCGATTTCTTTGATACCAATAAGTTCTTCGCCTCTCCCTTTGTATTTCTCTTGTAAGGAAGTTACCACTAGCGCCATCTAGTATCGAGAAACAAAACTAGTAGAGTCAAGAACCTTCGAGTCATTTCTAAATTATTCTATAATTCTCCACACCTAGTCAAACGCGACCGATATGTACGCGAACTTTCTAGATCTTTCTACAATGGATGGTTCTGGAATTGATTGACACCCTATATAAGGCCTGCATTGACCGCGGTTATTAGATTAGCGATACGAGCTATAGTTTCGAGAGCAATCTTCAACTGCGAATTAAAGTGATCAGTACTGTAATTGTGTTTTATAATTACAGTTTTAAAATAATGATTATTTAATTAAAATGTCTATATTTGGTTATCAAATCGACTGTTTTAATAGGGATGTTTCCTGGTTAAAAAAATATATGATTATGTTTAGTCCGTTAGTTATATTATAGGGAACGTGCAGAAACTATAGGAGGCAGCACAGACGCGTCAATATCAAGTTTATTTTACTTATAAGTTTCAAATTTGCCACGCTAGATGGCACAGTCTACTTCGTGCACGTTTCCCTAAACGGAGGGTGCAGGAGGTATAGGTGGCAGCACAAATCAAATATTTACACCGTAAAAGTTTCAGATTTGCAACACTAGATGGCATAGCCTATACGCTGCACGTTCTTATATAGCTTATGCAAGCCACATAAGGTTCATATTCCCCGCTGAGCTCGCTGCGTGTCCACAGACGATGCTGCACTACCACATCAACGAGAACATGCGCTACAGCGAGCTGTTCGCGGAGCTGGAGGAGCTGCGCGCGCAGTTCCCCGCGCTCGTGGAGGACTACTCCGTCACCGAGACCACGCTCGAGGAGGTCTTCCTGGCCTTCGCCAAGGAGCAGCAGGCCTCCGCCACGCACGCGGTCTAGTGCAGCGGGCGGGCGACTAGCGCCTACCCCAGGAAGTAAGCTTCAGGTCCAATCAAGTATTATTCTGTATTGAAAAATAATAATTTGATTTAGCCCGTCGTTAGCGTTTCAAAAAATATTAGACATGTATTTTTGTATTTTTTTTTTCATCAGCGTGATGAAAACTCACATATTAGTGGTCTTCAATAACGTCACCAACCTCCTATATACGAGTATACAATTTATTGCATTTTTCACTCAGAAGTCACTGGCTCCTGAAATACAGGTATTCTAACCTAGCTCGGGAACCAGGGTCTCACAATTTTCAATAATCAGTTTTTATTGTAATAAAGTGATTTATTTATTATTTATCTTTTTAAATCGATAAAAATGTGCGCTTTATCTTTGCTGGTGACGTTAAGTGTTGGTTATAAAGTTCTTCAATTTTTGTTTGCGTGAAAAAAGAAAAAATATAATTGTGCAATGTTTTTTTTTTTGGAACGGACAGACAAAACAGTTTTTTTTTCTTTTCAGGATATTACCCAATTGCACCAAAAACTTAACCCTTTAAAGGACGGCTCATACAAAATGATCAGTGAACTGGATTATGAACATTTATGATCCCTGATAGAGTTTAGGTTTAAATAACGGGAGGTTAAAAATAACAAATATATAATACTTAATGGGCCCGTGGTGGGATTTTGTATCGATAAAAAGTAGCATGATACTTCGTCGGTGTAGCGTCCTGTCAGTGGTTTTTTTTTGTGATGGGATCAGTACTTCCAGAGAATACCTTTTACATGCAAACAATTTGACCTCTCATTATATATTATACATTCAAACTAGCTTCGCACGAGTGGATATTTATTTATTTTAATACAAGCGACCCGCCCCGGCTTCGCACGGGTGCAATGTTGATATTTTTTTTTTTTTTGGCAACTGAGCCGGTTCCGACTATTCTGCCAGTGTCATGTCGTGACGGCAGCAAAGGTAGGCAGGCCGTCGAACTTCTCACTTCACGGTAGTTGTTAGTCTAGCTGTAAGTACGAACACATGGGTTAGTAAACACAAAATTTTTAATTCTTATATACAGATATAATAAATATACTAAAATTAGATGGCTATTTACTAAACATAAACGACTATATACAAACTGACTACATATACGCACCAATTAAAATTTCAAGTCATTTTCTTTTAAAAAAGTGGCCAAAATGTGAATTAATTTAGGAGATAAGTGGGAAAGGAGGGATTGGAAGTTGCTTGGGAGAGGAATGTTACATTTACGGATTTTGTGGTAAAGGTCAAAAGATTTGTTGTTTAAAGTGCAAGAGAAGAAGATATGGTCCAAAGTGCCTTCCGCAAGACCACACTCGCACAGGGAAAAATGTTGATATTAAATCTCGAATCATTCTATGTATTAAAAAAAAACCGCATCAAAATCCGTTGCGTAGTTTTAAAGATTTAAGCATACATAGGGACAGACAGCGGGAAGCGACTTTGTTTTATACTATGTAGTGATAGCCTATGTTCACCTTTAGAATACTACATTATGTAGCATTCTAACTTACCATATTATTAATAGAATGATGCAAGCAAGCATGCAACGTGCAGCATGCAACATGCATGGTTTCTGTGACGGCTCCGGCGCTGCGGGGCTCCGGCGGTCCCACGCGAGTTTATTGTCGCAGATAGTTTTCACGCTCACCAGCCCCCTTAGCCAAGTTACAAACGTTTCGTGTCGAATTCTGTTCTCCAATCGGTAACGCCTCGGTGTCAGCAACTGTAGTAAACGATACCTAAGCCATGTTGACACGCCTGAGTCGGCGGCTCGTTCTACAATGTCTTTAGAAAAACGACCTATTCTTTAGTCTCTGGCGATGGTTCCTACAAACGTCATTACCAGGTTAAAATTTAAACTCAGTTTAAATGCTTTAAACATTAAGTTTAAACATTTTAACAAAGGATGTAGAACGTTAAGCATTGTAGAAACGATAATAATTAATTCTATCTTTTCTGTATTTTGAACGATGTGAACTTGGCTACGAATTTTCTATTCGTTTGCTCTAACCACGTGACTTAACTTTGAGACGATTTCATTCTCATACATTTGATTCGTTTTCGACTAGCGTTAACGATTGCAGATTTTCAACTTGGCTAGGGGGGCAGCGCAGCTTCGGCTTGCTCCTCAGCTCACGGGCTACCTCGCCCCTCCGCGCCTTCGTTTGTTTAAATTGCACTCTCTGTTAGTTCAGACAAGACTACGTGGAGTTGGTTTTGCAGCGATTCGTTTCTGTCATTAACTTTTGTAGCACAACATATTGACTTTTAAGACCATATTTTAATTTTAGGTTACAAATGCTATTTTATAGAAATGGCAAAATGCTAAATAAAATTATTCCAAATAAAATTCTACCATTTTCATAGTATGCCAAGTGAAATTATACAAAATAATCGTTGCTCCAAGTAAACATTAAGCTAAACGAAATTATGCGAAATGTTAACTATGCCAAAGGTAATTATGCCAAATAATATTCTGCCATCTTAATAGTATTCCATTGTAAATTCGGGCAAACAATATACTAAATAATTGGTATACCTTACAAATATTCATTTTAATAAGATTATTTACTCACGACACAGGGAATCCTAGTGTGAGTTTCAGGAAACAAATGCAATGATGTAATTTCTTAAACAATAAAAATTATTCTTATTCTTATTCTTATTATACCAAGTGTATTATGCCGAATAAAGTTCGGAGCATCAAGATTCTGCCAGATAGAGGGAAACCTTACATACTGAGTATAAGTTAAACTAATTCCTTGATGATATTATTAGTAGTACTGCCGAGGTTTGTTGGTCAAAATATAAAGAGTGAGTTTGTTCGTATGTGAAAGGTAATCTCCGGAACCACTGCACCCTTATGAAAAATCTTTAACTATTTTAAAAAGAAATAGACTTAGGGTATACAACATGTAACATAATTAACGCAACACCTAAAATATGTTATTGTACTTATCATTATGAGAATGTACTACTTATAGGAAACAATCCAAAATCCCAAAAAAAAGGTGTTCAATACATTTTGTCGATTTATGCTCACATAAATGTATGGAGAGCAGTGGTGGCCAAGTGGTAACGGCCCCGACTTACGAATTGTAGGTCGCGTGTTCAAACCCAGCCAGGCGCATTACTTTGTGTAATTAATTTCACCACCACTGCTCTCAAAACGGTGAAGGAAAACATCGTGAGGACACCGGCATGTCCTAGAACCAAAAATTCGAAGACATGTGACATTCACCAACCCGCACTGGGCCCGCGTGGTGGATTACGGCCCATTCCCTCTCCTAGAGAGGAGGCCTGTGTCCCAGCAGTGGGAACGTTAAAAGGCTGATTATGCTAAGCACTCGAATATTTCGTGATTTCAAAGTTCATCCTATAATAAAAGTTATTCATAATGATGAGTACAATGACCCGTTTTCAGGTATTACGTTCATTTCAGTTGCACGTTCTATAATATACACCACAAAGGTTATATGCTGCTTTTAAAACCGGTTCCAACCAATTTCTGACCTCAATGTTCAAAAAGTCGGCCAGAAAGTGTGAGGGCACTCTTAAAGGACTAATCCTTCGAAGGAAATTTCCTCCACACCATTGGTGTCATATAACTGTCAATTTAATTGAGTCGAAGGCGAATAATTAATGACTTAGAATATAGCATAAGAGGCTTATACAATTTTGGATCAAGTATTAAAAGAAAAACATTACTAACGGTAGAACTTTTTGCACACACAAATAAAAGGCCAACGTTTTTTTTAAAGGCTGTTTAAAATGAAACTTATTTTTTGGTGAAATGCAAGTGCAAATTGCTTTCCTGCAATCTGTGGGAGTGATTTCATGAAATGGAACGTAAGTGTGTATCAGGCGACCTATTATGACGTCTTAAATCCATCATGATTTCTGTGTCAGAGAGAGACGGAGCTACACAAGACGAATAGCACTATCTCTTTCCCTCACACGAATCATGATGGCATTGGCACTTCGTAATACGGCCCCTGGAAACCGGGGACGCGCGCGCTATTTGATTTAACCAAAGAGCGCGCGCGGTGCTAGAGTTGGCCGTTAAATGGGACCAAACTTTTCGGTCTGAAAAAAAAATGTTTAAAAATAATTGCATTACTCCCAAGTGTAATTTAAATCGAATAGATTTTTCATTTGGAATTATTCTTAGTTACGAAAATCAGTTCAAGTGTTACCTCAGGGGCTGTTCAAGTATTACGTAAGCAGAATTTTTAAGCTCCCCTTCCCCTCTTCAGCAAAAGTAAGCAAGCATCTTACCCCCCCCCCCCCCATGCTTACGTTAACATATTTATAACCATTATAGAATCTGTTCTGGTTTCTTGATTGGTTCATGAAGCAGCAGTTAATAATTCTAGAAATAAGGAATTTACAGTCTGACATTAAGTCCGCTATTAGGGATTGTTAGCCCAGTGGGTAAGGCCTCGCCGGATTGCCATGTGTTCAAACCATAATCGACTAAAATCTGAAAAATTAAATTAATCAATATTGCTGACGTAATCACCTGCCGGATCCCCCCATCCCCCATGTCATTAAAAATAAGCTAATCAAGAACCCCCCCCCCCCCCGCCCCCTTTAGAGCTTACGTAATACTTGAATGGCCCCTCAATATATTTTTTATTTTTCATGATATACTTTAGTATTAATGTTGTTTATTTCCAAAGCGAGATGTAAGATCTCTCGTTGATTTTTTTTATATATTTTGTATGTTATCGAATAACTACATAAATCTATAATTAAAACAAAATTTGTCAAACAATGTAAAGGAACCAAAAACGCCAACAGAATATAATTTTGTAAAAGAGGTTTTATTTTTTGCCAAAGACTTCGAATATTCCTTTTTTTTTTTAAAGACTGTAGAGACCCCATTCCGAACTTCTACATTCCTAAAACTAGATTTCTAGTCATAACAATTATTTTTGTACGATTTGTTTTCCGTTTCCGATTTCAGTTAACCCTTAAACGGTCCTACCTACTAGGGTCGTTTTTGATCTAGAGTCAAAATGTTAAATCGATTATAATGTTTTTTGAGACTTCCACGAACTATAAGAGGAAATCACTCAGCCAATAGGGTAGTTGACTAAAAAAATCTAATAAATCCGTCAGATAGATTTCTAAAAAATATTAGACAAGTATTTTTCATTTATCGTAAACAAAAAACGAAGACGATACAGTCAGTTGAAAACTCGTGACGTCACTGCGTGCTAAGACTTACCACGCCGTGACGTCACAAGCCCCCACTCATGATCTTTGAAGCTTTTTATGTTCGTAATTTTTTATAGATGTGATAATGCATACGTGCATACGTGGCCAATATTTTTCAATAATCTAACTGACGGACTGAATAGAATCATATTTTTATTCCTCAAAAAACATGCCTATTTTGTAGCAAATGGGCAAACTCAGACATTGAATAGACGCCCGAACGTTATGGTGCCGTGACTCTAACGATTAATACCCATTATTACAAACGACGTTTTTTAACACAAAAATAATACAAATACACCAACGCTCTCTACGTAGAAACTCGAAAGGATAGTACTAACTAACAAAATAGGCAGATAACTACATACAAATTAATTTAATTTAAATAATTTTTTATAATACTGAAATAACTTGCTCAATATGAACAATTTATAGCAGCTTGGCGGTTTGTTTAGACTGCTGTCTATTTAAAAGTTTTAAGGATAAGATAAAGGAAATTTTGTCGAACGAAAATTATAGGAATAACAAAGAGAAAGATCAGCTGCAGTGGTTGGCTGAACGAATTTTCAACAGCCACAAGCATTACTTGACCTGCGTTTGGTTTGTAACTTTAAATTTCTGTACTGAAATCGGGTATATGGTCCGTATGCTAGGATTCAAGTTTCATGGTATTTGTGGCAGACCTAGCCTCGGGAACTAAATGACGAAATAATGTGCCCGCAGAACGATGTATGGTGTATTCGCCATTTATCCATTTTGCGCGCGTTATTTTATTATAACGGCGCTATATCTGCAGACAAAATAACTTTAAAAAACAATCCAATCCAAGCAAAGGCTGAAATACGACAAGGGTTTTACCCGACTGTCCGAAGCAAAGTATGGTAATGTGTTTGCCTCACTACCCACCTAATAAATCTCCGTCCAAGAATTCACGTATATTTCATAAATTCTCCGAATTCTGTGTCTTCCGGTAACCATGGAAACGAACCCAATATACCAACATTCTAACATCAAAAATTGATATTTGGAGGGTAAAATGATTTCTTTTTTGTAGCAGCATCTAGAAAATACATAGGTACTACCAACACTACTAACTTAGTAATTTATAAATATATTACTACAAAGTTTTGTGATGAAGTCGAGAACTTGTGATAATTGTGTATGTTGGATGATAGTCTCACGTTTGGTATAAAAGTGTATAGAATAAGAGGCCTTAATAAAATATTTGTATAAAAATAGCTAGTATAGTCTGCGCAGACTGAAGAGAAGCGCAGTGTTTCAACTTATAACTTTCTGTGTAACGACATAAAATGCAAAATTGTACAACAAGCATCAAGCTGGTTGCTAAAGCGCAGGATATTTTGCGCTTATTGGTCCTAGTAATAAAGCATAATATTGAATGTTAGCTACTCTGCATTCTTTGGTATGTGCTAAGCTACTTATAGGCGACGCTAACGTGTGTTAACTGTTTATACTTTAACACTTTCCGTGGATCAGCAAATGGATCGAACAATAATTTGTTCTTCTGCCCAGAACTTGCACCTAAATTGCACTGAAAGTGTTAATTACACACTCACTTAGACTAAAAATTATATGAAATGTCTGCACCGCACATGATTCTCATAAATGATGATGATTGATATTATTATTATGTAAGAAGAGAATTAAATCAATTGTTTGTAAATGTATAGTTGTATTATAGCTATTTATTATGATTTAGCACCACACTACGAAACGGCTTTACTATGCTAGAATAATAGGGTATTTTACTGTAAAAATCTAATTAGTCCGTCTGATAGATTTACAAAAAATATTGGACACGTATTTTTTCTTTTTTCACGTAAACAAAAAATGAAGACAATACAGTGCGTTGAAAACTCACGTGACGTCATCTCGCTGGTTAAAATTGTAGCAACGTAGTGACGTCACGTGAGTTTTCAACGCACTGTATTGTCTTCATTTTTTGTTTACGTGAAAAAAGAAAAAATACGTGTCCAATATTTTTTGTAAATCTATCAGACGGACTAATTAGATTTTTACAGTAAAATACCCTATTGCTTTAAATAAACATGTAAGCTATAGAGCCTAATTCTGGAAGGAAATTTTTCGCATAAATAACGTAACAAATTGTAGTTAAATGCTGCGATTGCTCAAATTAATTTTCAGCCAATCGCATCCACCGAGTTGCATTTAAATTGTAATGTGTCGAAGTTACCTTTCCAGAAATGGGAGGAAAATCTGTCAAATTATTTAATGAGTGATGTTATGCGGGGCTTTCTAAAAGAACGTGGCCATATTTATGGGTGTTGTTGTATAGTTGATGTACATTAAGAAAAAACAAAACAAAATTAAAAAAATAACAACTACAGTCTGATACAGATGGTGACATCAAATCGGTGACTGACTTAAAGGTTTAAAAGTCATTTGTTCGGAACTTTGTAGTGGTTATCTAAAAAAAAGTTTTTGATGTGTAATCTATCCTCTCGCTTTCCTGCAATCTGTGGGAGTGATTTCGTGAAATGGAACGGAAGTGTATAACCGGAAGCCGCGGAAGCGCGCGCTTTTGATTTGACCAATGATCGCGCGCGGTTGTATCATTGGCCGTCAAATGGGACAAACCAATTTGTCCTGAAATTAAAAAAAAGCTGTTTAAAAATAATTGCATTACTTCAAGTGTAATTTAAAGCAAATACATTTTTCAGTACGAATTATTCTTCGTTACGAAAAATCATTTCAAATAATACTTACCTCAATTTTTTTTATAGGAATATACTTTATACTTTAGTATTAATGTTGCTTATTTCCAAAGTGAGATGTAAGATGTTACACATCATATGCGAGTATTGTATTAACTCGTTTTTTTTCTCTTATTTTGCTATTTTTTCATTCATGTAGTATCAGCTCCCCCACAATATTATCCTTAAATATGACCACGCACTTTTAGAACATCCTGTACAAGACAAGACGCACGTCATAGTCAACTAAATTGATTATTTGTGAACAATCTGTAATTCTTCAAAGACAAATGGGCAACTAATAAGAGACATAAAATTGACTGATATATTAGTACTTACTCTAATAACAGAACAAAAACCTGATAGATATTATAATCAGCACAATAACTTAAAATATACATAAACAATATCTCTGTAGAATATGTAACGGCTAAGGACGATTTTTTTTTATCCGTAGTTAATTCAACCAATAGTAAAAAAAATATTTAAATGCGCTTTCGATCGATTGTTAGTTATTAAATTATCAAGTTACCTCATAGTTATTCATTTGACCAAAGGCCAAGCTAAAAATAGCCCTTTTCTGACTTCTCCCGCTCTGGGCGGAGCGGAAGGTAGTGTCAGACTCTTACTGACTAAAACCCACCCGTGTTCCTCCTAGAGCCCTTTGCGTCCCAGGGCCGCGGTGACTCTTTCGAACAAATTCCGCAACCAGCTAACTACAAGGGTTCTCTATTGTGTCACCTAACTTTTTTTATCCATAATTTAAAATGCCGTAACTAGTTTTGTCTTCATTATTTGTCCGAATGATAATTTACCCGAATTTAATATCACATGTCATATCATTATAAGTAATATAATATTTAAATCCTTTTGTTTATAGAAGTCCCAATGCATTTTAAGTTAGTATATTTAGATTTGTCATCAACTTACAAAATATAATATAATGATTTTAAAATGATTTACATAATGAACCGATCGATACTTTGTTTGTGCAATGGCAACACTGAAACTTGTCAGTTGACAGTGTCATAAAATTGAAAAAAAAAACAATAATTTAATAACAATATTCACCACAACTTTTCACCATTGCAATTGGTTGAGTTAGCTACGTATGAAAAACTCGACCTAAAGGTGATACTAGCTTAATATCTGTATACCCTATCGGGGCGCAGGCGTGAATATGCTAATGTACCTATTAGTTTGAATGATTTTTAATTCTTATATTTATCAACTGTATTTTTTTTAGCTTTACTACTGTAGTTAATGTACCTATCTTTACCTATTTTATTTTTAATCAATTTGTTTATATTATTCCGTATCTCAATAAATATTTTTACATGTATAATTATGCTTTTTTATTTTTCATTTTGTTTCTTGTCGCATTGCAAAGGTTTATGCGAGATTTCCAGGGCGGGGGCAGCTGCCCCCGCCCTGGAAATCTCGCAGAAAATGTATGAACTCGTAAACGGGGCCTTAATGTGTGCTAAGTTTTGAATAAACATTGGCAAAATGCACGGTGCAACTGCCATAAAAAAAACGAATTCAATAATTTAAATAAAATAAAAATGCATATTCAAACAAATTCACTTTTATTTAATTAACTACCTATAAAGCAGGATCATTTGCGGCTGTTTGTACTACATACTACATATAGTTACCTAATGTTTCATGTAGGTGTCTTTGTGTAGTGTGTACGAAACAGCCGCGGACGATCGAACTTAAAAGTGGGCTTGCCTCTCACTAGGCCAGAAGCTGGGTACGCCCATGTATGCCATTTTAGGTGATGGATAAAGTAATCCAAAAAATAAAATTCGTTATTCTTTGATTTATTTTTTTGTGAGACTTGATCTCTGTTCAATGTAAGTTGACAGTAAGTATGGTGAATAAAATCAAATACTTAATCTGAAAAACATGCTATTTATTATTTAACAAAGTACCTATACCTCAGGCGCGTGCAGTGGTTCGAGTTAGGGCAGGCCAGAGAAAATGTCCAAATAAATTTAAAAAAATAACCACATTATTCAGGGTTGATTTTTAATGAAATGAGTTTCTTTAAAAAAAGAAAAAAACACCACATTTCAACCCTGAATAATGTGGTGTTTTTTTTTTGGACATTATTTTCTGGCCTACCCAACTCGAACCACTGCACGCCATACCTTTTGAAGGTGGGATATAATCAAATGACTTCTCCCTCTGGGCGGAGCGGAAGGGAGTGTCAGACTCTTACTGACTAGAACCAATCCGTGTTCCTCCGAATGCCCGCCGCGTTCCAGGGCCGCAGTGAATCTTTCGAACAAATTCCGCAATCCTAGCGGTCCCACCTACCTATCTCGAACTGCATACAGTTACCTACTCAGATAGTTAACTAGTAGTTACATGGTCTACAGACTGACTACTCGAGTGTAGATTTCAGATTTTCGGCTGCATCATTTATAATTTAATGGATCTTGGATTTATATTTTTTTTAATTAATAAAATTCTATAAAGAATTTGGAATCTGCCAACTGTAAGTTTAAGTTTTTTTTTTAACATAAATAAATTATAAATGATTTTTATTTTGTAAGTAGGTTAAACATAACACTTTTACACGTCAAATATTTCTGGTCATTTTAAGCTAGATGAAGCCGGTGTTTCCTAGCCGATTACCCTGAGAAGAAACACCGAAACAAACTCAGGTCAAAGTCTCTTTTAAAGTCCATACAATCCATACTGGTCAAGTCATATGAGAACCATGTAGGTTAATGTCTTAGGTAGCCTTTTGAGGAAAGTGCCACACAGATTTGAGTGGACCTGTCCAGACAGTGCAAGCATTTGTCAGATACCGTGTAGCTCAAACTTAGAACTTCAAGGAGCTCAACGATTTGACGAACAATACCAAAATAAGACCATTTGGGTAGGCCGCAAGAATTACTCAAACTGCCCGACAAACTGAAATAAGACCCTAATATGGCGATCTACATAGTCCTCACATTCACAATATGTTAGGTAGGTATATGAGAACCATGCAGATCAGTATCTGAAATGGTCTTTTGAGGAAAGAACCACACAGATTTAAGTGGGGCTGTCAATTCAGTGCAAGCTTTTGTCAGTAGTCGAGTAGCTCAAATTAGAAAACAATAAGGAGCTCAGTAGGCCACAAATAGGTATTAATGACTTTGCATACTATTGTATAAATTCAAGTTCTTAAAACGCAATAGACAGATGTGTTGTTGGGGAGTTTCTTGCGCCACTTCTTCTTCCCAGCTAAAACACTAGGAAGTGCTGACGGGTGGTCGTTTTGGGGGACTGTCTTTATGTAAAATTTGATGTTCAAAAAGTGCTCTCTCTCAGCCTAGTTTGAATAAATGACTTTTGATTGATTGAGGTAGACCGCTGCAAACACAACCCGGTGAAAAGGGATTAATAGGTTTTATGCTTTCTAGCGGTGACATGACTTCACACGAACTTCAGTGTAATGTCTAAAACATGTACTAAAAATGCACGAAAGTTTACGCTAAATAAAAAAATATATGCTAGTAGGTACTATAAATACGTCGCAGAAAACAATAATAATCAACGTGTCACCGCCAGGAAGTGTTCTTTCTAGCGGGCGCTATTTCACGAAGTAGTATTCCACTTTTAGACTTTGTTATGGACCAAGAAAAATGTACGGAACATTTACGTTCAATTCCTGTATAGTCTTGGGGATATATTTATTTTTGTGGGCTCTCATTTTGTTATGGATACTTGTTAAAGTATGAAAATAAATAAAACAAAATATAAAAGAAACCTTCAATTGACTAAAGCACAATCACACGACTTCCTCATTCAAAACCATACCTACATTCATTCATTCGTTACCCTCCTTTTGCATTCAATCAATCTTTTGACGACAACTCTCAAGAACTCAACGAAAAAAATGGCGCGTGCGATCCCCTGCCGGCTATAAATTATAAATGAACAATGTTCTAACGAAAACCCACCTACGAAGACTTTCAACAATTCAGTGAAGTGTTAAGTGACAAACGAGGGACGTCGGCGGATTGTATTGGAGAGGCGTAGGCGCCACGAGAATCCATCGTTTGTGAAGAAGACCCGTGAGTACCTCCTTTTCAATCTCAGTTTTTCCCGTGATTGTTCCATCGAAGGTTTTTACTCAACATTTACCATAACAATACTTGTATGATTTCATAAATGTATTTATATATAAATACTAGCTTCTGCCCGCGACTTCGTCCGCGTGTAATAGTTACTTTACCACCGATTTTGAAACTCTCAGCCCGATCGGTTTAAAATTGACAAAGTTTCATACAAATTTTCATCCCCTATTTTATCCCCTTGGGGGTAGAATCAATCAAAATCCTTTCTTAGCGGATGCCTACGTCAGAACATCTACCTGCCTGCCAAATTTCAGCCCGATCCGTTCAGTGGTTAGGGCTGTGCGATGATAGATCAGTATGTCAGTCAGTCAGTTACTTTTGAGTTATATATATTTAGATAAATGTAATAAGTTATAAATACCTACATACGAGATAACGAAGTTTTGTAACAAACCAAACTCCACGCAGCCGAAGCGGTGAGACCAATGCGCTGCACTGACTGTTAATCAGCACATGATAAATAGTTTCCTTTTTTGCTCCTAATCACTATAAAATAACTAATTACCTACGTAGGTAGCTAATTAGTTATTTTATGGTGATTTAGAATGATTTTATAGTGTTTCATTCTGAAATAGAATTTTCAGAATGAAACACTATAAAATCATTCTTCACTTCAAAATCATTCACTTAAAATCATTGTGGCGCAGCAACCAGTTCCACATTTCACTTTTGAGACTTGCTATAGTTGGTTTCTTCTCAACCTGAACGTGTGATAAGACGCGTTGTCCATCACAATTACAGAATTCGGCAGCAACTTGTCTTTTAACTTTTCATCCACCCACTTTCAAAAAGTAGGCCCGTTCATATATCCATGATAGTCGCCGATTTTAGCATCTGATCTGAATATTGTCAATGCACCGTCAACCAAGCCATTTCGACACCCAGTGTGAAGAATTACCAAACGTCGTCCTTATCAGCATGAATTCCGGGTCCTGATGATGATTGCCAACATTTGCTGACATGGTGACTGCCGTGACTGGTATTGATGAATCTATGTTTCATCAAAGAAATATATGTTGCGGTTTTGCGTTCTGTAATTTCTGATTTGTGTAAGGTATTTCCTCCACCACACTGTACCTAATATTTGGCTGCTCTATAAAGAGATGTCTCTTCGATTTTCATTTTCGGAAACGGTAGCCCATTTTGTGTAAAAGTTTTCTTAAAAATTCTCGTCCACAATTAAATATGCCATCTTGTCTCAAACTTGATAGTAACTTACGGACACTTGAGTTTCTTTTTTCGAATTCGTAAAACTGATCAATTTTTCTTCTGATAACTCCTAAGTCAAAATCATCCTCGACATGATTTTTCTTTATAACTTTTGGTTTTTTTGGCGATTGAAATGTAATCGGTTTGAATTTTCGATTGATGAATTACCCGCTTTAATCACATTTCTCACGGGTTTTTTCGCATTTCCCCGTAGCCTCCGCAACGATTTTGGCAATATTCGCATCACTTTTAAATTCAAAGATTTCCTTGTCTGTTTTTCTTTTCTTAAAATATTTGGCAACCTTAAAAATGACGGAAAATATTTTCAACTAACTTTTTAAACCTATGTACCTATCCTGCTTATATGTGTGAAGTTTCATTAAAATCGGTTCAGCCATTTCGGAAAATAACGACTTGAAAATTTGTATGAAATGACGTTTGGAGTAAAACTTTGGTAAACTTACAGCACATAAGGTACGGTCAACAACAGAAATGGATAAAGATTTTTAATTTTACGCAATCAGCTTACGCAACTGTCACAAATTATTCGAATATTTGCTTTTAACACTATCGTATCATAGCTCTAAGCTAACGTTCTTTCTTAATTTTACTTCTGTTCCGATTTAAACAAAATATTAACTATAATAAACATTCTAGTTGCTAACTGAATCTGTCATATATTTAGAATTTTCAGTCAAAATATACCTAGGTACAATCAAGTGACCCGAACTTGCAACGCGTCTACATGAATAATATTGTTTAGTCTACTAAATGTTTGGTTAGCACACTATGACTGGTTTAGGACAAAAACATAGTACCTAGGTGTCAAATATAACAACTCTAGAAGGATATATAAAAAAAGAATATGTTCTTCAAAAAGTCAGGTGTGTCATAGTATCTGCCGGGGTTGCGGAATTTGTTCGAAAGAATCACCGCGGCCCGAACGCAAAGGGCATTATGAAAAACACGGTCAGTAAAAGTCTTCCAGACACTCCCTTCCGCTCCGCCCGAGCGGTAGAAGTCATTTGATGATTTCCCATTCATAAAAAGGTAGTAACTATGTACTTACAACCAGCTTGAGTGTATGACCATGTTTGAACGAAAACAAAGCAAAAATAATATTTTTAAGAACCGTATCAGGAGGCTTTCCGTTGTTTCTGCCTACCTACCCCAAATAGGAAAATTCCAGAGTATGTGTATATTTCTAATATAATTAGGTTAAAGTATGAATGAAAGAAATAGAATAACATGAAATGATGGTCAATGATATTTTCATATCTACTTAATTAAGTTTAATCACAGCCGTGTTTTTTGTGATACGGAACTGCGATAAAAAGTGTTTTTGCATTATAAGTCTATCTTGTAGTTTTATTTGAAAACATTCATGTGCTGAGTCAGATGTCGATAGTTAAGTACCTAGATGATAGGTGGATATTTTATTATCAAGTTGTTATCATCATTGTCAACTTGGAAACATAGGAACATGAGTATTTCAATTTCAACAGTAAAACTGACTGGCATAAATAGACGGGGAAATAGCAGTTGTACTGCTTCGCATTACGGATAACTCGCTTCTGCATGCGGTTTCGCCGCGTGAATATCGCAAATTATCTGAAGGGTACTCCCGGTAGAAAAAGTCTAGGCAATTGGCTATGTTACATTATTAGATTGGCTATATTGTCCTTAGGACTACTTATTGTTGATAGGACCGTGGATAGGTCTAATAGGACTTGCTATCAGACTGATCCCAATACCTTACATGGTTATTTTCGAGAACTGATTCGGGCATATACTTGTAATACCTACGGTAACACAGAATCATCAAGTTTGTATTTCAAAAAAAGTTGCTGATAGGTAATCCTGGCCACTTGGTTTTGCTTGTGCAAGTACTCGCTGTTACCCAGACGAGAAAGACCAGGGATAATTTATGCATGATGGACACAACCGAACAATGGCATGCCCGACCAGCCCAACACACAACCACATCTCGGTGTGTACCCACTGCACAGCTTAGCGAAACTTACAGCTTTGAGAAAATATTCTCTGAGACTCCACATCTCACGGTTGTGGAGAATGTTTTATTATCATTTGTTTTAGTATAGCAGTTGAGTTGCCAGTAAATTATTCAGTATTTTAGTCAGCGTCCTAATCATTACACATGAGCTAATGGAGATAGCGTATGTTAGGGAAATAAAATAACAAATGGCTTACAACAATAAATATTGTATTTACTTCCACATTAT
The DNA here is from genome assembly GCA_905332915.2 of Hecatera dysodea. Lineage (NCBI taxonomy): Eukaryota > Metazoa > Arthropoda > Insecta > Lepidoptera > Noctuidae > Hecatera > Hecatera dysodea. The sequence continues at coordinate 17,512,233 of HG995303.1, forward strand.
CTACTTATCAACAACTATGTGTTACACATACTTCACATTGGGCTAGCTATAAATTAGGAAAACGAGGAATGTGTCTTTGACAATGCACATTTTGAACTTATTGGTATTCCAAACAGTATGATACCTATTATTACACTAGATTATAGAGAAATGCTATTATTTTATTGAATCTGCTTTGAATTGGATTAATTGTTTTGTACTACTAGTAAACTGCTAAGCAAAGGCATCAGAAATAAGCTTGAAGGGTACAATTAAAATCATATGAAGAAATATCTCTTCATTAAAGACAAAATAAATATTAAGTATTTTTATGAAGATTCAAAGAAATACTCCCTCTACCACACCAAATCTATGAAAAATACCTATTAATTACCTATTAATATGGATCATTGTTGTCCGAATTAAATGAATTTTAATTTTAATTTTATTTAATTAAGTTAATGATGTATTTTGTTTGCCAAAAAATTTCAGTATGTTGTGAAGAATACTTTAAAGATATAATGCAATGTTAACTCTAGACCTCTTGTTGATAACATGATTGCCAAGTATGGTAATAAAGATAACATTATTTTTATCAACAACTTACAAAGCCAATTAATTGATTTGATTCAGTAATTGGTACCAATCTATTAGTTTGTGATGTTAGACAAACATAAAACTTTATAATGAAATCATATTTCAATAAAAAATTAAATAGATATGTAGACCCACCAAAGTTAAAACAAAAATTTGTGAACAATTTAAAAAAAGAGTACAATCTTACAGTTCATTTTTTATTTTAAGCTAATTTATCATTAATTTCAACTTGCATAATTATAATAATGAGTTGGCAATTTAGAGACAGTCACAATATAAAGGATTTGCTTGCTGATCCAGAATAGAACTTTCTTACTTTATTGTTAAGGTCAATTACAAGCGGATGCAGCTATATAATTTCATGCAATATTTCCTTTAAGTGCAGTGGGTATATTTGATTTGCATTTTTGCTCCTAATTAACTCTGCATTTAAAGCTCACTGGTTTATTAAATAACATCAATATGTCCTAATAGACATGACATAACACTCTGATGATCAGTACACAGCACAAGATTGACCTACTTAAGTTAAATTAATTAGTTTGCTATTCTTTTCAATCCAATGTTGTCAAATGCAGTTTTCACATCCTCATACACTTCAAGTGGCGATACCTCTGCATTGATCCTCCGCACCAGATTCATTTCATCGTAGTGGCTAATGATGGGCAACGTGTCGTTGATGTAAGTGTTGAATCTCTTCTGGAGGCTCTCCAGATTATCGTCCGAGCGGCCGCTGCCGGCGGCGCCGCGTCCCAAACACCGTTCTGTACAAATATTCCGCGAACACTCGAAGAATAACACGAAGAGCAGCTTCGTCTTGTCAGACATGACGCGATTCCAGCCGTCTAAATTATCCTTGTTGCGCGGGAAGCCGTCAACTAGGAAGCGCGTCTTCCCGGAGTTTTGCATGGCCTTGTGAATGAGAGAGCACGTAACCTCTACAGGTACAATCTCACCGTTGCGAATTTTCTCCTCTATCATCTCTCCGTACTTTGACCCAGGTCTCTGTCGCTCTTCGCGTAGCAAATCGCCAGCGGAAAGATGTACAAAATCATATCCTTTAGAAATAAACGAACACTGCGTTCCTTTACCGGAGCCTGGCGCACCCAACACGAATACAACTTCAGGCACCATTTTGTTGAGATACTGCGAACACTGCCGCAGCGCGCTACTAAGCATTAAATAGGCGAGACTAAATTATTTAACTGGATTCCAATTAGTTTTATAAAACATGCGCACAGCTGCAGCCTTGAGTTTTGACGTAACAGATGAATGAATGACCGAATGACGAAGTGAAGTGAACTCGACTGAACTGAACGACTCGAGTCATAATTTCTTGTGCAGTCCTGTCCTATCTGTGAACTGAAAGAGGACGGCAGTCGGCACCGTCGATTCAGTGTTGCTAATTAATATAAGGTGCCCAAAATTGAGTAAGTTTTCAAGAAGGAAACAAATTACACATAATCGTTTAATAAAAATTATAACAATGATATGTATATGTCGGAGTTTATATTTTGCAAGTGTGGGTACTTGACTAACAAATTTGGTATTTTTGCAAACAGAATTGTTTTGTTTATTTCTAAATGTTAATTAAGTGATTTTAAGTATCAATAACTGTCTAATAATTCAAATCATGATTTATTGAGTACTCTGTGTACACACAATGTAATTTTTAGCTAATTATTTGAATAATAGTTCTGATAATATTGACTGTTGGTTTCTTTAAACAAATGTTGATATGATCTTTAATTTTTAAATCTGTTTACTTTATTAAATCGGTATCGTTGCTTTATGATAATTATTATTGTGAGATTTAGCAGATTTACAATATTAATCTTGTTAGATTCTGTTAATTTTAGTGTTTTGTATCAAGTAAACACGATGAGGCACTTCCGTGCGCCATCGGGCAGAGTTGTCGTAGAGTGGGGACTGCGTCCTTTAAAAGAGCGTGCACTTGGTTTGCTAACCAGTCGTTCTTCGGAATCGACTCATTACAGAGCTCTTGCTCCCGACAAAACTGTCGGTTTATTTGGTACAGCGCTGCTGTATATTGACATTGCTGTATTGTATGATACGCTTTGTACTTGGGTGGCTTATGCTGCTAGAACATTGATCTTAAAGGTCTGTTCGACTTTCTAGTAATAGCTTTGCTATTTGACTACTGTTATTATTCTTTTTATTTTCTCTTCTATTTTGTGTGCGTGTATTTATCACTGTTGTTTAATAAATCCTTGTAATTTATTATTCTGACTTGTCTATCCCAATAAAATGGGAACGCCAAACCCTGACGAGGTACCGCTCGACTCCCCTGATCCTACATCAGAAGTGGGATTAGGTTTACAAGCCCAAGAATCTCAGGGTGTTGGTGATCCATGGCGAGCAATATTAGAACTTCAGAACCGTAATATGGCTCAGTTAATTGAAGCGATAAAGACTCCCTCCGTGCTGTCTACTGTTATTCGCTTGCCTGATTTTGATCCAGACTTACCTGATTCTAATGCTCAATCTTGGAGTACAACTGTCGATATTTGCCTTTCTGAAAATCCTCTTAAAGGTGGTTCCCTTATTATTGCCCTCAGTAAAGCCTTAAAGGGAAGTGCTTCTGCGTGGCTTTCTCAAATTTCATATTCAGGCATGACCTGGACTGACTTTAAAAGTCTCTTTCTGTCCCGTTATGACGTATCGGAAACTATAGCTGCTACCCTTATTCACCTTCAAAATTCTCAACCAAAAGAGGGTGAATCTCTAGCCGCCTATGCCAGTCGGCACGTCACTTCGCTGACATCTAAATGGAATAGCTTGAGTGTGGAGCAAATTGCCGTTTCTACTGTGCTAGCCCATGTCTCCAAATTTGATTCCCGTGCTCACCGATTAGCATTTACTACTGAAGTAGATACTAGGCATAAACTTCAACAAGAACTGAGTGTCTTGTCTCATCTTAAGAGGAAGGCTCAAATTTCCTCTGACCTTCAAGATTCAACTGAATCTAAGAGGTTCAAACCAGATACAATTGTTTGCCATTTTTGTGGCATTGTGGGCCATGAATCTACCAGCTGCCGCAAGAAGACCGACGAAGCCAGACATGCTGCACCAGCTGCCTCGTCGCATATAGCATCTTCAAAGGAGATTGTCTGCTACCGCTGTGGGGAGATGGGACATGTTGCTCCTCGCTGCCCAGAAGCGAAGGAAAAGCTGCCGGGATGTTCTACTGAAGGTGCTGGGGTCCAGTCTTCGAGCAGCCAACCATCCGTTAAACGAGTGGAATCTTGTGATGTACGACCTATCACTGGTGTACTACTATAATCTGGTGAGTCGTTTTCATAATGGAATTACTGTTGAGCAGGAGTGCTCTTTATTCAAAGATTTTCTTTGGTTTCTGAGTGACATTTTAAGAGCTACGCTCACGTGGATGATAATTATCGAGGTTTGATAATTAACTTGTTACCTTATTACTCTATACTGAAGTGAGACTATTGTTCTCTTGAAACCGCCACCTCTTGGCCGTTGTTCTGTTGAATATCGCTTGACATGCTTGGTGTTGCTAAGCGCTAGCTGTTGGGTTTTGGTGGTCGATATTTTGTTGAAATCTTTGAGTGCCAAAAGAAATTACAAATGTGCCCATGATTGTGTACGAAAAATGCCTGAACGTCAAGTCACTGTTAATGATGATGTCAATGTTGGCACTGATAATGATTCTTCTGTTTCTGACATATAGCTGCATTGACAAGATGTCTATGTTGACTCTTGTTTGGAATGTCTATGTTGACGCTTATATCGGATGTCTATGTTGACTCCTGGGTTTGGATGTTGAACTTGACGCTTATGCGGGTTGTCTATGTTGACGCCTATGCGGGTTGTCTATTTGACTCCAAGCTACTTGTCGAATCGCATGGTGTGATTTCGGCTGGGAGACTTTGTCTCTACTTTTGTTGAGCTACGTATTGTCTGTAACAGTTTGAATGATATTGAAACAATTGCTGTATGAATATTTTTTTTGACTAAATCAGGATTTTTCTTATCAAAATACCTAGTGTGACCATACCTTGGCTTTTGTGTCAGTAAGGCCGAACGATCTCCAGCTGTACATTTTTGTTACAGGAACACACGAGGTCGTGTAGAACGTCAGTTCTGGCCGTGTCGGAGTTTATATTTTGCAAGTGTGGGTACTTGACTAACAAATTTGGTATTTTTGCAAACAGAATTGTTTTGTTTATTTCTAAATGTTAATTAAGTGATTTTAAGTATCAATAACTGTCTAATAATTCAAATCATGATTTATTGAGTACTCTGTGTACACACAATGTAATTTTTAGCTAATTATTTGAATAATAGTTCTGATAATATTGACTGTTGGTTTCTTTAAACAAATGTTGATATGATCTTTAATTTTTAAATCTGTTTACTTTATTAAATCGGTATCGTTGCTTTATGATAATTATTATTGTGAGATTTAGCAGATTTACAATATTAATCTTGTTAGATTCTGTTAATTTTAGTGTTTTGTATCAAGTAAACACGATGAGGCACTTCCGTGCGCCATCGGGCAGAGTTGTCGTAGAGTGGGGACTGCGTCCTTTAAAAGAGCGTGCACTTGGTTTGCTAACCAGTCGTTCTTCGGAATCGACTCATTACAGAGCTCTTGCTCCCGACAAAACTGTCGGTTTATTTGGTACAGCGCTGCTGTATATTGACATTGCTGTATTGTATGATACGCTTTGTACTTGGGTGGCTTATGCTGCTAGAACATTGATCTTAAAGGTCTGTTCGACTTTCTAGTAATAGCTTTGCTATTTGACTACTGTTATTATTCTTTTTATTTTCTCTTCTATTTTGTGTGCGTGTATTTATCACTGTTGTTTAATAAATCCTTGTAATTTATTATTCTGACTTGTCTATCCCAATAAAATGGGAACGCCAAACCCTGACGAGGTACCGCTCGACTCCCCTGATCCTACATATATATAAACACTAAACTGTCTGACTAAAATCTCAGGAATAAACAATGGCTTTATCTAAAAAGTAGTCCAATGAAGTGGAAATTCAGCAGATAAAAATCTTCCACGCACGGGGGGACAACTTTCATTTAAGCGAAGTTAATTAAGTAGGTACCTACACTGCAAGCGGTATCTGGATGTCTAACATTTAGTTACGACCGTACCAAACCCCTAACACCAGATTTGTCTAATTGTAATTAGCAGGCATAAGCTCTTAGTGGTAGAGCAGTGTAATAAAAAAAATGCAATAATTTATTTACAAATAACATTTATAGTGTTGTACAACTTTTCTTAATTAATTTTTCTAGTAGTTTTATTTTATTTTTTGTTTGTTTTGTGCCAATCCCAAATAAAAATTTTTCTTTCTTTACATTAAACAAGACGGCCAAACATTTTAATGGTGTCCTATCGACTGTCTGAAAATAGGAACCTACTTAATAATTATTTTGTTATAGTTTTTACTTGGTAAAAGGAGTCTCACTCTGAACAAATCCTTTGTATTCTGATTCCATAAATTGTTTACTTCATCGTTCCATTCCGATTCTGCTTGTCGTTCAAGCCATAGCAAGCCGTAGTAGGTACTTGATGAATAATGACTTCATCAATAATTTCCTATTTCAATAAAGCATGTATTTTTTTGGTCTTGATGAAGTCGTGAGGTCATAGGCACTTGTTGGTAGGCACCTCGTTCCACAAATTCCCTCGCCTCCTTAGGTGATGTGATTACGTACCTATGTAGCTCCTAGAACGATCTTAGGTACCTACGAATTTCTTAATCTACCCGGAGTAGTAGTACAGATGATGTCGGGAATCGCAATTAAATGATCCAGATATTTTATAGACAACTATTGATACGAAATCAGCGGAAGGATTCTAACGAAAAAAGGAAGCGAGGTGAAAAATGAATCTAACCATATCAAGCTATCATTGTTTATTTTTTATCTATACTAATATTATAAAGCTGAAGAGTTTGTTTGTTTGTTTGAACGCGCTAATCTCAGGAACTACTGGTTCGAATTGAAAAATTCTTTTTGGGTTGAATAGACCATTTATCGAGGAAGGCTTTAGGCTATATATCATCACGCTTAAGCCAATAGGAGCGGAGCAGCGATCAAGAATGTTTTAAAATCGGGGATTCCACGGGGACGAAGTTGCGGGCAGCTGCTAGTTATTAAATATTTTGACTTTCAAACTATAGCCAAGCATCAAAATGAAGTTTTTTTTTAAACGGCGTACGGATCTTCAATAATATAAATAAGATTAATGTACATATTGTACGTATTTGACGTGACCACTCGCAGTTCGGCACACTAAGGCTGGTTACTGCTCAACCGAATAATCCTGTGGGGGCCTCAAATGAATTTAAGGCCCCCAGCCAGGGCTCGTACTTATTTAACGGCATCTGCCTAAGGGTCAACTCACACCGAAAGAGCGGCGAAGGGCAGCGAAGCGGAGCGCAGTTTCAGTTTCATATGAATTTTAACTTTATTATCATTACCATAATACTTATTATCGCATGAGAAACTCGAACGAGTCGCGCGGATGCCCGCGGCGCCGCAGGAATTCCGGGGAATTCCATAAACGGAGCCGTGCGACTGCGCGAGAAGTTGCGGGAAGTCCCGAGAATGTTCGAGCAGTCGCGAGCGGCCGCTGGCAATATCCCGCCCCTCGCGTCCGCTCCCCCCGCGCGCGTCTGTTACGCGCGCGTCTGTTACGCGCGAGCATTCGCATTCAGTCCTTGCAGTGCAACGAATACAGACGTAAATCCAAAATACCCATGTCCACTGCTTAAACACAAGTTTCCTCGAGTTTCGTTGAAAGTGAACTGCGCATAGGAGAGCGACACGTGAATTCATCGCGGGCGGGCTCGAGAAGCGGAGCGGAGTCCCGCGACTTCTCGAGCATTCCAGCGACTTCTCGAGCAGTCGCGGGAATCCGCGCGCCTTCTCTACCGAGCGGGTCGCTGCGCTTCGCTGCCCTTCGCCGCTCTTTCGGTGTGAGTTGACCCTAAGGGTCAACTCACACCGAAAGAGCGGCGAAGGGCAGCGAAGCGGAGCGCAGTTTCAGTTTCATATGAATTTTAACTTTATTATCATTACCATAATACTTATTATCGCATGAGAAACTCGAACGAGTCGCGCGGATGCCCGCGGCGCCGCAGGAATTCCGGGGAATTCCATAAACGGAGCCGTGCGTCTGCGCGAGAAGTTGCGGGAAGTCCCGAGAATGTTCGAGCAGTCGCGAGCGGCCGCTGGCAATATCCCGCCCCTCGCGTCCGCTCCCCCCGCGCGCGTCTGTTACGCGCGAGCATTCGCATTCAGTCCTTGCAGTGCAACGAATACAGACGTAAATCCAAAATACCCATGTCCACTGCTTAAACACAAGTTTCCTCGAGTTTCGTTGAAAGTGAACTGCGCATAGGAGAGCGACCCGTGAATTCATCGCGGGCGGGCTCGAGAAGCGGAGCGGAGTCCCGCGACTTCTCGAGCATTCCAGCGACTTCTCGAGCAGTCGCGGGAATCCGCGCGCCTTCTCTACCGAGCGGGTCGCTGCGCTTCGCTGCCCTTCGCCGCTCTTTCGGTGTGAGTTGACCCTTATAAGCGCTACGTAACTTTTCATTATTAAAACATTTTTTTTATTCATACTTCACAGTACTCTATTCTTTTGCCACACACTTCCCAAATTCTCTCAATAAACTTGTGTCAGTGACCCGCAGCCAAGGAGGCTACCATCATCACAATATGTAGAATAATAATTATATTAATTATTTATATTTATCGATTTCTTATCATTCGCTCTTTCGTAAAACTTCACTACATACCCCAACACTATTGTTTTATTATGGCAACATTTTCATTGTTGGCAATTCATGGTCAAGCTTAGATGCAACAATAGTAAATTATAGGTAGGTACGATGATGAATCATCCACTCGTGTTGATGAGCGATAAGTTGGGGCACTAGTTCCGACTCGAGAAGACGATTGGCGACAGGATTTCGCTCAAGTACGCCTTGAACGTACACTTGCTGCCCACTTGGGCTGGACCGAGGCAATTACATTCATTTTTTACTCAATTATGTTGCAGTAGATAGGTTGCAAATCTGTGGCCGTACTAAAGTGCCATGCTATCATTATTCAGTGTGAGGGAAAGGGATAGTGCTATTTGTCTTGTGTAACTCCGTCTCTCTCTGACACAAGAATCATGATGGATTTAAGACGTCATGACGGCTGCAGGGCTTAGAATAAAATGAAAGATAGGATTAACTAAAAATCTTTATTGACCAAATTGTTTTCGGACACCACCAGAATAAGAAGAGTACCTGAAATAGAGATAGCTAAATTAGTGGATAGATTCACAATAACAATGTTGTATGTAAATAAATTTGTTTAATCAGAATAATAAATTTGACCTCAAAATAATTCAGAACAGGTCTGTGAATGTTCATCATTTAAAAAATGTTTGCTTTTTAATGAAGCGGTTTCATCAATCAGACAGGACCAGGACTCACCTTTTAATTTAGCTTTTTCATCTTCTTTTAGGCTCACTTCTAACGTATCTGTAATTAAAAAAAGTACTAATTAAAATTTGTTACTTATTAATTAGGTTAATCAATTTTTTTTAAATAAATCTCAGGCCTGTTGAGCTTGTTAAACCATCATGGGGCATCTAGAACAGTGTTGTCATCATCTTGATATTATAAAGAGGTAAAATGGTGGTTTGTTATCTTTGTTAGTCGTTATCTCTAGAAGCACTGGTCCAATAAACATCTTTCATTAATCAAAAACTAAAGGTTGTACAGCAGGCCTACCATGACGTCTTAAAACGTGAGTCTTCCGAGCGAGAAAAATGGATGGAGCTATATAGGGTGTTTACTCTATCCCTCTTTCTCGCTCGGAAGACTCACGTTTTAACACCTCATGGTACGCCCGCTGGTCTCCCAAAGTGATAATGCGCATAGAAATCTTCGTCACTGTACGGCAACGGTCGTATTCCCCGAGCGTCGCAAGACGATATGTATATAGAGTGGTTAAGTGCATTTTCTTCATGCATAATTTAGTCGAATTATGTGTTTTGATTCGGGTGTTTCCGGGAATACAACAATTAGCGAAGATCTGCATGCGCATTATTAATTTGGGAATAATGTAAGTAACCCTACAAGACAGGCCAAAAAGTAAGTTATGAACAAAAAAGTTCTGATCGTAAGAACAGGCTCTTACCTATTTGATTTCGCATTCACCTTCCTTTTGGCTCATTTCTCCTTGTCATGTATCTGTAAATAATCATACTGGTTAAAAGTGATTACTTATATGGTTAGTAAACAGATTTTATAAAATAATCTCAGGCCTGTTGAGCTTGTTAAACCGTCATGGGGCATCTAGAACAGTGTTGTCATCATTATAAAATTTAATAATTCTGAACCAAAGTAACTGCCTTATAAAGATATATAATAATAGCACATTACATTTATAAATGTAGAATTATTATCGATAAAACCTAGAATAACTATATTATCAATTGAATCATGCCAATTACCTGATAAGGAAACTAATCTGCGTCCTTCGGTTACGCGATTGATACCGATGATTATCTGTAACAAAAATCACCAATGGTTAGTTTGTTTTGTTGCAACTTTGTAAATATAAAATGATTCTACTACAAAAAGCTTATGAGCTGTTGAACGTGTAAGAACTTTCATGTGGTATAAGGGGGAATTTTGTTATCACTGTGAATATTATTTCTCGATACTTTAAGAAAAAATCAGTTTGTGATCCGAGAGTTATTGATATTTACAAAATTTGTTATTCATTCAAAATAACCTTGAAATAATGAAATGATAATTAACTAGCTAAACCTATGATGAACGAAACATGCTAATCATCAAACTACTGAAAAAAGTGTCAACCGGTTATTACAGGCGCGGCAGCACAAAAAATGTAAACATAAACTTGAAATATCATGAAATGACATGTTAGTTTTACGTAAAAAATAGATACAATTAATTATTGATATTTACAAAATTTGTTATGCATTCTAAATTAACTTGTAATAATGAAATGGTAATTAACTACTAAATAAAACTATGATGAACAAAACATGCTAATCATCAAACTACTGAAAAAAGTGTCAACCGGCTATTACAGGCGCGGCAACACAAAAAAATATATACAATTAATTAATATGAAAACAAATTAACATTAATGTTCAATGATAAATCATGACACGTTTTATTGTTAATTTTAATACACTGGTATTTGTAAACATCCTTGCATAACCAATTCAATAATATTTACCTTTTCTTCAGCCACAATGTCTTCTCGCTTCTCGTTATTCAATACCTGCAAGAAATAATATCAAATGAATACCCAATTCATTTATGCAAACATAATTGTTCTGATTTTGTTAATTTTCAGTATGACATATTTTTTTCCTCATTACTCAGTACAGGTCTGTGATATTCATCATTAAATCTTGTTTGAAGCATTCAACATTTTCCTTATAAATTTTAATTATTATTTTTCTGTCCAGGAAAGTACTGTTAGTGTGAAATATATTTATAATATAAACATTTCTTTATTATTGAAAATAAATATTTTGAAATACTATCAAGAGTTATATTTATTGTATGTGACTAGTAGATGTAACAAAAAATAAATAGTTCAAATAATATGCTTACCCATATTGAATTGGTATTTTACTGCATATAACCTTGATGTATATGATGCCCTGTAAATCAAAGTCACCAGTTATTTTATGGTCAAATACTGAAACAAAATCTGCATTAGTGTAGTGATAACATCACTTAAAGAATGTAACAAATTCTCAGTGGTATCATACTAAATGTCATGTTATCTACTACACTAATGCATCTTACTAAATAAAGAGACAAATTCTGTAAGATAAAAGCAAAAACCACTGATACTCCAGAATTTACCTCTTGATAAAAATAGTCAACTCACTTTTTCCAAAATGACTGATTCAGCCAAATAAAAACACTAGGGTTGTTTACAATAGAAAAATTATAATTTAAAAATAATTACAGTACAAGTAATGAATCATGGTTCCCGACATCATAGCGATTCATATCAAACAGACTGTGGTATTTTCAATAGTTTATTTAGTATCTCGTGGTGGCAGCAGCGTGCCACTCAGTAACAAACGGTCCGACCAGCGTCGTCGCTTAACACTAACTTAATTGAGGCGATACATTCCGTTTTATGTTCAAAATAAAATTATTCATAATGTTAAAAACGTAAAATTGTATAGTGCGTGAGGCGCGCTCAATAATGTTACATATATTACAGTATGGATTGCTTTAGCTACGACGTTTACAATTTGTCCAGGTATTGAGCTAAGTCAGGGAGACCCTCCTTAAGTCCTTTCCTTTTCCTTGTCTCCTGCAAAGATGAAAGAAACCGAATTAGATCTCAAACAACAAAACATTACGATCATTGTTGCAGTTTGAGCGGTGTAATTGTATCGCCCGCGCCGTAGCATGCAGTCCCGGGACATAAGGATAGAGGTCCTGTGCAGCGTTTAGACGCAGGTTAACTTCGCTATGCTTCGTTAGCACGCCGCAGCCGTCCTCGCGAAGCGGCCGACAGGCGACCGACTCGCTACGGCGCAGCACGGTGTGCCGGAAGGTAATTTTTAGCAAGAATCATTACTAATATTATATCAGCCTTGATCGTAAGATCAGATCATAAATTCTTTATGTGAAATCTGCAAATACGTACAGTGTTTTATAAAGTACAACAGCAAATAGAATAGTACAAACCTGCACGACGATGTAGGGCTTGGTGTTGGGCTCGCATGGGTCTCCAGGCAGCACCTGCCAGTGGTCGAACACGCACTGCGGGAAGGCCTGTCCGCCGGTGTTGGAGCGCAGGTCGGCGGTGAAGCCGAACGACTCGTTGACGGGCAGGTAAGCCTTCACCACGAACATGGGGGTACCAGCCACCTGCGACTCCTCGAACACGTGTCCACGGCGCCTGTTCAACACTCCGTAGATACCTCCCACGGCTACCTCAGGGCACTGCGACGGGATACACCAAGTTTTGTTGTTAACTTCATGCTTTTGCAAAGTTAGCTGCTCAGGAATGTTGAGTACAACACATTGACAGTATGTGGTCATTGATATGTCGTAAAGGAGATTTACAAAAGTTCAGCTTTGCGGAAAGTCATACTCATGTCTATTGCAAATCATATCAAGGGCCAGATACTGTATAAATTCTGTTCGTTTATATTCATACTGAGAATTTATTTAAATATATCAACATTCTTTGACAAAGAATGTATGTACGATATAAAATTCAGCAGCATTCATTGGGTAAATTTTATATCTCTTGGATTTTCCAATAATCGAGGGTTGTTATAATTTTGTTTGGAGTGTTAGTTCCCCTATTCAGGCAAGGTATTTATGGGATGACGATGCCAAAACAAAGAACTGTTGATCTGCCACGTCTCGGAAAGGCGGAACTATCGTATCATGCTAGCCCGCTCAGGAAAAACGTGGGGTCATGCTGGGAACATTCACAGCCAGTAACACATGTAGCTAGATAGCTTTATCACATCTATGTAGATATAATAGAATAAATATTAATCGTAGTCGCACATTCAGTCTCGTGTTGGTGAGTTATGCTAAAGCATTACATATTTTCTGTTTAGAATGTCGAATTAAATCTATATATCTGCATTCGTGCAGATATATAGATTTAAATTCGACATTCTAACATTATCGGTAGGTAATCTACACGCTAAGCTACTTCCGGAACCATATTATACACTTTTTTAATTTATAACTGTATTTTTGTGACTGGTACTTCAGAGACTGGATTGCTGGCTCTACAGATAGACACTACATGCATAGGTTAGCGGGCACATACCTGAATCTCGCACAGGTACACAGGCTCCATGAGTCTGGGCTGCGCGGTCAACAGACACGCGTACAGACATCTTCTCGTCGTTGGAATGATTTGACCGCCACCCCTGTACAACAAGACAAGTATGTTATTGATGCAAATTAAGATCCATTCTAAAAACACGATCAAATAAAACTTTCTTTGTAACTTTATTCATGAGAGCAAATGCATTGCGAAATAATCCTGTTGCCAACACAACTCATACCAAGAAGACATAATTTTCTCTTCAGCGTGAGACAATACAAAGACAAAATTGTGTAGTGATTCACACAGAAGCCCAGCTGAATGGAGATAAGTAAGCCTCCTTCTGAAACACCTAAAAAGTATGTACCCCTTACCTGTGGATAGCATCAGTGTGCAGCGTGACGTCGTAGATGTTGAACCTCACACCACGCAAGTTCTCCTCAGCCATGACTCCCTCCTTGGCGGCCCACTGGAAGCCGGCCACCACGGAGTCCTTGATCTCGTTGAGGTACTGCACTCCCTTGGAGCAGTCCACCATGATGTTGGGGCCGGTTCCCTCGGGACCGAAGCACCAGATCTTACGGGCCTCAGTCACGTCGTACTCGTACTTGTCGGTCAAGTAACGCGCACGGGTTTTGAAGTCGTCACGGGGGTTCACTTTGCCCTGTCAGATAGAAATCTTTTGTTAATATCTTCATTATCAATGCCAAGGTTAGCTAATTAAAAGTGATAGTTTGTAGTAATGTATCGCCCACGCCGTAGCATGCAGTCCCGGGACATAAGGATAGAGGTCCTGTGCAGCGTTTAGACGCGGGTTAACTTCGCTATGCTTCGTTAGCACGCCGCAGCCGTCCTCGCGAAGCGGCCGACAGGCGACCGACTCGCTACGGCGCAGCACGGTGTGCCGGAAGGTATCAAACAATAAAATGCAATCAGACTAGGCAGGTTCTTTAGTAATTTTTTGCCCTGGCTGGGGGCCTTAAATTCATTTGAGGCCACCACAGGATTGCCCGGTTAAGCAGTAACCAGCCTAGTGTGCTGAACTGAGAGTGGTCACGTCAAAAAAAAAAAGCAGGTTCTCAGTCAGTGTAACAATGAAGCCTTTGCTTCCCTTGAAGGTCGTTTTACCAACAATTGAAGTTAAGAAAATATGAGAAAGTAATAAAGCAGTTTTCTTACATCGTCGATGTCCTCGGGCAGACCTTCAGGCATGGGCTGCGCCTTCATGAACAGACGGTTGTGCTTGTTGGGCGACTTGGACAGACACATCTGGTCGGACTCCTCAGCCACGGTCTCACGGTACGACACCACGGGGTCGGATTTCTTGATTGGAATGCAAGCGTGGTCTTCCTCCAAGTCCTAGGGCAAACAAGAACAATGTGTTAAATTGCGAAGGCTAAACTATTTCCCAGAATATTTCAGAATAGGTTTTTTTATGGGAATGTCTCATACATTTATGGGGTCGCAGGCTATGGAAACTTACAACCAATTCCGGTACGAATTATACTGTTAGTCCTCTTTGACACCCAGATTCTTATTTTAAGTAACTGGCAACACTTGGGACTCTTTCAACCAGTTAGTTGGCCAAACATCTTATTTGAAGCTTTTTTAATACCTTTATTTGTCATTTTATACTTTTAAATTATAAAACTAATAAATAAATAATACTTCAATTTATTACAGATCATGTTGAAAAGTTAGGCAAAACATTTTTGAATTGTAGAAAACACCACATTTATACTGCATTTTCCAAAAGTAGATAAAACAAATACAACCTAATCTATCTTAACTTGAATCCAAGACTTTAGATAGTGGTTTAACGGTAATAAATATTATTTACATAGTAATGTTAGAAATAACATTATTTATAAGGGGGTATCATCTTCATACAAAGCGACCCTGACGTTGGCGCGGCTATCTGGGATGGAGCGTCGTGCAAATTATCGCGGTAACTGCACGAGACAATATTTAGTTTATAGTTACGTACCTTAAGACAGATCTCAAGATGGAGCTCTCCGGCGCCAGCGACGATGTGTTCGCCGGACTCCTCGTTGATGCACTGCACCATAGGGTCGGACTTGGCCAGACGCTTCAGACCCTCCACCAGCTTGGGCAGGTCAGCGGGGTTCTTGGGCTCCACGGCCACGCGCACCACGGGGGATACACTGAACTTCATGACCTATGGGAGAAGCAAACAACTAAGTAAAATACTTGTATATTTGAAGTCAAATATAAATATTCACATAGAACCACGAGTTTGCCATTGAAACATGAACTTCTTCTAGCTGCATTTTTCTATTTGTTATTTCTGTGTGTGAAGAATTCAAGCAGCAAAAAAGTTTTTGGGTGGTGGACAGTGGTAACCGCCGACTTTAGGCTTCCATCTGTAATAACGCGTATGCCATCATGACGAGCATGTGCAGCACTGGCATTTATCCTTGAAAACCTAAGTATCTTCTCTGCTTGGCAGTAAAAATAGGTACAGGTATTAATCAAAGTTTCTGTGGTGTGGTGGCTCGGAAGACACTGAGAATTCCAGCCACCACTTCGCTTTTCGTTACAACAAAAAGCGTACTTCACAGACGCCATTAAGTTGGAATTGACCTATAAACAATTTTAATTTAACAATATTAACTTTCTAAAATGAATAGTCCCGCTTACCTTCATGTTGTGGGCGTTCTTGAAGGTGGTGATGGTTCCAGTCTTGACGAGGAACTGGTCGACACCGACCAGACCGCAGATGTTACC
Source organism: Hecatera dysodea (assembly GCA_905332915.2). Classification (NCBI taxonomy): domain Eukaryota; kingdom Metazoa; phylum Arthropoda; class Insecta; order Lepidoptera; family Noctuidae; genus Hecatera; species Hecatera dysodea. The sequence continues at coordinate 17,528,434 of HG995303.1, forward strand.
GCAGGGCACATCTTCGATGGCCTCCACGTAACGTCCCATCATGAGGATGGTACGCTGGATGGTCTTCTCGTACATGTCCTAGAAACAAGTTTGAAAGTTAGTATAAGGTATTTGAAGGAAGGAAATCGTGTAGTATCTAAATCCCTTTGAATTGTTACGCGTCAAACTTGCACTGTAAAATTACTTTAGCTCTTGGTGCCAAGTTTACAATTTGTGGCTGTAAATGACAATAAAATCAGCCTTAGGATGAGAGTGCTTACCGAGTCGATTAAAATAATATTAAGATATAGAATCCTAGTATAAACATTTCTTCCCCGCTATAAAATTAGACCATTAGATAAAAAAAAATCATTATTTTGTTCCAGGTTGTTGCTGCCTTACCTCTTTCTTGCCGGGGGTGAAGTTGGGTCCCATGATGCGGGCCTTCTGTCCGGTGATGACCTTGCCGGAGAACACACGTCCGAAGGCGTAGAAACGCCCCTTGTCAGAGGTCGGCACCATCTTGCTCACGTACATCATAAGGGGTGCTTCGGGGTCGCACGTCTGGAAGGAAGATACTATTAGTATCAAGTGACTACTATAAATTTTAAATAAATTAATAAATGGTTGTGTCCTAATGGGTCCTTGTGGTCCCACAAAAAAGCACTCTGAGCAATTTAATTTTATCACTTTTTTGAAAATGCAGTCTATACAGAAAATTATCAATAGCATGACCTTAGGTATTTTAGAAACAGTCAAAACTGCTACTTTTCTTCAACTTTCCCGATTCTGATGAATTATTTGGATCCTGTTACCCCATTTTATTGAATAAATAAATATACACAATGTAAAATAGTTGTTCATTTACCTTGATACCAATGGCGGCCTCATCGTCGTGGGGTCCCTCGTACAGCATCTCCATACGGTACTTCTGCGCGACCACGGGGGACGGCAGGTGGATGGCAATCATCTGCAGCAGAGCCTCGCCGGCGGGCAGCCAGCTACGCATCACCACCTGCACAACAGGGTCGTTGTTAATAACAAAATACAGTTGGATCCCTTTATAATGACATCGAAGGGAAGTGAAAAATACGTCATACTAAGCAGACGTCATAAAAAACGTAATCTTAGGAACTAAACGAATTCCCATCTTTGTTAGGTATTTTGTGTAATAAGGAGATAAACAAGAAATTGTGTGTTTATAGTCGTAGGTCAATCAAAACAAAGAAACAAATTTGGTATCATGTCCCCAATTATGTTTGGTTATAGTGAGCACCAAACATAATTTCTGAAAAATAGGTCATAAATAAGCGATATGTCAATAAACGAAGTCATTATACCCGCAATTTTTTTAAAGAATTTAATATGAAAACCAAAATTAGCTCTGTTTTACTTCATATTGAGCGGTTGGTCAATATAAGCGGCGTCATAATAAACGGATTTCACTGTAGGTACTTGCAAAATAAGAAGTTTAAGAATTATTTTACTACAGTTCTACAGATACGTTACTTTATTCTCTTGCTAGTTCATACGTAATTTTAACATTTTTTTTTATGGGAATGTCTCATACATTTATGGGGTCGCAGGCTATGGAAACTTACAACCAATTCCGGTACGAAGTATACTGTTAGTCCTCTTTGACACCCAGATTCTTATTGTAAGTAACTGGCAACACTTGGGACTCAATCGAAATAGCATAACATACTTGTAGTACATACTATATTCAAATAGCGATTTCGGTTTTTTAGACAACTTTCAATCGAGTTGTTAAGATAAGATGGATGTTTGGAAAACATTCATATTTTGATTCACTTCAAACAAAAGGCAGAGAGGCATCGTCTTAAACAAACGCATTCAATCAAATGTGGTTCCGATTGTGATAAAAGCAGAAATCCCGAGTTTAAATCATCATGGGTATATTATAAGTACATCACTACAGAACCCATCAGGCAATACAATAATTTTGTTTGAATTTCAAGTATCGTGTGCTACTAGTCTGATGAATCAGATTTTAAAGAATTGGATATCTCTCTATAGACTTAAATTACACCTAAATTAATGTCAAAATAAAAGAGCCGTTGAACTTCCAACACTGCATGGCAAGTTGAAAACCCGACAGTGCAATAAGCCTCTTGGTGAACAATGGCTGGCTCAAGTTTATTAAATCTCAGTCTAAGTAAAACGTGTCATACCTTGAGGAGGGCCTTTCCATCCTTGTCAGCATCCTCGTGCTTGATGGTGACTCCGATCTTGGTCAGCAGACCGTCGATCTCCTCTTTCTTGAAGTTCATGATGGCGTCGAACACTTTGTAGATGGGGTCCAACACGTACATGCAGAAGGAACGCTTGTTGTCATTGTCCTTCTGTTTGGCCCACTTCTTTGTCTTGGCGTTGAAGAAGTTCTCTCCCCAAAGCCTGTCGGATAGGTTGGGAGTAAGTACTTAGGCTATTTCAGTAAAGACAGACGACAAATAGATACGTATCGAGGGGAATGCGTCATGTTGCGCGGAACTCAATTAATTGGGATAAGGGCAAACGTACCCGATCTAAATGGAACTGTGGGCGAGTCACACCTCGAGTGCATATTGACCGCTGGGCAAAAGTCAGTGGTCAGGCCCGGTCAGGTCCAGAAAGCGGTGGCGAATGATCTGGGCACACCCCGCGAAGGCTAGTTCCGGGGTGGTATGATCTTTGCCCAGCAGTGGGACATAATAGGAAAAAAAGGGGGGCAAGAGTATGATGAAGTGTAAGGAATGACGAATAAGTCGATATGAACAAAGCCATGGAGCGTTGAGTCGTGCTAAGACCTAACATTACGTTGATACTGAAGATATCGCGTTCCGGGTGTCTTGCAGGAGATAGGTTTGTGTGTGCCCGATGGGTACGTGCGGCGTCGTAGACGGCCCGACTTGTTCGCGCTGCCTCGCGGTCGCACCAAGCTAATGGCCAGGGTCCCGCTCACGCGGACACACTAAATCTAGTTGCCGACAAGATAGATATACTCACTTGTTCACTGGGCGAATTCAGAAAAATTACTTTACACATTTTGTGTTATGGGTATTAAATTGGCTAATTTATTGTATTGATGTTGTTGTAATTATTTGGATTGTATCGATTCTTATTTTTAAGTTATTGTTTTTTCTACACTATCGCATTGGGTAACTGTAATGATAGCTGTATGTATGTTTGTAAATAAATAAATAAAATAATAAATAAAATACGCTATGGCCGAGTGAACTCTTCAGAAATCAGCGATCTTAAATAGGGTACGTGCACGGCATAGACTATGCCATCTAGTGTTGCAAATCTGAAACTTTTACGTTGTAATTATTTGACCTGTGCTGCCACCTATATCTCCTGCACCCTCCGTTCAGAAGAACGATCAGTAGACTAGTCATGTAGCGTTGCAATTTGAAACTACCACCTATAGTTTCTGCACGTTCCCTATAGCTATAATTATAATCCTTCGGAAGGACAGATTCAAGATCTATATGTAGAAACAAATTGCCTCTGTGTAATTTTAATCCATCTCGAAGCCACAAGTTTTTTAGAGTTCCGTCGATGACGTCACCACTTTAATCGTTTTTGTTGTATAGCAACAAGATGTACCTCAACAATAATAATAAATAGCTTAGAGCGAGCTATCCACCATTACAGTTGAGATTTAATGTTCGTCCCGGTCTGCCGCTGGTGTATAGCATTGAATGCTTAACCCAGTATCAATGGGACGAAAGCAACAAATACACAATGACACGCCTTGGAAAAAGAAGCCCGTTAGAGCCACGTCTATTGCAGTCATGATTGAAAAGACGGCTTTTAGGCCAACGTAACACCGATTTATAATGCTAAAGAAAGTGTAACAGAACATACGCAATACCTCTAAGTCATTGTACTCATCACTTGTGAACAACTTTTCCTACGCGACCAAATCCGAAATCGCAAAAAATAAAACAGCTGTTCGGTAAATTTTGTAGTCATGCGCAATTGCGCACATTACACGATTATTGTTTTTTTTGTTCGATCCAGATGTATATAAGATTTAAACGATGCACCTGCCATATTATCTCTACACCACAATTGGTTGCTTAGCGTATACAATTCGGCATTCAATCCGCCTTTGTATAGTTGTACATAAAGCCTGCATAAATAAATAGGTCAAGCAAAAGACCAGTTAAAAATAACTTGCTGGTCATGGTTAAAAGTAAATCTGTCAAGTTTCGTAATTGAATCTTTTAAGCAGTAACGAGTATGCTGGATGACCACGGTATGCTACATTCAGACGTTATTAAAGCACAGTAAGCTCAAACTAACAAAACATTCGAAGCTATCGTTCAGGAAAAACATTAAGTAATCACCGTCGCTGGAACTGCATTACAAGATAAAGCCTATTCCAAGGAATTAAGGTTCGTTTCGCGAGGCTATAGCTGCAGCCTTTTTAGAGGTCGCGTATACGAATCAATGCGCGCGACACGGTATCTGCAATGCTGCATTTGAGACCTTACTGGCGGTTAATAGTAATAAAAAGTTCGCGAAGGACGGAATGAAATTGAAATTTACTCAAGTAGACTTTGTTGAAAATTTAAAAGTAATTTAACGTCAGTACTGTCTTCGAAACTCAATTTACGTGCGCTATTTTCGGATTCTACTCCATATTCGTGAGTTACGAACACGTGTTCAAACATAACCTCAAAACGTTTAGTTTACGTACAGTTTCAAGACTAAGCTTCATAATATTCATTCTACCGCAAACATCTATTCACTCTCCTGAGCAAGCTGGAAGAGATTTCTGTAGAAACAAGCATCAATCTTTGTGTAACTTTATCTGTTTGTTAAATGTGTGTACACATAACTAAATCAAAAACAGGTTTAATTCCAACATAAAGGGTTCACTCGGTAAACTTTAGCCGATTTCCTATGGCATAACAACAGCCCCGCCTGGCGAAAAATGAAGTAAGCCGACCTTACAAAATGGGATTAAACTGTGCAGAGAAATAACTTTTCCCATCAGTAAAGTGTTACAATCTATCCTGAACATCTGAAAGTACAATAAAGTATATAAGAAACTAGCTGCTGCCCGCGACTTCGTCCCCGTGGAATCGCCGATTTTAAAACATTCTTTATCGCTGCTCCGCTCCTATTGGCTTAAGCGTGATGTTATATAGCCTAAAGCCTTCCTCGATAAAGGGTCTATTCAACCCAAAAAAGGATTTTTAAATTGGAACCAGTAGTTCCTGAGATTAGCGCGTTCAAACAAACAAACAAACAAACTCTTCAGCTTTATAATATTAGTATAGGTAAATAAAGAGAAGGACATACCTGTTCATAAGCTTGACAAGGTCGATCTTGAATTTGTCAGCGTACATCTCGGAGAACTGCTTGAGGGTGAAAGCCCAGCCGTGGAGACCGGAACCGAAACCGACGGAACCCTTGCTGGGGTCCACACGGACCTCACCTGGTGGAATGGAACGGACGTTGGGTATATCCGCGGTTTGAAGAAGATACAGGGGAATTCTAGTATTTAAAAAGCGTTCAAATTCTAGTCCATTATGCAACAATGCAAATACTTGTCGAAAATTCGGTGTTGCTTTAGATTGCGAACGCTCCTCAAAATACGACAATATTGTCCCTCAAAAGGCAAGGATAAAAAACTTTTTACAAAAAATAAAACCGACTTCTAAACAAAAAAGAACCAAAAAGTATAAAATAACTTTAATTTCGGAACTCTGTGTTTTTGGTTGCTTTTTTGTTGTTGAACACACCGACTTCCGAAATTAAAGTTATTTTATACTTTTTGGTTTTTTTTGTTTAGAAGTCGGTTTTATTTTTTGTAAAAAGTTTTTTTTTTATTTTTCACTTTTTAGTGGTACCTACACCCCCTCCCTTCCCCCACCTAAACGAACCAATCACATTGGTGTAAAAAAAACGTACTGCTCCTTCGCAGAGTAAACTAAGAGGTCATCAATGTAGAAAATGTACAATTTTTTTAAGATTTTTGTTGATTTTTCGAAAACCGCTTGGTTGATTTCGATAAAATTTTCATGGGACCATTTGGGAAGTATACCCTTTCCAACAAAAAAAGAATTTTTCAAATCGGTTGACAAGCGACGGAGTTATGCGCGAACAAACAATAAAAAATAAAAAAAACATACAAACATCCGAATTGAGAACCTCCTCCTTTTTCAGAAGTCGGTTAAAAATTACCAATCCTGCTGAATGTAGCATTTTTCTGTCTGATACTGTTTGAGTGGCGATCTTTAAACGCACTAAAAACCTAGTCACCTATAATCTCTATTGAGTGGTCATGTTGTCAAAGCTTTTTTTGTCTTGACAAGAAAAAAAGAAGTTGTCGCTGTGTTTTCGTTGTCCGATTGTCATTTTTTTCATTTACTGATTTAACAGTTTCTTGGAACAGTGGCCGTACTACGAAGTGCCAATGCTATCATGATTCAGTGTGAGGGAAAGGGATAGTGCTATTCGTCTTGTGTAACTCCGTCCCTCTCTGATACAGGAACCGTGATGGATTTAAGACGTCATGGTAGGGCTGCAGTTTGATAATCGTGAAACTATTCCTTCCAATGTAATTGAAATGTATCTCAACAACCGTTATGAAAAGTCAACAGTGATCAATCCACCAATCCAAGTTGAGAGTTAATGTTCGTCCCGGTCTGCCGCTGGTGTATAGCATTGAATGCTTAACCCAGTATCAATGGGACGAATATCTTAAAGTGGGTTCACAACGTCACCGAACTTCTGTCTACCTCTCAATAAAAATGTTATTGTATGTCTTGCACAGACTTACAACAAATCTGCGCAGACAATCGTTGTGATATTGTTTTATTCAGAGTTTAAAGTAGGCGCAGAAATAAGTCTATTGTGTGGACGCAGTTTTTGGAAAGCCCTGGCCAAGACTTTTTATTTTTAAACTCAAAATTGAGACGCCACAAGCGGTCTAACTATTACGCGGTCCGAGTCTTATCGCCTGATACAGAGACGACCATTGCCTTCAGTTGATCATTACACGATCAGTAATAATGACTTTTCAGGCATAAACCTACTCTAATGTCGGAGTCTAGGGATAAAAAGCCGATTGACCTACTGTAGTACTTCTATATTCATTTATAGTCTAGTGAATTGTTTTCTATAATCAAGATATTACTTTTACCTAGGCAACAATTCATCCTTAATGTATTCACAGAGGACATTAGCGATGTATAACTAATCAGATATATCGATCTTGGCGGGGTCAATGTCGTAACCTCAAGATCAACGACCTGTGGAGTATGACCTTCATAACAGTAATGGAGTAAGGGCGCTTTCAATTTAGACGTTTCGTGTCGGACCGCTGCCGCACGTTTACCGTGCCGCTGGTTATATCCCGCTGCCGGGCCGCTGCAGTGCGTTAGCGGTCCGGCACCAAACGCCTAAATTGAAAGCGTATTTGACTGCCGTGCGTTTGTATCCTAGTGATGTGACATCAGTCAAGCCATGGACTCTATTCTGTATTTGGATTTGTATTAATTACTACAAAAAGAAAGTTATGTATATTTTCTTATTATTATTACATTACAGATGATATTTCTGCATAATATTATATTATTTTAAATTATTATGTAGAAATATCATCTGTAAAAAGATCGCTATATATGGAAGCATCAGAATGTCCACTTAAATTAGAGGCGGATGAGATTGCTCTAAGTTCATCCGATGCGGACTGAACCTGACTGTTTGTCAATGTCTGTGTCTGAGATCCTGGAGATTGATTTGAACTTTATAGTAATAATAAATAATTAAATGAAAATTTTATGGAATTAGCTCTGACGTCTATTCATCGCACTATTCAACACTGAAATGAACACGTGATGTTTGTGCGGTTGCCGTCCTGTTGTCGAGCGTACGCGGTACCGGTGCCGCACTGTTGCCGCACCGCGCGTTTTGTATGGAAAAATACGATCGTCCGTGCGCTGTACGACTAACGCACCGCTTCGGCACCGCAGCAGGCCGTTAAGAAACGCATAAATTGAAAGCGCCCTAACTCTTCTTTTTATAAAATCAATTTCATCATTTCATCGTGGAAATAACAATTTATCATTTCAAAGGGAGTTTTTCATTTTAACAAGACTGAATTAGAGCTTTCAAAGGTTAAAGTTACCATAGAACAAGCCTGAACACGCCCATAAAAGCAGTATTCTAGGAAAGACAATTAATTTACTTTCTAGAATTCGAAACATTGTAATCGTAATATACTGCGAAGTCAAAATGAAATTCATGTAATCGTTATCAATCTTAACGGATGTGTTCGTAATGTGAAAATTACACATTTATATTAACACATTGGACGACCTTGGCGTGGATTTTGACGAGTTTATCAATGCGGATCGCGCGATTTACATGTACCAAACACGCCGGCATCGGCAGCATGACAACGTGAGGTTCGCGTTTGTATTTAACTATGTATGTACTTCTATTGTTCATTCAGGGCTACTGTTGGTGGATACTGGCAAAATGTGCTGAATCTATTAAACTGCAGTTTTCACACATAACCTTTTCCCTTTTGCAGTTGGTTAAATTGTTAAGGCGGATACAGGCTTGCAACACCGGATGCAATGTAGATAGACGGGATTCTTTTTTCATCGCGTGAATTGTGGTCAATGAACGCGCTTCGGGAGTGAGTGGGGCCGGTGCTCCATCAGTGCCAAAAACCAGTCCTGTACGAACTTATTTAACCCGACAAAAAACGATTCCAGAATTTTTTAACCGACGGTTCGGTTCGATATCTTTGCCAATATTTTTGGGCATATTTACTTTACTACTTAGTGCTATGCTTTAACCACCTATCGATGTAATATTCCTATTTTATTTATCGATTTCTTTAGTGATAAAACTTTTTAGCTACTAAGCCAGCCAATGAATCAATTTTTCACATCCATGTTTACGTTATTTCTTCACTGAAAGTCGAGGGTACCTACTTTACGTAACCCGTGCCGACTTTCAAACGATATTTATAACTCGGGAAAGTTTCCATTCACCCCTATTATTTCGTAAGACGAAGGTTCTCGCAAATTGGAACAAGTGCTATGACGTCAGAGGCTTGGGGGAACGTTGCGTGGGCAGATCGTAGGTTAATACGTCAGTGGAATTGAATGAAACACTTGAAACAGTACGGATCCAATCCTACGCTCTTAACAGAGGGCGTTGAAATTACGTGGGGTGTCGTGTCTAGTGTCCTGAATTAGAATGGGGAGAAATATAAATAGCTTTTGTATATATAGGAAAATCTTGAAATTATTTTGAACAGTGTTTCCTAAAAACGTATCATAATCATCATAATCAGCCTTTCAACGTTCCCACTGCTGGGACACAGGCCTCCTCTCTAGGAGAGGGAATGGGCCGTAATCCACCACGCGGGCCCAGTGCGGGTTGGTGAATGTCACATGTCTTCGAATTTTTGGTTCTAGGACATGCCGGTTTCCTCACGATGTTTTCCTTCACCGTTTTGAGAGCAGTGGTGAAGAAATGAATTACACAAAGTAATGCGCCTGGCTGGGTTTGAACCCGCGACCTACGATTCGTAAGTCGGGGCCGTTACCACTCGGCCACCACTGCTCCCAAAAAACGAATCAGTAGTATCTAATCTTGCAATGCATGGAGGCCACGTGTCAAAAGTTAACAGTGACGGTACTATCGTAACGCCGGTCAACTACAAGTTGATGACAAAATGCTAGTTTTTAAAATTAAGATACAGATTACACATAAGGAAATGTGATCGAAAAAACAAATAACTTTACGAAAACCGGCAGAGCAACTCTTTTCTCATTGAAGAATTAAAGTTTAAGTAGACAAATAATTCTGTGTCATACATAGGTATTAACATTATCTCAGTCATCATGCAGGTATGTTGTATATTTGCTGCATCAAACACTAAATACAAACCAAACATGACAGTTGATTTCTATCCTCGTGTTATGAGAATCATGTACCACTATTGAAGTAACAAAAAGAGCCAGCCAGCAGGATTGGTACAGTCTATGCGAAAATGATTATGGGTTCTCAACCATAAGGGGAGCGATATGGCAATGAACACAAAACTTTGTTTATGTATTTAATAACAGAAACATAGTCTTGATGCCATAACTTGAGGTAACTGAAGGTGAACTACTAGAGATAAAATCTGGATGAAACCAGATAAATTTACTTTTTATGTTATCACTAGCTTCTGCCAGCGACTTCGTCCGCGTAGATGTCGGAAATTGTCCCAAGGGAACATAATCCCGGGATATAAAGTATCCTATGTGTTATTCCAGACTATGATCTATATCTGTGCCAAATTTCATCAAGATCCATTCAGTAGTTTTTGCGTGAAAGAGTAACAAACATCCATACATCCATACTTACAAACTTTCGCATTTATAATATTTTATGTTATCATTGCATTTTAATCTTCTGATTGAGTCATCAGCTCATAATAGTTTGATCCTAACAGTGGTTTTAGAAGAAAATTGGTAAAAGGTTAGGTTCCAGTTATTAAATCATATAATTATTATCAGCTAAACTCACCCATGGGACCACCATCGTCGTTGTAGGTGGCGATGATAACGTTGACGTTTTCAACAATACGCTGGAAGGTCTGGTAGAGCTCCTCAGCTTCCAACTGCAGCTCCAGAAGAGCACGGTCCATCTTGTTCATGAACAGAATGGGCTTGATGCGCTCAGCAATAGCCTGACGCAGTACAGTCTCGGTTTGTACACACACACCTATGGAATATTTTTGAAATTTAATGTGGGATAGATGTGGTGTTTTTTACAGTACATGTTAAATTTTGATCTAAGATGGGACTTATTTAATATAAATGTAACATCAAGTTTACAAAACATTCCTATGTTTAATTTTTTGACTGGCATGTTGGTATTGGAAAGTTAAGTATTTTAGAAAATTTCACCATGTGTAATCAAAAAATTGTTATTCAAAACTTTATCAACAAAATGGTCATATCTGGTATTGGTAATAGTAAATGTCATTCAATGACTAATTTATCATGTACCTAGCCTAGAAATTGCTTGTCATTTGGAATTATTATATTATCTTGTAGCATTTTAGTATGCATGCTATTTCAGATTATTAATAGTGCAGTCTCATCCATCCTTATTGAAAAAAATTATGTAGGTAACATTGCTTGGAATTCAAGGAAAAACCCTATTTCTATAATGCAATTTTTTTATGCACTTTATTGATCAGGGTAAATTTTTTATGATTTTAAGATTGAAAGAAGTTTACAGAAAGACAGGGTGATCTAAATTTGTGTAATAAACATGAAATATAACATACCAGAGACACAGTCGACGACGACGAGGGCACCATCAGTTACACGGAGCGCAGCAGTCACTTCAGACGAGAAGTCAACGTGTCCAGGTGAGTCAATCAAGTTTATCAAGAAACCCTTTTCATTCTTCTCACGCTGGTCAGCGTTGGTGATGAAGACCAAGTCTTTCTCTTCGAGCTCGAAGTACATAGAGATAGCACTGTGAAACAGTTTCTTTTGTTAAGCATGGGAATTTTTGCATATATAGAATAAAAAGTTGTGTAAAGTACATCAGATGGCCGTTCTGAAAAATCTTCATTGATATTCAGTTTTTAATGGTAAGAACATTCATCATGTGAATATTGTCTGCTTTGAGAGTTGATTATTGAAAATTTATAAGTATTTCACAATACTGGTTTTGTTGTGAAATCATGAGAAAACCAATTTTGGTGATCAGCAAATTTATTATTACTAGTAAAAAAGCTTACTTTTAAAACTTGTAGATTACTATGAGAACAGCTGATTTTGTTGATAAGTGTCATATAAATACCATGTTACAAAACAATTTGGGTGACAATAGAAACATCATCGAATTTGATTAGAACATTAGAACTAAGTGGTTTTATGCTCGATTACATTATTTTTTACACTTCGAAAAGTTTCAAAGTACGTGTCAAATTCGTAAGTATGAATTATCACTGCGAGCATAACCTCGAAATGCAAAATGGACAGTAATTTCAACGGTCAAGGGCAAGAATACATAATTGCCGGCTCAGCGGCCTCCATGTCAAGCAAACAAAGGGCTGTCAGTTGCACCATGTGGTGAGGCGAGTACTCACGTTGACTTGATGGTGATGCATCTGTCCTGCTCGTCCTTGCGCGTGTCCGTGAACCGCGTCTCGCCGGCGCGGGCGCCAGCGATGATACCGGCCTTTGAGACCAGGGAATCCGTCAGGGTGGACTTGCCGTGGTCGACGTGAGCGATGACGGACATGTTGCGGATGTTCCGCTTCTTGTCCATCATCTGCCGGATCTCGTCTACGGTGAAATTCACCTGCGCAAACCAGAAAACAGCTCGTCAACATATCCAACACCACAACACAGATGGAACACTTCATACACGCACGTTTCATTTTATAAACGATGTATTTAACTTAGACTTGTTTTCAGCTTATGATTCATGCTATTCTAGCTGATTTTCGCGAATCTACACGGACACCGATCAATCACCGCAACACTTGGAAACGTCATCCGACCACAAAGACGACCGTCGTGTAGAATGTTATATTCTATTTCCATTTAAGACTCGAAAGACGTAAAATATGGACGCGAAACGTTAGCACGGATACACAGGAACACTTTTCGGCACATATTTATGATGTTAAATACTCACCATATTGGATGGTTTTAGATTTTTCGTTCAATAAAATAAACTACCATACGCCAGCAATGGCGTACGCTTGAAAAAGGACCCTTTCGTCCGAGGGCCGGATGTGGCAGGCAGACGTCAAAATGAAAGTTAGTCCATAGACAACTTGTATTACCACTAACAAAATAAATTAATAAAAATAAACTCTTGTTTATTGTTCAACCAAGAGGATTGAATGTTTTGAAAAATAGCTTTATAATTATTGGAATTATAACAATCTATCCGTCACACTTTCCAAAAGTAAGTTAAACGTTGTTGTAACATTATTATTGTTTCAGTTCACGTCTTGACACTTTTTTAGTTACGCTGGAAATGCGAATTCTAAACGGTTTCGGTATTTATTATGTTCCCTGCACTAAACGCACTATACAATTTTTGTGTATGGTATTGGTAGTACAGATAATAAAACATAGTGATTATTGCACAACTTGCAAAATAATTGGACAACACGCAATATTCTTGGGACAATACCATAAATTACTTTACTCTATGGACAATAAGTTGGCCTAATATGGAATAGGAATTTACTTTGGAACTTATTCAACACAGAGTATAATAATAATGTTATTCAATGTCAACGAATCACATGAAATATGTATTATTCAATTTGTCAACTATTACTTTCTTTGTTCTTGTTGATCGTACATTGTAAACACATCAAAAGTATCTAGGGATCAACATATATTTTTGCAATAACTTTTCTCCTGATTGATATTAATTAAAATTTTCTTTAAGGATTCATCAAATAAAGTGTTTTCGTTTGTCACAGTAACGATAAACCAAGTCACCTTTGCATTAATAAAGAAATTTGCCATTTTCCTAATAAAGGGATTTTTGACATTTGAACCACTAACATTAAAGTTCGAAAAAAAGACTGAAATAACAGTTTTCTTTAAAATTTTATTGGGTAACTTAAACAATTAATAATCCGTGTTTCTACCGCGAACACTAACAACACAAGAACATCGGTTTGGCATACTCAAAATGAGTTCATCCAAATCACGCTGTGGAATGGCCGCCCATGTTCGTTGCAACAACAAAAAAAGGTCTTCTTGCGACTGGATACCCTCCATATTCGGCAGAGCTCTTCGCTTACCTTGGCTGAGCGCCATGGAGGACGGTATCGCTGCACCACACGGAGACAAGACCGATACATTCAAATCTTAACTCGAAGAGCTCCAACAATAACCGCCATGATGTTAGCCGTGAGGCTTCATCACTCTTCAGGGAACTTAATTAGCGACCAAACAGTCAGAAACCGCTTGCATGAAGTGAACCTTCATTCCCGAAGACCGCTACGGGTACCACCTATAGCAATGCACAATCGTAGGATTCGATATCAATGGGCTCTTGAACACAGAAATTGGGCAGAAGAACAATGGCGTTTCGTGTGCTTTTCTGATGAGTCTCGTTTTGGTATGAGACCGGATACAAGACGTATACGACACTGGAGAACCCCTGGACGCCAACAGCGATTAAAATCCTGCCAGGAAGTCCATCCTTATAGTGGTGGAACCATCATAGTATGGGCGGGTATTTGGATCGGCGGAAGAACTGAGTTGATTTGGATCAGAGGCAACCTCAACGCTCAAATTTATGCTGAGACGATTGTATCAGACGTCATCGTTCCTCTACAAGTGCAAATCGGTCCCTTATTTCAGTTAATGCATGATAATGCACGACCGCACACCGCAAGAGTTGTAAGACAGACTCTCGCCGCAGCTAACATCAATGTCCTGCCCTGGCCTGCTCAGTCGCCAGACTTGAACCCGATTGAGCATGCATGGGATATGCTACAGAGAAGAGCTCTGCCGAATATGGAGGGTATCCAGTCGCAAGAAGACCTTTTTTTGTTGTTGCAACGAACATGGGCGGCCATTCCACAGCGTGATTTGGATGAACTCATTTTGAGTATGCCAAACCGATGTTCTTGTGTTGTTAGTGTTCGCGGTAGAAACACGGATTATTAATTGTTTAAGTTACCCAATAAAATTTTAAAGAAAACTGTTATTTCAGTCTTTTTTTCGAACTTTAATGTTAGTGGTTCAAATGTCAAAAATCCCTTTATTAGGAAAATGGCAAATTTCTTTATTAATGCAAAGGTGACTTGGTTTATCGTTACTGTGACAAACGAAAACACTTTATTTGATGAATCCTTAAAGAAAATTTTAATTAATATCAATCAGGAGGAAAGTTATTGCAAAAATATATGTTGATCCCTAGATACTTTTGATGTGTTTATTTGTATGTACTTGAAACAACAGCATGATGAACTAGCTTATTCCCAAGGCTACGAATAAAAAAAAGGTGGAAGAATTTTGACGATAGGTACAGATAAAGATAAATTTATTGCATAACTGTGTACATTAAGGTCTTATTAATAAACATTGCCTTTTACATGTAAAACAAGCTCTCTATAATAGAGACATAAGACGAACCATGCATATTGTCGGAATAACAAGTAACTTTCATAGTTATATTCACTTAGAGCTAGTGCCGTTATCCATTGTTCATATATTTATTGCAAGATTTTTATAATCTGATCATCCTAGGTACCTAACTACTACATAGTGATTTATAAGCATTCAAAGAAAATTACAAAGAAAACATCTTGAGTTTTTTTTTAAAATATTTTATCCAACAGATGGCGCAGTTAGCACTCTTACGAGACAATGTTAGGTCTTCAACGTGGTTCTGCTACTGGGCACTAGGTGGCGGTGCAATGGAACAACATTTTATCTCTCAATAGTTATGCTACTTGGCACTAGGTGGCATTGCTGTCTATATTTTAACTAAAAAAATAATAAGTTGTGATTTTTAAAGTTACAATTATTATTATGGTTTTGTTCGATGACCAAGCATTCTTTTCTTGAAGATGTTTCTGTACCTAAGGTAGACACAGAAACATCTATAAAAAATACAGTTTTCTTCGAGGTACCTACCTAGTTAACTTTATCATTCTAATTTACCTAAAATGATAGGTATGTATAAAAAACACAGCACAGCTGTTTGTCTATAGCAATTAAAATAAATATTACAGATTCTATAGATATAAGTTCAGTTCGTTATGCAGGGGCAAGGGCAGTGGGGTTGGGGTGGACTATGCATTATTGTGAGGGTGGACGTAGGGCTGGCAGTAGGTACTTAGGCACACTTTATTATAAACTAGCTTTTTCCTGTGGCCTATACCGCAGATACTGTCCATGTTTTTGGGATAAAACCGTGTTTTTAGGTACGCTCAGCGGCATTGTAGCTTACTGTCAATGATTTTTTTTTCTCTCTTAACCAAACCACTTTACATCGCTAAAATATACATAAGTCTGACGAAATCAATGAAGAAAATGTCGTAGTCAACTAGGAATACTTTGAGTATCTACAGTGTTAAAAAACGCGGCAATCTATACTACTAATATTATAAAGCTGAAGAGTTTGTTTGTTTGAACGCGCTAATCTCAGGAACTACTGGTCCGATTTGAAAAAAAATTTCAGTGTTAGATAGCCCATTTATCGAAGAAGGCTATAGGCTATATATCATCACGCTAAGACCAATAGGAGCGGAGCAGTCATGAAAAATGTGACACAAACGAAGTTGTGGGGACAGCTAGTCATATATAAAGTCCTGGGTTTTGTTCGAACTAGGTAGTATGTTTTCTGTGATTTTACTCGTATATATCAAGTCCAAAACCAACCAAGTCCTACATTTTTTGTTTGTTTAGATAGGTCTAGCTAGGTTCAGGATTTTTACTGTAGGTAATAGTTGAGAAGGTTGCCTTTCTTATCTACCTCTGGAGAGAAAAGCTTTAGCAGCATTTTTTTTCTAGATAATATATCATCAAATGACTTCTCCTGCTTTGGGCGGGACAGAATGGGCTGTCAGAATCTTAACCCACCGTGTTCCTCCTAGTGCCCTTTGCGTTCCAGGGCCGCGCTGAAGCTTTGGCAGCCTACCTGCGGTATTCAAGAGAAATATAATTTATTCGTCGTTGTTTAGTTTAGACTTTTTGGTAACGATCTTCTCGTTCGCTCGATCTCGTGCCACGCCAGAATTCACGGTTAAATAACCATTAAATTATTTTTTTATGTATTAGATATACATACCTACCTATACCTACTTCCTATAACGCTTATCGACATATTTTTCTTGAGCTCCTTAATGTTCTAAGTTGAGCTTCACGATAACTGACAAAAGCTATCGTTGTCTGACTGAGTCCTGACAGTACCACTCAAGCCTGTATGGTGCTTTCCACAAAATAGGTACCATCTCTGACATTATCATACATGGTTCTCTTATGATTAGACCATTTGGTATTTAAAATACCAAATATCTATTTACAAAACAAGTATATTTCATTTAAATCCAAATACAAAAATAACTACCAAGTTACATACAGTGTTAATAGATAAGTTCCTACAAAATACTGTTTTTTTTTTAAACCTCGAATACTTAATGGCCGTTTTAACTTTACCATGACCTTACCAACTTACAAATGGCTTTTAAAGGTTTTTAAATGCTTGCTTTTTAAACGACCAAGTCACATAGTTTATCTAAACTTGAAACAAACAGTTAGCTAAGCATTTCACGGTTTTTATGTTTGTTTCATAGTTAATTTTTTCATCCTATGTTTATTTAAAGGACTTGGAAACTAATATAGTAGAGTACTTAATTTTAAAACAAGAACATAAAAAAAGAAAATATGTGTATCTATGTAACGTTTGTTTTCTTTATAAAAACTAAACAAAATCATTTTCACGCACTAGGCTACGTCTGTCCCACAGGAAGCTTATACACAATTTCTCTTTTTTTACATTTACTTAATAAAGATAGTGCCTGTCCCTTGTACACAGTTTCAGTACACAAAATTGAATCAATTGAATCAGCACGTACATCACTTAGGTAGGTACAAGAATAAATTTACACATTTTTTTACGTACAAAAAAAAAATCACACAGTAAAACTACTACTTTTATAGATCAGAAAGATTAGAAATTGAAAATAAGTCTAGAACCTTATTTAATTTATTGCTTTTTAATTTGAAGAAGTAGTTAATAATCTAAAGTGAATGAAAAGTTCCATAGGTTTTTTAATGAAGAGTTTTAGTTAAAAAAAAATATAATAAAAAAAGCAATTAACGTGATGGCAACCCTGCTCCGCCGGTTTGTAGGGGAGACGCCAAGGTCGCGAGATTACATAAATTTGGACAAAATGGCTCGTCTGATACCGTGGGCCGTGGGTGCGTGTCCGAATAAATTACACCTTTGTTATTGCATTTTATGTATACCTACCTACATTAAAATTACATAAATCGATTCTTTTGTGGCAGCGAATAATTTTTAAAACATCAATTTTTGTTACGAACAACAAGGAGATTCCAAATTCAAATATGCATTTCGTTTTGTTTGTAATACCTTTTTTTTCTGGAGGGGATCATCATAATTATGACTTCTTCCACTCTGGGCGAAGCGAAAGGGTGTGTCAGACTGTTACTGACTAAAACCCAACCGTGTTCCTCCTAATGCCCTTTGCGTTCCAGGGTCGCTGTGACTCTTTCGAACAAATTCTGCAACCTGGATGGACTGACCCTATGGTTCCCCGTCTTCTATGCAGACATAGCTTAGAGGCGCGCGTTAAACACGATGCACCGTTTTTAACCGACTTCTAAAAAAGGAGGAGGTTCTCAATTCGGATGTTTGTATTTTTTTTTTTTTATGTTAGTTCGCGCATAACTCCGTCGCTCGTCAACCGATTTGAAAAATTCTTTTTTTGTTGGAAAGGGTATACTTCCCAAATGGTCCCATGAAAAATCTAAAAAGTAAAGTTTTCGAAAAATCTAAAAAAAATATCTACATTGTCTACATTGACGACCTCTTAGTTTACTCTGCAAAGGAGCAGTGCGTTTTTTTACACCAATGTGATTGGTTCGTTTAGGTGGGGGGAGGGGAGGGGATGTAGGTACCACTAAAAAGTGAAAAATAAAAAACTTTTTACAAAAAAATAAAACCGACTTTTACACAAAAAATCAAAAAGTGCAAAATAACTTTAATTTCGGAAGTCGGTGTTCAAAAAACGAAAACCAACCACCAACACCGAGTTCCGAAATTAAAGTTATTTTGCACTTTTTGATTTTTTGTGTAAAAGTCGGTTTTATTTTTTTGTAAAAAGTTTTTTTATTTTTTTTTTTGACGTGACCACTCGCTGTTCAGCGCACTAAGGCTGGTTACTGCTTAACCAGGCAATGCGATGCACCGTCCCGGGCCTGGGTTCTTATCGGACCGCGAGTCATCCATAGCTCGCCGTCCGCTACGTTGGCCGGGAATCGCCCTGCGACACCGAGCGCGCTAATCTCAGGAACTGCTATTTCGGACTGAACATATATTTTAGTGTTGGATAATCCATTTCTCGTGGAAGGCTCTATAGGCCAGATAACATCACGCTACGACCAATAGAAGCGGAATGAAAAATGCGAAGAAAAATGTTACAAACACCGGTTTTTCCTCTTTCTCTTATGTGACGCAGACGAAGGTGCGCTGCGGTCAGCTAAAACTATGTAATATAATAAAGCTGTGCCTAGAGTTTGTTTGAACGCGCTGATCTCTGGAACTAGAGGTACCAAAGTTTACCAAACGGATTTGAAAAAATATTATTTTTATATTAAAGCCTAATTCATGAGGAAGGCTATACGACGGGAACGGGAAAAAATGGGATACCTATGCGCGTACAAACCAGTTCGCATATGTGTATTAATTTATATAGGTACATAGATTCACAAATTACAATTATGGCTTTAATTTAAAGGTCTTTAGATCTGCAAATTCATTTTTAAAAATTCCTTCAGTGACTCGTCGGCTAGGTCACGATCGCTAGGTCGATCGCGACCCAATGGCATTGTATCTATTCAGTGGGCCTCGCGCTACCCGAGTTCAAAATAATGTACATAACATTTTATAAAAAAAAATTGGATGTTTGTAATAAAATGAAGTTATTTCATAGTAAATTAGATTTGATGTGAGAGAGAAGTGACACAAGATGAGCTTCCTGCTTTGCAGTTTTTTCATTTGAAAATTTCTTAGCCCTCTGTGATTTTACTTAAAAAATATATATTAAAATCCCAAAAATTCAGAAATACCTCTTTATTCATTTAAAAATAAAACAAGGGCCTCAAAAAGGTCTTTCGTCCGGGGCTTCGCAAATATGTAATACCACCCGCCCGTGGCCTCGCGACGTTAAAGGCCGCCGCCGTTGCATCTATGTATTCGAAAATCCTTCAATCTACGAGTAAGTAGATAGCATCTATGAATACAAAGTGTTTGTTGCTTATCAGTCCAATATCCCTGTCAAATGTTATCTAGCGCGATGATAACATCTGATAACGATAGTGGATTAATAAGCAAAAACTTTGTATTAATACACTTACCCGTAGATTGAAGATGTTTTCAAATGAATGCAGTGATTCCGGAGATCAGTTTGGTACATCGGAGGAAGATACAAAATTCGCACCGTCTCTTTAGAATGTTACAAAGATAATGTAGACAAAATATCACTATACATATTAGGGAACGTGCAGAAACTATAGGTGGCAGCACAGACGCGTCAATGTCAAGTATATTTTACTTATAAGTTTAAAATTTAATTTAAAAGTATAAATAATAATAATTTTTATTGTAACGCTAGATGGCATAGTCTACTTCGTGCACGTTCCCCTAAACAGAGGGTGCAGGAGAACTTTTACGTTGTAAATATTTACAACGTAAAAGTTTCAGATTTGCAACACTAGATGGCATAGTCTACGCCGTGCACGTTCCCTTATCATAAACAATGTAGATCTATGTTACTTTATTATTCTCAACTTGTAGTCGAGAAGTAAGTATATTGCTATTAGGCGCGTAGGCGGCACGGAAGTATCACAATTCATAAGGAAACTTAGACATAAGCTCATGAATAATTTAAAGTTATACAATACTCTCAGATAAGCAAGGAAGTTAATATAAGTTTAAGAACGTAGCTTAACTGGAAGTGAAATATGTAGGTACTGCCATTATTAAATGATAAATGATATTTATTTTGTAAGTAGGTTATAAAACTTTTACACGTCAAATATTTCTGATCATTTTAAGCTAGATGAAGCCGGTGTTTCCTAGCCGACTACCCTGAGAAGAAACACCGAAACAAACTCAGAGGTCAAAGTCTCTTTAAAAGTCCATACAATCCGTACTGGTCAAGTCATATGATTTGATTATAGTGGGAATTGCAACCAAATGTTGCTGATCCTTATACAACGTGTATCAGAATAAACACAACTTACGAGATCGTTGTACTCATTATTATCACCAACAATTCCAATGGGACCAACACTGAAATCGCAAAATACAAATCGACTGCACCGTACATTTCTGTGCGGATAACAGTCATCGACGAATTGTACTGAATAGCTGTCTTTTTTCGCGACTTCGTGTTTGGTCAATGGTTTGGTCCCATAGTAAAAGTCCAATTTAGTTGAAACTAGCAGCGCCCGACGGTTTCACCCGCATAAGTTTTATCCCGTGGAAATATCAGGGTAAAAAATATCCTATGTGTTATTCCTGGTTATAAACCATCTGTGTGCCAAATTTCATCCAAATCCGTTCAGTAGTTTTTGCGGGAAAAGTAACAAACCTCCATTCATCCATACTTACAAACTTTCGCGTTTATAATATTACTAAGATTACCATACTATATGATTTATTTTTTGTGTATGTCTGACTGGAACGTGCCCTGGCGGTTGGGAATGTCATGCTCACTCAAAAGTCTCTCTGATGGTGGCGTATGTGTTTCATTCGTCAGCTGGGACGGATCATCTCTCAGCTGCCACGGTTTATTTTAATTATTTGTAGGTACTTTGAATTGTTCCTTCTACTCCGGATGCCTGTATCATACACGTCTTTCTACGTCGTTCTCACATATAGGAATAACATCAAGAATAACAATGTAGGTCTGTACCCATATTATAAATTTGTAACAATTTATTGATTTAAAAGAGTATCCGTGCAGTTAATGCACGTTCTTCTCCATAGAGATCTACGCTTCAGAACGTGCAGATAGCTCCTCCTTTTTCGACTTTGACAATTCAAAAGGTTTAATTGAAATAAATGCTTCTAGCTTGAATTGGGTACAAATATAATGTTCAGTCACCCGCACACGGACGCGTAACGAAAATAAATAAATATTGAAAATGTGGTCACTTTTAGAAGAAAGTAGAAAATTAAAAAACCAAAAAAGTTTCCCATTTGTACCGTCTGACATATCAAATGAAAGGGCTCGACGTAAGTATCTCAAAACCATTTTTTTTTCGTAATTTTAACATATTCTATTCCGAAGTTAAGATGAAAATTTGCCATTCTCTTTATTTCCGAAACAACTGTGCCTAAAAGTTTTAAATCAATGGAGATATATCGTTCTTACCCATAATATTACAGGAAAACCTATAAGAAAGAGCAGTGGTGGGCCAGTGGTAACGGCCCCAACTTAAGAATTGTAGGTCGCGGGTTCAAACACGGCCATGCGCATTACTTTGTGTAATTAACTTCATCACCACTGCTCTGAAAACGGTGAAGGAAAACATCGTGAGGAAACCGGCATGTCCTAGAAACAAAAATTCGAAGACATGTGACATTCATCAACCCGCACTGGGCCCGCGTCGTAGATTACGGCCCATTTCCTCTCCTAGAGAGGAGGCCTGTGTCCCAGCAGTGGGAACGTTAAAAGGCTGATTATGCCAACAATACTTGGGGTCGGCAGTCTAATCGGATGCAGTTGAGTACCAGTATTTTACATGGATCGACCGCCTGTACGACGCAGCTCTATGTGTCTCAGTTACATCACACCACGAAGGTTGTGTGATCGTGCAGTATGTTCGAGCGAAGACCAGCTTGGAGCCGCGCCATAACACGAATTTCAAGTCGTTCGTGGTGCGAGTTCCGACTCATCAATGGTACTCATCATATTGAGACCTTCCTCAAGGAAGAATTTTAGCCGAATGGTGCCGTGTATCGGCGTTTCCGCGGAAGGCTACGTGACACCACGCTAAAATAGTGTAATGTTTTTGTGGTTTATATAAATACAAGCGACCCGCCCCGGCTTCGCACGGGTGCGATGTAGATACTAATGTTTCCTCTACTATAATATGCATGTATTATACATATAAACCTTCCTCTTCAATCACTCCATCTATAATATTTAAAAAAACCGCATCAAAATCCGTTGCGTAGTTTTAAAGATTTAAGCATACATAGGGATATAGGGACACAGAAAGCGACTTTGTTTTATAATATGTAGTGATGTATGATAGTCTGTAAGGTATATATGTTATGGGTCTTTGTTACCCGAAATAAATGATGTATTATTATACCTATTCAACACATAGAGGTAAATATCCCGCGTCTTCCTTTCCACCTTTGCCCGTTACTAGATATTGTAAATCCGTTACTACGACTTGCAATTAGCTCGGCAGAGGCCCAATAATAGATCGATGTTAAATATAAGCCGGCTATTTCCGACCACTGCACATCCACGACCGATGGACGCGAATAGGCACAGCGATTGTACAGAGGGAATTGCTTTATCAACGGTTGTTTATGGATATAGAGGGACGGCTGTTGTTTATGGTTTGTTCTGTTGTCGTTGATTCTGTTATGTTGTTAATGCTAAAAATAAACAGAAGATATGTAATTAGAATTCAGATGCATTTCTTTGTAAAAAGTTTTTTTTATATTTCAATTTTTGGTTATAGGTACATCACAACCAAGCTAAACGTAATTACAGCATACGTGGTATAAATTGGTGTAAACAATAAACAAACATGCGATTTCAGCAGTCCCGAAAGATTTTGCTATAATTTATTGAAGAGTTCCGTTTCCTATCTCCATCAGATCTTCACCTTGGAAAACTTACCATGGAAACTTGGACTGGCACTGTACCAGCTGGTCTATTCTGTCAACGTGTAAACTGAGGAGGAGTGACTGGTTCTCTATTGTGTGACCTAACTTTTTTATCCATAATTTAAAGTGTCATAACTTTTTTTGTCCTAATCATCATTTGTCCCAATGGTAACTTACCTGAACTTAAAATCACTAATATCACATGCCATAAAATTGAAATGCCTAAATTCGTTTGTCATAAAAATTACAATCAATCATATACAAAAGGCATCGGTTTCAATAAATAAACATTACGTAATTTGAATTTAGGACTTAATTCCAAATTCAAATTACATCTATACTAATATTATAAAGCTGAAGAGTTTGTTTGTTTGCTTGTTTGAACGCGCTAATAATTAAATAAAAATATTCTTAGAACAAAACAATAACCTAAACATCGTAGAATTTGGTATGTAGCCGACTGTTCATTACACAACATAATCAATATTTAAATATGAACAAAACAAGTGGTAAAGAAAACAATGAGTACAGTAACAGCGATTCTGGCACAATGCCTAGATTTAAAACTTACATTGTTTTTCTTTGATTTAATTAACTAACCCGGACGCAGACTTGTTAAATTACTTTTGTAATTATTTTAATGAAAGTTAACTTTTTCATAATCAATCATTAATTTATAGATTTCGTTTTAACAATTTGAAATCAATAATTTATTATCTATTTATGTATAACTAACTATATTGTGACGATGGCAGCCTCCTCGGCTGCAGGTCACTGGCAGACAAGTTTGTGTGTACGTTACCCCAGCAAGAAAGTACTTACTTAGTTTAAAAAAACATTTACTTAACAGCAGTTAGGGCACCAACTATAGATACGTTCTACTCACATAAATCTAGGAGTTACTTTCTTGCTGGGGTAACGTTCACCAAGTTGGTCTATAGAACTTTAGAAGTATCTGGCAAAAGATAGAGTATTTTGAAGTATGAATAAGTTAAATATGCTTGTTTTTATATGAAAGTCATATAGTAGCGCTCTTATAAGGCAGATGCCGTAAATAAGTACGAAGTATAATCCAAATTCGAGTTTTATTAAAAAGAACCTCGCCCTTAGTAACACTAAGGGCGAGGTTCTTTGGTGTTATAATATATACCTACACTTGTAAATGTACCCAAAAGGCTTGCTAGCCTCGGCAATGCTGCCGTATTGAAATTAATTAATATCAAATATTCCAAAAAGACTGGGCTTTACTCGCAAAACTCCCTTTGGCGGGGAGCCCTTTTTCCCAGCTGTAGGATAAAATAAGCTATATAGAGAGATTTATATAAGTATGTAAATTTATAAAAATATACAGATTAGCAACCACTAGCTGAATCAAACGAAAAAAAAAGTGAACTAAAAAATTAAAAACAAGATAGATAAGTAATAATCTTTTCATTACAGTCGGGGGACGGTTCTTTTGAATAGTTCTTTACAGGTCACTTTTTGTCAAGAAAGGCGTGTTTTTTTTTTATTTCATACCGTTTTTGCAAGCTTTAGACGATGACAGCATAAATGTAGTCTAATTTTTATGAAAACCATTTTTTTTATTTTTTTATTTATGAACCATGGTTCCTCCTTTTATTTTTTTTAAATGTTCACCTATGTTACTCGGGATAACTCAACGCTTCTTACGATACCACATACATACATTGGTATCGGTTAAGCCGTTAAGAAGTTATGGTGGAATAAAGAAACTCACAAACATACATAGGTACCTACATGAACCCTGAAAAAATAATAGATACTCTTTTTTTGGGCAGTCGTGTAATAACTTGCAGTTTAATGTATGAGATACGATAAAAAAGCCTTTTTCACATACATACCACCTGCAATCATTTAATCAGATTTTTAGCACTGAAATAAGAAGGAACAACTTACAAGGTAAGTACTTCCATGTAGACTGTACTTTAGAGCATCGTTCGTTGTAAAGTCCAATGAGAGGTCATTGTGTTCTGCGATCCCATTAATCCATTTATAACGGTCAGACAATTTCGCTCAATCAATTTTTGTCTCTGTTCAAGGAGATAATCCCATCTGGTACCGCTGGGGGTAAGTAAATTGGCTTTACTTTTACTTAACAGTACCTACATGAATTCCCGAAATACCTTAGAAACTAAATAATAATATTGTTAATTATCTAGTCTTGGTCTTGCAAAGACCTACTCGTACAACGATTTTTTTTTTGGATTGGAAATCATCAAATGACTTCTCCCGCTTTGGGCGGAGCGGAAGGGAGTGTCACTCTCACTGACTAAAACCCACCCGTGATCCTTCTTGTGCCCTTTGCGTTCCAGGGCCGCGGTGACTCTTTCGAACAAATTCCGCAACCCTAGCAGGCACTCGTACTACCTACGTTCATATGTATGTATCTCATAGTTTTTTACCCCGAAAGTATAGTATAGTGTACTCGTAAATGCCCTACATTATCTGGTCTTATTTATTTTTATAAGAGGGGAAATGTAGGAAGCTGACTAACCACACCACACACCATATCCACCATCCACATTTTATTTAATCATTAAAACTGTATGCTCTTAGTAGTAACACGCAGCACACAGCTTCAGCAGGCCACGCGCGCCTCAAAGAGCTGTTAGCAACGATGACGGGCCCCAAAGGGTCAGTGCCTGCTACGGTTGCGGAATTTGTTCGAAAGAGTCACCGCGACCCTGGAACGCAAAGGGCACAAGATGGTTCACGGGTGGGTTTTAATCAGTAAGACTCTGACACCTTCCGCTCCGCCCAGAGCGGGAGAAGTCATTTGATGATTTCCCCAAAAAAAAAAGGCCTTCAGCAGTCTCTACCGGTAGATCTCAGGGAGGTTCAGCGTCAACATGGCATGACAAAGCTGTAACGATCCTATCAGCTTCTTGCAAATGGCCTCACGTGCCTTCAACTTAAAGGACAAACACCACATTTCGTGTACAAAGAGGATGAGCTTATATTTGCTTTATAATTATGTACGTGTACAATCTCATACCAGATTGTCAAAATCTATATTACTTTATAAAGAGGTAACGTTTGTGAGTTTGTGACGTTTTATGGGGTAATCTCTGGATCTACTGAACCGATTTTCAAAATTATTTCACCAACAGAAAGCTACGTTATTGTGGAGTGTCATAGGCATATATTTTTATCCCCGTATTGCAATGGGAACGGGAACAACGCGGGTGAAACCGCGGGGCGCTACTAGTCCAAAAGAATTTAAAAAAAAAACCTGTAGATAACGCCACATGGTGGACCGCGTTAGTAAAAAAGTCTCAAAATAAGCTATTTCTTTTTGGTAGTAACCTTACCTTATCTTACCTTAATTATCAACGTTATGTTTTCTTTCAAAAACAAAGAGAGTAAAATAAGTCATCAAAGATAACTTGGACAGATATAATTAATGTTTTACATTAATTGGTTCAATAAAATAGGTACTTACAATGTTTCGTTGTGCTTCTTAATTTATTATTATCATTTCGACAAGGTCAGGTGTTAGACCCCACGATAGTAGAACATATTACAAACAATAAGGCATGGCATGAATTTCAGGGCTGGCTCGTGAAATGCTCGTTACATTAAAATTTGTAGATCATATTATACAGGGAGATTTTTCAAGTGTGCGTGGATGACCAAACCTGATCTATGAACAATATCGAATAACACTGAAAAGAGTCTCGAGCTCGATGTTGTAGATAACTAAAACTGCATCATTGGATTTTTGGAAAATCTGTCTTCCATCCAAGACCGGTTGATTTGAAAAAGAAACATCCTGTATTTCTACAACATCCAAATGTGTCACAAATAAGGATCAAATTATGGGAAGTAATAATAATAGCACATGTCAAACTGAAGAAAAGAGCAAATTTTTAGTAAAATACCATTTTAATAATTAAAAAAAAAGCTGATACTGATTTAAAAAAAGAATATGATGCAGTTTAAGTTTTTATCAACGCCGCCGGGCCCAGGAATCTTCAACGGAATTATTGGAATAAAAAAATATATCATTTACGTAAGGTTCAGGTAGGTAGGTATCATCAGGATTTGAAAACAGTGTAGAATTGTTCCTCAGACATAATTATTTTGCACTTATCCAATCTCGGAGGTCGGCCCATCAGTCATTTTCTATTAGTCATGATCTCAGCAGCAGCAGTTCTGAATAGCCATATCGTCATTTACATTGTTCCTACATCGTTTTTTTCCACTTTCATATCCGAAGTTTTCTATAGACATTTTCCACATTCAGCCATATTTTCATTTTATTGGTCTTCTTGTATTAAACGTATGATAGCTTTATTTGCTAGAAGGCTTATTAAATGTCCAGAGACAAGTCGGCCGCTGTGCTATCGCGCAGTGGCTGATGCCTGGGGACGGTGAGCGTGGGTGGCTCGCCGTCCGATACCAGGTTGAGTCGACGACGCGCTGTGTTCCACGCGCGTCACAAGGAGCCGTCAGCACCGAGGACGGGGCCCCATAGGGTCGGTGCCTGCTAGGGTTGCGGATTTTGTTCGAAAGAGTTACCGCGGCCCTGGAACGCATAGGGCACAAGAAGGATCACGGGTGGGTTTTAGTCAGTAAAAGTCTGACACTCCCTACCGCTCCACCCAGGGCGGGAGGGGTCATTTGATGATTTCCCATCCAGGAAAAAAAAAAAGGCTTATTAAATGTGGTAGGTATTTGCTACTAAGCAATTATTTCATTCCAGTGGCATATTAAAGAAAAATACTCAAATTCTATGTAAGTAGCCAAATCCCTTTTACTCAGCGTCTCAGCAAGCAGCATCAACAAGATGAAAAGCATAGCATTACAGTTTAATAAAAAAACACAAGAAAACAATACATTGGTGTTGGTAACTTGACTGCCAAGTGCCAACCCTAAAACAGGGCACGATAGTAACTCACAAGTAAAAGCAGCACTAAATATACGACCTTCATACAGCAACTGTTCCAATGAGTCAACGACACACCGCACTAGCAGATAGCAACAGTGGCCAGTCGTACAGTCGGACTGAACGCTCCTTGGAGCAATGCCAGCGGGGTACAGACTCTCTGTCGCTGGGATGTTCATGTTCTGAGATTGGAAGCAGGTACACAACGTATAAACATAGATTATGTGAAAGCAAAATATGAATAGAATCATTTTACCAACGGAAAAAGTCACTAAAAGATAAAGCTGAAAAATTGCAAAGATAAGCATCTTTTCTTTGGCAGATAATTTACTTTTCTAGCATTAAATTAAAGAAAGTAAGATTTCATTTTTGATTAATTTCGTTGAAAGAAAATGGGCTAGCATGGAAAGTGACCTGTATATTGATCTGTCCAGATCATAACTATTAGGTATTTTGATCCGCAGCATTCATTTATATTTTAATTGCTGGTGGAAAATCTGTGCTGTCACTCTATTATATGCAGGTATCGTCAAAGTGCTGAAAACCGAATCAACCAATGCACACATTCAGCTTTGCAATCTTCATAGTCTTTGAAAAGAAAACTGTCTATTTCAGAAAAGCGATAGGAAATCGTAAATTAAAGATTTCAGCGGCGGTATTCCCGATCGATTTTGGCAAGCTCGCAGAATTGCCAGCCTTGAAAATTTTATGGGTCGCATTTTCATGGAAACGAGTTTATGGCAATTTATGATTGTTTATTTCAACATCTGAAGGACTGTGCGTAGGTAGTCTATGGTCGTTAAGTGTTTTTTCCGAAATCTCGGAACTTTAAAAAAGTGTGCCAATGGCCGTCTTCCGATTGTCATAATAAAAGTCGATATAAATCAAACTAATCTGAGAAGTCGTTTCGTTTTTATTTCCTCTGGTTTTATGGAAATGGCGAAAACATACCAGTGTGTTGAGTGTTCCTTGTTTCCTGTGTAAACATTTCGGAGGATAAATAATATGTAAATATCACAAGTAGTTGGTTTCTTGGATGAGGAGTGAAGAGGGTCTTATAGATTTCAGTTGTCGACTTGGTTGAGGTCTTCATCATCAAAGTTCTTGACGACTATGATGTGGTTGCCTGCGTTGGTTTTGAATATTGGCCCAAACAAACAAAGAGTTATTTAATAAGAATACGTGAGTGGAACCGCGGTCTATTCTGTCAAGTCTAGTCTCTGGTCTCTGGTCAATCTGGTCGTGTAAACTTAGGTGGAGTGAGAATGAAGTGAATTGGCTTTCCATCTTGCTTACATGAACTCACAGCTTACTTGTACAAATGTACACTCCACTTAAGTTGAGATGTTTACGAAATTGCAGTGCTGAGCATTTTGCATTCCGGCCTATGTAGCTTACGTTTCTCGTGTAAGTATAAATTGTGAAGTTAATTTAACAATTCGATATTATTTTATTTGTGACTCACACTTTTATCAAGTCTTCGGAATACAATTATTATGGGATATTTTGAAGCTAGTGCGCAATAATGAGTCGGAATGGTGCAATAGTCACTGCGTCTTATTTTAAAAGATTCATGTCGGAACTTGTCAAGATTCATATTGCATCTGATGGGGTGAGTAATCATTCAAATAGGCGTCCATTCGGCAATTTAAACGTGGGAT
This sequence comes from Hecatera dysodea, assembly GCA_905332915.2. Taxonomy (NCBI): domain Eukaryota; kingdom Metazoa; phylum Arthropoda; class Insecta; order Lepidoptera; family Noctuidae; genus Hecatera; species Hecatera dysodea. The sequence goes on from HG995303.1 coordinate 17,558,620, forward strand.
GGTCATCTGAAAACTGCGCTAAGGGCTATCTGAATGCGGAAGCTGATGGGAACGGGGATATACTTCTGTCAGAGCTAGCTTCTGTCAGATGTCTTACTAATGTGAAAGTCGAAAATTATTTTGAGAGAACTTAGGTAGTTACTCCACACATATAAAGTATCCTTTTTCCCGGCACAATGTCCAATCGATCTCTATACGACCGAAATTAACGAAAATTGGTTCAACGGTTGCTTAGACGAGATAACGTTCGTTTGTTTTAGACGAGATAAAGATCGCGTCTAAAACAAACAGTCCGATTACTTTCGCATTTAATTTTGCAGTGAGGATTTATAGAGTTGGAAGAGAAACAAGGTTAGATAAACATAATCTGATGTTCTTTTTTTTTTCATTTTATTTGAGGTGTGACGACTCATCCGTGCCATTACGCCATGTAAAATAAATAAAATCGTAATGCAACAGCTGCATCACGTAGACTACAGATAAACTCAATACTTAGGTATTTATATTTTGTAGCATTTCTAAATTAACATCATCATCATCATCCACAGCCCGACTTCTCTCACTGCTCAACACAGGCCTGAGAAAGGCCTGTGTTCAGCAGTGCCCCATGTACCTTGTTTTTTTTTTTGAGCGAGGAAAATGTCTAACGCATGCCATGCCGCCCGGGGAGACGACGTGGTTATATGGTTTGCCACTAAAAACTTCGCCTGTGCGCTTACTATCGCCTTGATGGGTGGGCCGCGAGAACTGCATTTTAAGTCAATTTATTTTTAAGCGTAGGTACCTTTTTAGTATAGGTAGACCTATGAATATTGTACAAAAAAACAAATGAAATGCGTCATTTACTTTCAGAACGATTCCTAGTGCAAAATATCACTACTAATGAAATTAGTTGTTACAATTACCACCTTTACTCCGCACATAACACACTAACAATATTACACACATGTAATTCTTCTTCCACGAATTCAGCTCGACGTCCGTATGCCACAGAATATCAGGGTCAGGTATATATTTGCATCTGTCAGGGCTGCGGAATAGTTTGAAAGAGTCACCGCGGCCCTGGAACGCTAAGGGCATCAGGAGGAACACTGTTGTGTTAAAAAAGTTATGGCACTTTAAATCTATACTAATATTATAAAGCTGAAGAGTTTGTTTGTTTGTTTGTTTGTTTGAACGCGCTAATCTCAGGAACTACTGGTTCGAATTGAAAAATTCTTTTTGGGTTGAATAGACCATTTATCGAGGAAGGCTTTAGGCTTTATATCATCACGCTTAAGCCAATAGAAGCGGAGCAGCGATAAAGAATGTTTTAAAATCGGGGATTCCACGGGGACGAAGTCGCGGGCAGCAGCTAGTTATGGATAAAAAAATTAGGTGACACAATAGAGAACCAGCAAACACTCACCCTTTGGGGCCCGTCTTGTTTGATACCTGTCGCGCCTATTTTGTCCCACAGCTGGGTGCTGAGCAAAGTGCTCTCTCCTTTCCACACACGCTTTTTCAGTGCTGAAGACGAAGAAGGTCTCTTAAAAGTAAGAGTACAATATCGTCGCACCTGCCGCGATGATCTCTGGTATGCAATGGTAGTGAATATTATAAGGGAAGTAGTTAAAAGTAACAATGTTGTTGAAAAACTTGCTGAAAAAAACTTTTTACAAAAAAATACAACCGACTTTTACACAAAAAATCAAAAAAGTGCAAAATAACTTTAATTTCGGAACTCGGTGTTGGTGGTTGCTTTTTCGTTTTTTGAACACCGACTTCCGATATTAAAGTTATTTTGCACTTTTTTGATTTTTTGTGTAAAAGTCGGTTGTATTTTTTTGTAAAAAGTTTTTTATTTTTTACTTTTTAGTGGTACCTACATCCCCTCCCCTCCCCCCACCTAAACGAACCAATCACATTGGTGTAAAACAAAAGCACTGCTCGTTTGCAGAGTAAACTAAGAGGTCATCAATGTAGACAATGTAGATATTTTTTTTTAGATTTTTCGAAAACCGCTTGGTCGATTTCGATAAAATTTTCATGGGACCATTTGGGAAGTATACCCTTTCCAACAAAAAAAGAATTTTTCAAATCGGTTGACAAGCGACGGAGTTATGCGCGAACAAACATAAAAAAAAAAAATACAAACATCCGAATTGAGAACCTCCTCCTTTTTTAGAAGTCGGTTAAAAATAAGCATAAGCATAATCAGCCTTTTAACGTTCCCCCTGCTGGGACACGGGCCTCCTCTCTAGGAGAGGGAATGGGCCGTAAATCCACTACGCGGGCCCAGTGCGGGTTGGTGAATGTCCCGTGTCTTTTAATTTTTGGTTCTAGGACCTGCCGGTTTTCCACGATGTTTTCCTTCACCGTTTTGAGAGCAGTGGTGATGAAATTAATTACACAAAGTAATGCGCCTGGCTGGGTTTGAATCTGCGACCAACAATTCGTAAGTCGGGGCCGTTACCACTTGGCCACCACTGCTCTAAAAAATGCTCAGCTGAAAAATGCTTTGCTAAAATCTACATCCTCCGTGGTAAGGTAGCCCTGTTTATTTACCGAATCTGTAATGAACATGAACTCTTATCAAGCTATCACAAATCGCATCGGAATTAAATGAATGGAGCCAAACGAGCGATGAATGAAATGTTCCTGAAACCAATTCCCCGTAAAATGTTGCGTAAGATCCGTTTCGGTTGTACACTACGTGCAGGATTGTTGGCACACTGTATTATGAAAATAATGAATCACTATTTACTGTCGGTGATGATGAAACTTTTTAGACAAGTGTGAGTAAAACTTTAAACCTAAAGGTTTTCACACAAAATTAAGTTGTACAATGATAGATTTTTACTATGAGGGTTTTTAGAGGAAAACTCTGCAAACGATTTAAAGATCTTTTTTATTTAAGTAGGCAAAGGGAAGGAATCTTGTGGCATAGCTGCGCGGCCATTTGTCAAAATCGCGGTGCTCGGTATAACATCTACATATATATTAGAGGACACTCAAACAACCAATAAATATTAGCAACATGGTGCTCTAGTGTCACGCCGAGATATTTGGAGGTAAAGTCGATATGTGGAGACTTTACAATTTCTCAAGATATTTTATAATCTTACGGAGTTTTCCATTTTCATCGTGCGTAGTGATTTGAAAAACAAAAAATAAAAACAAAATGGCTGCTACTGGTGGCTATGCCGGTTCCCACAAAAAATGTTCGAACCCCTTTGTTTTGATAGATTTTTAGAGCAAGTGTGTCTCAAACGAAGATTTTCATTACACTCAAAAAAATAATTATCGTGAAAAATGGCTCTCTTTGATTGGTTTCTGCCCGTCTACCATCCTCATATAACATTAAAGCAATTAAATATGCTAATACTGACGGGCTGTCGCACTTAAACTTTGGTGGGTTGGTACTGGTAGGAGAGAATAAGATATCATTACATTACACTAAAGATATCACTCATTGTGTTGAAAAATATGTTATTTACTGTTGAAATTTATAATATACCGTGTGTATTGCTTGTATCATTGTCTGATTCTAATTATTAAAAATTAATCAAAAATCATGTATCAATTTTTTTGGTCTGCAGTGTAATGGGACAAGTGCCAGTAGTTCGTTAAAACGGATGAAAACACAGAATAAATACCTAAATATGACGCAACGGAACACTGGAAACATCTAGAAAATGTATTTAAAATATATTTCGTATTGTATTTACTTACCTACTAGTATTTTACACAAGAAAATATTATATTTTAAAAACCACGTCACCATTTATTTAGAGTGCAAACGAAAGGCGGGAAATTTAATTCGGAATTTTCCAAGATTAAAAAAAAAACATTATATTCTTTTCACTAAACATTTCCCAGCTTCATTTAAATAATTTTCATGAAAAGTAACCTTGTGATGCCAGATTTTTATACTGTTTTTGTGTTTAAGAAAAAGTTATCTGTGGCTTTTCCCGCCAAGCCTGGGCCATTGTGTACAAAGCCAATCAGTCTTGTGAATAAAAGCGTCTACAATTATGCATTCCTAACCAATAAATAATAAGAATAACACATATATGGATTGTAATATGTTTGTATAATTATTAAATACTATTAAATGCTAGTTGCCTTGGCCTTGTTTAGATACCGAACGACCTCAACTTACTAGCAGACAGCACAACTTACTCAGAATTATCTCTTTTATAAAATAATCCAGTAGTTTTATCTCCATACTAGCAGCGCCTCGCGGTTTCACCCGCGTAGTTCCCGTTCCCGTGGGAATATGGGTATAAAATATAGCCTATAGCCTTCCTCGATAAATGGGCTATCTAACACTGAAAGATTTTTTCAAATCGGACCAGTAGTTCCTGAGATTAGCGCGTTCAAACAAACAAACAAACAAACTCTTCAGCTTTATAATATTAGTATAGATTGATCTCTGAGTAATGAGTTAATAATAAATAATCTATTAATTGCTTGTTAAATGGATATGAAGAACACATTACTATTTCCCAAAGGTTAAAAAGGTTTATAAAGCAATACAAGACTTACACAATTCGTTTAGGTACCTACCTAATTAATATGGGCACATTGCCCTCATCGTGCGGTCTTACTCACATAGTTCAAACCAAACTGGGCTACTACGGATAAACTGTTCAGGATAAACCCTCTTACCAGTGTTTCCACTTTAATGATTTCCTTTCCCCACGACTCAATTGAGGTTTCCCCTCCCCAGGTCCTTTTTCCCCTCAAAAATTATTCTGCCGTAGTAGTTTTGGCACTACTGCTCAACCTTATAATATCATTGTGGTGTGGATTCTAGCGATTCCACGGATACTGTACGCTACTGGAAAAATAAGTGTTGAGGGCAGACGCAAATTCATTAAATTGCCAAATTCGGTAAACTATTTTATGTTACTGCCTTTTTCCAACGCTGTCGTAGAACGTTATTTAATTTTAGTGATTAAAAAAAAACACATCTGACGTAAAAGGATCGACAATGAAACAGTTGGATCAATCCTTTGCGTAAAATCTGGCTTGAAAAGAATGGGAACAACCAACAACTAATGAAAGATCAGTTTGAAATAACTTATGTTTGTTTGTACAGTCTTGCAACTGCAAGCAAATACAAAAAAAATTACTAAGCATGAATAAGAATAAAGTACTTACCTATAATTCAACATTTCGTATTATTATTTATAGCCTGACCAGAGATATATAAAATCTGCACGTATCGCCACCTGCTGCTTGGGGCCTTAAATTCATTTGAGGCCACCACAGGATTGCCCGGTTAAGCAGTAACCAGCCTTAGTGTGCTGAACTGCGAGTGGTCACGTCAAAAAAAAAATCGCCACCGTTTCTTTTATACAGTAACACTATAGTCCACTATAATAACTAGAAGAATAGATAACTTACCACTAGATCCAATAGACGGTAAGCAGCGGGATGTTTTACAAAAAAACATAACATAATGTACTTTTACAATACATGTAGCGAAGCGATCGACGCCATATTAAAAGTAAAAGTTTGTACTTGGTACCCAGCCTAGACCAAAATGGAACGTCTAAGAATAGACACATCAATCAAATGTAAAATGAACATGCCCAATTGATTTATATTGTTATTGACAACATTGAAGTGTTGCACAGTAATGTTCTGAATCGGATACATGACTTAGACGTTTATAAAACGTTGGCTTTATGCATTGTCGCTTTCATTACTGGAGGAAGTGTAATGGACCAAAAGCCTTTAATTTTAAAGGGTTCTACGTTAAAGTCCGGTCTTATGTGTACCCTGTTCACTGAAGTCTAGAGCCCTAAAGATAATGGCATTTAGCAGCAAACCTTTTTTCTTGGATTAAATTAAAATACGAAAGGATAAGTTCTGTAAACGGCTAGCTAGCTTTTGATGGTTCCACTTCAATTCACGATCAACGATCAATTTCAATCGAATAAACCCGCGAACAATAGCCACATGCAAAAAACAAGCAGGCATCATTCAAGCCCAAATTACCAGTCTAAAAACGGTGGTGCCCCATCTGGCTCCAACTGTCACCATCCTTCTTATTGGCCCAATTTATTTTCGGATACGCACGATTCGTCGAAGAGCTAAGACGAGCTAGAATTGGCGGAGCGACCTTAAAACTAAAAACAGGACTCTGAATCATGCCGTTTCGTTATTCATGGCATCAATTATGGGGCCTCGTCTTCTAGCTGCCAATTTTCTCTATTGTTTGTATCGGAATTTATTATCTGTGGCTTTTAGTTGAATTGCGAAACTCGAACGATGTCGAGGTGGTAGTCCAAGCTTCATAAATGAAGCAGATGAAAGTTAAGGTGACAATCGCGCGAAATTTACAGGCGACCTACCGGCAACGACCTTATTGTAAGGCGTTTCTTCGTTGTGTCGAAGCGAAAAAAGGAAGAAAGTTCTAGTAAACATTTTCACCTAGTTGCTTGGTTAAAGCAGCCTTGGTAGGTGACATCCGAATGAAAGAGTTGATGTGCGTGTATGTATAAGACAAAGGAATATCACCTTAAATTAGAAGCTACTAAAACCTTTAACTGCATAGCTAGATGCACAAATATAGGGTCAAGGATCCTGGGGTTATATTCCAAGATCAACTCCTGATATAAATGACAGGTGAACATTGTCGCACAGTACATGTCAGAGTGACATTGTAACACAAGGTTGTTACTGCGACTGAATAGAAAATAAATTCATATACGTAGTCAAATGCATAAATGATTATGAAGGTCAAATAAGGATTCGGTTGGCAACAAATCGTTAGAAGACAATAGGTCCTGTACAATCGTTTTACATAGCATTAGGCGTTGAAAAAGCCGCATTCATCATGGCACTGCTGGGTAAAGGTCTATTCTGCAACCATAATTCCCTGTTTCGTGCGCCCCTAATTCAGATATTTCACGGACCCGTTAACCCAACACGTTTTGGGACTGCCTTGATTTATCCAACCTTGGGCCTACCCAACCTGAGTTAGATCAGACTGGATCCGAACCCAATATCTTTATGTTTTTCCTTTCTATTTTGGAGTGCTATGCCACATCTGAGGTCTCTGCCTTCAAAGTTGTTCAGTAATCACCGCTATCTCGATTTGTCTGAAAAAAATTGCCTTTATTGGTTCCGTGAGATTCTTATGAAGTCATGTAATTCATGCAGTCATGAATTAGCTGACGACGACTCGTCAACTCTTACTATCAGTCTCAGGGGTCCTATAGAGTTGCGGAATTTGTTCGAAAGAGTCACCGCGGCCCTGGAACGCAAAGGGCACAAGAAGGATCACGGGTGGGTTTTAGTCAGTAAGAGTCTGACATTCCCTTCCGCTCCGCCCAGAGCGGGAGAAGTCATTTGATGAGTTCCTATAGAGCTATAAAAACCGCCGAGACGTATAAATTTGAAGTCGGTTTTTCTCTTGTTTTTCTATCGATCGTATCGTAGTAGTTTAGTCAGCTTCTCTTCTTTTACTTCAATGATATTGACATGACCCTTGATGACGTCACAATCTCAGTCTTTGGAGTCTTTTGATTCTGCAAAAAAAAGTAAAAATTTAAAAATAAAACGCTTTGTCTGTGTAAATGGCAGTTGGATTATGAACAAAAATACACGTTCCATGGTAAACTCTAACTCCCAGAAATATTAAGTGAGAACTCGATTAATAGTGTTTTCCTCCCCCATAGTAAATGAGCAGTATTTTCTTAACAATATACACTTTAAAAGCTTCCAATAAAACTGGCAGCGAAAAGAAAAATCTAGTTAATAAATTGGCAAATTCCGACAGTTTAATGTTGGTATCTGTTTCAGCATAGAGGAAGTGCTGTGTAGGTGGAGAATATTTATTTACCCGGATGGGAACAGATTGAAAGACAAATTCTGTTCATCAATCAGTGTCAAGCAGGTTATTGAAATATAATAATGAATCAATGAGGAAATATCATTGATATAGAACTTGATGATGATGATGATGATGACGGAAAGACAAAGGCTTTTTTCTCGTAAATTTCCATGAAAATAATATATGCGAGTCAGGTTCGCTAAAATTCGTGCTAAATTGTAACAGCCGCACGGGTCGATCTTGAAGGTTAAGCAACGCTTGCCGAGGTTGGTCTGTGGATGGGTGAACATCTTAACATAATGAGACTCCTCCGTGCCTCGGTAAGCACGTTAAGTCTTTGGTCCCGGCTATCATTTGAAGATCTTTGGCAGTCATTACTTACTGTCAGAATCCAGATCTGACACCAGTCGTGCCAAGAAGTACCGTATTTCCCAATTAATTCGTAGTGGAGGTCTGGTAGGCAGCCGCTTCACGGAAAATACTGATATTCAGCTGAATCCGGTTTGATCCCAAAATAGTTGGGAGAAGGCTAGGCAGATAATATTCGCTAAAATTAGAAGGCGTTCTTCAAAAATGCTAAAATTCATGTCGCCATACCACCTCAGCGAAAACAAATTATACATTTTGACATTGATCAGTTCAATGACTTTTTTATAGTTATGGTTCCATCGATGAACTTTCGATGATATTGTCAAGGTCTATTGTATTGTATGGCATGATAATGGCCAGATTTCAGTTATCAAAGTGTCAAACGCCATTTAGTAGTGTTGGTAGTAGGAGGTAGTAGGTAGTGTCAAACGCCATTTATGTATTTATTATTGTGTTAAAAACAAAAGTTGCTGGTCCCAGTCACAAGCCTTTCTATAATGAATTACGTTAGCAGGTTCAAAGTCAAAGTCAAAACGTTTATTTCAATTAAGCCATTAAACGGCACTTTTGAACGTCATCATTAAAATTTATCATAATTAAGTGACTCTAGCGTCCATTCGCAGAGGTAGATTCTTATGGAGAAGAACGGACACGAAACTCCATAGTTCTGTGAATAACCTACAATTTGTTACTTTTCAAACGTATAGGGGATTGGTCAATGCAAGGTCAATCTCGTCAGACATTTTGGGGAATTTTGACCGAAATGCCCATCTCTAAGTTTGACCTTTGCACGAAAACCTGCAGTTTGCTGCTGTTTCGAACGAAGCTTTTTGATTAAAAGCAACTGAGCGAAGTAATGCATTGTCACTGTAGGTCGAATCACGTTATTGGTATTTCGTAAAACGTGACCTGACTATCTACGGCTCGGTTCTCAAGGAATAACATATTTATATTATGCTGTTTCCTTATTTCCCGTTTTCCTGGAGGAAAACCACGATGCAGTTGACACTGTTGATCATTTTGTTTACGAATAACCGACCAATCTGACAAAATGGACGATGTCTCCCAACAGGTTAGACATTGAAATATTTTCTGCGTTTATTGCTTGCTTCAATAAATTGGTGGCAGCGGACGGTCAAACAGCTGCTTTGTCTTGTTGAGTCACACTCTGGCGTTCATATTTTTATCGACTGCATTTTTAGTAGAACAGAAGTCCTATATTGTCCTGGAAGTCCGGATCTTTGTTTGCCCATACACGCATCAATGGTCCATAGGATTTGGATGAAACTCGATTAATTTTACCGTGGATTCTTTTACGATCCATGTGGGCAAAGGTGCTAACTGAAGCTAGTTAGCTAAAATTAATAGGCCAGTGTAACAGCTCAACCAGACAACAGATTTTGACGGAAGCAGAGAGACATAACATGACTAAAAGTTAAAATTATCCCAAACAGGAGGGTAGGTAATCTTTTTTCAGACTTAGATCATTGTGACTTGTCCCTCCTCGCCTACTAACTTATTAAAACAGAAAACTAAGAAATCACTAAAGCAGGCGCCGTCAAGTGTCAAATAAGCAATTATTATTTAAGTTAATGATCTTCTAAATCCCTTAGTTCTGCAAGTGTCCGCAATAAATCAAGTGGCGCCAGTGGGCAGTGAGTCACGGATCGACGTCGCGGCGCGGCCGCAGCTTTGTACCTACTATTTTTCAGCTAATTCTATTTTCAAACCCAATATTAATTGCTCACTTAGTGCGTGAGTTGCCAGTGATAATTGCATTGTATAAAGTTGAGTTTTTGGTAGCAAAAATAATAAGCGAGGTTATACAGTTGATTACGCAGTTTGTGGTCTATGGTCCCGACCGATCATATTTTCTTTTTCAGCTGAAATTATTATTTTTCGTTACAACCATATGGTTGACATTAATTAAGTTGTGGTAACACTTATAAATATTTGCGTATATATTTAATGTTACGTAATTTGTATTTATTGTTATGTCCTATATTTAAGTCGTTTTACTTAATAGATCATCCCCAGTTTTTGAAATTATGTCTTTTCAACTGCCGAATTATTTTGCTAAGATTGTCGTTTCAAATTTCAAACACTGGTATTCTTGGACAAAATAGTTGGACAAAGCTAGCACTAGCAGTATATTTTAGGATGATGATACAAAAACTGTAGTCACCTCAGAATCCAATACCTACGCCACAAAGTTGCATGTCACTCTGAAGGTAGGACGCCGTACACGCGGCACTTTATTGCTATCGAGAAAAATAAGCTTTAAACACTCCGCCCACGTCCTGTAATCTGGGGCATGAATCCATGATACTGAAAGTGCAAAATGTAATAAAAGTTTACTTCGAATTTGTAAACTTACTTGCCTTGTGTACTGCTTCATAGGTATTCCATAAATGATCATCATTATATAGCCCGACTTCAGTATCTTCGGATACAATTGGGCTTCTGTTTTCTTTTGTCAGTCCCCATATGCTCCTTGATAACCTCGTTCAGGTCCTACCCGCGACAGTTGTACCATAGAGTAGATTTCAATTTTAGAATATGATTTAGTTTATGAATTGGATGTTCAAGAATTTAATAGTAGGTACAGATAGTATAAAAGTAGAACAACAGAGTCCAATCTAAGACTCGGGTCGTGTAATTTTCATTAACTGAAGGAAAATAATAAGTTTTCAAAAGTTTTCCCGTATTGATATGCAAAATTCTGAAAATGTCGCTTTGTAAAAAATACTGTTGAATTGTGAACCTCCTCCTTTTTTTGAAGTCGGATACAAATCCGTGATTGCGGGACTTTAGCAAGGTCGTTCGGTTTATACTGAAAACCTATATTTACCGCCTGAAAGTCTTCACCATAAAAAGCTGGATTATTACGCTCATAAATTACTGGGTGTCCGGTATAGTTAACCCTGTCACTTCTAATGAAACGCTAAGCTAAAATCCATTGCGTAGCGACCCCCGCACTAGCAATATAATAAAATACGTCGCACGTCTGTATAGGGTTACTTTCCCTTACCATTTGTGAACCACAGATTAAAAAAAAATGTTTTTTTTTTTACTTGACTGGATGGAATTCCTTTTTTTTTCTGGGAAGTAATCAAATGGCTTCTCCCGCTCTGGCCGGAGCGAAAGGGATTTTCAGACTGTTACTGACTAAAACCCACCCGTGATGACCCGTGTTCCTCCTAGTGCCCTTTGCGTTCCAGGACCGCGGTGATTCTTTAAAACAAATGGACTTCCTTGATTACGTATATAAGTGGCTCGTGGCTAAATAACACTAGCCGAGGTTAAGCAACGCTTGCACAGGTCTATGCGTGGTCGACTGTACATAACATGAACTCCCCGGTGCATAGGAAAGCACGTTTAGCCGTTTGTCCTAGCTGCCATTTGTTGATAGTGATAGTCAGATGCCAGAAAATCTGACATCAGTCTTGTCAAGCTGGTGTTAGGTATTTAGTTACTGTTTTGTGGGGGTCAGATACTCAAGTGCGTCCGGTTGACTGGAAGCTGACCCCAGCACAGGTGGAAAAAGGCTTGGCGAAGGAGTTCCTCAAAGATTCGACAAAACACTGTGTTGTACCACCACAGTCCATATTATCTTTCTTCCGTTCATATTTTCTTTTGACTTTCTCTCATCGATACCTTCCCATAGAGAAATGATGATGAATGGGGACGCATTCATCAGCATTTCTCTATGCCTTGAAATTTATTCAAAGTCAAAGTCAAAGTCAAAACGTTTATTTAAATTAGGTCATTAACGGCACTTTTGAACGTCATCAATAAAATTTATCATAATTAAGTGACTCTAGCGTCCATTCGCAAAGGTAGATTCTTATGGAGAAGAACGGACAAGAAACTCCATAGTTACTCTTTTCAAATAAATTAATGTTTTACAATATTTGGTAATACATAAAGTACTTCATATATGTGAGGACGATGCACCAAGTATACTAGTTATAGAACAAAGTATTACCAGCAGAGGTAAACTTCTAAATATCTCATGCTTATGGTACTCACATATTTACAAATATTGAAATAATAAAAAGAAAAAAAATATATAATTGGCATCTAAGACAGTGTTATCTTATATTTCTTTTTATGGTGATTGATCCTGTAGGAGTTTTGTTTCAATCGCTTACCATTTCTATGTGAGTAGCTTTTTCCCGTGTATTCGCTTCCGTATAGCCTATTCTACAGGATCTCGTGCGTTGTTCTCGGAATAAAAAGATTAAAGTAGGTTATTATTTATTTATTTAGGATCTCCAACATAGAATATACACAACACACACATAAATAAGAAGTAACAATAAATATCGACTAGGTGTACTTCTTCACTTATAGGAGACCACAGCATGCACAGATAACTAAGCTATAAATGTTAAATAATTATTACTTTACAAATACATCGCTTGTGATGAAGACCATATTATTTTTAGATATAGGTACGTGCAATATCCAAAAGGATAATTCCCTCGTTCCCTCCAACAATCCGGTCATTAAACTCATTATTCCGGAAAGAAGTCGAGTTGCAATAGTAATTCCCGGCGCGTCGGGGGCGAAGGCGTAGGGCGCCACGGCGACGCGCCGCTCCCGCCATTCGGGCGCCGCCCCGCCAAATAAACGACGTATATAGTCTGTGCCACTTCAAAAACTTCCCTTCTCTTTGTTACTTATTTATACATCGGTTTTTCAAATGTTTTTAGGGAACCGTTCCTAGTATTGAGGCATGGAGATATTAAGTAGCAACTATACATCTTTAAGAAAAAAACCCTTTTCTCTATTATAAAATTAAAGCATTGTCATTATAGAAAATGTAGTTTCTCTTTCTTTCAATAAGTATAAACCGTTGCTTTTGTTGTTGTTTTTGTCCGTTATTGTAAACAATTTGATAACGGTGTAGTGGTATTTTTATGGTTCATGAGGTTTAAACAATGCTTGTTTTCTGTAGATTAGATTTGGTTATCGGAATAAGTGAAGCGATCTATTTTGTGCACTTTCTCTTTTACGTGCCCCTTGAATACAGTTAGGTCTACCTTGTGTTGTTCAAATGACATAATGTGTAGGTAATCGTTATGTCATTTCAGTGAATGAAAAAAAGAACTAAGAAGTTTATTCTATGTCCCTATAGCTCTGATGATGATCATGCCGATTACAGCCACAGCGACCACATTCCTAGGCTTTTCATGATGGTTGCAAGCTCGGATTTGCTGGTCTGGTATTTGACTTACATATCCAAATTTGGCCAAAATACTCCGAACACAGCAGAAATCTTTGATTATATAATCAAAGAGCAGAAATATTAGTGGTCTAGCTTTCAATTATACGCTTTTACTTAACGACTAGCTGTCTTGCGCGACTTCGTCTGTGCCACATAAGAGAGAGTAAAAACCCGTTTTTGCAAAATTTTACATTACTGTTCCGCTCCTATTAATTGTAGCGTGATGTTATATATAGCTTTGTTTATTATAATTTCTTATGTAAAAATAAATGTATATTGGTTTTGTACTTTTTTGGAGGAGTTTCCAGGACTGAGTCAACGCAACGCTTAGCACTCTATGACGTTTCTTACTAAATTTAGAAATTCAATAACTTTTGATTTTATGGGTATATTTTAATGAAATAAACGCTGTATAAAACTCGGGATAACACTTAATATTTTTACTTAATATTCAAGGCAAGTCTACGATTTAACTATACAGAATGTTAAATAACAGAGGGCGTTCTCTATATCATTAATAGATTAAAATAAAAATATCAGCAAAAGCAAAAATAATTAATTGACCATAAATTCGAAACATTCTAATAGTAGCGCGGAATAGTACTCGTAGTAGCAATTCCCAAACCGGCAAGTACAAGTGTACAAAGTATTTCTTTAACGTATCAATTTAACATTTTAGTGAATATTTATGATTAACAAATAAATAAAAACATTTTGTTTTCGAATGGTTATATTTTTTTACATCATACTTTATATGGACGCTATACTATTGCGGGTCAACGGGAACGCCCTCTGTTAGTTAACATACTGTATGTATTGTATACCTAGATTGCAATTTCAGTGATAGAAAATGAATAAAAACGGAAACAAGCAGTTTTATCGTAGGTACTAAGATTTCTCAGAAGTGTAGTACACATCATTAACGTTCGATTAACAGATAGTTAGATATTTAAACATATTAAACAATAAAACATTGTAGCACTAACACAACAAATCAATAGTTTTATTATGTACGCATTTGATCAGCCTTCAGATATCAACGGACATGAATCTATAAATAAATTCTGAACAGCACATACATACACTCCTATAAACCAGCTGTTATGGAGTCGCAAGTACATATGGAGGTTGGTAACTACTGGTGATAAATAAGTACGTGAGATAAATATAGATTTTATTGGTGAAGACATAAGGTATGATTGCTTCTAAAAGATTGATCACGATATCTCAGAAACTATAACATACAAACATTTTTGGCAGGTAGGTTCCTTATAGGGTGTAGAAATCCGCTAAGACCGGATTTTATGAAAATCCACCCCTTTTTTTTGGATGGGAATCATCAAATGACTTCTCCCGCTCTAGGCGGAGCGAAAGAGAGTGTCAGACTCTTACTGACTAAAACCCAGCCGTGATCCTTCTTGTGCCCTTTGCGTTCCAGGGCCGTGGTGACTCTATCGAACAAATTCCGCAACCACGAAACTCCACACCTAAGGGGGTAAAACGGAGGGGACATTGTTTGTACTAAATCTTCGCAGACGAAGTCGCGGGCGAAATGCTAGTGTTGTATATTGATTTGTTTTTTTTTTAGTAACGATAGCATCAGTGTAAAACCATATTTAACAGTCTGTGGGTAGCTCATATACCCTTACAGTCAAGACATGTTAACGATTATTTTTAACCGACTTCTAAAAAAGGAGGAGGTTCTCAATTCGGATGTTTGTATGTTTTTTTTTTTTAATGTTTGTTCGCGCATAACTCCGTCGCTTGTGAACCGATTTGAAAAATTCTTTTTTTGTTGGAAAGGGTATACTTCCCAAATGGTACCATGAAAATTTTATCGAAATCAACCAAGCGGTTTTCGAAAAATCTAAAAAAATATCTACATTGTCTACATTGACGACCTCTTAGTTTACTCTGCAAAGGAGCAGTACTTTTTTTTTACACCAATGTGATTGGTTCGTTTAAGTGGGGGAGGGGAGGGGGTGTAGGTACCACTAAAAAGTGAAAAATAAAAAACTTTTTGACAAAAAAATACAACCGACTTTTACACAAAAAAAACTTTTTACAAAAAAATACAACCGACTTTTACACAAAAAATCAAAAAAATGCAAAACTCGGTGTTTGTGGTTGCTTTTTTGTTTTTTGAACACCGACTTCCGAAATTAAAGTTATTTTGCACTTTTTTGATTTTTTGTGTAAAAGTCGGTTGTATTTTTTTGTAAAAAGTTTTTTATTTTTCACTTTTTAGTGGTACCTACATCCCCTCCCCTCCCCCCACCTAAACGAACCAATCACATTGGTGTAAAAAAAACGTACTGCTCCTTTGCAGAGTAAACTAAGAGGTCGTCAATGTAGACAATGTACATTTTTTTTTTAGATTTTTCGAAAACCGCTTGGTCGATTTCGATAAAATTTTCATGGGACCATTTGGGAAGTATACCCTTTCCAACAAAAAAAGAATTTTTCATATCGGTTGACAAACGACGGAGTTATGCGCGAACA
Organism: Hecatera dysodea; assembly: GCA_905332915.2. Classification (NCBI taxonomy): domain Eukaryota; kingdom Metazoa; phylum Arthropoda; class Insecta; order Lepidoptera; family Noctuidae; genus Hecatera; species Hecatera dysodea. Next base: position 17,574,555 of record HG995303.1, read on the forward strand.
AACATAAAAAAAAAATACAAACATCCGAATTGAGAACCTCCTCCTTTTTAGAAGTCGGTTAAAAATCAAAAAAGTCCAAAATAACTTTAATTTCGGAAGTCGGTGTTCAAAAAACGAAAAAGCAACCACAAACACCGAGTTCCGAAATTAAAGTTATTTTGGACTTTTTTGATTTTTTGTGTAAAAGTCGGTTATATTTTTTTGTTAAAAAGTTTTATAACACTTCACAGTAACTTGCAACTGCACAAAATCCAACCAGCCGGCTATTCTGTCAACATATTATATCCCGTGAAACTTTGGAGGGAGCATAAATTGTACTGTCTTACTTACTTTACTTCGTTTCTTAATACTCTTATGTGCTGTTGAAATAAAAAAAAAATCTAATTGATGAAATAAGGCGTACCCTCAAACCTACGTACCACTTAATGATTTACTGTATACGTGATGTTGTGTGTATTATTTATCTCGGTAGACATGGCGACAGAAGAAACGGCTAAGTTAATGAAGTTTACGTAATGCACGGCAGGTGTCGCTCGTCACGTACTAAGGTACCTGTCGACATAATCTTCAAGCCATTCATTATTCTTACTTGTCTCTCACTAATTATAGAAAGTGTGAATGGTTCAATAAAGCATCATTACTTGCAGTTAGCTTCAAATGATCTTGTATTGGTGGAATTAGAGAACAAATAAGTGACAGGGAAATGAAAAAGTGGCCTTGTAGGTATCATCTTCAGTTTCGTGTAGCTTTTGCACAATATGAAGGGTGTTTGGTTATTAGCTGCATTAATTGAAAAAGATAATTAATTAGAAATTTTACTCCGATGACATGGGAATTTAATTCGTACTGAAGCAAAAACCAAAAACTTTAAAAATAGTCATCTCCATGGTAGGTCTAGGTACAACCTTTGGCTGCGGAATTTGTTCGAAAGAGTCATCACGTCACACGGCCACGGGTAGGTTTTATTCAGTAAGAGTCTGACAGTCCCTTTGAAGATTTCACATCCATGAAAAAGGTTAGGTTATAATTAGGTCCGACACGCTTTTTAAGCCACTTTTGAGTGGTTTGAGGTTAGTTTACTAGAAGTCAAAACGGTGCGTTGCTCTTTTACGGGACTGGTTGTGGTACCATAGGGGAAAGTTTTAAAGTTCCCTTACCCAGCTAAAACATCGTATGGAGGGACACAACTTTAAAATAACCTACAATAATTCATTTTACTGTACTATATCAATTGGCTTAGCTGAGTATCACAGGCTCGTCAGACCTAGGTATAGTTGGCATTTTATGATCTTTAAGCTAGAGCTAGAGTCTGGACCAATGGCGATGTAGGTAGGTACATCTGGTAATAAAATGGTTATCGCTTTGGTAGTTCATAATGTAAGTATTTCTTGTATCTGCGTGGCACGTGTAAGACTGTCAAGATATAGACATACCCGAGGTTCTAGTCAACATATTTAATAAGTAGAAGCAGTCAGAGGTCAGAATGGTAGGGTGACCGTACATTTGTCGGTTTTCCCGTATCATTATAATATTACATAACACCTAAGACACACACACTGTTTTTCCTTGTCCCTTTAAAAATCCATCCAAATATTGTCTTGAAAAGATCGCTTTCAGCGATAAGGCCGTCAATTGTGCCACCCTATGTAATGTTTTAAAGACTGATTGATGCACGCCCAGTCACTGAAATGGAAGTGGGCCGGACATGTAGCGCGCCTAAAGGACCAGCGGTGGACGAAAAGGGTAACCACATGGGCTGGCCCACCAGGCAAAAGAAGTAGAGGTAGACCCGTAGCCAGTTCGGAAGACGAAATCAAAAAACTAGCCGGCCCCAACTGGATTCAAATAGCCCAATCTAGAGAGGACTGGCTATCTTTGGAGGAGGCCTTCACCTATAGAGGGGTTCTTGCAGACGAAGTACAGATTTATAATATAAGTAACTTAACTTTAATTATTTTTTATTTTTGTAATCTGCATGAAATAAAAGGGCTTTTTATTTTATTTATTTATGAAATGTTTTATGTATATTTTCTGTAACTGATATGATGAACATAATAAAGAGTATTATGTTCTATTATATTATAGAATTAACAGTTTATTAGCCATTCTTGCCAAGAAGAATAGAACGAAGTATCGTGTTACCCAGGTGATGGGTTGGGGAGGTCTAGTAGGCAGCCGCTCTACGTAAAATACTGGTATTCAGCTGAATCCGGTTTGACTGGAAGCCGACCCCAATATGGTTGGGAAAAGGCTTAGGCAGATGATGACAGTTTTATAGGTTAGAACTGTATGGTGACCGAAGATTTATCTACTGTTTTTCCCAAATATAAAATTTACAAGAGTAAAAGGTTTCATTAAATCACGTATGCGTACGTTTTGAGAATATTAACTAGTGGGAATTTGGTAGTAACTTATTTGGGAATTTAAATATGTATTTCAAATTCGCAATTCACTTTGAATAGCTGTGCCCCGCGGTTTACCCGACCGCGCTATAGCGTCCTTCCTCTTTTTTATGATTGCTCGGCTCCACGTTACAACCCAAAGAATTTACCAAACCCGACTGGCAGTTACACATAATTACTTAATAAAATTGATTGAGTCAGGCGTTACTTTGCGGAAATCCATTTTAAATTTGAAAATGAAAATAATATATTTAGTTTTAATTTCCGCGAATATTTATGGGTTGCAGATATGCCCTCCCGCCCGCTATATTATGCACAAGATTACAAGGCAAATGCAAGGATTTTATGCACATGCAGGAAGGAAAAGCAAAACCCAACACCAATACCGACACGTGTCGTGTCATTTTCAAACATAATTACTTGTTCAACCAAGCTTTATTGTTATAATATAATACTTAAAGACATGTCCAATAGCACAAAGAGTACGGTTGAGGTTGATGGGCATGAAATTAACTAAAAGATTCGCTCAAAAACAGGCATCGCCGATGTAAATATTAATATTGACGAGTATTTTCATGACAAGCAACTACTTACTGCCTTTTATGGACCGTAACTCAGTTACGGTAGCTATTGGCAAGATGGGCGTCAGATTTTCTGGCTTCTTACCACCCGTCACGTAAAACCTGTCAAACCAAAGATGAGTTGGTTCAGTCGCAACTCAACGGTCAGCGAGTCAACACGTCCCCTGAGGATGCCTCGTGGAGAGGCGAAACACGTGTCGGTAATGGTGTTGGGTTTTGCTTTGCCTTCCTGCATGTGCATAAAATCCTTGCATTTGCCTTGTAATCTTGCATGTGCATAATATAGCGGGCGGGAGGGAGGTGCATACCTGCAACCCACTAATATTCGCGGAAATTAAAACTAGATATTTTATTTTCATTTTCAAATTTAAACCAAAGATATACAAATGACTGCCCGGACCAACGGATCAACGTGCTTTTTCGATTTGGAGGAGTTCGACCTCGGTTAAAATAAAAATTGCATAGTAAAATGTCCATCAAAGCGATGGTCACCCGCTAATCATAAAAAATTAAGTATAGGAACGTCCTCGGCGCGCTCATAAAGTTAATTGCAGTAAGCGATCTGTGTCACGATGATCTGATGCAAGGCTAACTTGAATCGTCGAGGATACCTCATCTTCTGCTAAGCCTTTTCCCATTCCCAACAATATACATATTTATTTGTATATAAGGCCTTAAAAACCAACTGCAAGATATGTAAAAAGTTGTTTAGAATTACAAATAAAAAATAATTAAGAAAAATATTTTATCAATTCTTTTCAAAGATGTGTAATATTTTTTCTACACACAAAATTACCTCGCGTAGGCTGCGCGCGCCGCCCACACATTTCTGTGCGCGTTTTCAAATAGGAACCGTAAACTGCCACAATGCATTGTACATAAACATATTTTGATAAATTATTTTCTAAGGAAAAATAAATAACATCGCTAATTTTTTTTCCTGGGAAAGAAGTTTAGTTTGACTTAAAAATACTTGTTTTTGACTTTAACCTTAACATGATAAATAACTCAAAGCGAAATATCCATCACTCCACGGTCACTTGCTAATCATAAACATTTTAATATAGGAATGTCCTCGTAATGTATAGTTAAGAGCAGCATATGATCAGTGTCACGTTTGATGTTCTGATGCATGCATGGCAGACCTAGGTCCGTACCCGTAGGTCGTCTAGGATAACTACATTCGAAAATAAAATCTCTGCAAATACAGTTTTTAAATATTATGTGTGCAGTATTCAGCTAGGGCACAGATAATATAATACTGGCTAGGGTAACAAGATTCGCTTATGCAGCCATAAGGTCCTCACATGAAAGGTGTCATGAAATGCGGCGTAAGGCGAACGGCGAGCCATGGACTGCGAGACCCCTCTAAATCACTGAAGATCGGAGCCATCCTATAAGGCTTTTATAGGATGGCTCCGAAAGCTTTTCCACCAAAGGTCACATCTTTCCTAGGTGGTGTTTGTTTTTTCATCAAAAGGACGCTCGCATCGAAGAAAACTTCTTCAGAAAACTTCTCCACACAACTGTCCTTTTGGTAGTACTTATGGCCTAGCCTTTTCAGTAAGAACCTTACCTTGGTCTGCCACGATGTCGTTTTGGTATTTAATCGGTAGTTCTTTTGGCCATTTCTCGTTTGCTGTACGATCATGAGTTTCACAAGTCTTGTTCTGGTTTTCAAATGAACCATAAATTTACGAGTTCGTGCTTTTCCGGTGATGATAACTTTCGCAGCCGAAATAGCACGAAAAACGGAGAGATCTATGTCCATGCCCAAGATCCTGCGAGAGGAGCTGGGCGCTTTAAGAAAACTGTACAGGAATAATAGCTATTTGCTGTTTGGAGTCAAAACATAGTGTGGCAAACTGCCATTAGTTCGAACTTCACAAGTCCCTGGAAACAATAATTAATTAACAATATTTCCCCGTGGAATCGTTTGACATTTATCCTAATTATTTTTGGCGTGTCATAGGTAGGTTACCGCGATGTAGGTGGCCATTTAATTAGAACTACAATATGTCACTGACTGATATAGGGAGGAAAATTTTGTTCAATATTCAATTGTTTTGACAAACAATGCAAATGTCTCGTTGTATTCCTAAATTTTAATTGTTATCAGTAACTATAGTAGGTAGAAATGTAGTTAGCAACTATTTTAGTTCAGAACAGGTCCAATTTGTTCCGGAAGCCTAATTTAATAGATTGTAGGATTTTTGTCGCATGTATTACAGTAATGGGTTGTGGAGGTCTGGTAGGCTGAATCCGGTATGACTGGAAGCCGATACCAATATAGTTGGGAAAAGGCTAGGCAGATAGATAGTGTTACAGTAATTAAACACACAAATAGCCTCTTTTTAACAGACTTAAAAAAAGGAGATTCTCAAGTCGACTGTTTTGTTTTCTTTTTTGGTGCGCGTTTCCTCAATTTTTTTCTGGGTGTACCGATTTTGATGATTCTTTTTATATTCGAAAGCTGGTGCTTATCATGTAGTTCTATTTCAATTTGAGTGCAAAATTAAAGTTATTTTATACTTTTTTTTAGATTTTTTTTGTATTTTATGGTAAAAAGTTTTTTTTCTTTCTTTACACCATCTGGACTGAGTTTCACCACCAAAGAAGACGCGACCCCATAGGATGCTGCTAGGGTTGCGGAATTTGTTCGAAAGAGCCACAGCGGCCCTGGAACGCAAGAAGGCACTAGGAGGAACACGGGTGGGTTTTAGTCAGTAAGTGTCAGACACTCCCATCTGCTCCGCCCAGGGCGGAAGAAGTCATTTGATGATTTCCCGTCCAGAAAAACAAAAGAAAAAAGGAAGCTGCTTCTATATCGCTCACTGGGCCGCTACCTGCTAACCACTGTTGAGTTATGATGACGCTAGGGCAAGTGTAGGTAATATCAATAACAAATCATCTTCAAGGTTGAGCAACGCTTGCCGAGGTTGTTCTGTGGATGGGTGAACATCTTAACATACCGAAACTCCACCGTGACTCGGAAAGCACGCCGTTTGTCCCGGGTGTCATTTGGAGATCTTTGACAGTCATTACGGAATGTCAGAAGGCAGTAATTCTGACTCCAGTCTTGCCAAGAAGTACCGTGTTACCCAGTTAATGGGTTGTGTAGGTCTGGTAGACAGCTGCTCCACGTAAAATATTGGTATTCAGCTGAATCCGAAATTGACTGTAAGCAGACCCCAACTGGAAAAGTGCCCAATATAGTCGGGAAAAAGGCTGAACAGATGATGATGTTTAGGTTCGTAAATCCTTCCTTAGCTCCTTTGTAATGCTCTTGTAAAACTAATAGGCAACTGATATTTTAAAGACACAACTCACTTATGCCTACATTGTCCTAACTATTCGTGCCTCATTACACTGAAGGACATCTGCGCAAGCCACCACAAAATTATCAGCTCAAACATTTAGGTATTCCACACAATAACTAACCACAAAGATTAACGTCGTCAATAACAAATACATTTTATTGCAACCATCGGAAAAACCCATTGCCGCCGCCATCTTTGTTCAAAGCCAGTGTGTCTTGACCGGCCTGTTGGAGGGAAAGAGACAAATAATGGAACATTCGGTAGCGCCATAGAGGTCTAATCAAGTTGGATGTGTGAAGTTTACCCAACACAGTTGCGTGGCCGGAGAAAGTTACGATGCATTTGCATTATGTTGTCAATTGTGAATATTGTTAAGGATATTTGTTGAGGTCAATGATCTCTGCATTGTCGGTATTTTCCTCTAAAATGAGCATTTACCCAGAGTTAAAAAGCAAAGCTGAAATGCATATAGCTGCATGGCAAACAGTTAAAATATTTATGTAGGTACATATTTTAGTCCATTACTAACCCAAAAAGTTCAACTGCATAAATGGGTAAAAAATTAAGTGGCTAGTGTGGCTACAGTTGTTCTATACTTTTATAATTTACTTTTGACATTTTCCGATTACTTAGTTGTCATAGGCTTTGCTGGCATAAATAAAATAAAAAAACAGAACTATAATAATATGGAGCCGAGACTTCTAGAAATTATTAGGTAGGTATGTACGGACCTAGCCGCGTCCAGCGAACTCACCCGTCGTTTTATTTAAAAGAAACCGAGTTTCTGCTCGGCACCAAAGGACCATGCTTGTAAAGATTTTTTAAATAGATATTTGTCTCTCTTCTTTGTCTTATTCTTCTTAGTCTTATTTCACAATTTTCATAAAAATTTAATATGAAATTTTAAATTGTAAAGATATAAAGTAGGTATAAAAAAATATTGAAAGTATAAACTTGTAAGAGTAAAGACAAAGATAAAATTGTAAATATTGGTCCTACATGGTCCTACAGTTCCGGGAATCCTGGCTTTTTTTTAACCGACTTCTAAAAAAGGAGGAGGTTCTCAAATTCGGATGTTTGTATGTTTTTTTTTTTAAGTTTTGTTGGAAAGGGTATACTTCCCAAATGGTCCCATGAAAATTTTATCGAAATCGACCAAGCGGTTTTCGAAAAATCAACAGAAATCTAAAAAAATATCTACATTGTCTACATTGACGACCTCTTAGTTTACTCTGCAAAGGAGCAGTACGTTTTTTTACACCAATGTGATTGGTTCGTTTAGGTGGGGGGAGGGGAGGGGATGTAGGTACCACTAAAAAGTGAAAAATAAAGAAACTTTTTACAAAAAAATACAACCGACTTTTACACAAAAAATCAAAAAAGTGCAAAATAACTTTAATTTCGGAAGTCGGTGTTATAAAACGAAAATGCAACCACTTTTTTGTGTAAAAGTCGGTAAAATTGATTGAGTCAGGCGTTACTTTGCGGAAATCCATTTTAAATTTGAAAATGAAAATAATATATCTAGTTTTAATTTCCGCGAATATTAGTGGGTTGCAGGTATGCACCTCCCTCCCGCGGACTCGCTGACCGTTAAGTTGCGACAACGCAACTCAACGGTCAGCGAGTCAACACGTCCCCTGAGGATGCCTCGTGGAGAGGCGAAACACGTGTCGGTAATGGTGTTGGGTTTTGCTTTGCCTTCCTGCATGTGCTTAAATCCGTGCATTTGCCTTGTAATCTTGCATGTGCATAATAAAGCGGGCGGGAGGGAGGTGCATACCTGCAACCCACTAATATTCGCGGAAATTAAAACTAGATATATTATTTTCATTACCAAATTTAAAAGTCGGTTTATTTTTTTGTAAAGTTTTTTTTTTGTTGGATATTTCTACCTGTTTTTGAGTCTTCTCCTACCTGTTTCTGAATCCTAAGTGATTAGCTTTTGAGTCATTTACAAAAATTCATACCACATTTTCTCAGTATATTAATGTTTATAACTTTTGTCATTTTTTCGAGCGGTAGGTACTTAGATACATATTTTTTTCACAAATCATCTATACTTATGCTATTCCAAATCGAATAACACTTCATGCATATTTTTCCTGAAAAAAGTTGAACAAAAAGCTGGCCATGTGCGAGACCTACTCGTTCATGAAGGGTTCCGTACATAGAAATATAAAATCTATGGTTCCGTACCTACCATTATCTATAAAAACGGCTGTCGTTATCTATAAAATCATGTCTGTTCATAAAATTGGTTGTATGGGAGCCCCCTTAAATATTTATTTATTCTGTTGTTATAGCGGCAACAGAAATGCATCATCTGTGAAAATTTCAACTATCTAACTATCACGGTTCATGTGATACAGCCCTGTGACAGACGGGCGGACAGCGGAGTCTTAGTAAAAAGCACTTGTTGACTAGACTATTATTGATTAATAAATATTTATTCTTTTTATTCCCAGTAAACACAAAAACAAAATAAATGTCAAGGTTCGTTTTTCAAATTGTTTCCTAATTTAAAACTGTCAAAGCTCAATGCTAAGCACTGTTTACACGCACTCGCATGTGTGAAGTACCTACTCGCCTACTCGCCTTGACCCGAGTCAACTTTACATCATGTTCCCTTGATCATTGGTACGTTCGTTACGGGTAATGTAACCTTTTTGGTTTAATGCTCATTTTGCAAACTGGCAAGTAACGGCTATAAATGTGATGGACTGATATAGTGACTGTTCAATAATTTACGATGTCTGCTGATAATATCGCTCTGATTGAGATATTCCAGACGCATAGACTAGGTAGTACTTAGACATTAAAATGTGGACGTGATCTAGATCTTTAGAATAATGATAGTTTGCCTTTAGAATTACGACTGTAGAGTAGGGACACCGAATTGTGGACCAGGATTTTTTAACTTGTGGAGCTTTACCATTTTAGCAATACCTATTCCATAAACAGTCGCAAGTTGATACCTTTTCATGGATAGGCAATCATCAAATGAATTCTTCCGCTAATGGCGGAGTGAAAGGGTGTCTGACCCGGACGTGTCCTCCCGCCGAATCCAAAACAGGTAGCTCCCGAAATCCGTGTCCGGTGAGTACCTGTGTCAGGTGGGAGGTGAGGACCGTGGCGCCTCTCCAACCACTGCTCAAACTGAACGAAGTAGAGTAGAACGAACGACCACTATTTTTTACGCCAATGTAATTTGTTTTTCAAAAAAAAAATACAAGGCGTATTTACGAAGCCCTCATAATTTCTCAGTATCGTTTCAACTCGAGTGTGAAATTAACAATGAACATTTTTATGAAACTCATTCACTAAAGACATTATGACGTCACACTCACAAACCGTGAAATATGTAAACTCTTACGTTCACCCAGCCTGTAAAGGAATGCAACTTTTTTTTAAAGTGATTTATGGGCAAAGGCAAGGAATGCATCAAGCCTCTTTGGAATGCATCAGCTCGCGCTACTTAAAAATTCAAAATAGTCCACCCAATTTTCAATCTTAAGACTGTGTTTTAAAGTTCGAAATTCTTTGTATGTTCAGTTTTTCTTTTTAATTGAAAGTTGTGGTAAGGGTAAGGGTGTTTATTATAGCTAAAGAATTTACGGCACGCTATACCAAAACAAACATGTCTGTCATTGTAACGATACGACATACCTTAAACGTTTCATTTCGATGATGGATTTATTTGTCCCAGAAATGGACCGCCTACAAAATGTTGAACTTTTGAGCTGTTTATAGCTGAGACTTGTGAGAACAGGATCAGGGGAGTCTTTGCCTACTCTTAGCCAGTTAGTCAGATATCGATGTCAATATAGAGTTATTGTCAATGGCTATGGTTCAAAATAGGGCATTGTCTTTTTAAATTTAGAAGTTTTCGATGGATTTATTTTTTTAATTGTGAAAGCAGTTTATGCTTACTGTTGCCGATTTCCGAATTGATTTTTCGAGTTAAGAACGTGTCTACAAACCCCTACTTTAAGTCAAATTTTGACAGTTTTTCATGCTAATGAAGTTTGACAAATACTTAACTTCAGTTTCTTAATTCAGAAACTGGGGGTAGGTAAGTCTTTCGTAGTTATCCTACTAATATTATAAATTTTATAATTGAACATATAATTTGAATGTTTGTGAAACAATCACGCACCGCTTCTGGATTTGGGAATAGTGTGGCCATAGATATTTGTTTTTCTTCTATGGTTATGTTGCGTTCTTGTTACGTTTAGCTAATTGGAGTGCCACAGCAGGTGATTAGCACAATCTCCACAACCCACAAAGGCTTATTTAGACAAAGGCTAGCTTATCAACGAATTCCGAGAATTACCGAGGATAGCCGAAGCCTAAACAAAGGTTTTATCACGAGGTTCGAAATAGGAAGTAGCTTCTTTACCTAGTCAAAGCAAACGTTGAGTCACTAGTGTGATACTGTGTTCACTAGAACAGACATGTTTACTTAATTAATTCACTGGTATATGTTTTGTATGTTACGGTGAAACTATAACATTAAATCAGAGGAATTGCTAATTTGCTAGTAAAACTTAAGATATGACAATCAATTATGTTACTGGTTAAAAAGTTCAAACGGCACTCATCCGGTAAAAAGAATACAAATGTTGGAACCACAGACATATAAAGAGTAGTTTGGAATATATTTATGTCTATGACACACATATTTATGTCTATGACACAGTAAAATGAGGAAAAAAATAATAATTAGGACTTGGCTATTTTTTTTTTACTGCTACAACCACAGGTAAAGGTAATTTGCCTTATCCCGGAACAGTTCGGCTTACCTGCAATTTAAGTCAATCTGGTACTTTAATCTGGCTTACAGACCTAGAAGCTTAGGAGTTACCGGATTAACAATTATTAGGGCTTTGACAGTAACATGCATAAAAATATTATTAGAAGCAGCATAATTATTGTTTCGTTATTCATAAGTATTTATAGATCAGTGTCATAGTCTAGTGGTGGAAGGAAGTTTGAGCGTGAGAGCGTGGCGTGGGTTCGATTCCACATACGTATAATTCGTGCCAGTGTGTCGTTTACCCTTGAGGTTTTCGAAAGGTTGGGTAGGTAAGTATGTAGCATATTTTTCGTTCATCCCCATAAGAATCTAGTTGAGAGCGTGTACGCCGTATGGCATTTCATACAAATTTTCAAGTCACTATTTTCGAAATTACTGAACCGATTTTAATGAAACTTCACACATATAAGCAGGATACATAAGGTCTAAAAAGTTACTTAAAAACATTTTCGAAATGTCTTATTTAAAAAAAGATAACTTGAAATTTATGTTTGTAAGGAAAAATTAAAATGGATCTAATTTAACTGTAACACTATTTATCGAAAATGTTTTCAAATAACTTTTTAGATATATGTATCCTGCTTTTATATGTGAAGTTTCATTAAAATCGGTTCAGTCATTTCGGAAAATAACAACTTGAAAATTTATATGAAATGCCGTTTGGCGTGTATACGCCATTTAAGAGCGTATGCTCTTAAATGACAAATTCCTTGCAATAAACGACATTTTCCAACATACTCGAAAAAATGTCAAGTACTTGAAATAAACGAAGAATGGCGCCGTATGACCGAGCTCATCGCTCAACGTGACTTGCCATGATGACCACGCGACCACTCTGACAAGAGTATCGACTAAGAAAAAGACTTGAAATAGTTTCTTATATTTCTCAAACATGCTGTTGCATACGTTCAAATCGCACGGTAAGCACTACCGCGATGCAGGATTTTAGTTCGTCAATGGCGAGATAGATGGCGTTGCTTTATCTTTTGTTAACGTACATTAGTTTTTCTACTATATGAATTTACAATATTATATGGATACTAGCTGACCAGGCAAACGTCGTTTTGCCAAATAAAAAAAATACGGGTGGACCACCCTTAACAGGTAGGGGAATGAAAAATAAATGTTGTCCGATTCGCCACCCTAGCCGATAAGATTCACGAAAATCGGTCGAGCCGTTTCGGAGGAGTTCAACCACAAACACCGTGACACGAGAATTTTATATATAAGATCAATACACGGATTTGACAAGTTCTAATACTTGCAACTGCAATTATTTTAATAGACAATATTATTTAATCCTCTAAAATCGAATCTTAATGATTGCGTCTATATTAGTCTACGGATGAATTACCTAATTATAAATTAACTGTACTCAAGGTAACAAGATAATTTTTATTTTTAAAACATGCTCAGTGAATATTTTGTACACAAAAATAATATTTGATCCTCTTTTTAGTGGTTAGACTTTTCTTTTTGGTGAGGTTAGGTTAGTACCTATAAAAATATTATATTTAGCAGCGACCGGGACCTGCAGTTACACACGCGTAGTTAGCGCCCAAGTTACGCGGATAATGCAGCTTTCCATTGGCGAAAAAAATGTTAAAATCGGTGCTATAGTTTCGGAGCTTATTCAATACAGACAAACTAACTAACAAAAAACCTTTCCTCTTTATAATACCTATTATAAAAAGTAATTAGGTATAGATTTGAAGAGAAATGAACATTTAATTTCTCTGAGTTTTACGGACTAAAAAGTAACTATTAAACATTCTACATATCTCAAACATTTTTTGCGTTCGTTACATATTAAAATATCGAATAATTTGATTTATTTTCTTAAAAAAAGAGTGATGACTCATTCATTAGTAATTATCAAGCTACATGGGATGGGACTTGATGAAACTATCTGTGGTAGATATATTATCACCTTTTTTAGTTTTCTAAGTATACTAACTCAATTATTAAAAAGAAGAACGTTTAGATTCATTAGGCGTGCTGTTGTTGAAAAATTAAAACGATAATTTAAATACATGCCTTATTTTAATATTAATAAAATAAAATGAATCAAACTCCAAGAAATGTATTTATACCGCAAGTAAATAATTATGAATGGCAAATGCATCACGCGATAGACTACCACCTCGTAGCTAACTAACCAGTATTCTTGAATAAATAACTATTCATACATAATAAAATATATAGACTTGAGAAACCGCAAACACGTGATGTTTGTGAACTTGTGTGAACATGTTTTTACGAAGATCTGTGAATAGACTCGCACTGCTGAAGTAGCTAAGTACTTAGGGTTCCGTACCCAAAAAAACGGGACCCTATTACTGAGACTCCGCTATCCGTCCGTCTGTTTGTCTGTCCGTCTGACACCAGGCTGAATCTCATGAACTGTGACAGTTAGACATTTAAAATGTTCACAGATGATGTATTTCTATTGCCGGTACAACAACTAATACTAAAAAACAGAATTAAATAAATATTTAAGGGGGCTACCATAAAACAAACGTGTTTATTTTGCTCGATATTGATATAGGAAACAGGTAGATGCTTGAAATATTCACTTGGATTTGAAATTGATCATAGCTTAGTGTATCTAAGTATGTATAGTATTTTACTAGTCAAGCCCTTTCATTTGATACCCATATTGAGGGAAATGTGAAAAAATATGTAAACCGCCTTTTAATGGCGGCGGCCATCTTGGACCACATTTCATCAAACATAGCAAAGAACACTCCCGACTAATTAATTCACCGTTCAAACGAAAAAAAAAAACAATATCAAAATCGGTGCATCCGATCGGGAGCTACGATGCCACGACAGACTTTCTTCGACCACAGTCAAACTTTTATCCCTCCGTCGTTTTTGCGTCGGGGGTTAATGAATAAACTATGTATAATGATAACATCAACATCTTTCAGGTGCTTTATGGTAATGAATTCATTACTCTAGTAAAAGCAATGACAATAATTAAATTGGCATCCAGTAAAAGCCTTTACGTTAAGTATAATAGATTTCATATTTCAATGATAATGAAATTTCAAAGTAAGCAGACAAAAATCGTTTAAACATTAATGTGTTTACTCTGAAACCAGCACAATGCAAGCTAATCCCAAACTTGACATTGACTTGAAGTCAATAATTTTATCTGTTAAAGTGTTCCAGCGACCTCGACACCAATGCCAGACAAATCCAAGCAATTGTGATAGCCATTTTATCTTCACAGGAAAATACACCTTAACATTTCCTTAGATAGAGTCGCAACTAGAATGGCAAAGAACATGATTGAAGATCTTTCGCTTTAAAAGTATATTTCGCCTTTAATTTATAATCATAAGGCTCAATTTCGTTTAACGTAATTTGGGAACGCTGGCAAAGTTAGTGAAGCCATGAGATTCTTCTTTTTTACCTTATGAAAGTTGTAATAAGGCTTTCAGAACTGCAGAAATATTTTTGGAAATTAATTTGTGGGTGTGACTGGGTTGTCTAAAAAACGTTTGTTGTTTGTTTTTTTTTGGCATACGTTGGCCATTATAACTTGAGATATAATGGCGGCGCTGCTAACGCGAAAAGTCACAATTACGATTCATCATAATATCAGCCGAAAGACGTCCACTGTTGGACATAGGCCTCTCCCAAGTGTCGCCACAACAACCGGTCCTGTGCGTCTCGCATCCATCGGCTACCCGCGACCCTCACCAGCTCAGCGGTCCACCTTGTGGGAGGCCTTCCGACGCTGCGGCTTCCAGTACACGGTCGCCACTCCAGAACTTTTCAGCCTCATGGACCGTCTGTTCTGCGAATAATGTGCTCTGCGCACTGCCACTGGCGATCCTTCGTGCTATGTCAGTAACCTCGGTTCTCTTGCGGATATCATCATTCCTGACTCGATCACGCAAGGAAACTCCGAGCATTCCCCTCTCCATCGCTTTTTGGGTGAATTTAGGTCTTCTGATGAGGCCTAATTGATGTATTAAGATGGAACTTCTTAATTGTTGACCGTTCCGTGGTGATCCTTCGTATTATGTCGGTAACCCGGGTGCTCTTGCGGATCAATGTCGTTTTGTTCCGAATCGAAATATAATTACTGGTCTCTTTGTACAAGTGGCCCTGTGAATACGTTGACAAGTTTTTTTGTTACTAATGACCGGTTACCAAATTGAGTTTTTTGAGTTTAGAATGTGTCAAATACTCAACTTCAGTATCAGATTTTCCGAAAACAGGGGTTAGTAAAGTCTGTATCTCTGCTACTTCTTCTCTTCTTAACGGCGGAAAGGATTTACATAATATTTGGCACACGGACAGACCACGTTCTAGGATAAGTCATCGGATACTTTTTGTCCCCAGTGTAAATCATCTTGGGATAATTTTCGACATTCAGGAGAACAAAGACGCGGTCAGAAGCTGGGCCCAAAGTCTGCTATTACAATAGTGTTAGAATGGTCTGTCATTGATATCATAATGGTTGATTTTTACAAGTTTGGTAATCTACAAATATAAAAGCGTCACTATGACTTTCCAATGGTCACCCACTGACACTCCATTGACAGAAATGGCATAGAATGGTAATCTCGTACACAATTACAAATGAATAACAGACCATTGACCGACCAATGATCGATCATTATGAATTTAGCAGATTACGAACTTTTAGCAAAATGACAATGGAATCGTGTTGGAATGACATATTTATAAAAATAGCAGACTTGGGGCCCAGGTTACTGTATTACAAATGCTCGTACAAGTTATGTTAATTCAATTACTTACACAATGTATGAATCACCAAACATATTGATAAATAAATATGGAGTAAAAACATGTTATTATTATTATGTTACCCAATTAATTAAATCACTATCGCGTTACGACAATCAATGGCTTTTTCCAAGTAAATGACGTACATTTCTTTGAATGAAACGGTATTATTATTTGTGTGTGTGTGTTCTATAATATGCTTGGGAATTTACTAGTTTCACATTGTCCTGTTTGAAATTGTATGTAGGTCATTATGATTGATGTCTACTAATAATTCTGCCGTTATTAGAAAAAAGGCCGTAACAACACAAAACGAAGTAGCCAATTTCCGACATTACGAAAATAACTTAAGGTCTGAAATTACTTATTTTGCTTATGACGGCAGAATTCATCCTCCACTGCACCTAACCATAAGAAGAATCCGCGCAGTATTAGAATGGTATCTACAAAAAAAAAAAACAACGGATATAGGTACTTATTTCTTTTATCGAGCCATACCTGACTATGAATTAATTAACAGACAGCCGGACCGTCCACATATAAAATTAATAGTGTTTCAAAACGGGAAAATGTTAATTAAATCATAAAAACACGCAACATGACATGTTATTGCGAAAAGCCTTGAAAACATTGAAAAACAAATAGGTACACAAACAGACGCATTCTGCTTCCTATTTGTTCTGCAAATAAGTTTCTCGAGAACTTACCCAAAAGAGGAAAAAAGCCAGAAATTCGATTGACACAACTAAACGAAAGGGATGAATCGGAATGGAATACAGGTAACCGTAGAATAATTTCAACAAACGTTTGGTTTGTACCCTCGTTTGTTGCCGAATTGTCGCGTTGCGCATGTCTGCGGAAGCCTTATACTATAGAGGGTGTTCTAGCGTGCCAAGCATAGAAATTATATCTATGGTGCCAAGACTCCGGACGTGCCGCTAATCTATATAAAGAATGGAGGCCTGAATGCCTTTATTACTTAAGAATAGGCTGATTTTACATTATGTTTTGTTTTAAAATGAAGAATTCCGTAGATATCATTATCACTAAACAATTCGTCGGCATGTAGAACAAAGCACATTATCTCGAACGAACAAACAGACATGTTTCAAGTGAAGCGAGTAATCTTATCAAATCTCGCCAATTCCGGGAAATATGCCTCGTTACCCTGCTCCGGTTGAGAAGTTTGCGTTACAGGTAAGCTAAGTCAATATTAACTGGTACAAATTCCAGGAATTGCTGGCTCGGAATGTAAGTCTTCGTTGAATTAATAGGACATAGGTTTAGGGGGATTTCAATCGTTTATTTTTGAATGCAGTCTTATGCAAAAACTTTGGAGATCGCGGTCGCATCATAACATAGGTATCTCTCAAAGAGGGCTGTGTTCTAGCAGTGGGAACGTTATAAGCCGATTATAGTGATAGTTTGCCGTCAATAAAATGAAGCTTCACATAAGGTTGTAGATAGAGAAGCGTGTTTTTTTTTTTGGGGCGTTCCTATTGCCCACAGCCGGGCACATCCATACTACAGGATGTAACGGAAGGATTTGTTTGAAAGGTTCATCGCGGCCCTGGAACGTAAAGGGAACTAAGAGGAACATGGATGGGTTTTAGTTAGTAAGAGTCTGACACTCCCTTTCGTTCCGTTCACAGCGGGAGACGTCATTTGATGATTTCCCATCCAGAGAAAAAATAAAGTTTGTAACTGAAAAATTCCAGATGGAAAAATTTGAAATAAATCCTCTTCCCCACGAAAACCAGTCTTTATTATACGAAACTATGCATGTTGATCGTACACTGCGTCCAATTTATGGATAGAGGTTTTGAATCCAAGGTTGGAGTTGGAGTTTCTTGTCCGTTCTTCTCCATAAGAATCTACTTTTGCGAATGGACGCTAGAGTCACTTAATTATGATAACTTTTAATGATTACGTTCAAAGGAGCCGTTTAAATGCCTAATTGAAATAAACTTTTTGACTTTGATTTTGGTTATCTAATTTATTGACGCTTTTTATATTTCGGTAAAATCCTCGCAAAAGGAAGCAGCTACAACTTTCCTTCAGTTGAATTTCATTATATATATTTAGTACCCTGAATTCTGACAGCAATACAATACAATACAATGGAATAACAATAGCTTTCGTATCATTTGTAAACTGTTCACAAAGCAGCTGTCGTCGCGATTGTTTTCTGATAAATCACGAATAAGGACATTATAAGGCTGATCAGTGAAGGCGAACATAAACATGCATGCATTAGTTTCAAATGAATACAGAAATAGAGAATATCTGAATATGATAATATCTACATTATTAATATTATATAGAGGAAAGATTTGATTGTTTGTTTGTTTGCATTGAATAGGCTCCAAAACTACTTGACCGATTTGAAAAATTCTTTCGCTGTTGGGAAGCTACACGATCTCCGGTGAACATAGGCTATATTATATCCCCATATTCCCACGGGAACGGGAACTACGCGGGTGAAACCGCGGGGCGATGCAAGTGTATTTTAAATAGGTAAGATGCATTCCGAGTGCCTATTCAGAACATCAGCCACATGTTGAAGTGCCCTGAACTCCCATACACCAGCCAGTCTATTCTGTTAAAATATCATGGAATCTAAGGTGAATTTGTAATGGCAGTTAACTTCATGCTCACTCGGCATTCCACCTTTTACTTTTTGTACCGTGGGAAATCCTCATGGATGTCCTCCACCCTGGGGCGGGCGGAGGGGTCGGTCAGACTCTTACTGACTAGAACCACCCCGGTGTTCTATCTCCCACTTCCGTATTCCTGACCTCGGGTCAACGGGGGAGTGAGGTGTTTGACTCCCCCCACTACGTCAATGAGGGATATATGGGAACACCACACGCCACCACCTCAGGTCTGGATGAATGGGAGTCCAGTCCAGTTAGGGGGCCGGAATAGGGCAGCGTAGTCCTCCGACGCCCGGTGCGCCTGCTGCGGGCCGGGAGACGAGATCTCCCTTTACCTTCCCGTAGCCTCCTTCTGCGCGATAACTGTTTCGCAGAAGGAGACTACCGCGTCCCAGGATTCCTCAGCACCGACCATAGATCGGACTACAGCCGACAGCGAGAGGCCACTGTCTACCACAGAGATGATGACTCCCTCCATCGAAGTTTAAACGCAGAGATTTTGATAGAAATATAGAATAGACATGCAAATACCTTATCTCTTACAAAAACGTCGTTACTAATTTTTTTTTCCGGCGACCAGCTAGGTAATTATGGAAGCAATTTCTTAAACAAGCTCCTTTATAACAATCCCTATATCAGTAGTAGATAATTTAAAACAACCATTGACTTCGAGTTTCTACAATAAGTTTTTACCTGATTGCAATCATTTCTCACGATTGTTCTAGGATATGAATAAGGACAACTGGTGAGTTCAGTGAAGGTAAACACGAGCGGAGTCACAGGGCGGAACGCTGTTCAATTCACTGCATGCGTGTTTTAAGTTTGTGCTGGATTACAAGTAGGTAAAGAGACAGTGATTAAAATGTTGAGTTGTGAAAAATCCTTTCCGTAATCTTTAGAATGCATGTTTGTGTGAAACAATTTAATGACTAGATTTCTTGATATGATGTAGTCTCCCAAGCCCACGGAAAACTGTAGGTTACAGGTACTTATCACTACATAGTATAAAACAAAGTCGCTTCCCGCTGTCTGTCCCTGTGTATGCTTAGATCTTTAAAACTACGCAACGGATTTTGATGCGGTTATTTTTTAATACATACGTGATTCAAGAGGAAGGTTTATATGTATACTACATGCATAATATAGCAGAGATATAATATCAACATTGCACCCGTGCGAAGCCGGGGCGGGTCGCTAGTATATTATAAATTGAGCCTAAGATTCATAATTATGAACAACTTTAACTAGCGTACCCATAGAAATATAAAATTATATCTATGAGCGTACCAAAACAGACATCGCAATAAAAAACTGCTGTTTTCAGGTGTTGCGTCATTTGTGGAAATTTGGAATAAGCTGCTATAAAAAGCCTTTCATCGAAATGCTTCTTTATGTGGCACATATTTGTTTTAATTCAAAGTATGGCTGAGAGATTACCTTCGAAATCTACAACAGCATTAGCGTCAAACAGTTTAATAACAGATTTCATGAACATGGGCCTCCATAACAAAGACCATCATCACAAACAATAATCTATGGTTGCGACACAATTAAGTAAATACCAACATTCAGAACGTTACCGTCTAGGTGCGCAATCAGTGCTGCCACACAAGGCAACTTGTTCTGCGCATGAATGGCATACGCAGGTGTGCACACGGCTTTAATACCAAAGCAGTCGTATTGTACATGCCAATAATAATATGTTGTTAGTTATCATAATTATGTCCGTTATAGTATGGGAATGTTGGGAAAATAATTAGTACTGTTGTGTGCCTTTTATAGTATCTTCTAAGATGTAAATGGAATAAAGTCCAAATTCCCGCCATTTATACCGCCCTTAGATGAATGGCGGGAATTTGGACCCTACCTAAGAATGGTATCGAACAATACCAATAATATTTTAATGAGTTAAAACATCCATATATACTTAATAGCTACATACAGGTGATTCACAAGTGTGTGGTCATATTCCGTATTAGCGATACAGTAAAGAAACAATATAAAAAAGTCTTTTTCAAAATAATCTTCACCCACTTCTGAAACAACCTGTACATTGAGAATCTGAGGAATATTTGCGTATTTAGGAGCGTTTGGTTTCGCATAGCAGCAACAACACAGTAAAAAGTTATTTGTTTAGTTGTAGTAAGTAGTAGTAAGACGGTTGTATTTTTTTGTAAAAACTTTTTTTTTAAATAGCTGCAACTCAGAAATGGTGTTTCTTGGGAAAATACTGCGAGCACATTTTTATGTATTGCCCGCGACTTCGTACACCTTTCAGGTTTTCCCTGTCCCATAGGAAGTTTGGAAATCTTCTCTAGTACTCCCCCACACTCCAAGGAACGTGCCAAATTCCAGTAATGGTGGGGGATCGATCGGGAATTTTCACATTTTATTTATGATAGCGTTTCTAATATCCATATGAATTTTAGCTCTGTGCGAATTATTGTACTTGTATCTTACTCCAATTAAATGTGCTAACTTGACCAGACTATAATATGGCCATATTGACAGTGCTCATATACGACGATATGTATATGTACACATCTCATGTGATCGTCAAAATCATTAAAAGCACGTGTCAAAGAGAGATCTTCCAACCATACTACACGCTAATTTAGTTTTGGGTTTCCCCAATAAGCAATACTACAAACATTACCCATGAGCGTCCTACTTACAATCGGTCGCCGCCTGTCGCCGCCGTTGAAATTCTCAAAAATCCAAAATGATAAATCATTTCAAACAACCTCGCTCACTTTTAAATAATTTAATCCTAACAAAAAATTGTACAAAACACTCGAATGCCCTACAACTCCTACAAGAGGTCAATTCTTTTTTCAATAAAACGTATTATTTTTCTACGAAGGCGTTATTCTGAACAACACGTGACCGGATGCGGATCGAGAGTGGATTCTCGTCGAGTTAACCGTTCTCAGAAGTCCGGTGATTCATCGACGTAGGTAAACGAGAACCTACTGTAGTACACAATGGATGTAGTAAATATGATTTTAATGACAGAATAGAACCAGAACACGTATTTTTTTTGTTTTAAGTTTTCTTTTTACTTGTGAAGCGATCCTAACTATGTACTTATACATGCATATCCGAGTTTGATTGCTTGTTTTCCTTTCATACCTAGATTCAAGATTTTTTGTACAAAAATAGATAGATGGACCCTTTTTTTTTCTCTGGGTGGGAAATCATCAAATGACTTCTCCCGCTCTGGGCGGAGCGGAAGAGAGTGTCAGACTGTTACTGACTAAAACCCACCCGTGATCCTTCTTGTGCCCTTTGCGTTCCAGGGCCGCGGTGACTCTTTCGAACAAATTCCGCAACCCTGGCAGGCACTGACCCTATGGGGCCCCGTCTTCTTTGCTGACGGCTCTTTGAGGCGCGCGTGGAACACGACAAGCCGTCGACTCGGGCCTGGTTGCTATCGGACGGCGAGCCACCCATAGCTCGCCATCC
Source organism: Hecatera dysodea (assembly GCA_905332915.2). Classification (NCBI taxonomy): domain Eukaryota; kingdom Metazoa; phylum Arthropoda; class Insecta; order Lepidoptera; family Noctuidae; genus Hecatera; species Hecatera dysodea. Next base: position 17,596,566 of record HG995303.1, read on the forward strand.
GCAGGCCCGCGCCTACGGTGGCCGGGAATCGCCCTGCGTTTCCCGACGCCCGGGGCGTCTCCTTCTGTTGCGGCGGCTGGAGCGAGAGGTTTCTCTCTCTCGCACGCGTTCCGCCTCCTCCTTCGCTAGCATTACTGCTTCGCAGAAGGAGGCGACCGCTTCCCATGCCTCCTCACTCTGGACCATGGCTTGAACCAGATAGATGGACCCTGGAGACTGTTTATTATAAGGCTACTTTTTTACGAAAATAAAATTTGCACGCGAGTGAACCCGCGGGCGAAAGCTAGTTAAGCACCTACATAATATGTACATAGGTTCATATACTTATGTCTAGTATTTTTCATCGTTACTTTTTTCTAAAACTTTATTGACAGTGAAAAGTCTGATATTTTTGTGTCACCCCGAAATCAAAGTTTTAAGTAAAACCTATCAAAATCTCTTTTTTTTTTTCAATTTTGTCCCAGAGTAGGCGAATGACGCAGTTGTGCATTTGACTTCCGCGTGGAATGTTCTACGTTTGAATATTGATAATTTCATGGACACTTCATTTGTTTGCTCATTTATTAGATAACCCGTTTATTTCTTTTTGTGTAAAAATAGCGATATTTAGTTGTTGATGTTGAGTCACCGACATTATTTTTAGAATAGATATACATTTATATCTAATGAACATCTAAAACACAATGACATAAGGTACAAGCGTATTGCGCATCACTTAGCGTAGGTAAGGTTTGATGGCTTTAAAATTGCATATTTATCGAAGACTAGATCCTGCCGGCGACTATGTTCGCGTGAATATCTCAAGTTATCCCAACAGAACACACTCCTGAGATAAAAAGTATCCTATGTCCTATTACAAGACATGGTCTACCCGTACGCTTAGTCTCATACAAATAAGTTCAGCAATTAAGTGGTGAAGAGCTAACAAGCAGAGAGAGTTAGGTACTTTCGCATTTAGTAAGTAAGATTGTCGACTTATAGATATCGATATTATTTTTAAACGCAACTAAAATGTAGCGGAAATAGGGTAGTTGACTACAAAAATCTGATTAGTCCGTCTGATAGATTTCCAAAAAATATTGGACACGTATCTTTTCTTTTTTCACATAAACAAAAAATGAAGACGATACATACAGTGCGTTAAAAACTCGTGTGACGTCACTACTCGCTACAATTTTTACCGGGCCGTGACGTCACACGCTCCCACTCCTGATCTTTGATGCTTTTTATCTTCGTCAGTTTTTATAGATTTGATAAAAGAAAAAATACGTGTCCAATATTTTTGTACAATCTAACTGACGGACTAAACATAATCATATATTTTTTACTCAGGCAACATCCCTATTGTACCAATTAGATAATAAGGTATTGAGGTTCGGGCGGGTATTACGGTCTTCCAACGCCTTAATGAACTTAGGAAATATAATTTCGATGCGCCTAACAAAAAACTGCCAACAACAGCCCATGAGTTGGAATCGGTTGATTAGCATGCTTAGACTAAGTTTTGAGTAAACACACAAAATTTCAAGCTATTATAATCACTCTAATCGTGTAAGCAATTACCATATTTTGTACCTTACAAAATATGGTAATTGCTTACACGTGTCGCAACCAAAATCTGTAGCGTTCTTAGCAGTTTCTTGTGTGCGCTGGCCATTGATAGCAGCTGGATCTATGGTACACTGGAAGCGAATTACAGAACAATTTAGTCGGATTTTTTTTTTAATACACAAAGGCATAATTTAATTTTAACATTAAAACACCCGTAAAAGGGTCCAGTGAAAACACAAAACTTGAAGACATTCAAGTCATTATTCTACGCCTTTTTATTTTTTAAAGTCCAAAAGTCCTTTTAACATTAACAAATGAGTCCATTCAACCTTTGAAAAACCGTATTTCACTTTTCGGTTTATACCGATTTTGTAAGGATGATTCATCGAACAAGGAGGTTGTATACAAAGCAGGTTGGGCTCATCTGTATTCTAGACATCGTCTGTTTGCCAGTCTAGGCAGAACGGGGTTGAACAAATTAGCGTGCGTTTCGAAATTTGAATGTGGCAGACTGGCTAGTAGAGTGATCGATAACTGGCCGTTGAGAACACGAAACAACGCTGCCTTTTACTGGTTTTCACATCTTCCTGTAGATACTGCATACATTTTAGACTTTTGGACAATCGTTATTGCTGATATAATTATAACATTTTCTGGTCAACGAGGGCCACACACCGCAATCCAACCGAAAGCCTACGCCGTGTTTCTGATACAAAACCAAGTTGCTATAAATAAAAAAAAAGAAAAATAGTAAAAGTTAAAACGTTCTTAACAATTAAACAAAGCACACAATGAGACCTCTGGTCTGTCTTAGCATGACATGGCCTGAGATTTGATAAACGCGCTATTAACAATTAATTTATAATCGAGTTGATGTAATACTCTTTCAGCCTACGCTTTATGTTTTTTACTATTCATTGAGTCTCTAATATAAAAGTCTAAGTAACGTACCTATCGCCAGTTATCTTAATTCAACTACGCCCAAGGCCTTCTTTAAGATAAGATATTTTTATTTACATAAAACATGGTATACAAGGTGTTACTAAAAATATTAGATCTGACATGATTTGCTTAAAACTAAAGCATGCAAACTTATTTAAGGTACTAAAAATACATTATGACATTGAAATACTCGCACATATTACCTACAGTAGAACCACAGTAAAAATATGGAACAGTATGGAAACTAAGCCCATTTGTTGAAATAATTACCTACGCTCCAGTAGAGAGTTAGGGTTGTCACTTTTAATGTTTGCAATAAGTGTTTTATTGGAACGAAGTTCTTTAACACGACTTGCGGTAGGAGTTGACTGGGAGAAATAGTCACGCGAAAATGCGTTAGTGCATGTTATTCCATGCGACTTTCTTCTTTGGTCAAAGTGTAAATAATGCCATTGTAAAAAAAAATACAAACTGAATATTGTTTATCATTTCTATGCCATTTTATTCCATTTCAATTATACCTAATATCTGCCCTAAAATTTTGATGAAGGATTTCTGTATGTTGAATAAAAAAACTTTTTACAAAAAATACAACCGACTTCTAAACAAAAAAAAAACAAAAAGTACAAAATAACTTTAATTTCGGAACTCGGTGTTTTTGATTGCTTTTTTGTTTTGAACACACCGACTTCCGAAATTAAAGTTATTTTGTACTTTTTGTATTTTTTTGTTTAGAAGTCGGTTGTATTTTTTAAAACAAAAAAGCAATAAAAAACACCGAGTTCCGAAATTAAAGTTATTTTGTACTTTTTGTTTTTTTTTTTTTTTGTTTAAAAGTCGGTTGTATTTTTTGTAAAAAGTTTCTTTATTTTTCACTTTTTAGTGGTTCACTCCCAGCTAAACATACCCATCACAGCGTACGTGGTATAAATTGGTGTAAACAATAAACAAACATGCGATTTCAGCTATCCCGACAGATTTGCTATCATTTATTGAAATTAACAAAAACCCGCTTGTTCGATTTCGATAAAAAAATACAAAAAGTACAAAATAACTTTAATTTCGGAACTCGGTGTTTTTGATTGCTTTTTTGTTTTGAACACACCGACTTCCGAAATTAAAGTTATTTTGTACTTTTTGTATTTTTTTGTTTAGAAGTCGGTTGTATTTTTTAAAACAAAAAAGCAATAAAAAACACCGAGTTCCGAAATTAAAGTTATTTTGTACTTTTTGTTTTTTTTTTTTTTGTTTAAAAGTCGGTTGTATTTTTTGTAAAAAGTTTCTTTATTTTTCACTTTTTAGTGGTTCACTCCCAGCTAAACATACCCATCACAGCGTACGTGGTATAAATTGGTGTAAACAATAAACAAACATGCGATTTCAGCTATCCCGACAAATTTGCTATCATTTATTGAAATTAACAAAAACCCGCTTGTTCGATTTCGATAAAATTTTCATGGGACCTTTTGGAAAGTTATACCCTTTCCAACAAAAAAAGAATTTTTCAAATCGGTTGGCAAGCGACGGAGTTATGCCCGAACAAACATTAAAACGACTAGAATATAATGTTGTCGTATAATGTTGTAATTATGGTCATTTATTTTTTCATACTCATAAGGATTAATTTATTCCATATGTTATATAAATTATAATACAATATAAATTAAAATTAGTCTTCGGTATAAGGATTTAATACTAGTATTAAAAATCTGTGCTTGGGTACACAGTTTTTGCAAAACGAAAACCTGAGTGGTCCACCTATAGCCATTATAATAGCGTAGGTATTATCTATGAACACGGCACCCGCCACTGAGCGCACCGCGAAAGTCCCTTAGGGGCCTCGTAGATGTGCGCGTCTGACCGTGAGTGTGCCGTTTCGACCGTTTGTTCGTAGTTTCTGTACTGTTCCATATTTCACTGTGGTAGAACGCCGATTATCCGAACGCCAATTAATCGAAAAACCAATTATCAGAATCGGTCATAAGCGTAATATAAAAAATTAAAATCAAGTAATTTTATAAAAGTAATAGCATCGCCCCGCGGTTTCACTCGCGTAGTTCCCGTTCTCGTGAGAATATGGGGATATAATATAGCCTATGTTCACCGGAGATAGTGTAGCTTCCCAACAGTGAAAGAATTTGTCAAATCGGTCAAGTAGTTTCGGAGCATATTTAATGCAAACAAACAACAAAACAATCAAATCTTTCCTCTTTATTATATTAGTGTAGATGTAGATTTATTTAGTAAGTAATTTTAAAAAAATTTAACCAAGTTATTGTAGAACTGTGTCTGTTAAACTTAATAAAGTTTATTCTATGTGTGACAGTCCGTTTTTCTTTATTACCAGTCTATGTCCGATTATCCGAATGTACCCCGGTCTACATTAATTCGGATAATCGGCGTTCAAGCAGTGGCGGCCGAGTGGTACCGCCCTCGACTTACGAATAGTACGTCGCGGGTTCAAACCCAGCCAGGCGCACTACTTTGTGTTATTAACTTCATCACCACTGCTCTCAAAACGGTGAAGGAAAACATCGTGAGGAAACCGGCATGTCCTAGAACCAAAAATTCGAAGACATGTGATATTCCCCAACCCGCACTGGGCCCGCGTGGTGGATTACGGCCCATTACCTCTCCTAGAGAGGAGGCCTGTGTCCCAGCAGTGGGAACATTAAAAGGCTGATTATAATCGGCGTTCTACTGTACAATTATATTCACATTAAAAATCATTCATTCAAATACATTACAATCGGTCTATCCAGCACTGTACAGTAACACACCCATTTGTATCCGGAAATAAATAACATTATTGTACCTACCGAGGCTCGCGCTTTGAAAACAAGGCGGTGATGCAACTGAGGATCCTTGCCTTGAATATAGATTATGAAGGCTAACTAGTGTGGCAAGTAAGACTAGTTAAAGAGTTGGCCAGATATGACCATAGAGTAAAAAAAATATAAAGGCCTCTCGCCTTTCCACTACAGTGAAATACAACTAGTTGACGGTGCCCCCTAAATCCAGTATCTTCCAAAGGGTTGCGGAATTCTTTGAAAGAGTAGTCGTGGCCCTGGAACGCAAAGGGCGTTTGAAGGAACGCGGATAGGTTTTAGTCAGCAAGAGTCTGACACTCCCTTCCGCTTCTCCGCAGGCTAACAACCTTGGCGAGTTGAACTTTTTAAATAAAGAATAGGCCGTATGAAGAGGGCAAGATGATGAAAATGGAATACGGTGAAGACGCTTTTGCTCTGCAGTTGGACATAACGGGCTCACTGGCCATAGTCTACAGTACACAGACCCGTTTTTTTTTTTTGGATGGGAAATCATCGAATGAGTTCTCCCGCTCTGGGCGGAGCGGAAGGGACTGTCAGACTCTTACTGACTAAAACCCATACGTGATCCTTCTAGTGCCCTTTGCGTTCCAGGGCCGCGGTGACTCTTTCGAACAAATTCCGCAACCCTAGCAGGCACTGAACCTATGTGGACCCGTCTTCTTTGCTGACGGCTCTTTGAGGCGCGCATGGAACACAACGGGATCGGGATCCTTATGCAGTTACAACGTCTAATACCATGACCCACGTTCATCCTGGACTGCATATTGCTAATTAATAGATTTTATACCTGCATTTTTGAGTACTTAATGAACGCCTCTGATGCTGCATGCAGTTAACGTGACCACCTACTGAACTCAAACTAAACAAGAAATTAACCACCGCCTCGAATAAAAATAACCCAGGTATTTGAAACCTGGTATAAGTCAATACTGAAAAGGCTACTTAGCCAGCGTGCTCCATCGTAGACCACATCATCGCTTTCCGTCAGCTGAGAACATGATCAAACGCGAGAGTTAAGTGTGGTAACCCTACTACAATTGGCTTTGTCAGCAATACAGCTTCTTCCAAATCTAGTGAGTAAGTAATTACAATGTAGGACATTATCGTCACTCAGAAATTGTCATCTTACCATAATTTAGCTATAAGTACCTTGTATCTTTAGGATTCAGACATAATTAGGTATCTCCACTGTCACTCTGTCAGTTAAATAAAGTTATTTTTATAAACTCTCCGATGGTAGTTAACTTAATTCGAGCCTATAAATAAAAATCATCCGATGAATCGAGAATTAGATGAACGTGAAGAGCCTATAAGCTATCTCATTAGATAGCTTATAGGCTCTTCACGTTCATTAGTTTTTATGATGAGTTCTATACATTGTGGCTCATTAGCCACAACACAATGTATAGAAGTCATCATAAAAACTCCGGAAGCATTCTGCTCGTGCGGCCGAGGTTGTGTCTGTGAAAACAAGTGGGTGATGCAACACAGCCACCGCCTTGAATATGTTTTGTTAGACGAGTGTCATCACTAGCTGCCTACTCGTACCTACCGACGGTTCTATTTATATCTGCTGCAACTGATTAACGCGCGGCGGCGGGCTGGCGCGCCGTTTCATACAAAAACATGTTTTTTTTTTATATTAACAGCGCCCTGCGGTTTCACCCGCGTTGTTCCCGTTCGCGTGACAATACGGGGATAAAATATATAATAGCCTATGACACTCCACAATAACGTAGCTTTCTATTGGTGAAATAATTTTGAAAATCGGTTCAGTAGATCCAGAGATTACCCCCTTACAACGTCACAAACTCACAAACGTTAACCTCTCTCTCTTTATAATCTTATTAGTAAGTATAGATTTTTAGCTATTCTTTTATAAAGTTTTGACATGATTACCTATGTGTTGAAATTCTTTCTTGTAGTTGCGAACAAAAATATGGATAATTACCTATAATATGTTATAGTAAGATAAGCCTGTTAGCAAAGCCGCTGGTACCTACTACCCACTAAATTATTATGGTCTGTAATATTTTTATTCTGTGGTAAAATCAGATTGTCTGTAAACCGACCACTGTCTGAGACAATTTTACAGCGATGAAAACTTCTCAAGAAGTCGCAACGTAGCCTCCGTCTTGATTGCTAACGTTTTTATACATGAATACCTACAGTACCTACCTATGGACCTACAGTACCTATGGACCTACATTACCTATGGACCTACCTACCGATATTTCTAACTTTCTATTTTTATAATATCATTATTTTTTTTCTCTGGATGGGAAATTATCAAATGACTTCTCCCGCTCTGGGCGGAGCGGAAGGGAGTGTCAGACTCTTACTGACTAAAACCCACCCGTGATCCTTCTTGTGCCCTTTGCGTTCCAGGGCTGCGGTGACTCTTTCGAACAAATTCCGCAACCCTATTTATAATATCTTATATGATGAAATAATAAAATATGATAATTAATTATTACTGAATTTAAAATGTAAGTAACAATATAATTGAGCAACCAATATTGAATGAATATTACTTCTAATTAATGGATAATTTAGATATGAAATTCAAATATGATATTATGTAGATTTTTTTTATTTTGAACTTATATATGATTTATAATGCATGAAATGGTTTAGATATCTAAAGAATATTTTTAGATTTAATTTGTTAATTTAGTATTTTGGGAATAAATGGCTTTATTATTATTATTATTATTATTATTATTATATTTATAATATCTTTGTGATTAAAAATGGCGGCAGGCTGGCGCGCTGTTTCATACAAAAACATGTTTATTTTTTTATTTTTAAACATTGGTAATAACGTTTTCATTTTATAACACGTGTGTGTATTGTTCTTTTCTTGTAGCTGTGATAATAGCCTATGCTGTGGTGAAATGATTAAAGCCAGTTAGCGTAACCAGAAGGTAGGTAGTAGGTACTATTATTTTCTATCATATTATTAATATTCTGTCGTAATATCTGTAAATCAACCGCTGTCGGATTCTATCTTTTCAGCAATGAAATTTTTCATGTAGTCCTTTCAACTTTGCAAATAAAAGGAAATTAACTGTACCATAGATACGAAGAAGCAGGATTAAACAATGAGCGTTTTGAGGAAAACTCAACCAGTTGGCGCCACATAGACGAGAGGTCCTATTCCTTGAAAAAGTAACTTTGAGTTATACATGACGTTGATGTCAATTTGACAAACGTCAGAAAACATTACCGTTTTGACAGGTGTCTGGACCTGGCGCCTCAGTGCTGCCACCTGGTGCTCGATACTTCAGAAAACTCCAATTGAATCTTAATTTGAACGTACCGAAATAGAAAACAAAATGATAATAAAAAGTATTAGGTCTGGGTCTGTCTGTCTCGTCTACATAAATAAAACCTTTTGTATGAAAATACATCGAACTAGGAAGCTATTTACGGTACGAGCCTTACATACATACATACAAACAGCCTTACATACATAATACCTACCTAGCTACCTAATTATGCATGTACATCATCGTTAGTTACAATCCAGTCGGGCACGTTTCTCACGCGAGGCTGTGGTTAATGGAACCGCATTCAGATGTAAAAATACTAAAAATGTGTGCATTTATTTATTGAGGGGAGCGGAATCTACTTGATTGCATTCTAGATGAGACTTTATAATTAAAGAAATAAAAGCTTGTATTAGATAGAGGAGTTCTTCTTCGTTGTAGGCTTTTTACGTAATATCTTTTGCCCCTGATTAGAGTTAAAATGACTTTCAGTCAACGCTAACAATTCGCGAACCCTTTAAACGAAAGGGACCTAACTTAATTTTTTTCAAATATCTCCTGAGACTTATGTACCAATTCTATCAATCAATCAATCTTTTTTATCACTCGGTCTTAGAGTATGTTTTTTACGTTCAGTTTATAACAAAATTATAATTAATAGGCATTTTTAGTTAAGCCCCTTTCATTTTGAGAGTGCGTATTGTCAAAAAGTCTAAAAGCTTGATATCAATCAATCTTTGCTTATTGTTAGCCCTTTCCCAAGTATCTATGGTAAAACTGCGAAAAATTTGTACGGAACCCACGGTGGGAAAGTCCAACTCGCACTTGTCCGGTTTTTTTTTAAGTATTGGAAATCATTACTCGTTTGGCCGAGCGGAGCGGAAGGGAGTATTAGACTCTCACTGAATAAAACCCATCAGAGTCAGAGTCAGAGTCAGAGTTCCACTGCCTCGATGACTCTTTCGAGCAAATTCGGCAACCGCGAACTGACCCCTAAAAACATTACATAACCACAAAGGTTGACTCGTGCGACAATTATTATTAAGCAATGACCTTTGCATGGGCTTGAGGCTTGAGTCACGTGGTCAATTCCTTTTAGACAGTTCAACAATCGTTATCGCTTAGAAATACTTAGAATTAGGTAGGTACCCTAATGAATCTACAGTAGGCACAAACCCTACTAGCAAGACAAAATATGTTAATGTACTTAAGTCAAATGTCGCAAAATGGCGTTCCTTGATGTAAAATTATCAGCGAGTAACAAAGCCTTATAAATATTTTATTCCCGTATTCCCATGGGAATGGGGCCTAACCGGGTGAAGCCGCGGGTCGCTGCTATTTATATGTTTAGGTGACCCGGTCATGCTGATTCGTTTTGCGTTGGGTTTAGTTAAATATATTGAATATGCATTGGACGTTGAACTTCAAAATACAGTTAAACTATGTCTGAAGTATATACATATATTTTTTTAAATAATGGTATCGCGCTAAATGTTGTTACAGACTGTGTTGCCAAAACATAAAGTCATTGTAGGTTTTATTAGATCTGGCTAAAATAAGTACTAAGTTTTTAACGCCTGAATTATTGGGTATTTTAGTCGACTGAGTGAGTTATAAAACCCGAGGACACGACAATGTATTTTACTGTTCTTCGTGAGTGACCAAGACATCGTTTGCAATGCCTAGGTATTTCATTAGTAAGTACTTTATGGTAACCATAAAGGAAATAATATATTACATGTAAATTATTTGTAAGTTCGAGGTTACAATACGTATTGAAACATGCTTTGTTATCGTTATAAAGTTTATGTACTTATTTACTTATTCCATGGTAGTCTGGTCTTACTTATTCATGGTCCATAGATTTTGTATTTTATTCTGCGATTTATTTTCGGTTTTGCTCATTTTGTTAGTGACAGAATAATTATTTAATAAAATGCATACCGACAAATGTTTCGAACCCATTCTGCTAGTTTATTTAAAGACCTGTATAAAGCTGAGTTCACACAATTTAATTTGTCTATTTTACTTAGGTTGCTCGACAATTGAGTTTTTACTTTTGAACCAAACTTATTTTATGAATAAGTTTGCCTAATCCGATATACTTAATATAAATAGGTAGGTGTTTTTTTTCAGAGGCTGTTTTATTGTGAATACTGAGATCAATTTTTGATCCTGGCTGATGAGAAAAGCTAATTCAAAGAATGGATAGGATGTTAGCCAGCCAACAAAATGAAAGCGTAATGAGTTTTTGAGTGCAGTGAGACGGATGCTAAGATTATGTAACGTAATGGATGTCTGATATCTTTAGTGCTGTACTTGCCGATATTTTGAGCCAAGTCACCTTGAAACCCACTTTTATAATTAAGTTTTATTTTTATCTAACTGGTTCAGCTAGTCTTTCTGATTGCCCATTTCTCAATGACTAGCCCGAATTACCAAAGGTCAGCCTTGTGCGGAAAAGGCCTTTGCACAGTTGTGGAACAAAATAGATTGTTTGGCTTTTTAAAACCTGTTATTTTAACTATCTAATTAAAATAACAGGCTTTTTTTTTCTTAGTATGGGAAATATTAAGAATAAAATACCTGTTATTTATTATTGTTCCAGTATTGTCAAGGGGTATGTAACATGTTACCTAGTTAGGTTGGAACCTACTGGTTTGTGTAAGGTCAGACACAGGCAGTAGTTGCTCCCCGTAAGAACTGGTATTCTGCTTCAACCAATTAGACTAAAAGTCCACACTAACATACATGGTTCAGAATAGGCAGGGTAGGTAGTTGATTGATCTTCTAGTAAACTTGGTGGTGGTGCATCGTCCTCACATATACATATTTATGACCATGTAATAAGCCTATATGTTCATAGTTTTATGATGGAAATGTATTTTTTTTGTGTGAAATAAATTTATTTATTTATATATGAAGTATTTTTTGTATTACCAAATATTGTAAAACATTGATTTGAAAAGAGTAACTATAGAGTTTCTTGTCCGTTCTTCTCCATAAGAATCTACCTTTGCGAATGGACGCTAGAGTCACTTAGGTAATTTATGATAATTTTTATTGATGACGATCAAAAGTGCCGTTAATGGCCTAATTTTAAAACGTTTTGACTTTGACTTCTAATTTCTTACTTTCTTAGTAACTTTATTAGGTGCCTAAATACTGAAATAAGTAGAAACCTTCTTACTATCGACTGATTTGCCAATATTATTGGCATTGTTCTCATAAAACATGACAGGTAAGTAGATCTTGATAACAATAATATGAATTAGCGACTGCTAGCACCGAGGGATATTATAAATCAACTAAATACGCAAGGGAGCCTACAATGAGGTCAAACGTTACAAATTTCAATTTACACGACACCTAATGAGCATTTACCATTTATATCTCACCAAGCCAATCGATTTACAACCTTATTCCGATAGACACAACGCTCACAAAATCAAGTTACTCAACTGTCGCAGAAAAGTTTGTCCAGGTGTAGCGTGACTCACTGGTATTCGAATTTAGAACACTATCTGTTATTATTTTATTAAATTATCGAAACATAATAATTATTTATGTCTAACAAGAGCACCCTAATAGTATTATGATTTGTTATCTAATCATGATTTAAGTAATCTGCTTTTATTCATATAAGACGAAATTTCATAAGCCGGAAACCAAACGATATTCGGTTGTCAGTTTGTCATTAACACATTCTCTAGTTCTATTTTCAAACCAATTCCAATAGACCGCAAAATATTAAATATAAAAAGGACGTTTTTTTTTTAAACGCTAATTCTCGTAATCAAATATTTTCAAAGAGTTATTATGTAAAAAAGAAAATAAACATTAGTTTGGTTTACGTTCGATATAGAGGCGTATGTTTATTCGGACTGTAATGTAATGTTTACCTCGCCTAATTTAAAATCATTAATACTTAGTCTGTATCAGCATTAGAGGCAAATGCGAATTTAAAAACACGAGTAGATTTCTATCATTGAAATATAAAATATCTACGGTTTCAATCTTGATCTACTATTATGTAGGTACCCATATAGTACCTGCAGAAACAGAATTACAAGGGTGTCACAATTCTAGATTTTTCTGAGGCGAATTTGCAGACACTGCATTTTCTGTGAAAATTATATCGAGTACTTACCTACAAATAATAAAAACGTATAAAGGACATTGACAGGGACGGACTGGCTATACAATATTCGATGTGACGTTTAAAAGCCAGGCCCTAGCCTGCGAGGGCCCCCATGAACCTAGCTTACGGGGCTTGCTGCAAGTCACGCGGTAGGTAGGGTGTGGGGCCCGCGCAGTCACTACTAACTAAAGTGGAAGATATTTATATTTTAGAAGATAATTAAGCAAAGTAGAAGATCCAGGATTAAAATTTATGAGCTCGCTTCGCACGCTCTGGCACCTACCACCTATTTAAGTTCTTGAGCTTTCCTGCGTTAGTCAAAAATAGTTTCTTCAATTTAAGTATGAATCTTCAAAAGAAAATCAGTCCTATCCGAGGTAGAGTGCAAAATTTTCCTGCATCAGTCAAGAAAGTTACTTACTTTTTTATAAATATGTATGGTTAATAGAAAATCAACCAGTTTTAACAGTGGGTGCAGCTTTGCAGAAACTTGCTCGAAACAATAAAACATCTCAATCCTTAAAAAAGTTATAAACCCTAATCAAAACCATAGACAATATTAATAACAAAATTCTTTTACCAAATCAGACATGGCCGCTGGTATTTTCCCAGCGGCTGATAATTTCGTGGGCTCGGCCGTTCGGCTGACCGTGTGATGGCGCGACGCCTTGGCCCCGTTTCAGCAGGACAAGCGTCGCCTTCGACAAACTGTCCAAGTGTCCATATTGTGCTCGTTCCATTTTTAGATTTGTTAATTAATTGGATGGAGTTGTGATCCTCTTCCCTTTTCGTTTTTGTCTTTGTTTTAAAGTACTTTTTCCCGTTTTTTCGCTTTCGTAGCCGTGTCAGAGCCTCTTAAAGGAACCGTATAGGTATGCCCTTTTCTATTTGGATGAAAAATCATCAAATGACTTTTCCCGGTATGGGCGGAGCGGAAGGAAGTGTCAGACTCTTACTGACCCGCCCGTGTTCTTCCTGTGTAGAGTAAGTGACCTTTGCGTTCCAGGGCTCTTTCGAACAAATTTCGCAACCCTAGCTTTACTTACCCTATGGGGCCCTGTCTTCTTTGCTAACTTCTCCTTCATGAGGCGCGCGTGGAACAAGACGCGCCATCGACCCGATATCTACAAGAAGCCGTGAAGAAGAGACTTCAAAAAAAGGATGAGATTCTCAACTGGACTGAAATTTTAATTTTATTTTTATTCTAACCGACTTTAAAAGTTAGTTAGAAACTTTCGGAATTCAAATACTTAGCTACGTACATTAATAAAGAGTAAACTTTTCTTTGAGTATGTAAAACCCTTATACCTAATAGCTACTTTTTTATATATTTTTTCAATAAATTTAAAACCGCGGGGGTCCGGTGCCGTGTCCATATGAATAATACCTAGATTTGTGGAGGTCATAGGCCCAAATAGCTCTACCTACTCCAATCTCTCTAAAAATAGAGAACTAGGTTAGGAGGAAGGAACAAATAAACAAATATTGAGCCGATACCAAATCAATTGAAATAACTGCAAGAGATTATAGGCGGGGCTACTTCTTCTACCCAGCTACATTAGGATGTAGTGACGGGCCGCGCGATTTGGAAGATTGTCTTTTTGTCAACGCTGATCCAAAAAATTCTGGCACCCAGCCACCTATTTGAATAAATGACTTTAGGTTTTGATGCTGATCATGGATAAACTTCGCGTTCGATACTCGTTTAATTGCAAATAGGGATGCCGATTCCGTCAAACATTACACTTAATCATTGTTGGAACCTCAGGAATGTCTCGAGATATTTTCTAATCGTTAAAATATTTCTATAACAACATAAAATAGCTGCACAGTGGTCCAATTAGGGTCCAGCCTTAAAGCTGAGCCCCTATGTAATTTACATAGCTACTATATTTCGTGTCAACGCACTTTGTTCATGGCAGGTGGCACGCCTTTGTTCTGTTCTCAATAATAATACAAAACACACCCTAAAAGTTTGTCATAAAAACGTGCCTAATTAAATTAAGCATTAGGAATTACTTATAAATAAAAATTTCCATAACGTATCTGATTTATTTTAGTCATCAATCATTTTAAAAATTAAATCGTCTTATAAAAACGACGACATGAAATAATGTGTTAATTTCGGTGACGAGAATAACAGAAATGCAAAAAAAAGGAAATGTCAAAGAGTTCGTGTTCAAGTTCTCAATTTAAAAACTGTTTCTATGACACAAATGTCATGTAGTTCGCGGGAATTTTGTATATAATATATGCCCTCTGAGCCTCATCTATCATTCGTACAGTAGACCGAATGTATCCTAATATTTTTGAACTCACTATTGCATAATGATGGTGTAATACAGCATTTTTAAACTGACTTCACAAAAACAACTTAATACTTAACTTATTTTTTTAATCACGTCATATTTTAATATCCTGTATTCAAAATAATTTCCTCCAATTCACACAAATATTATTTAATCATAGCTCTCAGATTGTAATAGGAAGCAAAACGTTTGATAAATGGCTATAATTTTCGATTAACAAATTAATTCGCCATATCATGCTAGCCACACGATTTTGCATCTTAATTACCATTACTTAAGAACCATATGAGTACAATTTCTCTCAAATCAAGGCTGTCATAAGAACAAGAGATTGTGCAATGCGGACCGACTACCCGGAATGGGGTCATTTCCGAACTCAGCATAATTATGGAACTTTTAAACTTATTTCAAAGTTACAAGATTCAATTTTGAATGGCAGTCTTGCGGGTCTCTAGTTCAATACTGGTTTGCAAAAGTTTGACCAGATATTATAGGATAGAAGCAGTTTGTAAGTAGCGTTTTCATACTAATTAGGTAGAAGTTTGCTTTGCAATGAACTAGTCATCTATTGCATAGTTTTCTACAGTTGTTTTGCAAGAAAAGCATGCGCTCGAGACACATAGGGCTCAGAAGCCACACGTGTCAGTCGTATTACTTGCGATTACATGATCTTACATATCAGACGCATTTCGCTCAATAGATCGCAACAGTGAACGCAATTAAATTGCGTTCACTGGATCGCTATGAAAAATTAGTTGATTTTCATGTGTCATAGGTCCTAAGAACACATTATACAACTAATTAAGTCTCCCACAGATAAGACAATACAATGCATCAACACGTTTTCATAGTTTCTTTTCTGAGGCTAAGACCAATTTCTAGAAAAACGTTGCCGCGTTGGCTCGAAGTTGCCGCCTTTTTGCATCGCGTCTGTCTGGGAACCTTCAGTCCAGGGTTTGAATGCAGTCGCTTGGTGTGGAATCTTGCATGCACGGCACGAGCTAAATTGAAAGCAGACGACCCAAAATTAATCGATTTATGTCGACAAACGAGGTCAAAGTCAAAACCTCGCGAATGATATGAACGATTCTTATTAATTACCGTTTCTTTTAATGGGGGTAAATACCTACACATTTAAGAGGTGTAATTTTCGTATTTTTGAGAAAAAATTAAAACGTTCGGAGTCCCATACTGTCATAAACTTGTCTAATTTTCTTACATTGATTGTCCATGAAATGATATTGCGACTTGAGTTTAACGCTTTATAATCAACTTCAAAAAGGAGGAGGTTATCAATTGTATTTATATTTATATTTAGGTACATATATTCGGGCATAACTCCGTCATATATAGACGGTCTGGCAAAATCATAATTGTGTTCAAATGAAGTTAATTCCGAGATGGTCCTATTCAAATTTCGTAAAGATACTTCGGATTTGGACACAGACAATTCAATAAATATGGACTAGTTGGAAATATTGGAGGTTTTAATTTTTTTATATAAGTAGGTAGGTACTTAATTAATGAGTAGCTATAAAGGTACATTATGTCGTGCCCATATCGTAGAATTTGGTAATTTCACGATGTTTCTATAATATACAATTCTCAGTGGAAATCAAAGATTTTTTTTGGGCTAAGTATGGTTCGTATTGTACATTCATTTGATTGAAGTGTGTATTTACTTGTGAATCGACTTGAATCACAGTATCTTTGTTACGTAGTTTGAAGACTAGCACCATTCGTTCTATAGCCTGTTTTGTGATTTTGAGTCGAAATACCATGAGATACTTGATTTGGTCGGCATTATAAAAGAAAGAAGTAGATGCAGTCAGTGCCCTGCATTACAATATTTCTATTTTATTCTAAATCTTTAGGGGGGTCAGGTTTAGGGGGGTACATTTTATCTTTGCGACATTTTATTTCTTCAATTCCGATATCCACGCGAATGAAGTCACAGGCACAGGTAGTAATTATCTAGATCGCGAAACCCCATACTTATGGTTTCGCGATTTATATGTGGCACCCGCAAGGATTTCATGAAAATAGAGGAAACAATAAAAGGATCAACTCGCATAAATCAAAGACGAATATTAGCATTAGCATAATCAGCCTCCTCTCTCAGAGGAAATGGGCCGTAATCCACCACGCGGGCCCAGTGCGGGTTGGTGAATGTCACATGTCTTCGAATTCTTGGTTCTAGAACATGCCGGTTTCCTCACGATATTTTCCTTCACCGTTTTGAGAGCAGTGTTGATGAAAATAATTACACAAAGTAATGCGCTTGACTGGGTTTCAACCCGCGACCTACAATTCGTGAGTTGGGGCCGTTACCACTAGGCCACCACTGTTCTCTTAGACAAATAATATCTATCATAAATAAAACAGATTTCCTTTGAAATAGATAAGAAACGTCGTATGTGTTCAGTTCCGATTGACCGATTGTAGCGCGGATATGACTTATCGCCGCGAGTGCCAAAACACAGTCGCTATTGGCGCACGGATATTTACGAAAATGAATAATAAGTACTTATAGTAAAAATAGGTGTGTAGGTAATAATCAACACTATTAGTCAATAGATATGATACCTCCACGATATTCCTGAAAGTATGGGTGATTAGGCAAGAGAATGAGAATTATCAAGGCCTTGATAACAATCATCACTTGCCAAGTTAAGTACAAGATATTATGCCAATGTTCTAACTAACATATTTACATAATTATGCATTAAGAGTTTTTTAAAGGTTTTTGTACTTACCTTTTCATAGTCGTACGGATGGAAAGATTCTCACCGAGAAGATTTGCTTACTTTTGCTCACGAGGGGGAGAAGGCAATCAAAAATTATAAACAATATGCTCAGTGCTGACGTAATACTTGAAGGGCCCTTACCCACCAGAAAATAAGCGAGCATGTTATCGTCGATGCAATACTTACGCTTGCCTAGAAGCTATCATAAACCTATGACGCTGGGTCACAAGATTTGAGGTTTTCCTACCTCCAAACTCGTCTACAGTGTGTAGGATGGTAGTATTGGAATAATAAAACTTGATTGGTGACTTGATTGTTTATTTTTTATAGTAAGACAAAAGAAACCCGGGTTTCTAACACTGTTGCATAATATTATAAAATATGATTACACTGGTAACTATTGAAAATTATGATTTGTTTTGCTCTGCTTGAGCGATTTGGTGGGACTGAATCAAAAAATCTGCGCAGTCAATAAAAAAACGAAATTCAAAATATTTTTGAAAATAGATACATTTTCTTTTTTGTACAATGAAATTAAGGAGTTTTCAGTCATCGTGGAGGTTTAAAGTCCACGAGACTGAAAACGCAACGACATCGTTACAAACCAACGTAAATAGGTGGGATTGCATACCATAGAGCATGCAACCCCTCCTATATTAATACAAGATTGATTTCCCATGTTCAAGATGTTATCTTCTTACTGATTTTTTAAACCTACGGAAGACAGAAGAGAATAATATAAAATTGGTAATACCAGTCACGAAAAAATTGCAATTGTAATATTGGAACGATTGAATTTGACAATGTTATGGAGTCTGCCGGCACTTTTCAGTGACATACCTATCTATGAGGTAGTTATCAACTTCGCCCTCAAATTGTTGGTTAGATCATCGACTATAAACCAAGCCTGAGCTAAGACCTGACTCACAGATTATAAATTACAACTGCCTTGTGTTAATGTCAGAATGTTCAGAGCAAGTGCACACTAAGTGTTTCATTCAAATTTATAGTTCACTCTAAGAAGCGGTGGAAATAGGTCGGAAACATTAATTATTTTATATTCAGTAAATAGGTTTAATTTACATTAAGAGATGCTTTAAATTTTTACAAGATTCGCAGCAATTGTTAATAAACGCTTAAATGCGACAATACAATAATGGTACATAGCCAAGTTACAAACGTTTCGTGTCGAATTCTGGAGGGCATTTCTCCAATCGGTAACGCCTCGGTGTCAGCAACTGTAGAAAACGATAAGTTGGTAGCCATGTTGACGCGCCTGAGTAGGCCGGTCGTTCTACAATTTCTTTAGAAAATCGACCTATTCTTTAGTCTCTGGCGATTGATCCTACAGACGTCAAACAGGTTAAAACATAGATTATGTGTTAAAATTTAAACTCTTGTTTAAATGCTTTATACATTAAGTTTAAACATTTTAGCAAAGGATGTAGCGTTGAACATTGTAGAAACGATAAAAATTCATTCTATCATTTTGAACGATGTGAACTTGGCTACGAATGTTCTATTCGTTTGCTCTAACCACGTGACTTAACGTTGAGACGATTTCATTCTCATACATTTGATTCGTTTTCGACTAGCGTTAACGATCGCAGATTATCAACTTGGCTAGGGGGGTAGAAATTTAGAAGTCTGGTTGCACTTCTCCCGCTCTAAAAAAAGACTCTTTCGAACAAATTCCGCAACCCTAGCAGGCACTGACCCTATGGGGCCTCATCTTCTTTGCTGATATCTCTTCGAGGCGAGGAAAACGCCCAAAGTCGACCCGGGCCGTTGTTATAGGTCGGCGAGCAACCCATAGCTCGCCATGCATGAAGGAGAACTTTAAACCCGCAGTCATGCTTGCTGGGAAACGTACGTAAGTACGTGCGCCTCTTCACCCAATAGGGATGTTTCCTGAGAAATAAAAATATGATCCTATTTAGTCCGTCAGTTAGATTATCGAAAAATATTAGACACGTATTTTTTGCTTTATGAAATCTCTAAAAATTGACGAAGATAAAAGGCTTCAAATATCAGTGGGGGCTTGTGACATCACGGCGTGGTGAAAATCGTCGCAACAAGTGACGTCACACGAGTTTTCAACTCACTGTATCGTCTTCGTTTTTTGTTTACGTGAAAAATTAAAAAATACGTGTCCAATATTTTTGGGAAGTCCCAAAGGATTTATTATAATTGTTACTTAAGTTAATTATACTTTTGTTGTTGTGTGTTTTCATGCTGAGCATCGACGCTGTGTCGGTAACCTGTTATATGTGAGTAGGTTACTTCTAGACAAGCGTGCTTCATCTTCGACCACATCATCGCTTACCATCAGGTGAGATAGTGGTTTTAAACGTTTGCCTATCAATAACCAAAATCAAAAAACGCTTCTTTCCTTTTATTTTATTTTGGCGACTTGTGTACAATGGTATGGGTTGCATAATTGTTAACATATTTTTAACGATCTTTGCTAATAAGTCTTATTATGTTGTTTGTCCCTCTATACATAATCAGCCTTTTAACGTTCCCACTGCTGGGACACAGGCCTCCTCTCTAGGAGAGGGAATGAGCCGTAATCCAGCACGCGGGCCCAGTGCGGGTTGCTGAATGTCACATGTCTTTTCTTTGGTTCTAGGACATGCCGGTTTCCTCACGATGTTTCCTTCACCGTTTTGAGAGCAGTGATGATGCAATTAATTACACAAAGTAATGCGCCTGGCTGGGTTTGAACCCGTGACATATAATTCGTCATTCTATGCTATTTCTTTCAATGGAGTGTCAGTGGTTGACCATTGGAAAGTCATAGTGACGCTTTTATATTAGTAGATTAAGATTAGTAAACTTGTAAAAATCAACCATTATGAAATTAATGTTAGACCATTCTGACACTATGGTGGTAGCAGACTTGAGGCCCTGGTCCTCAAAACTGGATCAGATTCGAATAGAACCTCTGTGGTTTTTTATTCCAAAAAAAAACATTGTAGGAGGATAATCCGATAATCATCAGGTTAGATTACGATCACAGTGTGCATTCTGTATCAGTAAACACATGGATTCTGCTGCCTAAGCCTACCGAGCTGATAACACAGCTGATATCACTGCAGGCAACCGATCGTACGATCGTTGTGGACAGATTTGGAAAAGTTTTCGGTGATAACAGTGGAATTCTAGGCATAAAGATTATTGTAGTTTTGTAGCGGGGGAATATCATATCAGCATCTGCACAATATTCAAAGTATCCGACGTTAAAGTGCATGCGAATGCTCGTTATAAGGGTTGCCATGACTTAAAACTGGAAAGCCGAATCGACTAGCCGGACTTCTAGTTAAAATTTAAACTAAATTGGATGAACCAATCTTCTTTGAAACGCAATTCCAGAGAAAATCTAGTATAGTAGGTATTAACAGCCTAACAAAAGCCACAATACTCTAATATAATAACAAAAGCGCAAAGGACATAGTCTAACTTATCCGAAAACGTATCCTAAAAGCCTGACTATGTCCGGCTTTATCCGAACGCCTCGCCTGGCAAACCTAATCGTTATAAAGACGAGAATCGCCTTATCAGAGTCTATGCTAAGGATAGCGTCAAGAACCAGGGTCGCTTGTACCTGCGTAGTTCCCGTTCCCGTGGGAATACGGGAATAAAATTAGCCTATGACACTTAAGCTTATGACTTTCTATTAGTAAAAGAATTTTCAAAATCAGTTCAGTAGATCCAGAGATTACCCCACAAACTGAAACTACTACAACCTCAGGAACTCACAAACTTAACCTCTTTATAATATTAGTGTATAAGTAATGATTTAAATTACCTACATATTGTAACACCAAGGATCTCAGGCCTGTAGTGTTACTTATAATTATAATGAATAAAACACGATTTTGGATTATAGTTGATATTACAAGTGCCATATATTACAATTACAGGTCTGATGATGGAGAACATAGACAGTTGAAGGAATTCCTCAACGATTTACAGCAGTTTCCTATTGTTGGGTTTACTTTTTGGTTACACCACTTATTTATGGCATCTGCCTTCTAAGAATGCTGCTACATGACTTCCAAAATAAAACAAAACATATTTTCCGTATTCATAATTCAAAATACTCTTTATTCTTTTGTTAGACACTTCCACAGTTCTATCGACAAACTTGTCTGCCAGTGACCGTCAGCCAGAGGCTACCATCGTCACAATATCAAGATAGAGGGCAAAGTAGCTTGGCAAATGGCATTAAACTTATCCATCACTACATGAGCATGAACTCTACGCCAATATCCTGACACATTTTTCCTTTTCTATGAATTAGAAAAAAAAAACATTTTACAGAACATACTCCATCGCTTTTCCTCAATCGTTACTGAGAACCCTAGACTTATTAACTCCAACATTTCACAATATTGTTTCCTATGAATCGTAAACTTCTATTTAATCAGATAATAATCCACTTTCCAGAACTTTGCGACGATAATCAGTACGTTAGGAAGTGTCGAATAACAATAGCGATACTTGTGTGGCGCATTTGATAAAAAAAAATATTGATAAATAGAAGGACATCCCATTCAAATCTTGACGACTTAGAAAGCAGCTTTATAAGATGACATGAAGAAAGTAGCAGTAGTAGTAGTAGTACAGGATTAAATTTTCGTTGGGAAACCCCGCAGTCATGAAAACGTAACATAGATAACTAACTCTAAGGAACGTGCAGAAAATATAGGTGGCAGCATAGACGCGTCAATTTACTTATATGTTTCAAATTTGTAACGCTAGATGGCACAGTCTACTTCGTGCACGTTCCCCCAAATGGAGGTTGCAGGAAGTATAGGTGGCAGCACAGGTAAAATATTTACAACGTAAAAGTTTCAGATTTGCAACACTAGATGGCATAGTCTAGGCCGTGCACGTTCCCTATACATAAACTATGCACAGACTCATAGACTCTTGTCTATTTCGATCCGCGATTTTCTTATGTACTTACTTGATACTATGTTGATTGGTCCACACTGTTTTCTCATAGGTACCTATTAATCACACACGCACAGCCAAAACTACTAATCATAGAGAGCTGGATGTGTAAATTCCTTGGTTAGTATAGGATTTGACAAAACTACTACGAGAACGGGAAAAAACGGGATTTATGCGCGTACGAAGTCGTGGGCAAAAGCTAGTGGATTTGTAAAAGAGTAATCATGGAATTACTTGCCGTTTCATCTACCTACATATAGGTATAGTTACTGTTGTTATTGTGGTTGCAATTTTTTTAAATATAAGTAGGTACCTATGAGTATTATGTCCCTTGCTAGCAAACTTATTAATTTTAACTCTGCTGTTATTACTTTGTTGTACTTCTTAGTAGTAGTACCTACTTAGTGTTATTTTAGATGCGTCGTCCTCACGTAGGTATAATTAATTAATTTATTTATTTATTTATTAAAACTTTATGCACTAGTAAAAAAAACTGTACAAAGGCGGACTTAATGCCTTAGGCATTTTCTACCAGTCAACCTTAGGGTAGTGCAGAGACAACATGGCAGGTGCAGGAACTGACTTCCCTGCAACACAAACGGAGAGGAAAAATATACAATCATAAATACATTAATTGATTAATGTATACAAAATATTGTAACACTTATATTTGAAAGAAGTAACAATGGAGTTTCTTGACCGTTCCTCTCCATAAGAATATACTTTTTGCGAATGGACAACTAGTCACTATAATATTTTTATTTTCAAACTGTTTTAACGTTCAAAAGTGCCTTTTAACTGTCTAGTTGAAGTAAATGAATTGACTTTGACCATTATAGAAAACGATGAATTGGAACTGTGCGGGCATATATGATATCAAATCATTTGAATGTTAATTTCTAGTAGTTATTATTACATTTGCAGTTTTGCAAGTTAATTTAATTGACCTTGTATGATATGACCTCTTAACTATGTACTTGTTAAGTGATTTATTTAGCAACATTCTTCAAGAACTGCTTACAGTAGGCTTATTTATTATTTATTAAATTTTATGCTCTAGTTAAAACAATATACAAAGGCGGACTTAATGCCATAGGCATTTTCTACCAATCGACCGGATTATGTCGTACCTACCAGCATTGCTTGTTTTTACTAAAAACATTCACAAATTAATCAAGTTCAAATCTACCAAATTGGGTAAATTTCATAATTTCTACAAAATATCCACGTTATTAAAATAACAGGACCTTTCTCTGCCTTTTACAGACGTTTACGTGATCGCAGCCTCCCCGAGTCTGGGAGAAAGTAGCCTGCCCACGAGACTACAAGTTTCCATACCGGTGGCATCGCCCACAGCTCCCTGGCAAACTGATTTAGTACAGTCAGCGACAATGCGGCTTAAAGGAATTTTTTTTTAAATAAAATTAAAAAATAATAACTATAATAGCAGACTTACTCTTTTACTTTAATTTCTTTCAGTCCAGTCAAAGGATATCTAGTAATAATAAAATGGCGGCTTCCCCACTAGAACGCTTGCGCAACACTCATAACGTCATCCTGAAAATGATTGTTGGCAAACCGGACTGGGTGGATATAACTGTAGGTAAATAAGTTAAAAACAAATAATAATAAAATCGCATATAACAAAAATCAGTTACTAATACTCTAACAATATACCTATGGACGAGTCTTGGTCTGAAATAGGGATGGCGATCTGAGATCGATTAATCGAAGAATCGATTTTTCAGTCCCAAAAGATCGTTGTTTTAAATCGATATGCAGTAGATACTTACTGAATCGATCCAGTGAATTGATGTTTCACCCTTGAAAATCACCTTTCGATTTTTTTTTGTATTAATTAACGATTTTTCAGAAATCGATCTTTTAGACCTCGATTATTTTGTGAATCGATACTTCAGCCTACGATTTGGGTCGATTTAAAAATCGATTCTTTTCGGAAAGAATCGCCATCCCTAGTCTGAAATAAAAATATTTTGTATTGTTTTATAATTAATTAATTGATTGGAATAAGTTGGAACTATGTAATCTGTAAAGATCCTACTTATTCCAAGTACTTAATTGTTTTGCAAGGCTGTACCTACTCGTAGTTATGTGCTATGCTAATGAAAAAAAAACCAAAGTGATCTTGATGACTTTTATAGCAGACTGTACGCTTTATTGCTTTGTTTGTCTGTTGGTTTTCCTTATAGCGAGCAGGAGCATCGAGCAAGTATTTGTTGTATTTAATAATGTAATTCTTACATTGGTTAAATGGTATTAAGAAGATTTTCAGATTTTTTAATACATAAAAGATGATGGATGATTACTTCACGACATGATATTAATGTAAGCGATTAAATCAACAACGATGAATTAATAAATTGTTTGTTTTATTGACTAGTTTGGTTCGTTAACCTCTTAGAATTTAAATTCATCAATCATACAGTCGGAGATTATAAATAAAGTAATAAGTAGAGATAGCAAAATCAAACGCACACAAGGTTACATGTACGACCGAACACCATGACTTTTCGCTTGGGCTCTTTGTAAGACGGGTTTTTGATGACTTGCATCCATCGCTGAATGCCAGAAATAGGACCGCACTGACTTTAGTTGACGCTTGGTACTTTAGTATTATACTGGCTGTGTGAATGGCAGAAGTTATAGCAAAGAAACATGCTCCCGGGATAAAAAATGTGTGCCAAATTTCATCCATATATCTACCTACGCTCAGCCGTTCTAACGTGAAAGAGTAACAAACATCCATACATACAAACATTCGCGTTTGTAATATTAGTAGGTAAGGATAAGGATCATCTGTGGCTTGGGGGAAGCCTAAGTCCAAGAGTGGATGTCTTTCGACTGACATTGCGATAATGATAACATAATATGTGCTTTCATTGCACGTACAGTATGGAGTGGGATTCACTACTGGAGTACCTATGTGTTTCGTAATAGTCACAACGTGGAGGTCATTAAGTCCTTCTGTGTCATCGACCACATCAACGCCTGTCATCGAGAGGGGTTTTTGTCAAACGCGAAAATATCAATATTAAAAAAGAAACATACATTATACAGGGTTATTTTGTAAAACACCAACAACCTCTTAAGGGGTCATTGTACTTATCATTATAAACAACTTATACTATGGGCCCAACCCGAAATCGCGAAAATAAAATCAGCTGTTCCCTTACGAACATAAATGTAAGGAACAGCTGATTCTTTTTTCGCGATTTCAGGTTTGGTCCCATAGTAAAAGTTGTTCATAATGATGAATATCTTAATTAAGCACTCCATTAAATATAATCTTAATTAAGCACTCCATTAAATATAAAACTAGAAAAGATATAGTTGAACTGTCAGTTGAACATAACATTGAACTGTCCTGTGTTGAGCTAGATAAGCATGTCATAGTGTGCGTTTACAGACCCCCCAATTATCAAAACTATTCTATTTTTGAGTCGGTCATGGAAGATGTTATGGCAAAACTTGCAAGTGGTAATAAACTTTTAATTATCTGTGGAGATTTCAATATTAATATTGTTGAAGATAATTCAGATAGCAATCGCTTTTTAAGTCTCTTTAGGTCATTCAATTTATCAAATGTGTTCATTGAACCAACCCGAACTACGTCAACGACTGCTACTTGCATTGATAATGTTTTTTGTTGCTGCAACTACTTAGAAAAAGCCATTGTAAATTGTCTCCCTTCTGATCACAGTGGGCTAACGGTAACTTTTGAGTCCACCTCACCTATACAACAAGTGCAGATACAATCAAGACCGATAACATCAGGTAAATTAAATAAATTTAACAGCACTTTAAGCAACAAGTTAAGTGGTCGGGATTTCACAATGAATAATGGCAATATTCTATATAAAGAATTTTTTTCTGTTGTCCAAACTGAGTTCAATAATACTTTTAAAAAGACAACTAAAACTATCTGCCCTAAGTTTTTATTTAGTGACTGGGCGACTAAAGGACTCAGAAAAAGTAGGGAAAGACTTTACGAGCTATACGGCCTTAAGCCTTATATTAATACTGAAGCCTTTAATAAGTATGTAGCTACTTACTCAAAAATTTATAAAAATACTTGTAAGGTAGCTAAAGCTTTATACATAAGCAAAAAGGTAAAAACAGCAGACAACAAAGTGAAGACGGTTTGGAAAATTATAAATAACGAAACAAACAGGAATAAAAGACATAATACGGATTTCACATTGGAGACTACTCAGGGTCTTATTAGTGATAACCTAAAAGTTGCTCAAGAATTTGTAAATTTCTTTACCAGTATCCCTATTAAAACTACTGAAGCTTTAAATTCTTCGCCTTCGCTTGCTTTTGATTTATTACAGTCGAATGTGTCAGCCTGCCCGACTGAATTTAATTTTAAGCATATAAACCCCTTAGTAGTAATGAAAGCTTTCAAACAAATCAAAATTAAACTTACGGAAGATTTATGGGGATTGTCTATCAAAGTTTGTACCTCAATTATTGAGACTGTAGCCCCTTTCTTAGCTTTAATATTTAATTTGTGTGTGGATCAAGGAGTCTTTCCGGACCTAATGAAATTCAGTAAAGTAATACCACTTTTTAAAAACGGGGACAGTAAAGACACAAATAATTATAGACCAGTATCCGTGTTGCCAGTCTTCAGTAAGGTATTTGAAAAAGTGATGCTAAATCAAATGCTTTATCATTTTAACACGAATAACATCTTGCATGATAAACAGTATGGTTTCACCAGAGGACGTTGTACTACTGACGCTGGTGTCACCTTACTGAAGCATATATTTAATGCGTGGGAAGAGGCACAAGATGCCATAGGCATCTTCTGCGACCTATCTAAGGCGTTTGATTGCGTGGATCACGAAACATTACTCCTGAAACTTGGGCACTACGGACTGGGCAAAACAGCTTTAAGCCTTGTTAAATCTTATTTGAATGATAGACAGCAAGTAGTGCAAATAAACGGTGTTAATTCATCGGGCTTAAACGTGAAAATGGGCGTTCCACAGGGCTCAATTTTGGGTCCTTTTTTATTTTTAGTCTATATAAATGATTTACCCCATTTACTGCAAAACAAGCTAAACATGGTCTTGTTTGCTGACGACACTTCTTTGATTTTTAAAATAAATAGACGTAGTAATAATCTTGACATCGTAAATAATGCCCTTTTGCAGGTCCAAAATTGGTTCACTGCTAATAATTTGGTTTTAAATGGGAAGAAAACGAAGTGCATAAGATTTGCTTTACCAAATGTCAAAAGTAGTAATTGTGATATAGTATTGAACAGGGAAAAACTAGAATTCGTCGATAGAACGGTTTTCCTGGGGATTACGCTTGACTCAAGGCTACAATGGGGTCCTCATTTAGCATCTCTTGCAGGACGTCTAAGCTCAGCAGCATATGCTGTTAGGAAAATCCGCCAATTTACTGATGTTGATACCGCGAGACTAGTCTATTTCAGTTACTTTCATAGTATAATGTCTTACGGTATCTTGTTATGGGGCCGGGCTGCAGACATCGAGTCAATTTTTATTCTGCAGAAAAGAGCCATCAAAGCCATTTACAATCTACGCCGGCGTGATTCTCTAAGGGAACTGTTTAAGGAAATTAACATCATGACGGTACCTTGTCAATATATCTATGAAAACATTATGTACGTTAGAAAAAATCTACATCTCTTTAGTAAGCGAGGCGACAGACATAATTATGCTACTAGAAATAGGGATCAATTAGTTCAACCAGGTTTCAGACTAGCTAAAGTAGCCACATCTTTCATGGGGTATTGTTTAAAATGTTACAATAAAATTCCTCCCCATATATTAGAACTGAATGAAACGAAATTTAAAACTTGTATTAAACGCACATTATGCAGGCAAGCATATTATAAGTTGGGGGATTACATTGAAGATAATAATGCTTGGCTAAATGCCGGTCCTGCTCCACAGCCTCAACCACTTGGATAAACAAGTTTAGGATTTTATATTGGAAGAGATGCTCGCCCTTTTTTATTTTTTGTCTCATTTATTATTCTTTTTTTTTATATATAATATTAATTTGATAATTAATAATTTCTCTTTTTTTTTTTTTACTTGTAGTTGCTTGGTTTTTGTAAACCATAGTTTTGTATAATGTAGAAGCATTTTATTTTCAAATATTGTAAATGTGAGTACCATGGAGCCATTTACATGTGATAAGTTATAGTTTACTTTGTTACTTGAACTAAAATGGCAGTTGAGAGCATGTCATGCTTGCTCAAATGTTTCGCTGATGGTGGCGTGTGTGTTGGATCATTCGGTTCCCTTCAAAATGGTTGAGCTAAATGGTGCCAATACACGCGTCATGTTCGTGAACGGGCGCCGTCGGTTGAGACTGGTCACCTCTTAACTGCCACTGACTTGTTTTAATCTTTATACTTTGAATTGTTTTTATAGTTTCCTTTTTTTTTGCATTGTCCTCACATATAGAAGCGACCAAGGATGTAACCAAGGTTATGTAATACAGAACATAATTTAAAAGAGTGTCCGTGGAGTTTCTTGCACGTTCTTCTCCATAGAGATCTACGCTTTGGAACGTGCAGATAGCTTCACCTCTTTCGACTTGACAATTCAAAAGTGCCTGTAAAGGGTTTAATTGAAATAAATGCTTTGAATCTTTGAATCTTTGAATCTTTGAAGAGGTTGTTGGTGTTTTACAAATAACCCTGTATAGTCGTACACCAAAAATAATAAATACTTTCTAAATACTAAATGCTTTCACATTCTGCAATAATTCCTTCACGACCTTAAAAGGCTAAAGTGGACGGATAGTGAAGCATTACTATCTGGATTAAAGGATAGGGGTCCTTTAATCAAGCAAATTTGTAGGTATTGTAACTAAACCAACTTAACCACAAATCATAAATATTTCACGATTTCGTTTTTCCTTGTAAATCTATAGTAAACAGGAAAATTTAAGCAACCTAATTAGGTAGTTACGATTCGTTAGAATTAATTAAGCCATGATCATTTACACGGTACAATTGACGTTCCGTCAAGTTCAAAATTCGAAGGCAAGAATCTATGGCAAAAATAACTCCATTTGGCACTCCAAATTTAAAATCCCTTAATCTTACGTCATGAGCGTTACTCTAATGTAATGCGTGTTGATATAAACAGTAAAACCGTGCGAAGCCAAAGAAAAAACATGTTTGTTTTTTTTTTGTCTATAGTTCTACAGACTAAAAAGACTGCTTGGGTCTCTGATGATTTCCATCCGTCACAACAATATCCAAACTATGAGTCACTTACAACTCCAAATCACTGTTTATGTAGATGTGGCATATAATGTGATTTTAATGTTTAACAATATTACTATAATATTTTTGTATTTCTATTTTTTTTTGTTGTTTAAATCCCAACCCAGCAAGTGTTCAACTGTACCGATCAAACGAAGTACTTATTTAATATCTCTGTACCGTTTATGTATCATACGTACTGTTGCTTTTCCAATTTACTTTAGACACTGGCA
The DNA here is from genome assembly GCA_905332915.2 of Hecatera dysodea. Taxonomy (NCBI): domain Eukaryota; kingdom Metazoa; phylum Arthropoda; class Insecta; order Lepidoptera; family Noctuidae; genus Hecatera; species Hecatera dysodea. The sequence goes on from HG995303.1 coordinate 17,626,836, forward strand.
GAATAACCGACATCGGCTTTGCTTGCCATAAAATATAGAATTGAACTTAATCCATAGAACCAAAGACCTTACAATAATATGGACCAGAAATACCTACGAAATACGCGTGCATACCTACTATAAATCTGGCCCAAAAGATGGCGGCCATTGCTAGGGAAGCACATAAGTAATCAAAACCAAAAAGTATCGATATCGATACCAGAGTTACTAACATTTCTTATGGTACATTTAATTTTGTTACTATCAATACTATTAAACTTTGGATGATTAGATTACAAGGGGTGAGAAGCTACATTTTATGAGCGACTGACTGACTTCGAATTTTGTTTTTGCGAGTGACTTTAAGGACAACCGAGGTTTTTTGCGATTTCAGGTTCTGTTCTACATTTAAAGTTGTTCATAAAGATTACTCTGACCCTCAGTATCGCTATTTCAACTTTAAAGGTGTGCATGTGTAGAGTCGATGGAAAACTTAATATTTGTTACTTAGCAAAAAGGGGCCGCAACGGAGCGCTTTTGTAAGGGACCGCGCGGGCGATCGTTTTACGTAGGCTCGGCCCATAGAGTATAAATATTGTAGAAAGATACTAACACTGAGGTATTAAAAGGATTAAAACAACAAAGTAATATGAAAAATGTACCTTTATTCACTATAATATATCACCAGGTCAAAGTAAATGCCTAATGTTAGTGAGATATTTATTAGGCACTTTTGAAAGTCCCAACCATTACCAATTATTGTGAACTATCCATTGAAATCTGAGTTTAATTTTATAGAAACTAAAAGTGGCCTTCTAAATCACATTACGAACTAAATCATGTATAACAATTTTATTAACATATAACTACTTCTTAAATAACTTCTGGCAACTTGTGACCTATAATTACCGTTCATTCGTTCAAGTAGGAGAAGAAAAACCATAATTCTGACCGAAAAGACACATTTATTTAAATAAATGTAATGTAACTGTTATTATATCCGAAAACGTACCCCTTCGTTTGTTTCAGAAAAAAAAAACTTGACCATCGATATTATTCAATGTTAATTTATTAAAATAGTTTCTTAAGGATAGCTTTTCACAAGCCACTTTTGGCATAGTACTTCATTTTTAGGGAACCTGTGTAAATAAAAAACATGCAAATTTATTTCAGTTTGATGCAGTTAGTGGAACAAATCAGAGTGAACTAAATAACCACCACCTACTGCATGACGAATTGATATTGTCGTTTTAGTACTATCACTATTTTTATTTTTATTCTGTTAGTTTTATTTTCAAAATCGTCTCTTCAAGCCCTTCATTTTGATACCCTACTCAACAATATATAATACAAACTAAAAAAAAATAACTTTCTTATCGATAGCTTATTTAATAAAAGACATCACTATTTTGAATTGTCATTTCTATTGTAAACAAAATATGATATAAATTTAGCAAATAGAGGTAAATATCAGAAATAATTTGTATGTACATGTGGGAACTTTGATTCTATAAATAAAACAAGGATAGTTATACAAAAAAAATAGCAGTATGATAAAGTTTTTCTTAAAATACGGCTACTAACCTGTGCATGTTTAATTAGGCTCGATTGGGGTTTTTCCTTGCACCACACTGAATTATTGCACACGTAGGCATATTCAATTTGCTCCACTAGACACTCACAGCACAATACAATTTAGTTTGGAGCGTTTTTATCCCTAAAAATCGTAATTTAAACCCAATGTTGTTGTTCACTTGACAGCTGACGTACTTCAAAACCACGGGCCCAAACAATGGCGGATGGCACGCGAGGTACGTACATTGACGGATATGTGAAAATGTTGTCAGGAAGAGATAAAACAAATAGTGTGACGTCTCTTTCTTCAAATGTGAAAACTCATTGGTTAAAAAGAGACAAAGTGTAGTTTCTTATTTCTGTATCGATTTAATAGATATTTGTATAAGCAAATAAGATATAGAACATTACGGCATCTCTATATATTCTATACTCTAAGCATAGAACACATTGATTAAGTTTTAAAAGTGACACATTTCGATTTCGATAGTATTTGTCAATCCATAGAGTACAGTATTGACGTTTTCACGCCACCTGCACGAAAAAGTGAAATTATAAGCCATGCAAACCGAACTTAAAGTACGTCATTATTGCCAGCGACGGCTATGGTCTGTCCCATTGCTGCCAAATACAGGTCGCGCGGTCTAAGAGTCTTTCTAAATTCAAACCACATTGTTGCCCGCGGCGGGATATAATGAAATTCAGTATAATATTATTGCCAGTGGGCCGGAGGCACAGCGCCGGAGACGCCACATGCTGCTAGCAGCAGGGGCAACAGGAGCCGCTCGTGGCGTCACCTCTCTTCATGACTTGAGCACTTTACTTGCAGTAGGTGTGAAAGTAGAGTATACACCAAGGGGATAAAGCAGTGTCTTAAGTCAGGGGCGTCGTATTGGATCCCGAACATAATGAAGTTAGCGTAGTCGATTTCGAGAGTCGGCGTAGTCGAGTTCGAGAGTCGATGTAGTCGAGTTCGAGAGTCGGCGTAGTCCAGTTCGAGAGTCGGCGTAGCTGGCATAATGCCACTTGTAGCCTTGTGTTATTTACTAGCTTCTTCCAGAAGCTGGGCCAGCGTGGAATGATCATAAGTGAATATACTCTATATGTATAACATGGTGTGGTACCCATGTGGAAACCACCTACTACTCGTCTAAATAAATTGCTCTTTCCCATTGTAGCAGCAGCTCCAACATTTTATCTGTGAGGGACTTACAACAGGATACTTCACAATATTAACCAGTGTTTAAAATAGGCAGTTCGGCACTACAGATAATCATTGGGTATTCCCGTTACGATATTTGTGGTCATGACTAAATTGCCTTCTTTATTTAAATTGATAAAATAATTTATTAATAATGGCAATTGTCATTATTTTGATTACCTAGGTAGGTTCCAATTTAGAGACAATCAATGTGCTTTATTACTCGTATTTTAACAACATGTTCCTTTTCCCAGACGTTATGTTTTAAATCGTAACTAATGGACTTTTGACACAACGCAAAAAGCTGTAATCTTTTTCTAAATCTACAAAGAAGCGACTGTTTACCGTGGCCGTTTGCCTGGTCTCTTATCAGTTTATCATTTAAGATTGGACTTTAGCGAAGTATCTACAAACAACGTTCTTCCATTTTCCTACGCCTTATCTCTGTGTTGTGTGTAGAATATATGACGCCCTCTTCAGAGAGTAAAGGATATTATGATTGTGACGTCACTAATCTGGTAATAAAAGGGAATCTTGACTTTGAGCTGAAGTGGAGTTGCGTGCTATCGGTATCACTATAATCTTGTGTTCGGATCTTTTATTACTTACGTGCCATTGCTATCATGATTATTTAGTGAAAAAGAGATATTGTTATACGTACCTAATGTAAAGCTACGTCTCCCTTCCAAACCTGAATAATTATAGTTTTAAGACGACATAGCCGCGAACAGATGAAACTACCAGCCTGCTAAGGAACTTGATCGGTTTCAAAAGTCTTCGCGACTGAGTTCTGTTATCGCACCAAACTCTTGATAAAAATTAGAGTACTATAGTCGACGAGGAAGTATCGACTGTTTAAACTATACGAAATGAAAGACTAAGCGTTAACACTAAATTGACTGACGTCGATCAAAATTGATAAATGTCATCTGTCAACGATCTTTTGATTGGTGCGGAGAGGTCAAGGTTATTTTTAGCTGTAAAAGAGTCTCTCTCAAGGAAGACCCATGTTTCTATAGAAATCTCTATAGACAGCAAGGCAAGGAACATAACATAATTAATTCAGAGCATTATAATGTAAACAACAACAAAATAGTTCCAAAAACTATGTAGAAAATGTCAACTGCTTTATTATTTAGAATTCATTCCAAGAATTCATAACTATTTGGCAATACCCAGGCGCCAAGAGTTGGCACAACTCCCCGTTTACGATCACAACTCAATGACAAATTACTTGGGCTAAGCTTTATTTGAACTGAACTAATTAGCAATAGCCTAATTAATTATGAGGGAAAATATTTAAATTTTGTTAATTAGTTGTGATTGTAACCAATAATAATTCTAAAATTCAGGAATTGAGGAAAACGAATCTTTAGATTTTGGAATGATATACAACTTACTTATTAAGACAAAAATATTGGTTCTCCCGGAAATTAGGGAGAATCCAAACCAGCTAACAAAAGGTAATCGAATTAAAACTGAGGGGGAAACTATAAAGGAACGAATTTGACCTTATTTGACACGTGGAGTAAACTACGCTGTGCCATGGACGTCATTAATAGTGATGCCTTGACTTGTTTCTCCTCCAAACTTACCACCGAAGCCGCCCAAATAGGTAGGTTAGTATCTACATGTTGGAATTTCGTGAAAAATAACAATTAACATAGAATGCGTAGATTAACAGAATATCTAAACGCAAAACTTGAAAAAGGGGTCATTGTCCCTGTTGAATTCGCAAAATAAAACTATTGTTCAGAACGTTTTGTCGAGTTGTGGGCTTCTAGTTCACCCGTGTATTCCAATTCCATATTGTATACCGAATAATGTGGCACAATATCAATTTTTTTACTGGCATTATTCGAAAGATGAACCCAATAAAGGAGAAGGAACAATTCCGATCAATAAATGATTTAAACAAATCAAGGAAAAATACTTTGTTCCTTCTCAAATACATAACAAAGGGCGTAACACAACACATGGCTCCAATGAGCAGTTTATTGTCAAAGTAAGCGGCTATTAAGCTTCAGTTTCGGCACACATGCGGGTGGATGAACGCGAGGTCAACACACTCCTTTGTCGCCACTCTTTAGTCTACGGATTATACACGATACAGCGATACTGTTATGTGTTATTATCTGTGGTAGTTGTAGGTATGGCGGGATTTTAGTAGGTAGATCGATTTTTAAATCGGGCTTTTCTTAAGATTTTTTTTTTTTGAAAGGACCACTCGCAGTTCACCACATTAAGGCTGGTTACTGCTTAACCGGGCAGTTCTTAAGATTTATTTTATGTGTGATAGATAAATAATGGGTATGTAAGTTAGGGTTGCCAACCGTCCTGTTTTCCTACAATATGTCCTGGGTTTCGTACTATCCTGGGCTGTTCTGAATAGTTTCTAAGCAGCGTCCGGGGCAGGTCGTATAGTTTATATTGGGATAGATATGACGCGTTAACAATTTTATGATTATTGGTTAACTCAGACACAATGCTGGAAACTGTTGGGTTTGAAAAGCATAATAAGTACTTACAAATATATAAGTTTACAATATTATAATTTATTAGATACTTACTAACCGAAGTTTAAAGTTTTTTCATTATATAATATATTTATTATGTAACATTATATAATAAAGATTTTTTTTTATATTTGATGCATTGGAAGTGGTCATTTCCTTCTGCGAAGCCGAAGTAGTAGTGCGAAGGAGGCGGCGGACCGTGTGAGGGAGTGGGAAACCTCACGCCCCAGCCGCCGCAACAAAAAAGACACACCGGGCTTCACCGGGAGTCGCAGGGCGATACGCGGCCACCGTAGCCTGCAGGCCTGCGGATGGCGAGCGATGAGTGGCTCGTCGTACGATGATAACCAGGCCCGGGTCGACGGCACGGCACGTCGTGTTGCACGTGCGACTCAAAGAAGACCGGACCCCATAGGGTCATGGCAGTGCCTGCTAGGGTTGAGGAATTTATTCGAACGGAAGAGGAACACGGGTGGATTTTGGTCAGTCCGACACTGCTTTCCACCTCCGACCAGAGCGAAAGAAGTCATTTTATGATTTCCACTCAAAAAAAAAGTTCACATATAAGATAATGATAATAGGTGAACCTAAAGCCAGACATCACAATTATGTTCATATTAACATAGACTATTACATTAATTCAATCGTCCCAAAGCACATAAACAAAACTAACAAAGGTCAATTGAATGATATATCAATTAATGTAATTTTACCTTGAAAATACTTACTTGTTTATATTTAGGTGTATTACCATGTACTAATGCAAAATTTTAATTAAACGATTAGCTAAAACCGCTACCGAACTTCCTACATACTTATGTACCTACTTATAAAATTGAAGGACATCCAGGAGTGGTAAACCGTGACGTATATTCTGTCTATGGATTCTATAATGTATCTACAGAGCTATGGTCTATTGGCAAAACTATAGAAATCGAATAGGTATATTTATGGCTTGTGTATTGAAGAATTGTCAGGATATTTATTGTACGTAGGTATCCATTGATCCATTGTGTTACCCTGATACAATAAAAACACGTAGATTTATGCCTAAGTAATAAAAAAATGTCTGAAAGAATTTCAGTTGATACCTAACTATCGTACCTATATTATCATTATCAAAATTCAAATACGTATTTATTTAATCTCCATGTACAGCAGTGGTACAAACAACGGCGGTCGTCACAACACAAGCCATCAAGCACAACTTTTTTTATATAGATGGGAAATCAGCATAATTATATGACTTCTCCCGTTGGGCGGAGCAGAAGGGAGTGTCAGACTCTTACTATTCAAAACCCTAGTGTTCCTCCTAATGCCTTTTACGTTCCAGGGCCGCCGCCCGGGGCACACCGGGGTGACTTTTTCGAACAAATTCCGCAACCCTGGCAAGCAGCTAACCTTAGGGTTAAAAAAAAACTACTACGCTTTAACAAGTCTTAACCTTGGACTGTCCCAAACTGAAAACCATTGGAAACATTCCACATCAGTATGTGATTAGCTTCCGAGAAGGGGAAAACAGATAGACCGTACTTATCATATTTTACCTCCTTCCTGTGATCACAGCTGAAACGCATCCGTCAGATCACAATCCATAGTAATCTGACGGATACATAGATACATGACTTTTGGGGGAATCAAATGAAATACGACACTCGATGTAAGCACATAATTAGTTGTCCGCCTGTTCATATCACGTTCCCCCATCAGACTGACACAAAGAGTGATGAGAACCATTCTTTTCGGCTCGTATTTTTGGCGCGAAGTCGTTGACTCGGCGCCATCTTTCTTTTGTCGGAAAACTAATTTATGTGAAGTAGTTTTCCATGTTTGGGCATTGTTTTTGTTTAATTGCTGATCCTTTTATTTGGTTTGTATTTTTGTGTGTGAGAACTAAGGACTTCTTAAAGTTGTAGAGACCATTATGCTATACAGTACAAACGAATGTTTATTATATTATAAGTTATAATGTTTATATTGTATCAATGTCATTTATTTGTATTTTTTTTGTATTAAAACATAGTAAATATTAGATATTATAGGTACCAAATTAGCGGCATCCCCTAAGGAAACACCTTTCAATTTCATCTGTATTCCAGCAATAATTTAGGTTGACATCCAGCAGTTTTTTTTAAACTACAAAATACCCAAATATTTTAGAGCTAAGTAACAGCAACTAAACCAAATTAAACATTTTAAATCCTTAGTACTTACATAAAAACAATAAAACACTAATGTAAGTACCTACTAGGTACCTAAGCATGACAAGTTGTCCTACTTAGATAACAAGTAACGTTTAGCGAGGATAATAAGTAATTTAGGTTACAAACATTATATACTTAGGTTTATGTATGCAGTAGATTGTATTTAAATCACTTGCTTTACCAGCGACTTTGTCCACGTGAATGTCGGAAATTATCTTAAGGGAACATGCTTCATGCTTCTGGGATAACAACGCGGTAGTCTATGTGCTATTCTAGACTATAATCTATCTCTGTGCCGAATTTCATCCAGATTAGTTCAGCCGTTTTGGCGTAACTGAGTAATAAATATCCAGCCAAAGTTTCGCATCAATGTTAGTGGTCAGATGTAACCAGTACGTAGCTTTTATTTAAATCATTCTACTTTGCACTCCAATAAGTAGGTTATCAATACATTGCATTCAGCTGGTGTTATGATTCAGTTGTTTGTTATCGACTTCACGAAATCGTTTGTTTTCCTCGTTTTAGCAACGAACTAACAACTCCTCATAGATTGTAAGTAAATAAACTAATCTAAACAAATTTAATAACGCTTAGATGTTCATGAAAAATACTGGTAGATAAGTACTGCTGCTTCATACCCTATGATTATAAAACGCATATCAGCAAAAGCAGCAAAAATATTATTTTTGAAAAGAAAAACCATTATACACTTACCATTTCAAGTAACGAATGGAAGAACGACATTTTGAAAAACCAAAAACGAAGTACGATTGATTCATTCACTTGTATGTCGTGGGCTCAAACCCAGCGAAGCGTATTACTTTGTGTAATTAACTTCATCACCACTGCTCTCAAAACGGTGAAGGAAAACATCGTGAGGAAACCGGCATGTCCTAGAACCAAAAATTCGAAGACATGTGACATTCACCAACCCGCACTGGGCCCGCGTGGTGGATTACGGCCCATTCCCTCTCCTGGAGAGGAGGCCTGTGTCCCAGCAGTGGGAACATTAAGACTGATTATGCTTATGCTTATTCACTTAATACCCAGAAATTAAGATAAGTTTCCTGAAAATCCAAAGACCTGAGTATCCATTTCAGGTGATGAAACACCAGCCTCTCTCCAGCTCTAGCCAGGCAAGATGCAGTTCAATCAGACGACGCAATTGGAAAAACCGCTGCGTTACTTAATTCAATTCAATTCAAAATTCTTTATTGCGAACTAAGTGTACAGAAGTGTAGTGTACTAAGTGTACTAAGTGTACTTAAATCACGTAATCCTTCTTATAAATTGCAGCTTGAGTAAGTAGGTTACTCTACTATCTCTTTTCAAAGGAAATACTATAAAGGTACGTACTAATTTAAAATTGTACAAGGTACCTACTAGCTTTTGCCTGCGTACCGTATACATACCTATATCGTTTTTTTCGCGTAACCGTAGAAATTTCGGGAAAACCTCTCTTAGTGCTCGCTTCCCAAGGAACCTACATGCCAAATGTCAACCTTTTTCGACCAGTATTTTTGGTTGTGCGTTGTCTACCAGACACTCAGTCAGTCATACATCAGTAACAGAAGAGTTTTACATATTATTATATTGATTTTGAGTATTTTTTAGTAAACGTTATTTAAGACTAGGTATTGTAGCGATTTACATAGTCCTGAGGTTACTAACTTAGTAAAAGAATAAACTTTACTAAAGCTTTGGAGCTGCGCTGCGCATGCGCATTGTACCTAGTAAGTTGGTAAAAGTATTATTTTAAAGTGAGATTTTTAATGCTTTAGTATTCTTTCAAAGAGAGTTAACCTACTGCAAAACATTGAAAAAAGATAAAACTAATTCTTGTTTTTGAATCAGAGTTGAGCTCATATACATAGGTTTATTATTTTAATTTTTATTTATGATTATTTTCACTACTTACCTCAATTTCCATCACTCTGTATTCTTCTTTACACGGAGCTCCCACTCCACTAGCCCTGTAATTGTCACATCCAGAAGATTTTCATGATGTTCACCAATGTACCCATTCACGCATTTTCAGTGGCTGAAGGCCTGTGAGGAAACAGTAAAATGTACCACGTACCTACTTAAAAATTATTTACAGAACCGAATTACCAATCGAATAGTTATCCTGGTATTATACCAATATCTATCGACCTAATCAATGTTTTGACATATCTCAACTTCAAAAATATCACCTCAGTAAACTGAGAGGCGACGACATTGAAAACTGTGCAAAATATTTGCACACACTAGACGCTCATAAAAATGTGGGTAAACTTATGGACATGTAAGTTTGAACTACCGAACTGGTAGATTATTTTCTTGTCAAACTTGTCAAAGTTTGCATATTGTCGTCGATATGTATGTAGGTATAACGCCAAAAGCAATTTTGTGATGCTTCTGATCGTTTATTTCATCAGACATAATATGTTATATTATGAATATAAATATATTTAAAAAAATAACAGTTTCGAGACGTTGGCGAGACTATTGCCATCGACTGAGACGGCTGAAGTCCAAACACTGCGGCTACTCCTGCCTGAGAAATTCCATCGAATAGAACGCATCGAAACATCAATACTAGCTGCCCGGCAAACGTCGTTTTGCCACATAAAAAAAAAAGTTAGGTGTGAACCACCCTTAACATTTAGGGGGATGAAAAATAGATGTTCGCCGATTCTCAGACCTACTGATTATGCATATAAAATTTCATAAAAATCGGTCTAGCCGTTTCGGAGAAGTATGGTAACTAACATTGTGACACGAGAATTTTATAAATAAGAAATTATTACGTATTATGGGGTTTGTTTACGAGACACCTCGTCTCCGCCTTTAATGGATTCTGAGCCTAAGAATCACGTGCCTCTTGTATGACCAAGCTTACTTAGACAGGTAGCATCAACACGACATGTTTATATACACGAATAGAATATAATTAACGCCACCTCGTTTTGTGAGGCTCGAGATAATAGGAAGCCGTCGTGAAGGACGCTGCTCTTTTAATTGTAAACAATTTGACCGTTAGGACGCTATTATTAGACGCTAGATAATTTTTGGGTTTGCTTTAAAGCTACAAACAAACAAACTACAAAAGATGTAAGATGTCCTAATATACATATATGTACTTAGTGCCAATATCTTATCTTTAGGAAACGGATGTCATATCACGCATGAAGCGGTCGAATTTTAAAAGTATGGTAACTTGTTCAGTACTAGCTGTGCCCGCGACTTTGTTCGCGTGAATATCGTCACGTGTAAGTTGTCTGAAAGACTGAGAAGAGGTGAGAGGAAGCCTCCTTGTGGAACAAACGTTTCCTCCTTTTTTTCCGTCGGCTGGTTGTTATAAAGCCCTGATTCGTTTTTTTCTCTCCCATTCTATTAACCATAGAACAAGAACAACATCTTTTTTTTTAATGAGTTCTGTAACTTGGCAATCTGTGTTGACACAATAAGCCATTCAGGCGAGGTATCTCGATCTATGTCTTGTTAGCAGAAGGACTTCCTATGAATCCCATTCATCTGGTGTCACTAAATCTCGCGGTAAGTCTAGGGACACTACGCCGGGTCAGTCGAGAATGAGTTAAAGTGCCAAAGATACAAATATTGAGAAGAATTAAGATTAACTAAAAAAATTGATTGAGTCAGGCGTTACTTTGCGGAAATCAATGCAAAGTAACGCAGTCGCAACTCAACGGTCAGCGAGTCAACACGTCCCCTGAGGATGCCTCGTGGAGAGGCGAAACACGTGTCGGTAATGGTGTTGGGTTTTGCTTTGCCTTCCTGCATGTGCATAAAATCCTTGCATTTGCCTTGTAATCTTGCATGTGCATAATAAAGCGGGCGGGAGGGAGGTGCATACCTGCAACCCACTAATATTCGCGGAAATTATAACTAGATATATTGTTTTCATTTTCAAATTTAAGATTAACTTTTAAGAAATACATTTTTTTAATTTTAACTGCATATCTACCCCTCATTTTCACTGATCGCGTATACTCGTAACGTCAAAGCGATACCTCGACCAAAACCTTGCGATAGTGCGTTCTTCTTTGCTATTCAGAGACTATTAACTCATTAGTTATGAGAAATAATTTAAAAATCTATATTATACACGTTTTATTTCATTTCAAAAGATCGGTTATCTTTTTTAATCAAAATAATTCCAAAAATTGTGTGAATTCTATGATAAAAGATCGTGCTCACGGTGCGGGCGGCAAAGAGGGAACGAATGCTCTAGGTTATTTGGTCAGGGAAACGCCTCAAGCTCAATATACCTTCCTATACCTATATCTTCTTCCGCTTCAGAGCCTTATGGAGGCTCCTTGAAGATCGGAATGCGGGTTGAGTCCCTGCCAGAGAATTTACATTGTCATACACACATTACCATACATAATGCTGCTTTGGTGCCAGAATTCTGACCTGCCTACCTATTAGACAAAGGCGCTGGAAATAAATCAGAGGTAGGTGCTTGACCAAGGTCTGGTAAAAGGAATGTTGGTTTGGCTTGACGACACGGTTGGCGCAGTGGTTGAGCGTTCAGCTGCTGCGCTACGTGTCGCGGGTTCGATCCCCGCACGGAACAAATATTTGTATGGCCTACAGATAGGATAGTTGTTCCGGGTCTGGCTGTTTGTGTATGTGACACTGACATTGTATGTTTGTTAACGCACCCACGACACAGGAGAAATACCTAGTGTGGGGCAAAGTTTATATTAAAAAAAAACGATTGATTTATCTCTAAGTGACTCTAGAATTGTTGTTGGTCACAGCCATTAATTTCAGGACCCTGTTATAGAAAAAGACTTTTAAAAATAGCCAAAAGGCTGGAATAAAAGCTGTCAGTAACTATCACTAGCTATATTTTTAGTTACAGCGCATCAGTTAAAAATAAAAGCAATCAGTGTTATTAGAGAGCAATAAATACACCAGTTTTGAGTAAACATAGATATAGCTTTTTTTTTTAAAGAGGCAGCCATATTTAATGTTTTATTTACTAAGCATCTTCAATTTGCAACAAAAATTGAAGATGCTTAGTAAATAAATTAGATTATTACAATATATTGAAGTCACCATACCTTGTAATTCCCTAGAAATCTTTTCAATTCATTCAATAACAAAAAGACACACGTTTTTCCTCAACCCATTCATGGGTGGAAAAATCTTCCACGTGACAATAATTAGCAGTGCCGATGCCATGCCGGTACGATTTCATCATAATAATTCCATGCCGATTGTTTATGGGCGTGCCCACACTTGGACACGTGCACTTTTGCACACATACGTGCGAGCTAGCACGTTTGACTCTTTGTCCGTGCGAACAAAGGGCCTCGATCACTTATTTAAAACTGTTAAAACGTTCGATATTTGAAATGCGCTGATTCCTGTGAATATTTTATGAGTCAATTGTTTTATGCCTTATGGTACGAATTTTGGCGGGAAAATGTTTAGATGCATGCCCACAGCACAATATATTTTCAAGTACTAGTTTTTAGGTAAAATGTTATGAATTTACTTAATGTATATTTTTAATTTACAAAATTATTATAAATCTACTTATATATTATTATATAAATGCATTTTGAAAGGCGCATTAGCAGCTGTCAACAGCCAAGCGCATTCCTTGCTTCCTTTAATTTGTTACGCGTCCGTATTTTATCTGTATAATTTATCTGTATTTCCTTCGGTAATTGTTTCAACCGCGAACACAGTTTTTAGAAATAGGTAACGACGTATTGGGATGGGACCCTTTTTAATTAATATTGACTTAATTACTAGCCTTATTTACCTTCCATATTCAACAAAGGTTTGCTGATCTGATCAAAGTACAAAACCTCTTTGTATAAAGTGGATGTTTTATTATAATAGAAAAACCTACCTACCTAATATATATATACATAATAATAACGTACTTTGTGAAGTAGGAAGTGCGATTAGTTGTTTTGTACGCTTTGTTTCGTTACGAGTTGTTAGTTTTGTAGCAAAGAGCATAAACGTCTGGCGGTTAATTTGTCGGTAAAAGACGGTTCAGACTGCACTGTCTTCATTTTATTTTGGAAGACGTTGATTGTTGTATTTTTTTATTATTCTTTTTGGAATCTCGACTCCCTAGGTCGTTTGGGTCAAGTTTAATTGCAGCATCGGTGGCATTCATTAAATCCCCCAAAAGTTCAGATGTGTGGACACTTAGGGCTATCTATATGTGGCTCATGTTCTGAAGAGGGGTACCGCACTCACATTAATAATCAACGGAACTATGAAACCACACTTCGCCAAGTTGTGTTTGCACTTTTGTAGGGTACTGGGTAAACGATGAAACCACACTTCGCCAAGCTGTGTTTGCACTATTGTTGGGTATCTACAACCGTCAGGGTAGACGGTTCTAAGCTTTCCAAACAGGCCACTGCAAGTCACTACCAGGGGCCGTATTATGACCTCTTAAAACCATCATGTTTTCGGTGTGAAAAAGAGACGGAGCTATACAGGACGAATAGCACTATCCTTTTCTCACACAGAAAACATGATGGTTTTAAGATGTCATAATATGGCCCCTGGAGGCCACTGGTCTTTGGGTTTCATAAAATCGTGAGGCGGTGGGTAAATTGTCTCCGCACAGTTTGCTTCTCTCTTTACGTGGTTTATCCTGGATTGTCTCTGTCTGTGTGTCAAAGGAATCTTTTGCGACTTTTTAGTGTCCCCGGGGTTAACATGTTAAGTTTTACGGATAACAAGTCTTTTTATTTTCTGGATGGGAAATCATCAAATGACTTCTCCCGCTCTGGGCGAAGCGGAAGGGAGTGTCAGACTCTTACTGAGTGATCCTTCTATTGCCCTTTGCGTCCCAGGGCCGTGGTGACTCTTTCGAACAAATTCCGCAACCCTAGCAGGCACGTACCCTATGGGGCCCCATCTTCGCGGATTACAAGCCTTGAAAATATGTTTAGCTTCAAACTTATAAACTAAAGTCTCATGGAACGATTGGATACTTGGACTGCCATACGCAATAACATAAAAAAGCAAAATTGGATAGGTACCTACTTACTGGCTGAAAACTGAAAAGACCTTATATTGAAACTTGAACAATAAAATGTTACATTGAAGAAAACAATGACTTGCATTAACATAGGCAGGTAGTTACTGTTACAGGAAATTGTAAACATATTTGGAAAACCCAAATTAAGTATTTTAGTAGAAGATTTCCACTTAAACCAAAACAAATCATTCAGGACAAACTCATAAAAAAATATTAAACAATCGATTGGCAATGTAATTGCGTTGAACTTTATTCAGGAAGTATTCAGAATAGTAATTTGCACCTAACAACATTTCAGGAAGTTTTCCAGCACCCGATGCAATCTATAATTAAAATAAATTGCTTTACGTACCTTTCAGCTCAATACAATGTTACAACAAATTAACTACTAGAATGTTATTTAGTTATTAAACAAATCATTTCCTGCGGTGTTTCCCTCATACAAAGTTGAGACAGGGAAACAAATGTTTACCCACTTTTTACAAAAAATCCTAGTAAATTGATACCTACTTCATTAATTGCCTTTCGCCTGAAAACCTGTCAAAATTTAACTTAGTCGGTTTTTAACACAGGAATATAATAAAAAATATCTATAGACATATTCTTAACTCAAAATACTCAATTAAGAAATTGAATTCTGAAAACAATAACGTTTATCAAAAAGCGTAATGTGTCTCGGAGTGACATGTGCGCAGCTGTCAAAATGTTGCGTGGTCAATCAAATTGTCATTTGGACAATAACTGCGGGCGTACCATGAGGTGTTAAAACGTGAGTCTTCCGAGCGAGAAAAAGTCTGGCCAGTACTAGAAAAGGAAAAACTTTTGTTGAAACGGGAAATAGAGTTCAGTATTAGGAAAGGTGATACAAGTCTCCACAGCCTTTTCCAAATATTTTGAGGTCGGCTTACAGCTGAATAACAGTATATATTGTATTGTACTATTTTTCTTTCTTTTCTTTTTCTTTATACATGGAGCAAAGGATTAGACCTTCGCAACCCAGTAACTGAACGGAAATACGATACCTATCCTTCCTTTAGCAAGACTGGTGTCAATTTTATCTGGCTTCGGACTACACAGCCAAGACCCCGAGGCACAGAGTTACGTAAAAAATGGTCATCCATCCACAGACCAACCTTTGCAAGCATAGCATAATCAGCCTTTTAATGTTCCCACTGCTGGGACACAGGCCTCCTCTCTAAGAGAGAGAATGGGCCGTAATCCACCACGCGGGCCCAGTGCGGGTTGGTGAATGTCACATGTCTTCGAATTTTTGGTTCTAGGACATGCCGGTTTCCTCGCGATGTTTTCCTTCACGGCGATTTTGAGAGCAGTAGTGATTAAATTAATTACACCAAGTAATGCGCCTGTCTGGGTTTGAACCGCGACCTACAATTCGTAAAAATATTAAATTCAAAAATATAATATTTATTACAATATCATCACTAGGTAATATTTGTGCTAAGAATTATAACAACTGGAGGCCTGTGTGTGATTATGAGCAACGCCTATATTCTGGAATTGAATCTATGGAATGTAAATAATTGTCTATTGTCAAGCTTACCATGGGGTTAGCCATTTATCAGCTAACCTAATCACCGGGCTTTTGTTCATACGATACTAGGAAAAAAACCCGGTGATTAGGTTAGAATTCGTAAGTCGGGGCCCATACCACTCGGCCACCACTGCTCTCGCAAGCATAGATTAACATGAAAGTTTGAACTGTGCGGCTGGCATTAACAACTAATTTCCCTGACGATACACCCCTAGTTTTTAATTAGTACAAAAAAAAACAGCGCTCTGTCCGTACCCGTTACTGATTGTATTTGTGTAGTCAAAAGTAAAAAAATAAAAACCTAAAATTGTCCACGGAGTTTTTTAATAATTGGTAAATTCATAATAGAATCAACATTCATAAGAATTGCTACTAGAAAATACTACGCACAGTTTTTCCATTTTAATCCTCATTTATTCATTCATAAATCAATAGCCTGTACAATCTATACTAATATTATAAAGCTGAAGAGTTTGTTTGTTTGTTTGAACGCGCTAATCTCAGGAACTACTGGTCCGATTTGAAAAAATCTTTCAGTGTTAGATAGCCCATTTATCGAGGAAGGCTATAGGCTATATTTTATCCCAATATTCCCACGGGAACGGGAACTACGCGGGTGAAACCGCGAGGCGCTGCTAGTATTTTTATAAGTTGAGTGACATTTTAGGATATAAAAAACGCTAATAACTTTTCTGTTAATGAACATAATTTTTTGAGACTTTTCTTAAATAATAACAAGGCCTTTTCTAATAAGCCCTTAAAGTATTTGTACTAATTAAAAACTAGGGGTGTATACAGCTGTACACACTATACCTAGCTATTGCACTGTTCGCTATTCAAGTGCTTACTTAGGGGAGACCGGGGCGCGAATTAACAAAATTTATATTTTCAGTTGTAGCTTCAAAACGCCTAAACATTTTGATGTGATTTTTGTGTTAAATGACGTCCAAACTATTCAATAACCATATCGTTCGTTTTAATTTGACAAGAAATTGGTACTTTTTTGAAAAAGTCGATTTTACTCAGAAAAGTCAGAAGTTAATACTTACCCCGCGATCGGGGCTAGAATTAACGGTTCCGAGGTAAGTATTAACAAAAAGGGCACCAATTAACATTTTTGTTAATTTCCTCTAAAATCAAAGAAAACAAAAAAGAAATATGTCATTTGTTTTAATAAGCTATATAATCAACATTAAGCTTAAACAATTATATCATTTTGTCCACGCAACAATATTTTAGCAATATAAATATTAAGAAATGGAAACCCAAACAAAACCCCCCTTTAGAGAAGAACAAATCAACAAATCTCTTAATGACTTCTTATTAATAACAGCTACTTTTATTGTTGTATTATTGAAGCAAACGTCAGTTTTCAATAATCACATTTTTTACTAATTGAAACAATAAAAATTAAGCTTAAAAGTAGTTCAACTACTTTTACTATTACAATAACTTAACAGTCTTTTAAGTATCATATTTTCAATATGTTCTTTAATCAGACTTATGTGATTAAAGAAGGAACCAGATCTTTTTGCAGCCTACTTCTACTGGAACTCCTGTTTTCTTCTTTTACATAAACTTGAACAGCATAACGTGACAGATTTGAAATTCTGTGGCTACTTCCCTGTAGTTTCTTTTCTTCTGCATTATTTCTAAAGCAGCTGACTCGTAATCCTCCAGCGAAGTCATGCCTCGAGCGGTTTTTCTCTTATAAGTCCTCATGCTGTAACATTTAAGATAAATAGTAATTGGATACCATGATGAATATACACAAAACAATAGAATTTATAGGTAGGATACACTGTTAATACTAACCCGGGTAAGAATTAACATGTTAATACTTGCCCCGTATATTTTGTTAATTTTAGCCCCATGGATACTTTTTCAATAATAAAAACTATAATTAAGAAATTGTTTACGTTAGCGTTAGAAAAGTTATGTAGAATTATTAAGAATAAAAGTAGCCACCACGAAATAAAAAAATATTACGGCAAAATCAAATATTCACTACGTAAATCAAAAACTTGTAAAGTGAAAAAAGTTTGTTACCTGGCCAAAATAGACGCACATCACATATCTCGCACCTTCGGCGCACTGAGCGGTACTGATGAGTCTCAACCTGTACAGCACTCTCGTGAGGACGAATACCAGCAATCGTTAGTGTCGTGCTATTCATAGTTTCTTAGAAATTCGCTTGTTAATACTTACCTCTGTTAATTGAAGCCCCGGCCTCCCCTACCTACTCTAACACCTGCGGTACTGTTGAACAATCATTATGATTATGATAAGACTAATAGCCAAGTACTTCAAACTAATACGGAGTTGAACTAGGAACTCATAGGCCTTGCACAGAGAACACGCGGTGACTAGGGCGGCAGCGCAATGTGGCGAATTGTTGTAGCGGGCAGTACCGCAGTAGACGCTAGAGGAGAAACTCCTCTTTTTCTTTGCCTTTTTTTTTGTTACGAGTCATATGTATATTAATTGCAGTATTTGTCTTTACTAACATTATATTAAATACTAATAACACTTATCACAGTTAAAGGTTTAGTCTAGCTTTATAATTTTGTATGTAATGCTTGCCATTGCCGGTTCTGCAGTAAATACTTCTTCTTTTTTTGTTATCGCATAACTTTTTTTTCTCTATCTATCTGCATTGCTGTGGCTGCCTTAATAGAAATTTACCCTTTCAGGCCAGACTGCAAGTTTCCTCAGAGGGCCTAGTGTGAACTTAAAGAGGTTTTCCGTTAATGTAATCAAATTAACGTCTGGGCGATCAAGTACGTTAGGTAAAAGTAAAACAATAAACGATCGCGCGCTGGTGAGGCCACTCCGTCGCATAACTATGTAACATAGTCACATCAATATGGACGAAAACTGGTTTCGTTATCATAAAACAGAGCCCCTCGGCCGCGCCTGTCTGTCTATCTGTGTGCGATAAACTAAAAAATACCAAACAGAGTTTCATACAGTTTTCACCAATGCACGGAGGGAGTCACGAGGTTTAAATTGGCTAAAATATGACGATGATTGTTGAAGAAGCAAAAAACAATGTCGACTTATGCTCTGCTACCACAACAGCAGCAGTTGCTAGTATGTGCAGCCGCGCAAGCTTCATACCCTGTCCGGAGCCTACGTACCTATGTAGAAACTAGTGGATTTAAGTACCTGAAGTTGAGTTCATGATTCATTTATTGCACTTTGATAAAAGGAAGGAAGCAAATAACAAAAAAACCACGTAGGTAGGTTCTCGTAACTCAAAATATAGCACAGGAAAAATAAACGGCAAATTGCAATGGTTTATATTATCCTTATCAACATTTACCTATTGCAAGTTTCCCGTCAAGTAGCTGGCAGTACCTAAGTAATAAAATAGTGACGAATTCATTTGAACACAATGTTGGTAATAGACGGTTTTTAAGTGGTTATCCTACAAAGGGTTGCCATCACCTTATTAGTCAACGCCGGACAAAAACTTTATATACTTTATATTTGGCTGAAATTAAGCTTTTTCAACCGACTTCCAAAAAAGGAGGAGGTTCTCAATTCGACTGTTTTTATTGTGTGTTAGGTACCTCATAACTTTGTACTGGATGCACAGATTTTGATGATTATTTTTATTTTTAAATTGAAAACAATATATCTAGTTTTAATTTCCGCGAATATTAGTGGGTTGCAGGTATGCACCTCCCTCCCGCCCGCTATATTATGCACATGCAAGATTACAAGGCAAATGCAAGGATTTTATGCACATGCAGGAAGGCAATGCAAAACCCAACACCATTACCGACACGTGTTTCGCCTCTCCACGAGGCATCCTCAGGGGACGTGTTGACTCGCTGACCGTTGAGTTGCGACTGAGAAATTAGTATTTTTTTTTGGAATGGACCACTCGCAGTTCAGCACACTAAGGCTGGTTACTGCTTAACCGGACAATAGAGAAATTAGTACAAGGCACCCCCCCCTTTTATACACTGTCACCGTTGGTTTGCGAGTGGTCCATTACAAAAAAAAAAATACTAATTTCTCAGTCGCAACTCAACGGTCAGCGAGTCAACACGTCCCCTGAGGATGCCTCGTGGAGAGGCGAAACACGTGTCGGTAATGGTGTTGGGTTTTGCATTGCCTTCCTGCATGTGCATAAAATCCTTGCATTTGCCTTTTAATCTTGCATGTGCATAATATAGCGGGCGGGAGCCGGGAGGGAGGTGCATACCTGCAACCCACTAATATTCGCGGAAATTAAAACTAGATATATTGTTTTCAATTTAAAATTAAAAATGGATTTCCGCAAAGTAACGCCTGACTCAATCAATTTGATTCTTTTTATATTCAAAAGCTAGTGCTTGTCGTGTGGTCCTATTTAAATTTGATTGAGATCTGACGTATTTGAGTTATCTTGGGATAATAATGCGTGGCTTAGTTTACATTGACGACGTTCTCATTCCGTCTTGTCGATGTAAAATGAAAAAATAAATTGCGTACGATGGTTTGGAAGACCATCTTAGTATTTCAACGTGGTCCCTTTCTAGTGTGGTGAAGATTTGATGAATAAAAGAGATGATAGGAAACTGAATTCTTCAATAAATGATAGCAAATCTTTCGGGATTGCTGAAATCGCATGTTTGTTTATTGTTTACACCAATGTGATTGGTACGTTTAGGTCGGGGGGAGGGGCGGGTGTACCCCTAAAAAGTGAAAAATAAAAAACGTTACAAAAAAATACAACCGGCTTCTACAGAAAAAAAAACAAAAAGTACAAAATAACTTTAATTTCGGAAGTCGCCAAACACCGAGTTCCGAAGTTAAAGGTTTTTTTTCTGTAGAAGTCGGTTGTATTTTTTTTTGTAAAAAGTTTTTTATTTTCTGGACACAACCGAAAACTATATTCATGGTATATAAATACTAGTATTACAAAGAGGATTAGACGCGCATCAGTAGGTACTTCCCGAGATTAATTCGAACAAACAAACAAATTATTTTACCTCTTCTAAAACATTGGTTTCGATGGATAATATTCAATCACAGTGTAAATTGATTACATTATGTAAATTGCTGATCAAAGCAGTCGATTAATTTATCGGCATACCATCCAAATTATTAGCACATCTTGTAATACCTAAACATAAATCTACTATCTAAATAATATCTCATCCGCCTGAATTTCCCAAAAGGGCGAGTGAAACCGCGGGCAGCAGCCAGTGTCCAATACATAACAGCCATTAAATTATAAACTCCTTAAAGGAAGCCGGGTATAAATAAACGCGGCTACAATGAAACAGCCGTGGGTGCGGGTACAGTTGCGAACAACAGTGGAAAGTGTGCCAGGACTATAACGGGGAGCTTCCGCGCTTGCACAACTTGTGAAATCCATAGAAAGTGGCCGCGACTGTACACAACGGCTTTTGTATACAACTATGTACTTTGTTTGTTGTGATGTGTCCTTTATTAAACAAACAAGAGTTTTGATAGAAAACTACGATATATATAATAATGTCATCAGGGCCTCAAGTCTGCTATTACAGCAGTGTCAGAATGGTCTAAGATTGATTTCATAATGGTTGATTTTGACAAGTTTGGTAATATACTAATATAAAAGCGTCATTATGACTTTCCAATGGTCAAACACTGAAACTCCATTGAAAGAAATGGCATAGAATTTTAATCTCGTACATAATGACAAATGAATGACAGACGTACTTATGCGGTAATCTGCTAAAATTTTGGCAGTTCCTTTGATCAGTGACCTACTCGTACCATTAGAACGTTGTTGTGCAGTCATTGCTTTTAATAGCTCGGTTATCAAAAAGTATTACGAGACCATTGACCAATGATCGACCATTATGAATTTAGCAGATTACGAACGAAAATGACAATGGCATCGTGTTGGAATGACGAAGTTTTAAAAAATAGCAGACTTCAGGCCCTGGTGTCTTCTGCGGTAGTGCGGTCGCTCAATCCATCGCAGATTATGAGTGCCTGGCCCTCTGTGGCTTACAGACAAGGGTCGAAAGTGGGCCGCCATGATTGTTGCGCCACTGCAGCCACCATTCATCCCCACTCTTCGATAACCCCCGAATACGTGTATAACGTTGACGGTGATGATGCTGAAGAGTTTTCATCCAGTTAAATGATGAACTAAGTTGCAGTTGCTATGGATCAAATATGATGGTGCGATTCCCGCACGGAACAAGTAAGTATTTGTATGGCCTACAGATAGTTGTTCCGGGTCTGGCTGTTTGTGTATGTGAGTTTGAATGTTTGTAAACGCACCCACGACACAGGAGAATTTCCTAATGTGAGGCAACGCATTTTTATTGGTAATAGAGGCAATGTGAACAAAGGAGAATTGCTCCAATATTATAGAACACTAAGTAACCTCGTATTAAGAAAAATTGTGATGTTCACGTTGCCATATAGCCAAAGTTTGCCACAGGAAGAAAATCTCACTAGATTTAATTTTAATATGAATCTGCACAATATGACATTTCATAATCACTTATTTCATTTAATTGACATCAACAATTATGTTGGTGATAACTTTTATTTGACAAAGGATAGGTATCTTTTAAACAGATACTATCTGACAAACTTTTATCGAAGACAGATAGCTATGTCGCTATCATATTTTTTTAATATAACAGCCAAGAACTTGGCTAAACAATTTGCTCCTATTGAGCAATGCCATGACATTTTAAATAATTCTGCCAATACCTTGGCAGCAAATACTGACATGAATTATAATTTAAATTAAAAAGTAAGACAACAGAGATTATCTCTAGCACCAATACACAAAATAGTAGTAATTCAAATAACCTTTTAAAATCAACAAATACTATTAACCTGGTGCATCAAAATATTCAAGGATTTATGAACAAAGACTTAGAAGTTGAATTATTCCTTAATTTTAACAATATTGATATTCTCTGTTTAACGGAACATTGGCTTAAAAGCCATCAGTTTCAGTTTAATTATAGCAATCACCAGGTTGGTAGCTCGTTCAGCAGAGAAAATGCTATACATGGTGGCTCATTAATTTTAATAAATAATCATCTTAAGTTTAAAGACCGTAAGGATATAGTGAGCCTCTCTGTTGAGCGGATTATTGAAATAGCCTGTATTGAATTGGAGCAGTATATTATATTAAGTGTGTACAGACCACCTTCAGGATTGTATGATAGTTTTGAAACAGTAATGGATGAAGTTTTGCACAAAATTTGTAATTCAAGCAAGTCTATCATTGTCTGTGGTGACTTTAATGTTAATTTGTTAGAAAATTCTAGTTTAAGTACGAAAATTACAAGTCTGTTTCAGTCATACAATCTTGCAAACCTATTCATGGAGCCTACTAGAATAACTCCCACTAGTGCCACTTGCCTAGATAATATCTATACAGATGTTGTACCTACCCATACAAAGATGATTAATTTAATAGATTCAGATCACTGTGGACAATTTATATCTATACCAAATATAAATAAAAACCAAAACAAAAAAGGATATCACTGTTAACCCAAAATCAAAATTTCGCTTAGAAATATTTAAAACTAAACTTTTAAATAAAATGCCAACTCTGTCAACTAATGGTGACCCTAATCAATGTTACAATGATTTTTTCAAAATGTATTGTGCAGAGTTTGATACAACATTTGTTCCCAAAACCATTTCGGTTAACAGTAACACTTCCTTCAGTGACTGGGCCACCATTGGTATTTATAAAAGTAGAGAACGGCTTTATGAGCTTTACGAAGAAAGAACTTATATTAATACTGTAGAGTTTAATTTATATGTTAAGAATTATACTAAACTATTTAAAAAGGTTTGTTATATAGCCAAGTCTAGGTACTTGAGTGCAAAAATTAAAAATAGTAGTAATGTGATAAAAATGACTTGGGATATTATTAATAGCGAAACGGGAAGGTCTTGCAATCGAAGTAGTGATTATAGCCTTGCTATTAATGACAATATAATTAAATTAGATTCGCAAGTCGCCGCGGCTTTTGAAGATTTCTTTGCAGAGATTCCCGTATCGACAACTAAGTTTCTAGATTCATCACCTAGGGCTGCAGAAGCATTACTTAAAGAAAACGTTCCAGTTTGTGATGCCGAATTCAAATTCCAACATGTCACTTCTAATGATATCGTAAAAACGTTTAACTCATTGAATGTTAAAAAGACTGCCGATCTATGGGGTAATTCTGTCGACCTTGCTAAGTCCATTATACACATTGTAGCCTCTACTTTAGCTGTTATTTTTAATAATTGTATAGACCGTGGTGAGTTTCCTGATCTAATGAAATATAGTAAAATAATTCCGTTATTTAAATCGGGGAGTACATCAGACCCTTCCTATTATAGACCAATATCAGTGCTACCTACTTTTAGTAAAATTTTTGAGAAACTTATTTTAAATCAAATGCAAAGTTATTTTAATAAACATAATTTTTTACATAACAAACAGTTTGGTTTTACGAGGGGTCGTTCAACAACCGATGCCGGTGTTGAACTTCTAGGACACATTTACAATGCATGGGAGGACAAATGCGATGCTTTGGGCATTTTTTGCGATTTGTCCAAGGCGTTCGATTGCGTTCTCCATGAGACGTTAATCAGGAAATTGCACTATTACGGAATCCGGGACGCCTCTCTGGATCTTCTTACTTCATACTTGAGTGGTAGGATTCAGAGAGTTGATGTCAATGGTAAAAGGTCTCCTGGATCGGTAGTCAGGATGGGGGTCCCCCAAGGCTCAATTTTAGGTCCCTTCCTGTTTCTGATATATATTAATGACTTGCCGTACCTCATAAAAGATAAATATGATATAGTGTTGTTTGCAGACGACACGTCGCTTTTGTTCAAACTAAAACGTCAGCAGATGGTTACTGACAATATAAATAGTGCCCTTGCGACTGTAGTTAACTGGTTTAATGTTAATAATCTTCTACTTAACGAGAAGAAGACGAAATGCATAAAGTTTACTTTACCTCATGTAAGACAAGTGAATACTGTTCTAACAATAAAGGGTGAAGAGTTGAAACCCGAAGATACCACAGTGTTCTTAGGCATCACTTTGGATGCGAAGCTTCAGTGGGGCCCCCATATAGATAAACTGTCAAAAAAACTCAGTTCTGCAGCATTTGCCGTTAGGAAAATTCGTGGCTTAACTGATTTAGAAACGGCCCGTTTAGTGTACTTTAGTTACTTTCATAGCGTGATGTCATATGGAATTCTGTTGTGGGGAAATGCCGCCGATATGCAGACAATATTTGTTTTACAAAAAAGGGCTATTCGTGCGATTTATAAATTAAATCCCAGACACTCACTCAGAGAAAAATTTAAAGAGATTAATATAATGACTGTGCCCTCTCAGTATATCTATGAGAATCTCTTGTACGCACATAAAAATATTAATCTGTTTAAAAATACAGTGATATCCATAGCATAAATACTAGGAACAAACACAATTTTGTTGTTCCTAAAACCAGGCTCAAGAAAATAGGTGGTTCCTTTCGATGCCAATGTATACATTTTTATAATAAACTTCCTGGCCGCATTCAAGAACTAAGCATAAATAAATTCAAAGTATTTATAAAACGTAAGCTATGCCAGAAAGCTTTTTACACAGTTAAAGACTATCTGGAGGACAAGAAGGCTTGGGATTGAGCTGCTTCAGTTGTGTACATGGCCCAATGTTTTATGTTGTTGTTTTGTTTCTGTGTTTTTCTTTTATATTTTTACACTTTGACATGTTTTAATTTTCGTTTAGTTTACTTTTGACATGAATGTTTACTTTTTAAAGTATTCTTTTTATTTTATTACAATTTCTTATTTTGACATGAATGCTTACTTTGTAAAGTATTATATTTTTTAATTTATTTACTATTGTGAATATGAGGACTATATGGGTTATTATTGCTTTTTCCTCTTCAACTATTTTTTTTTCCTTTTTTTTTTTTTTTTTTTTTAGCGTTGTCTGGCTGTTTGAGGTTTTTTGTGGCCTACCCAAATGTCCTTTCATTGGCATTGTTCGTCAAGTCGTTGAGCTCCTTATTGGTTCTAAGTTGAGCTACTCGACTACTGACCAAGGCTTGCAATGAATGGACAGGTCCACTCAAATCTGCGTGGTTCTTTCCTCAAAAGACCACTTCAGACACTGACATGGTCCTCATATAACGTATTGTGAATGTGAGGACCATGTAGATCGCTATGTTAGGGGTTCATTTCTTGTTAGTCTGGCGGTTTGAGTTCTTTATGTGGCCTACCCAAATGTCCTTACTTTAGTATTGATCGTCAAATCGACGAGCTCCTTAAAGTTCTAAGTTTGAGCTACTCGGTAACTGACAAATGCTTGCACTGTCTGGACAGGTCAACTCAAATCTGTGTGGTACTTTCCTCAAAAGACCACTTCAGACACCAACCTACATGGTTCTCATATGATTTGACCAGTACAATTGTATGGACTTTAAAAGTGACCTTGACCTCTGAGTTTGTTTCGGTGTTTCTTCTCAGGGTAGTCAGCTAGGAAACACCGGCCTCATCTAGTTTATAACGACCAAAAATATTGACGTGTAAAAGTGTTATTTACAACCTACTTACAAAATAAATATCATTTATCATTTATCATCATTTATCATTTACCATTTAACGTTTTTTTTTTTTTAAATAAAAAAAAAAATAGTTTTGGACGCCAAGATCATTTTTTATTGTTCTCAACGAATCGAGCTTATTGTAAGCGATATTTTTTCAAAAGCCAGTTACGGCTAGAAATGATTTTTTGTATCAAGTTTTCTATTAAAACTACCAGGTTTTAATATCTCGCCACACAACTGCTCTCGATAAATAAGTAAATACCTTAATGGTACTAAATTGTTCAAAATTGACCGTGTTCAAATGACCTAATTAACGGCAGCGGACTGTTTTAATTAATCAATGAGGTGCAGTTAAAACTGGGCTTAATGCTTAATGGCAGCGTTGGTTAAGACAACTTATCAATATCAGAAGGTTTATTATTGACTAGGATTTGCCCACGGCTTCGCTCGTGTTTTTTTTATGAGTGGCTTCTCGCAGTTCAATGTAGGGCTGTCGACTGCTTAACCGGGCTTGCGATAGCTCGTGGTAATAGATGTAGACTGTCGCCAAAAAACCTGAAGCAGTCTCCAGGATCCCGCCTTCGTTCGTACGTTTTCATGTCCGTCACGCCTATCTCACCACAAAAGAAAAACCGGCAAAGTGCGAGTCGAACTCGTGCACGAAGGGCTCCGTACCATTATCTATAGAAACGGCAAAATATTTATTTTATTCTGTTTTTTAGTACTTGTTGTTATATCGGCAACAGAAATACATCATCTTTGAAAATTTCAACTGTTTTTACACGGTTCATGAGATACAGCCTGGTGACAGACGGACGGACAGCGAAGTCTTAGTTATAGAGTCCCGTTTTACCCTTGGGTACGGAGTCCTAAAAATGACTTTCGAATTTATAATACCTATTAGGAGTTTTGATTGTTACTGCTTCAGAAACAGCATAAGTAGGCTTAATATAATTTCTTTTTAGTTTTAGTATTCAAGGACATGGTCTAAGTACCCATTCGAAGTTTTATCTAATCCCGTTCAGCCGTTAAGACGTGAAAAGATAACAAATATAGTTACTATAGTCGCTGCTTTCAGATTTATGATATTATAGTGTGGATTAAGCAAACACTTGGCGATCAACTGGATGCAAATTGATTGAGAGTTTGAGAGCAACTTCGTCCGACCCTTGACCCTTGAGCAAGGGTCGGACGAAGGACGCAATAATTAGTAGAAAAAGCGATCCACTGAATATGAGTCGGAATAACTACCGGAATCTTCAAAAAATATGAAAAACATGCATAAATGTGGTAAAATACATATAACTTACCTTACCTTCTTTTTTCAGGATGGGAATTCATTATGCGACTTTAATCGCTCTGGGCGAAGCGGAAGGAAATTGCAGTCGCTTACTGATTAAAACCCACCCGTGTGCCTCCTAAAGCCCTTTGCGATCCAGGGCCGTGAACCCGCGGCGACTATCGAACAAAATTATAAAATATAATAAGCATAATCAGCCTTCTATTGTTTCCACTGCTGGGACACAGGCCTCCTCTCTAAGAGAGGGAATGGGCCATACCTAACCCACCACGCGGGCCCAGTGCGGGTTGGTGAATGTCGCATGTCTTCGAATTTTTGGTTCTAGGACATGCCGGTTTCCTCACGATATTTTCCATCACCGTTTTGAGACCAGTGGTGACGAAGTAAATTACACAAATTAATGCGACTGGCTGGCTACAATTCGTAAAAATATTAAATTAAAGAATATAATATTTATTACTAGGTAATATTTGTGCTAAGGATTAACAACTGGAGGCCTGTGTGTGATTATGAGCAACGCCTATATTCTAACATTGAATCTATGTAATGTAAACCATTGTCTATTGTCGGGCTTACCATGGGGTTAGCTATTTATCAGCTAACCTAATCACCGGGCTTTTGTTCTTACGATACTATGAACAAAAGCCCGATGATTAGGTTACTTTTTAATCTGCAATTCCCTTCTGCTAGGTAGGTACTTATGCCCTCTGTTATCTATACTATCTACACTAATATTATAAAGAGGAAAGATTTGTTTGTTTGTATTGAATACGCTCCGAAACTGCTGAACCGATTTGAAAAATTCTTTCACTGTTTGGAAGATACGCTATCCTCGGATGACATAGGCTATATTTT
This sequence comes from Hecatera dysodea, assembly GCA_905332915.2. Classification (NCBI taxonomy): domain Eukaryota; kingdom Metazoa; phylum Arthropoda; class Insecta; order Lepidoptera; family Noctuidae; genus Hecatera; species Hecatera dysodea. The sequence continues at coordinate 17,655,637 of HG995303.1, forward strand.
ATCCCCATATTACTACGAGAACTGGAACTATGCGGGTGAAACCGCGGGCCGCTGCTAGTTCTGTATAAACAATAACCATGTGACAGCCAATTTACGTCAAAAAAATCAGCCAAGTGTGACTAGTGCGAATAGGACTCACGGACGAAAAGTTCCGTACCATTATCTATAAAAACGGCAAATAAAAAATTATTTTATTCTGTTTTTTTTTTAGTAATTGTTGTTATAGCGGGAACAGAAATACATGATCTGTGAAAATTTCAACTGTCTCGCTATCACGGTTCCTGAGATACAGCCTGACAAACGGACGGACAACGGAGTCATAGTAATAGGGTCCCGTTTTACCCTTCGGGAACGGAACCCTAAAAATGATTTAATTTTACAGTTAAAAAGCATTGCTTTTTCATCAGTTGAGGCTGAGATTTTGACCAAACGTGAACCTATCAAAAATAAAAAACTTGAACAAGATGACGTGTAGTAAAAAATAACTTTTTACAAAAATATACAACCGACTTCTACACAAAAAAAAAAAACAAAAAGTGCAAAATAACTTTAATTTCGGAGCTTGGTGTTTGTGGTTGTTTTTTCGTTTTCTGAACACCGACTTCCGATATTAAAGTTATTTTGTACTTTTGGTTTTTTTTTTTGTAGAAGTATTTTTTTTGTAAAAAGTTTTTTTATTTTTCACTTTTTAGTGGTACACCCACTTTCACAATTTTTCCCATTCATTTTGTGATGAATTCCTTCCAAGAAACTGCCTCGAGTGCTTAGATTTTATGTCATGGACACGTTCAAAACGATATTCCAGATGCAAATCTTGCGTCAGAGATATTTTTTTCTCTTATCTATGTCTAGTTTTTCTATTACAAAAATAAAAGGCGTAGGCAGTTAATCTATTAAATTGCATAATCTGTATTATTAGACAGTTTGGAGACGCGACACAATGGTGCAATGAATCTACCTGATTTATAGACCGCGGGCCGAGGATACACTCACCATAATTTTAGAGAATTCAGGACAGTCCTTGTTCTGTCATCTATACAGGGTGATAGATACTGTCATTATTTTTGTGTCTCGGCCGTAATTTATTTGTGTCCTTTTGAAATATATTTACTATATTAAAAACAGATGGATAACAAAATCAGTTTCATTTATTGTTTTACAATAAAAATACTGATAACAGATTTAAATGCCGTGTTGTACAATTCATGTTGTAACTTCTAGTGTATAATTTTATCAACTTGTTGCTTGACAGGATGTCAGTAGGACAAGGTCAGATTACGACCGTCACGGCTGTGGTTCTGAAAGGGATGCCAGAGAGACCCACTGCTGTATCCGTGTGAGCTAGATACTAATACTAGATAACAGCTTTACATGTTTTCCAGTACATAAACGATAAGCTGATGTGTTATTAAACTGGCTGCCTGGCGTGCTTCCAACGTCGCGTTATAAACTTATAACTTATTGAAGTTTTTTCTTACTGAATGTTTCTGATATTTAACAGGCAAATAAACAACAGGATCAGTCTACAAAATGATCGCACATGGTAGCTACACGAACCAAGGCACGTGCGGTGCTTGGAGCGACGCCAACTGATTTCCGAACTGTATCGAGTATTGCCCGGCAGAGGGCGCACCTGCGCGCACAACATGTCACCGAGTTGAAGGTGACCCGCAGGTTAAAATTAAAAACCAACGGGGTCTTTCGCAGAAATTGCCTCCGCCACCAGCCAAATGCCGAATTTCCTTTAAATGCCACTAGAAATACAATCGACTTCTTGATAAATAAAAGGTCGAGCAAATTGGCAGCTATTTAGCTTTTTGCTGTCACATTAAATTCAAATCATAATTTCCAAGAAGCACGTAGTGGCGTACCGATAAATTATCTTAGAACATTTCCCAGCTCATTTATTTAGATATTTTAGCTAATAGTTTCAGTGACCCACACTGCACATAGTGGCTCGGTGCCGCTTGAAACCGTTTAACAACGCACTTCTTGGAAGCCGATGGACTGTATTCCAGCGTTGACATTGTCCTCCTAACAAACAATAGTTTTTGACTATTTCTCTTTTCTTTAACATGAGTTAGCCGTTGCCGAGGGCAAACGACCGCACACGGTGTTTTCTTTGGAACTTTTCCAATATTAAAAAGCTTTGCAACAATAATCGACATTTATTTAGTTCATAGAAAAAAATGCTGTTTCGATTTTCTTGCAAAATTTTGTTACTGAGGTGGACTGTATTCGTGTCGATGACAAGGGGCCTCAGAGAAAGTCAGTACGACGAAACTACAATTACATGTACATACATATGAAATAAGTTTCCATCCACTATCTGAATATAATATAATTTTTCCATTATCATAAATGTCTTTCAAGAGATATAACTTTTAATAAAATGTCCAACTTGCAACTGTGAGGTCTGCCAATTCTTTGTAACTGTTTGTAGAACCATTAAATGCTTGAATAATTGACTATATCACTATCTGAATTCGTACTACATCGACTAGGAATGGAATCGTGAATAGACCAGAGAACTTGAGATCCTTTTTCATAGCAGATTTTGGGACACAAAAGACAAGCGAAATCACGCACGGTGAATGCAGTTTTTTTTTTTTTGTTTTTTACTTGGACCCCTCGCAGTTCATCACTCTACGGCTGTTTACTGCTTAACCGGACTTTCCTGTGGTGACCTCAAATGAATTTAAGGCCCCCAGCCAAGGCGGTGAGTGCAGTACAGAAACTGCGCACTTTATAATAAAATGTACGACATGAGCATTTTTGTAATTGTTGATATTAACTCAACATAAAATATTGATGTTTCAACACGTTCGCATGTTATTTTCGGCGAACGCAATGAATAGGCAAGCGCAGCGCAATCAGTCAACATGGTCGTCGTATGAAAAACATCGAATCATAAATATATAAGTGTTTTAACAACAGCTAGTATAAACAAGGTGGTGTTAGTAAATATTGCGATGTTTTAACGAGAACAATGCGTAGGCTTCAGTGGCTAGTGTCCATGTTACCAGCATACTGACCCATATTATAAGTGACCGTGATTTGCCGCCCTCGGGACTAGACGAAATCATGCTCCCACTAACTAGTCGGGAAATTGGGAACGTTCTGGATAAGGCCATTGTTAATACAAAATGCTTTGATGTAGGTAGGTATGCATGTTTGGGCAGTAATTCGTTTCTTTTTTACTATCATCCAGCATTATCTTGACTCCAATTGCTGAATGCATTTCAAAATGTGTCAACATCAATATGACTTTTTAGAGTTTTTGTGCCGCCCACCGATAATTCCAACGAGGTGGTGACGCAGCAGCGTGTCTTTTAAATTTATATTTTTTACCATTTGACCAAACGTGTTTGTCCCAGGTCATTTGGTGTTTTTGCCACAAAATCGGACATCCGGCCGGCGATATCGTTGGCATCGATTCGTTTGACCTTGGTTCGTTTCATAACACGAATATCGACTCATTGACTAATAAATAAAGTCTTAATTCGTTCATTCACCGCTATAGGTTAGTAACAAGTACACACATAGTTATCAAACTGTATTTTGACACAAAACTGCATTTCTGTCAAGTTTATCGGTTGTTTACATTTAGGAAAATTACTGTTGACACTCACAAAATGTATTCTGTTGACAAACTGTTTAGACAGTAATTTATTACTGCTTGTTTTTTAAATGCACTTTTTTAAATTCTCATCTTTGAAAGAATATTTTTTGAATATTGTGTCAGTATCATCAATTTCATGAGGAATAAAGAACAATTTGACAAATCAACTGAGCACATGTTCTTGTCACCTTTTTCCTGTAGCTGTAAGCAGTTGGAACTCCGAGGTAAGTCGAGGAAATCCTTTAATAGGTTAGAGAAATATATAGCAGATCATATAAATTTGCTATAAAGAAACTTAATCTCTGCACTCCATCATGTAACATCTGTTGATCTCAGTCCTCAATGTCAAATTACTGTTCTGATTGCTCATTACATTATGTCGTTACTACGGGCATGTTATGTAATAGCATTTGTTATTTGCCTCTTTGTCATTATTTATTTACATAATTTGAATGTGCTATATCATTGTTTTTGTTTTGTATTTTTGTTAATGTATACTGCAGCGAACCGTTTGAAGTTACGCTGCTTTGAACTTTGTCTGATTGAAATTACAAAGCTGGCTCAAGTATTGTCTGGGTGTTTAGATTTCAAGGCAGTTCGGTTATAACAAAACTGTTTGGGGAACAGAAATCAAATCAAGGAGTAAATGGTATAATAATCTTCATAATTTATTTTCTCTTTCAATTTTATCATACAATATGATACTTCGTATAAAACAATATTCTTTGTTAAATTCATAGAAATATATTATTTTAGTATAACTGTTTCCATATCTTTTATAAACTTACAAATTACTGTTAACATTCTGACGAATTCTTTTGTATAAAAATAATACAAACAGGCTTCGGGTGCATTCTTTACAGTTTAGTGAACGACTTTCTTTGAGTTCTCATAAGCACGCCACCCGCTGGCCGTATATAGTCTATATAACAATTCAACTTGTTAATTGGTATTATAATTACTTACAATAACCTACAGAAGACAATGGTACAGAACAATTTACTGTAGCACATTAATGGTAACAAAAACAATTAAAAACATAGGTATAGGCTTTAGTTTACAAAGCGTAGGCACTCGAGATTGCTACTTCATCCTATAAGATAAACATTCTCACTAATAAATACTTCCATCTCGCATTCACTCGCATCGTTCACAATTTCACATGTCAAACATTAGCTCATTACGAATCACTTGTATACGTCCACAACTAATATTTTAAATCGGACGGCTTCGCAGTACAAAAGTCACGTCCTCTACAGAGCACCGGGTCAGTTCCGAGAACCATCTTTCAAAACGGAGAAATTATTAGCGCGATGCTCGCTCTCGCTCAGACGCACAGCTCTACAAGGCACTCCTTACTTGCATTCGATCAGTCTCCCACACAAGCACTTAATTTGTCTCGAAACAATCAAGCGAAGCGAACAAAGACGTTCCAGTCCACGGCGGCGTTAAAACGCTATTGTCGCGCTTAAAAAGTTAACCTTGTGCAACAAAACGTGATTCGGAACGTCCGAGTGTTGAACACATGGCCGCCATTCCGCGAGGGCGGCGCAGGCGGAATTTTAATTAGCAGAACATCCGCTCGTGACTCGGCCTGATGCGCCGTTGCCACTCTACGCTACACTATCTCTTTCACACCGGCTGCGTTTCGTACCTGTCACAACACAGAGGCGACGTGCGTCTCCATCTAAATCGCAATAAATAACGTCCGAAATGTAACTAATTATTATAATAAGATTCTACTGGACAGAAAAAATACACACAATGGCCGGGACACAATGAACAATGGAAATCCCCAATTCAGCGAGGGCAAGTGCGGCAACATCGCTGAAACGGGAAATTCGCCGTAAAACTGGCAACGCCGCCTCAACCTCGTTCAGTCAGTCTGCTAACGAATGACGTCGCACGATTATCCTTTCTAGTTTCTACACTATTCTAAATGAGACAACGCAATACTGATTTAAGGAAAACATTAGTTCTGCAACTTACAATGGAAGCTAAAGCTTTTGCAGTTGTGACTCGCACTAAGTACATCCCTCGCCAAGTGGACCGTCCACAACATAACGTTTCACAAACAACAACGTCCTGGAATCAGTTCACCCGAGCGGAGGTTCTGCCTGCACACATCACTGGCAACCTAATCTCTCAAACTTAACGATACATCCACAGCATCCTCAACGTAGCGTCAACACCTTACACACTAGTGTTCATTAACTATATATTACACAGTAAAATTAAGATCACAAATCGCTTTGTATGCTGCGTCCTAGGGGGCGCGACTAGCATGGAATGTGGTGGAGCGGCGGCGACGGCACGATCAGAAGTGCGAGTCGATGTGGCAGCCGCCGTTGGCGTGCTCCAGCACCTGCTCCTTGAGCCGGTGCACGTGCTCCTTCAGCTTCACCACCATCTGCGCCAGCTCCACATTTTCACCCTTCAGGATTTTCACCTTGTCCTCCAGTTTAGAGATACGTTCCAGCTTGCGCCGTCTGCACTTGGAGGCAGCCACTCGATTTCTTTGCCTTTTGCGTTCCAATTTGATTCTTTCTTGCGTGTCCATGTCTATGGGAGACAGGGGCGGCGAACTTGCAGCACTGGGAACAGTTTGCGGCTCGTCCTTGACCACGGGCGTGGGGTAGCGCTCGAGCGGCCGGTCCAGGTCGGCGTACACTCGCCTGTCGACGACGCGGCCGATCTGCGGCGTCGGGTCCGAGTGGTGTAACTTGTCCAGCGCCTCGACGAACGGCCGCGCGTACATTTCTTGTTCCTCTGTCGGCGCGATACTAGCCGGGAATAACACTGGCGCTCCTGGTGTCGGCGTCGCCGTTGTTATCATGCCGTTCTGTATGATCAGCTTCTCGAGCTCCGGGGAGCCGAGCTTCAGCATCTGCAGATCTGGCGAGGAGAGGACCGGCGCGCCGCCGATCCGGGCCCGCTTGATGCCCCGCCCCACGTCCAAGGTGAGGGGCCTCTTCAGGTTCTCCACAGGTCCACTGAGCGGATACTGCTCGTCATAGAAAGTGGTCTCCATGCCGTGTTGGAAGCGTCGAACCATGTGTTTGCACCGAACGACTCGGTATCACTGAACTCACTGCGCGAATATCAAAACTTTTTCATGCGGCAACGCACGTCCGACTCCCTCAACGTTCCACTTGTTTCTAAACATTGTTAAGAAACAACCACTGCTTTTATTGAGTGACTCAGATAAGCTATTTTTAGAAGTAGCGTGATATAGTCGAGCGCTCATTGGTCGGATATCGCGCGATACCAAGTAACGCTTGCGTGTGATTGGTGATTGGCATCGTAGCGTAGCGCGAGGCCGCGTCGGGCTGTTTACGACTTCGTACGATTACCGAGAATCAGCAGGCGCATGTCCATTATAACAACCATATATCGTTCCATTAAATGAGCATTCAAATTAATTTTTGATTCCCAAATATATTTTTAGCGCTAGTAAAATCTATTGTTAATTAATAAAACTTTAGGTTGGAGTTTAAATTAACTTTTGTAATTAGATTGAAAAGGCACACTTGGTGTATTTTATTATATTATACTCGAATACTAAACACAACATTGCTTAGCAGAACGTAATAATGTTAATATGCCCCGTGTAATGTACATTTTTTTTTATTTACTTGGTGCATTATGTACGAAACAAGGGCCTGAAAATCATAAAATTCCTAACACAAGAATTCGTAACTTTCATTTCAAGCATTACGAATGTTAAAAAAAAAAACGACTAAAATTAAATTAAAGCAGGACTAATCCCAAAGATATGTAAAAAATATGGTCACCCGTCATATTTTTTTGAAGTTTCATATTTTGTCCATACTTAATTATTAGCTGTAAGTACATGATTTTTAAAATAACTTAAAAATTAAACATTACTTTAAAGGTGTAGTTTTCCTTATATTTATGTAATTTTGAAAAAAGGTTAAAGTAGAAGAAGAAGAAGAAAGACTGTTATATACATATATGAAGAATGTAGCACAGATTAGATTTTTTTTTGTCCGAAATACAAAATGAATAGGTATGAACAGAAAAAAAGCCATCGAACGAGAGTCAAAGTGTAACGATGGAAACGCACTCATTTGGGTGAGGCACGGAGGCGGGGTAGCCGCTCGCGGTGCAGGAGAATATCGCGCGGGCGAAGGGGGGGCACCGCGGGAGCGAGCGAGACAACACGCCCCCGGCCCGCTCCCCCAAAGATAACTCGAAAAGGAAAATAAAATGCATCTAAAATTCCTCCATTATTGTGGTCTTACATTTGATGTTATTGTATAGTTGACCTTCATTTTTTACGGCCACAAAAACAACAGCAGCTATAGAATCCTCTAGATACCCACATATAGGTAGGTTGTTGAGCATGACAGCCATCGACTGTGAGAACTCTTTATGGATATTAAGAACCATTAAATTAATAACTTTGTTTTTATGGTCACATAAATATGTAGTATTTATTGTGTAGGTACCGAACTCAAGATATTGGGTAGGTATGTACCTACACTTTTTTTCCTCATCTAGTACCTACATAGATAAGGAAAAACGGAATGTCTATATGTTTACTGTATTTATAGACCCATTAGCCTCAAATCCTAAAAACTCATCCCAATTTGAAAACTGAAAAAAAAAATCTTTAAACTACCTTCTACAAAAAAGGGCCGTCTTATCAACTATTGTTGTCTATCGAACACCTACCTACATGTGTTTATGATGTACCTACCTAACCTACGCATCATTAAATTATTTAGGGTCAAGTGCACATCTGCGTACCATCTGAAGGTTCCGTATGTATCTAGACATCCACCATATAAATTAATGACAAGTTGAAGGTAAACTTAATTCTATGTTCGTATTTCTATGAATAGCACGGAATTATCATTTCAATGTATTTTACGAGTACGTTATTGTATGCGACTAATTACACGACAACTACATAAACGGAGTAACTATATTCTGTGCGGTTTCCCATGGTTGTTGTCCACTTCAACTTTGAAGTTGAAGTGTCACTTCAACTCTACAATCGTATCGTAAGTAGGTGGTATTTGCCGGCAAACCAAAGTTGTATTCAAACGAGCAGTATTTATAACAGCATCGGGGAAAATGAAACCAGTGCTGCCATCTATTAGAAAAGTTATGATTCTATTAATACTAGACGCTAGATGGCGATGTTAACCAGCACTTGAAGCTCTCGTCTACTCGACAACAGATGGCGTGCTTCCGAAATTAAGAGATTTTGCCATCATGGAGTCACCAGTTACAAAATAAGGTTTAGACCAACAAAATAATATCAATAGATACATTAAAGACGCCTTATCAGATGTGCCGAGTAGCAGCCCCCTTAGATAAAACTCACATCACAGACTAAGATATAATATGGCGCAAATTGTCTATTTTAGGCTGTAATATTTCATTGCATTTCAGCATTGATCTTTTTCTGGCCTTTTACATTATTCTGTATAGCAGGAACCAGAGGACTAAGACATTAAATGCATAACTGAACTAGGAAAACACGAGTATTGTGACAATAACTTTGTGTTTACGTTCACCAGAGGACCACGATAACCCTAGAAATTATAAATCAAACACAGGACCCACTTTATACAACATCGATCTAATTTATTGCAACAGTTCATTTGTACATCACATCGTAGATTTACTTAAACAATAACTTATTCAATACATATATTATTACTTATAATAATTGATTTATTTCACTGTAACTGATATGATTCTGACGTCTTCGTACGGCTTGTCTGTTTTAGGGTTGGTCTTGACACTGCCGATGTTTTGTACCACTTCCATACCGCGGACCACGCGACCAAACACTGTGTGTTTATTGTCCAACCAGGGCTGAGAAAAACATCACATTTTAAAACTAAAATAATGACACTGGAAGAATACAGTATAATTATGGCAGTTCGTCTCAGCACCCGACCATCAATCGCACGAGCAAGAAGACGGAAGACTTAGTCAAGATTTTGATTATATTAACCATCCTGCTGGTACAACAAACACGGGTATTTACTACGGGATTTTATGAGTACAAATGCCACGAGTTTTCGAGATTGGCAAAGACCAAACAATCGTTTCGGAAAGTTATTGTAAACACTAGAAATACACAACTTTTAGGCTGCTAAAGACGGGTTGCAGAATTTGTTCGAAAGAGTCACCGCAGCCCTGGAACGCAAAGGGCACAAGAAGGATCACGGGTGGGTTTTAGCAAAGACAATATAACCACTTGACTGCGCATACAGTGCCCCGACGCTCGAAAACGATTAGTATTTTGTCGCCTATAAATAGGCTACGGTAAGAGTAACCATTTTAGTTGTGACCAAGTGTAAGACCTGTGTGCACGCTAGATTAATACAAATTTTGATAACTTTTTATGCAATTTTATCGTATCCAAATGCCTTCATGCGCGGTGAAATGGTACGGGAAGCATTCCAAGACATCTAGATACAAAAAGGATGGCATAACTTTTCATCGATAAGTAAAGCGAACGAAAATTATGTTTGATTTAATCAGACTATGAGACACCGCAGGGGTCTATTTAAAATGGTGTTTGGGGTAAACGAGTACACTGTTGAGTTCCGCGTTGATGTCTTTTGGAAACGTCTCGTTCTTTCATTAGACAATTCTAATGCTTCTATCCCTTTTTTTCTCTTTGTATTTTTAGCGAGAAAAATAGTGGTGTCAATAATAGCTAGCTGAAAGTCGATATCGAAAAAACTATTTGTTTTTATTCTATTCACATACTGTGATAAAATACCTGCCTACTTTTAACCGATTTCAAAAAAGGAGGAGTTTCAGTTCGTCAGTATTTTTTATGCAACTTTCTTTGTTTTTCGATTTATTTGTGTCTCTCTGTCCCCGACCCCAATCGGTTATTTTATTATTTTTTTAGATCGGTTTTAAAATCTCTGATTGGATATAATTTAATAATACAATTATTATATAATGTATAATAAGCAAGATGCATAATTCAGAGATATGTAGACGCTCGTTTATCTTTTTCACAAAGAACAAGGACCCTAAAACTTTGATTCAAAAAACATATACCAAAATAATTCATTTTAAAAATCAATAATAACGGGATACGTCTGTTTATTTTTGTAATTGATTGATTTTGATTAAATATTGTTTCTATGATTGAGTATTTTTCATAATGTTAAAATCCATTTTATCGATATCGATTATTTTCCCCTAATGAAGTAGTGCAACCCTAACGTTAGGCATACCTACGCAACTTGACCTTGAACTGACCAATTGCAGTCGCGCATTCGTCCTCGTCCCCCGGCCCGCAGTAGTGAGTCGTGTGCTTAGAAGAAATCAGCCTATACGCTCTCTAGTGGTTACATTCTCTATGGGTTTTAGTCAGTAAGAGTCTGACATTCCCTTCCGCTCCGCCCAGAGCGGGAGAAGTCATTTGATGATTCCACATCCAGTAAAAAAAAAAAAAAAAAAGGCTGCTAAAGACACGCACTGCTGATATTATTTCCCATATTGATGTAGTTTTGTAATGTATGTATGTAGTGAGTATGAGTGTAGGGGCTGACATGTAAATTAAACTTTTTTTATTATTTAGATTTTACGAATTATTTTACATTTTTTATTTTTGTTTGTTTTTTTGTACCTCTGTGTGTGTATGAATGGAATAAACTACTTTTCTTTTCATTTCTTTCTAGGGCCGGTCGTGCTCCAGGTGCGCCTTGAACTCGTTAGGAACAGTATGGGACTCACAGTGGGTGCCAGCGTGATGAAGAACTGGCTGCCGTTGCTGTTCGGACCAGCGTTGGCCATGCTGACGGTGTAGGGCCGGTCGTGCTTCAGGTGCGCCTTGAACTCGTTAGGAACAGTATGTGACTCACAGTGGGTGCCAGCGTGATGAAGAACTGGCTGCCGTTGCTGTTCGGACCAGCGTTGGCCATGCTCACGGTGTAGGGCCGGTCGTGTTTCAGGTGGGCCTTGAACTCGTCCGCGAACTCACCACCCCATATGCTCTCGCCGCCAGTTCCCGTGCCTGGAAAATGGAATTGGGAAATTAGACTTTCGTATTATAGGAAGAGTTGCTGAACTAGTGGGAAAAGAATAGGAGCACGAGCTACTGTTATTCTCCCACTAAAAGTCAATCTTTGAGCTACGCCGTATGGTATTTCATACAAATTTTCAAGTCACTATTTTGCGAAATTTCTGAACCGATTTTAATGAAACTTCACACATATAAGCAAGATACATAGGTCGAAATGTCGTATTTAAAAAAAAGATAACTGGAAATTTATGTTTGTATGGAAAATTTAAAATGGGTCTAATTTAACTGAACACTATTTATCGAAAATGTTTTCAACTAACTTTTTAGACCTATGTATCCTAACGTGTGTAAAGTTTCATTAAAATCAGTTCAGTAGATTTCGGAAAATAACGACTTGAAAATTTGTATGAAACGCCGTTCGGCGTATAAGCGATCTTGTGGAGGTCGCTCCTTGAATGAGTGAGCATCCAATACCGAGACTCCTCCGTGCTTCGGAAAGCACACTAAGCCGTTAGTCCCGTCTGTCATTTGAACATTTTTAATGGTTGTTGCCAGAAAATCTGACACCCGTCTTGCCAATGGGTACCTGTAGTTTTAGTCTATGTAAAATACTGGTATTCAGCTGCATTCGAGTAGACTAGAAGTCGACGATAGAGTTAATGTTAAATTAATAATTGACCTCTCAAATATATTGTTGGTTAAGCTGAAAAAAAGAAGCAATTATGGACATTATGTCATATTTTATGATGGCGACTCGCCTGGACTGTTTGCGTCGCTGTTGTGCTATTAATTACTCATGACTTTCGCAGTGGTGATACACTGATATTTGTTTTATTTTGTGTAGTGCTAGCACTAAAATAGTCGTAAGTTTTACTTGCCATTTTTAAGTCTTCGAATAATCTATACTCTTATAGTAATCTATACTTATATTATAAAGAGGAAAGATTTGTATTTTTGTATGTAACGAATAAACTCAAAAACTACTGGACCGATTTCAAATATGCTTTCACCATTAGAAGGCTGCATTAAACCCTGAGTAACATAGGCTATATTTTATCCCCGTATTCCCACGGGAACGGGAACTACGTGATTTTATAAAGTTGATACCCGAATGAATGACTCGGGAATTAACACTAATCTATTGTATAAAAAAATGTGGAGGAACGGAATGTAATAACATATTTAATTGTTATATCCTCTTACGCATTTCATGACAATTGGAATTGAGCTTTCAAACGTGATATAAATGACGTACTCATTATGTCTTGATAGCGAGTACTTCAAATTATAAATTTCGCTAAATTTCTCTTATCAGGCTATGATAAGTGGCACGCGGGTGCGAAACGTGTCGCGAAAACGTGATGATAATAAAAGATATTTGTAAAAATAATTACATTATTCGCGCATCGTGAATGATTGTAATATTTTTTAATAAATAGTTAACGCAACTTTAGAAATAAAGGGACCTAACTCGAAAATGAATGACATTTTTGGCTAATAAGTAAGAATTAAAATCTTTAAAAAGTATTGAGACCTATTATTAACTGCCCCTTTCCCAGTCATATTGCGTAATCTTTTTCATCATTGGCTTTTAGGGTATGTTTTTACGTTAATTTTATAGCTAAATTATAAGTAACAGGAATTTTGAGTTAAGCCCCTTTAATTCTAAGGGTACGATATCATTTAAATTTTAGTTCAAGAACTTTAATGGATTATACATATATTTTGCCAAAATTGAACAAACTCATTTAATAGACCTAAGTACTATACTACACACTAGTAGTAGGTCAAAAATCCAATCTAAGTATATTAGTTGATAGGATCTCAAGTTGCCACCGAAACTTTGTGCAGTTTTTTGCAAATAGCAGCTATATTATAAGTCGTATGATAGAGTTAACTAAAACAATTTTTAATTAAAAAATGTTATTAGTCTAAACGAATATTTTTAAGCAATAAAATATAAGGTATAGAGAGTTCCCAATATAGTATTATTGTATTTATTTTAGGAATACATAACTCTAGCTATTTAAAGCTTCCTCTCTCCTACATAAATTTATTTACCCCGACAGGGTCCATAATGATCACAATTGCTCTTTTTTAACTGACCACGTAAGTAGGTAGAGATAGTGGGACGCAAGTAAATATAGGAGAACGGTGATGGCCGAGTGGTAACGGCCCCGACTTACGAATTATTGGTCGCCGGTTCAAACCCAGCAAGGCGCATTACGTTGTGTAATTTCATCACGACTGCTCTCTTAACGCTGAAGGAAAACATCGTGAGGAAACCGGCATGTCCTAGAACCAAAAGTTCGAAGACATGTGACATTCAGCAACCCGCACTGGGCCCGCGTGGTGGATTACGGCCCATTCCCTCTCCTAGAGAGGAGGCCTGTGTCCCAGCAGTGGGAACGTTAAAAGGCTGATTATGATTATGAAGTAAAGATAGAGAACTGACCCGTGGGATCGCCGGTCTGCACCATGAAGCCCTTGATGACGCGGTGGAACACGTGCCCGTTGTAGTATCCGTTGCGCGCGTGCACGCAGAAGTTCTCGGCCGTGCGCGGCACGTCCTTGCCGAAGATGCGCACGTGCACGTCGCCCAGCGACGTGTGCAGCACCGCCTGCTCGTACAGCCGCTGCACGCCTGCCAACAACCAGCGCGTCAGCTCTCACTATACACACATACTCCTCCTTGCCGATTTCGACAACGGCGACCACATCACACTATTTCTTGTTCCCTAATATGTTTTTGGTATGCATATTCACGGCACTGTATTTCTAACACATTAGTCCTACGCCGTTCGGGTGTGTATGGCATGAAAGCTTTACTATTTCAGCATTAACTCAGGTGATATGGACACGTCCTTCGCATGGAGGAACATCGATTAAGTAACTGTGAATAGCTGATTTTACATGTTATCAAGTTTTTTCTAGAAACTATGGTATTTCACATGTAATCAAGGCTTACACGATTGTGTAATGGCGCCTTCTGGCACTTGATTAGTTATGTCATCGGAAAATTGTAAACGCCGTAAAATTGTAAAATATCGCGTCAAATTGTAAACTTTTTTTCTTAATTAAGACACGGATATAGTGGAAACTATTGAAGTTGGATGGAATAATTATAATCTTATAAAACGTATTTTACTGAAAAAATCTACTGAATCTGTCAGATAGATTCCCAAAAAATATTGGCCAGGTATTTTTACTTTTTTCATGTAAACATAAAACGAAGACGATACAGAGCGTTGATAACTCGCGTGACGTCACTAAGTGCAACAACTTTTACTAGCAACGTGATGTCACCAACCTCCATTCTTGAATCTTTATATTTTATTTAAGATTTAAAATGACAAAAAATACGTATTTAATATTTTCTGAAAATGTTATAACTACTAAATCTCTAAGCTTTGTAAAGCTCATTGTGATATGACGTAGCTATGAATAAATTCGTTTGATTGATGTATCCTGAACCACAACAAAACACGTCACAGTAATGTAAAGCTCAACAAGAAACAAGAGAGGCATACCTTGTCCCTCAGTAGCAGAGATAATATCCTCTTTGGAAGGCTTCTCGTTAAAGATGTCCCTGTCAGCGTCCGGGCTCTTGATATCGTCGGGGCTGCGGCGCGAGAACATGTAGAAGCGGTTCTTCTTGTAGGCCGTGCAGAACAGCGTGGGGTCCGTCTTCACGTTCAGCAGCGTGGGGTTCTCCGAGCCCTCCATCTCCAGAGTTGTCGCTACTTTTGACTGGTTTGTGCGGCCCTGGAGTTTGGAGAGAATGGATTATTACTAAACTCTTTGTTGTTTTTGTATTTAAATAAAAATAAAAATTCATACTATTTATTTTAACATGTAGGTATCTACACTAATATTATAAAGAGGAAAGATTTGTTTTTTTTTTTGTATTAGTATTAAATACAAAGCCAATAATTGTACATAATTATGAAACTATAAATTGAATAGTTACATAATGTAAGTACAATTATTGGCTTAAAACAATATTTCCAGTTAGTGCTCTATAATATTTCGTGTATGTTAACTTTTTTTTTGTCACATCTCCCGCTCTGGGCGGAGCGGAAGGGAGTGTCAGACTCTTACTGACTAAAACCTACCCGTGATCCTTCTAGTGCCCTTTACGTTCCAGGACCGCGGTAACTCTTTCGAACAAATTCCGCAACCTTGTGTATGTTACCTGGAAGAGCGCCAGGTGTAGAGGCCGCAAGTTCTCCGGCTTGCCGAGCATGGCGACGCAGCGGTTGGTGACCAGGTTGACGAGCTTGACGCCCAGCATGGTGGCGTACACCACGAAGTGCCCGCTGGCGTCGAACAGCACGTTGCACAGCTGCACCGCGTCCGACTTCTCCAGGTCGCGCTCGGCTGCCATTCTACGTCACAGAACGTACCAGGAAATATACCAGGGCCTCAGGTCTGTTATTACAATAGGGAACGTGCACAGCGTAGACTATGCCACCTAGTGTTGCAAATCTGAAACTTTTACGTTGTAAATATTTGACCTGTGCTGCCACCTATACTTCCTGCACCCTCCGTTTAGGAGAACGTGCACGAAGTAGACTGTGCTATCTAGCGTTGCAAATTTGAAACTTATAAGTAAAATATACTTGACATTGACGCGTCTGTGCTGCCACCTATAGTTTCTGCTCGTTCCCTATAGTGTCAGAATGGTCTATCATTGATTTCATAATGGTTGATTTTGACAAGATTGGAAATCTACTAGTATAGAAGCGTCATTATGACTTTCCAATGGTCAACCACTAACACTCCATTGCAAGAAATGGCATAGAATGGTAATCTCGTACATAATTAAAAATGAATGTAAAAACATAGGTATATAAAAGAAATCTGGTATGAATTAATGTTCAAATTTAGTAGTCGTTTTTCGAAAATAATTTCTACTAACGGGTTTTATAATAATGGCAATACGACAATGTCATCATTCTACCACGATTATATTACGAGACCATTGACCGACCAATGATCTAGCATTATGAATTAAGCAGATTACGAACTTTTAGCAAAATGACAATGGGATCGTGTTGGAATGACGAATTTATAAAAAATAGGAGACTTGGCCGCGAGCGACTTCAGAATCTTTGTATCAGTTTTATATTTGGCTTGCGCAAGTATGTCCACGTATCTGAATTTTATATTAAGCACAATTTGCTTCCTATTCGCTTCGCCGGAATGCCCTAATACTTTCTCTACTTTATAATATGCTCTTTAATCCTTCTACTCCTTTTAATTTTACAAAATCGCGTTCAGTTCCTCTGTGACACCCATTCTAAGTCCTTGGAATCATCTAAAATTAAGTATTCGTATGCATTCCAGTTCCTTCTTCGATAAATCTTTTAATGCACAAGCAGCTCGTTTATGGAATGCATTACCCATAGAAGTGAGGCGTGCTTAAACGCTACCTATGGTGAAGGAGCATTAATTTTCACTGTAATTTTTCTGCTCCTTTCTGAACTAAATATCTGATATTTATTAGTATATTTTTATGCATTTTTTTGTTTATGTATTTTTATAATATTATGACTAATTAGTATTATTTAAATGATTATACAATGACAGCCCTAAATCTATCTCCTTTCGTTCAGTCCATCCAAAAGTTGTCTGTAAGAGATTCCCATGTGCGATAAGACCGCCCATTGTACACTTGTTTTTATAAATGTTTGTCTTGTTCTTATTATGAAGTGTACAATAAAGTACACAAATAAAAAATAGATACTTTTGTAATTTTAGAATTCCATCAAGGCTGTTTATAGTTAGAAACGTAAAACCAATGCTGACGGGTTATTAGAACAGAATAAAAGAGCAATTTGGAGTGTACCGTCAATATTGTTGTGGGGCCAGCCGTGAGTCATAGAAGTCATGGATAATAGACTTAGACCTGAATCTTGATGTAGTTTTTCATACTGGAGAATACTTAGCAAAAATGTGTTGATGACTGAGTCGACTCATAAAGCATTGATAACGGGCAGTAACACTACAAAAATTACATAATAGATCATTCAGTAAAAATACAATAGTCCTCAAAGTTTATTCTAAGATTTTTTCTGATATATCTGTCATTTGTTTCCATAAATAACAGCACAATGATGTTTGTTGTGCTGAGTTATCACTTGAAAACGACTAAATAGATCGATTTTTCTTAATTTTTGTATCTTAATAAAAAATGGTAAATATGTCAGACAATTTAGGAAACTCGGTTAAAACTCAGGCCTTTTTTTCTATGGGATTTTTGCATGTATGTAAATGCCTCTTTCTTCACAGTTTGATCAGAAAAATACCTGTCTGATTAACTTAAAGTACAGACTAAATATAATGATGGATCCTTTATGATCCTGATGCTAAATGTTGATTAGTTTCATTATAATTACCAAAAAAAATATTTGCATGCTATAACATAGCAAAACATGTTTGTACTTATTTTTAATTTAACACCATTTTATACCATGTTTTACGCAAATAAATGATTTATTATTATTATTCCGTTTATTCATATTATATTCCTATAAATTACTTTGTTAAATATTTCTTAAAAAAACATAAAACAACATTTAAAAATATAAAAAATAGTCGTCCGCCGGTATCGGGAACAGGGTCCAAGCTACCGGTGGTTAGGGCTCCAGAGAAAGGAACCTCCTCACAATACGAGCCGTATCGAGGAGTACTGCCTTCTGTATCAGGCCCTTTAACCAACCGTGTAACGCCTGCTTCGACAGATGGTCGTCGAAGCTTTTGGCCATTAGGCCATTGGCCGTAACAACTATCGGCACAATGACAGCCGAGTCCACATTCCACATATCGACAACCTCGTGTGCTAAGTCGAGATACTTGATTTGTTTCTCTTTCTCAGCTTTCACGAGGTTCTCGTCATGTGGAATGGTAACATCGATTATCATTGTGCGGCGCGCTAATCGGTCTATCACCACTATATCAGGCTTATTGGCAACAATAGTCCTGTCAGTGATGATAGACCGATCCCAGGACAACGTGACATGGTCATTTTCAAGAACTGGGTCGGGCACATACTTGTAATACGGTACCTCAGAATCCACAAGTTTGTATTTCAAAGCAAGTTGCTGATGGATAATCCTGGCTACTTGGTTGTGTCTGTGCAAGTACTCGCCGTTAGCCAGACGAGAACAACCAGAGATAATATGTCTGATGGACTCACCCGGACGGTGGCATGCCCGACACACGTCAACCGTCCCGTCCCTCATAATATGCCTCCGGTAGTTGTTCGTCATGATAACTTCGTCTTATTATTATTATTTATTACCGTCTCCCAAACTCCATGTTGGGCAGCTGCTGCGTCTGATGCTGCAGCTCCTGGAAGCGCTGCAGGCTCTCGTCCAGCACCTTGTGCAGTTTGCCTGACAGGAAATGGAACACACGCACCTATTACATCAACAGACAAACATCCTACTTATTATATACTGGGCTCCAAGGGTCATACAAGGTTTCACTTTTTAGTGGTACACATAAAACGTACCAATCACATTGGTGTAAACAATAAACAAACATGCGTTTTCAGCAATCACGAAAGTCTATATGAAATTTAAATATGATTTTTTTAATTTTTATTTCCCTATATTATTTATATTTTATTATTTCCCTATATGAAATTTAAATGGGACCATTTCTGAATAAACCCCTTTCGAATAAAAAAATAATTTTGCAAAACCGGGTATATTTGATGGAGTTATGCGCGAACAAAAAAAATACAAACATCCGAATTGAGAACCTCCTTTTTTGGAAGTCGATTAAAAATTTCTCTACAGTTAGATGAACACAGCCACATCAGCACTATATCATCTTACCTTTCTGTCCAGACTGATGGACGCCATCTTCTTCCCGTCGGGCGAGAAGGCGAGCGCCGTGGGGTACGTCTTGTTCTTCACAAAGTCGTACAGGTCTGTGTCCAGCTTTGAACCGAAGTTCACCGTCTTGGGGAACTTGTACTCGTGTTTTGGGCCCGTCCAGTATTCGATGATACCTAAAATAAATATGAGCGTTATGTAGCAACCAGCTTCTGCCAGCGACTTCGTCCGCGTGGAATAGTTACTTTACCCCCGATTTTGAAACTCTCAGCCCGATCGGTTTAAAATTGACAAAGTATCATACAAACTTTCATCCCCTATTTTATCCCCTTGGGGGTAGTATTAATCAAAATCCTCTCTTAGCGGATATCTACATCATAACATCTACCTGCATGCCAAATTTCAGTCCGATCCGTTCAGTAATTTGAGCTGTGCGTTGATAGATCACTAGATCAGTCAGTCAGTCACTTTTGAGTTATATATATTTAGATAGAAGATAGATGAAGATGATCATAATTTTAATTAGTAACTGAAGCCACATATATATTTTTGTATGGTATCGTCGAGGTTATTTCGATATTGTAAGACACGAAATAGCCACAGTGACGCATATTCTGTGTACATTGAAAGTGCACGTTTAAAGTGTCTACCTATTACAGTCCGTACGCAATATACATACGCTCTTGGACGTGGAGTTGCGCCCAACTTACATATATACAGTGTGAAATTTTAATGGTTGTTTTCCCGAAGCGAAATGAGTTTGTATCGGTAATACAATCGATTTATATATATAAAAAATATTAGACTCCATAAACGGCAGATTAACAATTGTGATAAACAAAACTCGAAAGCGACTTGAACCAACAGTAGTGCATCGCGCGATATGTAGGTACGCGGCGGTACGTGCGTCTCATGTAGGTATCTACCTACTTTATGTCTAGTGCACTACTATTGATTCTCGCTCTTTCGAGTTTATGAACACTTTTTTAATGATTTGAAAAAAAAAAACATTAATTTTTTTTTAGTTTATTTTGTATTTCGATAGTACTACTGATGGGTAATAGTCCTGCCGCGGGAAAACAACCATTAAGATTTCACACTGTATATACATATGAGTCATATAGAATCAAAAACATCAATCTGACTTTTGACTTATTAACGGTAGGTAATTAGGAAAAGTAGTTTTATTGTTACAAACAGCATTTTTTTGTGTATTTTATTGCGTATGTTTTAGAATTTTGAATTCATTATTTTAAGATTTAAATAGATAAGATTTAAATTAATAGTTAATAACTAAAATTATCAGATTGCTGTTTTTTTATTCTATACGACTCATATACAGTTCAAAAGATACAGCCCTGTGGCAGACAGTGAAGGCTTAGTTATAGGGTTCCGAATTACACTCGTATGAGCTCAGTACCCTAAAAAATCTTCATGTGCCACTACTTTTTTTTTGTGACCGATTCTTATTTGTAACTAACTTCTGCCCGCGGCTTCGTCCGCGCGGAATATTTAGTAATTCTTTGAGATATTAAGCAGTTATTTCAATATTACAAACCGACGCTCCAATTTTATTTATATGTATAGAGTATACATATAAGCATAATAGCATAATCAGCCTTTTAACGTTCCCACTGCTGGGACATAGGCCTCCTCTGTGGGGAGGGAATGTCACCAACCCGCACCACCATGTCTTCGAATTTTTGGTTCTAGGACATGCCGGTTTCCTCACGATGTTTTCGTTCACCGTTTTGAGAGCAGTGGTGATGAAATTAATTCCACAAAGTAATGCGCCTTGCTGGGTTTGAACCCGCGACCTGCAATTCGTTAGTCGGGGCCGTAACAACTCGGCCACCACTGCTTAGATAACTATAATTGTACCTTGCTTATCCACAGACACTGCGGTCTCGTAGACCGGATTGTAAGCGATAGTGGTGACGGTGGCTTGGTGGAGCGTCTCGAAGGTGTACAGGGGCTTGCTCTCTGTCTGCGTGCCGTCGAAGATGTGGATCTTGTTGCTGGCCTTCTCAGAGCTGATGGACCAAATTAATAGAGGAATTAGAAGGTGATACCCCCCTTTTTAACCGACTTCTAAAAAGGAGGAGGTTCTCAATTCGGATGTTTGTATTTTTTTTTTGTTCGCCCATAACTCCGTCGCTTGCCCACCGATTTGAAAAAATATTTTTTTGTTGGAATGGGTATACTTCCCAAATAGTCCCATGAAAATTTTATCGAAATAGAACAAGCGGTTTTTTGTTAATTTCAATAAATGATAGCAAATCTGTCGGGATAGCTGAAATCGCATGTTTGTTTATTGTTTACACCAATTTATAACACGTACGCTGTGATGGGTATGTTTAGCTGGGAGTGAACCACTAAAAAGGGAAAAATAAAAAAACTTTTTACAAAAAATAAAACCGACTTCTAAACAAAAAAAAAAAAACAAAAAGTACAAAATAACTTTAATTTCGGAAGTCGGTGTGTTCAAAAACATGAAGAACCAAAAACACCGAGTTCCAAAATTAAAGTTATTTTGTACATTTTGTTTTTTTTTTTTGTTTAGAAGTCGGTTTTATTTTTAGTAAAAAGTTTTTTCTTTTAAGAGGTTTGAAGAGTACTAAAGTGTGCACATGATTGATAGATCTTTTTTGTTATGAAATCATGAAATCACTTCTTCCGCTCTGGGCGGAGTGGAAGGGGGTGTCAATCTTACTGACTAAAACCCATCAGTATTCCTCCTCCAGGGCCGCGGTGACTCTTTCAAATTCCGCAATCCTGGATGATTGATGGACCTCTGGCTTGTTGATTTTGTGGTTGATAGTTTCGCTGATGAACACGATATTTTGTAGTAGCGTCTGGATGCATGACCGAATGGTGAACTATTGCCAACATCCTCACCCCCAAATACATCGGAATACATGAGTGCCAACGCCAGGTGCAAAATATTTGCAATTGGCTTGGATTTACCATCAAATGTATGAACATAAACGAAGCAAAAGGATTGGTTGAAAGATTGTGATAGGTGGGTTTCTGTCCGGCGTCGAAGGGCGTTCAACGATCTCCAACCAACAACACTCAGGGCCGGCGGACGGCGAACTTGTGCCTAAGCCGCCGTCTGACCAATCAGACGGCCAAAGAGGCGGTTGGTACATGCGCCTTAATGGAAGTAGGAGCGTATTACTGGGCGCACGAATTAAAATTTATGCCAGGCCCTCGACTCATTATAGTGGTAAAAACTGGGGGTTTTAGCTGGTATGATTTCGACAGAACACTCCATTCTCCCCAAACAAAGAGTACCCATGAGGATTTCCAGAAAAATAATAGTGCCATTCTTTATAAATAAAAAGTGATACATACATAGCCAGTGCTGATATGGGATCCCCAGCAGAATGCACCCACTCAGCAACATAGGGCTCAAACTCTATAGTAATCATGTTGATCATGTCTGAAAAGAAAGAACAATCAACATTAAATGGGTGGTGCGAGCGGGAGTCGCGTGCAAAGGGTTACAAACGAATTTGTAATATGTCACATTCAATCTAACTAGCAGGGCCCCGCTATAATATTTTTTATTATTGTCAGATGGATATGCTCTTGACTCTAGTCTAGGTCGCAGGTGACAGAGACAAAGTCGACGATGGAATGAGCTTACCCAGAAGAAGCCTGTTCACTCTAACTTTGAAGAGATCAGGGTTGAAAGCGTTCGGAAACACAGACTCAGGCAGAGAGTTCCACTCCTTTGCTGTGCGCATTATAAAAGAAGACTGGAAAAGCTTGGTGCGAAAAGACATCTAGATGTCCTATGGTAGATATAAAATAGTATTGCCCGAGTTTTTTCTCAAAATTTATGCCTCAGTAGTTTAGATAATGTATTTTTATACATCATCATCTTTTGGCACTTTTTCCAATTTTTAGATGAAATGTAAAATACAGCTAAGAGAATGATGAAGATCAAGAATCCAGTAGTAAATCATATTTTATTATCTTACCAAAATTAATAACATCAAACACCTTGATAGTCTTCTCCAGAGAAGCAGTGCAGAGCAGTGTGCCTGTCGTGTTGGTAGCAACATGGCTGATTGGTGCGAGGTGACAACGGAAATGTTTCACAAATTCTATGCCCTCTTCCTGGAAAAGAAGCATTATAAAACACACTAAAAATCTGTTTACATTTTGATTTCTTTGATGAAAACTAATATTTCAAGGAAATGATGAGTAGCACTCTTCTGTCTGCTATCATAAACTAACTGAAGTCTTAGAACAACTCTTGACAAACATCTTATTATCCTGAAGACCTTAGTTTCACTAAACCTAGATAACATTTCAATTCAAAACTTCAAATCCTTTGGCGCCAAAATGTAACTACTCCTTTGTCTCTTAGAGGCTTCAGATAACCTAAATACTAGGTCCCTAGAGTATTATGTTTGTACCTGTTTCTTCCAAAACTTCAAGTGGCCATCCTGACTAGCGGTTATCACGAAGTCCGTTTTAGTAACCACAACATGAGTGACCACATCGCGATGCATGTAACTGAACTCGTACGTCTCAGATGTAGGCAGGTTCTCGATGTATAGAGACTCAAACTCCAACACTGAAAAGTAGAAAATATTCATCAGCATTGCCTTCAAATTATCTGAAATTTAAAGATCCTTTTGTCCTATATCTACCTCTTCTCTTTTTAGTTTTAGGCTTTGATGCCTCGGCGGGCATCGGCCCTATCCAGCCATCGTTCTCTTCTGCTTCTTCATTGTTATCAATGCTGCTTCGTCTTTTCTCCGCGGACATTATTGAAACTACTAGAATCAATTTGAGCTCTCTTTTATCTCAAAAACACTGGATTTTAAGATAGTTTTCGTAGTTTTGTAAACACCGTGCAATACGCTTGACAGTACTTGAATAACCTAACAAAATTTAAACTTCGTGATTTCATGCAAGTTTCCCAGTAATTTAAGACTTCCTAAATTGTTTTCTTTATACAGATTATGATGCACAGAATTAAGTTTTTGGTAATAAACAAAATAAGAAGAGCTCATTGGTAATTTTATGACAGAATTTTTGATTGGTTGAAACAGAAGCGTTCCGTTCGTCTCATTGGTCGGACAGTTTAAATTCATAGACAATAGGAAGCGTTTCCATGACAAAAAAAAAATTGTATTTCTAAATAATTTGAAAGCAAAATATTTGAAAAATGTCATAACTTGCAATCTTCTGTTATTTTAGATCGATTTGACGTTTTTAGTGTATTTCAAATATATATTTTTAAATCCTTCGCCAGTCACGTTAGAGGAACGTTAAAAACTTTTTAGCTACATTGTCTATGCTCAAAATGTCTTTTACGAATTCGTAGTGATGGTGGCTGGCTTCCTTGCAAACGAAGCATCGTAAATTACATCTTATTTGTAAATCTTATTAAAAATTTGATCGTGAAACGATCGAATCGATAGTGATTTAAGTGCTCAAGAAGTTTCACATCTAATCGGTAAGTGAAAAGTGCAACATTGATTGTGAAACCGCGCGCTACCGGTACCTCTACACGTGGTTAGGTTGCCTGCTATACGGCGTACCTACATTGAAGATGTGTTTTCTTATAATTATCAGCGAATAAAGCAACGGCGCACATACCCTAAGTGTTTCCAAGTGAAATTCTGTTATTTTTATGTCAACGCATCATAGTTAGGTTGTTTATTGAACGTGGTTAGTTTGACAAACGGTGACTCTTTGCTGACACATATAGCTGCTGTTGAGGTAATTTTATATTCGAAATATGCTTTAGTTATTCATTTGTATTCATTAAATTGCAGCTGCAACAATTACTGAAATTGCTCCGTCATCGCACTGCCATCTCGATCAGCTCCAAAGTATTTATCATGCATTCTCTTGTAGCTTTCTTTTTTTTCTGTTAGTATAAGACAATGACGCATCGCTGCACTATGAACAGCATGTGGGAAAGTACTAATACGTATAATGCCTATAGGAACCTTACTAATCTAGTTTGAAGCATGTGTTATGTTATCTACCTGTTACATGCTCACACAAAGGACTCATTAATGTAGGTACCTACATTGAAATGGTACATCTGTTATCTGCTAATGTAATTTCATTGACATAATTTCAGTATAGACAATAATTATGTTTATTGGACAACTATAATGTATTGTTCCACACTATAACATAATACTTTTCTCAAACACCCTTGATCTAATAATATTCAAGGACATAAATCATTCCGCCAAGATGTTGTTTTCAATTTTGTTGTTCAATTAATAGCCTTTAGCAGAATTTCCCAGTATGAAAGTCAACATAGTCGTGAACAATTCTAATCATACACTTTCTAGGAATTTAAATTCTTCAATATCAGTTTCACATATCACTGGCCGCAGAAGCATTAAAATACCAGCTTTTTGTGCACATTACCAGCTATATAACTATAAATATTTGCAATTCATCGCTGTAACAACTGCAACACATTGCTCAAAGAAAACAGATGATTAAAATTCAAATTAGAAAAAAAATATATACCAGACTATAATGGCAGTGTCAAAACTTCAGAATTAAAAAAAAAAAGAAACATTCCGTCAGAGACAATCGCTATACCAAAAATATCCAAAAAGGTTTGTTACACTTTTACAAGTGTATAGTGAAGAACTTTCAAATTTTACTCCATTGACCCTTTAGCAGTTGCATTTAGAAAGTCTTTTATTTTAAGTAATTGCACCATAACCAACTAGTTATGCACTAAAATTCATGTAGGATTTTGTAGTTTTGATGTTGAACCTTTTACAAAGTAATTTGTTTGTTTTAAGTTGTCTTTTATTTGGTTTGAGATAAGTTTTTAAATCTTTACTGTGTTGACTTGGTAAGACTTTTGGTAACTCATGCTAGAAAAAACAATCTAGTTGAAAATAAGCCTAAAAACATGTGTAACATGTTATTTGATTGTGGTCATTGTTGTCATACAAGAATTCCACATTTTTTTATTCATACAATTATTTTCACATGAAAAAAAAAACAATTTACTTAATGGACACTTGACCAAACAAGTCATGATTCTCCTGAGAGCTACATAAGTGTGGGGCGGCTATTTACATAGTGACTGTGCATCTACATACATACATACACTAGTTATCATAATTGCTACAAGTTAATGACTTTCCCACACTTGCAGCTTTCACTGTATCCCCTCCAAATTCTGCTTACACTTTATCGCTGTGAAATGTGGTTGACCTGACGGTTTTGTATTGTATTTGTTGTAAAACAATTAATTATTATTATTCATTTAGTTCCAAAAGTATTTGCCATTTATATACCATTGTAGACTCAGATTTTTCGAAAAAAAAAAAATATCTTTACATATTTGGCGTTTTTATTTCCCATCCATTACAAAAGGGAAAATGTTGTAACAGTATTAATAATACAACTAAAAAACTTAACATTAATTCAAATAAAACTGTGGACTTAATAATGTCTTGCCATAGTGTTGATCAATAGTTTAGAGGCCAAAGAAAGGTGTCGCCGTGTCGAGGTCGGCCGTAATACTTGTGCTCTAACACTATTCTTTCAATATTTTATTGTTTCAACTGAAATTTCCACAAGTCTATTGCCATCTATACAAATAATTATAATACATCATTGTTCCGTCGATACACGTGCTTAAATCTGTGTAAATACTTACATGTCTTGTAAAACTCATTTGCTCTATTGAGAACTAAATAATGACCTATCTATTTTACTTTTGATCAAATTCAAGTCCTCTCTTGGTTATAATAAGATAAAATCGAGCTGTGTGTTATGATAATGAATATAATTTCGAAGAAATAAAAAACCTAGGCAAATATTGCACTGATAGAAAGTTCCAAGTTAGTAACATTTGTCTTTTCCGATTTCCGACAACTTTTGTCTTGTTGTACAGCTTCATCATTGTATAACGCATTGTCCCCTCTCAGCGCCGGCATGAGTTGCTGCTAAAATACTCGAGTCAACAGACCTTGTGGAATGTGCGATGTTCACGTTCTCAATTGTTTTGCATCGTACCGTGCCTCCCTTTAACGTCTCGATGAAAATGTTTGCCGCGAGTCAATTGGTGACAATCGTACGTAATTTGCCGTGATCTTGGCACATGAAGCGCGTTATCAAACTCAGGGTCATCACGTCAGCGGAACTTATGTGAAAATAATAAAACTCGATATCTCTGTTACATCGCTTGGAAAAAGGATAAGAGATAGACGAGGCGAATGACCGTATTTTTTAAAGGTTACGCATTTATAATTACAAGGACAAAATGTTGACCGAAAATTTATTTAGCCCCGAAACGTGATCTTAAAATTTAATTTTAGTGAAGGCAGTTTCTGTAGTTTGCGTTCTTGTAGAAGTGCCGTTATGTTAGTGATAAGAATAATCAACGGAGTGCATCCTATTGTTCCAGACAATGAGTTCGAGCGTATGCTACAAGTGTAACCGGACGGGGCACTTCGCCCGCGAGTGTACCCAGGGAGGCGTGCAGGGCGCTCGCGACTCTGGCTTCAACCGCCAGCGCGAAAAGTGCTTCAAGTGCAACCGCGCCGGACACTTCGCGCGTGACTGCAAGGAGGAGGCCGACCGTTGCTACAGGTACATATCTTTCTAACATTTTTGGTTCAGATCAGCATTGCAACTAGAAGTGACCGATTACTTTTAGAGACCCAGTGAAAACGCGACAACTGCTCTTAAATTTAAACAGGCCACACTTTCTGCTTTCTGAACACGTCTTAGCACTACATTTTTCATAGTCAGTGGTCGGCACAGCAAGACGATGGGGAAACATAAGATCGCTGACCCATTGCTCAACCGTCGAGAGCGGTTGCCTGAAGCAGTAGCGTTAATCAATCAAGCTTAGTTGTAACTTGTAACGTTGCTATAGGTTAACGACACTTCAAACGATACGAGTTTCGTGTAGACATGAAGTATCTCTATTGGCTCGTTACGCATGAGTGGTCACGTTTAAGCGGCCCGACTCAAGCGTGTACCGAGCCGGTGGCCTGGCGTGTGCCGACGAGGAAACAAGTGCCACGCGCCTCGTATCCGCGTAGAAGGAATATCCGAACAGCTCAACATATTATAAACTGATAATGTTCAAACGGTACTAAAACTCAACAAGCTACCTTGCATCGATCGACTTTTCTATTTGCACCATTTCTGTACAGCAACTCAGTAAAATCAATATGCTGAGTTAAACTTGTTTTGCCCGAGACAAGTCTCTCCGCCCGTTACGCCTACCGAGTTATCGGCTATTTCATGTTGAGTGAGGTTGGGTGCACGCTAGCTAACCACGACTCTTATCCGAGTCACGTCGGTTTATCATTAGATCATATCTAAAACCAGTTTCTATAACAAGAATCGTCTTTGATGTTTCTTTCCTATTCGTTTTTAGCTTGAACTTCCGGAAATAACCACTTGAAGAGCTTAAGATGCATGTAAATGTAAATATATGTATTAGAAATTATCGGTCAACCTCAAAAACATCGGATCGGCGCAAACGTAACCAATAACTGATTAATGTACTTATTGTAGACATTGACCGGAGCAACGAGGTCATCGAGAAAGTGTAGTGTGTCCACTAATATTCAAATGTCACATTGAACTGTTGGCATTGACCTTCGCGGCACACGTGTCCAATTAACTTGTCGTCGACCTCTCTGTTTTATTAAATAATGTCTTTATTTTTCAAGTTCATGTATTTTAAACTGTGTATGTAATAGTCGTGTATATTTTGTGGTACAGATGTAACGGCACGGGACACATAGCGCGCGAGTGCGCGCAGAGCCCGGACGAGCCGTCGTGTTACAACTGCAACAAGACCGGGCACATCGCACGGAACTGCCCCGAGGGCGGGCGCGACAGCTCCAACCAGACCTGCTACAACTGCAACAAGTCCGGCCACATCTCACGCAACTGCCCCGACGGCACCAAAACTTGCTACGTGTGCGGAAAGCCCGGACACATCTCCCGCGACTGCGATGAGGAGCGGAACTAACACACGCCTCGTCGCGACTGCCTATATATAAAATAAACTATGTATATTATGATGCCACGCACGGACGATAAGCAAAGGACGCGATACGCGACACTAGATCGTAAGACCACACGACTGTATGAAATTAATGCAACGGAATTATAAATCAGATGCAGCAGCGGTATTCACGTGACAGACTGAGGTGTATGATTTTTAAAATGTTGACTTGTATATAGGTCTCCCCGCCGCGCGCTCGTCGATACGTTAAATGTTTGTTCTTGCACGACGTGAACGAGTTATTGTGTTTTAAATCATTTAATAATCGTGATTGAACTATTGAGGAGGTAGCGTTACAGTTTTTAGCATTACAGAGTATATATTTAATATATTTTGTACAGATTTTTTTGACAAAAGATAAATTGGATGCTGGCGTACATAATGAGTTTTCAATGTGAAGAGTGGAGGCCCCGGAGCGACCCGAACCCCTACTGGACTCTCTTGTTCGTCTTGTTATACAGTTGTTCTTACGCGATCGGACTCCGATCCGTCGAGTCTCGATCTTACATCCTATCACCTCGCGTGATTTATTTTTATTGATCAATTCCTTTGTTTATGAGATCCTGCTAACTTGTGGAGAATTCAGTGGTTAATTAGAATTTCATCAATCAAAACATTTTTTATTTTGTTATCCCTGTCAATGTGCCTCTCTGTAATACACTGAAATGTATAATGACTTACTCAAATAACAGTGGGAGATGATTAATTAATAAAATCTTGCCTTATTATTTAACAAGTTTTCATCTTGCCCTATTTTTTAGTATCTTAGATATATACAGTGTGAAATCTTAATGGTTGTTTTCCCGCGGCAGGACGATTACCCATCAGTAGTACTATCGAAACACAAAGTTAAACTAAAAAAATAAATGTTTTTTTTTTTTCAAAACATTAAAAAAGTGTTCATAAACTCGAAAGAGCGAGAATCAATAGTAGTGCACTAGACATAAAGTAGGTATGAGACGCACGTACCGCCGCGTACCTACATATCGCGCGATGCACTACTGTTGGTTCAAGTCGCTTTCGAGTTTTGTTTATCACAATTGTTAATCTGCCATTTATGGAGTCTAATATTTTTTTATATATAAATCGATTGTATTACCGATACAAACTCATTTCGCTTCGGGAAAACAACCATTAAAATTTCACACTGTATACATACTTTTACTGTTAACATGTGCTCACAACAAGAACACACAGTAGTTTTAAATCTCCCAAGTATATAATAATTTAGTTTAGATCACATAACTGAGCTCATATCAATTGACTGAACAAGAGGGCAATACCTATCCTTCAACCATACCTAGAATACATACATACAAATTATATTCATTACCTATTTACGACCTACATGACACAAAAAAAAAGACGTTTAAACCTAAAACTTTGCTATCAAAAGCTTACCTTTGTTTTGGTGAATGAATGTAAGTAAATGAGCAGAAGTTGTAGGAATTCACAAAAGTCCATCGTAATTTGCTTTTCTGATTAGATCACCATGAAGAATCACCATGCTGAAATCAGTGCCCAGAACTCAGCATATGGGTCGAACTGCCCTTATGCTGATCTCTGGGCACTAAAAGTTCGATCCTAGTTGCGAAGACGAACGGGAATACACCGAACGCAAAGGGCACAAGAAGGATCACGGGTGGGTTTTAGTCAGTAAAAGTCTGACACCCTTCCGCTCCGCCCAGGGCGGGAGGGGTCATTTGATGATTTCCCATCCAAAAAAAAAAAGTG
Source organism: Hecatera dysodea (assembly GCA_905332915.2). Taxonomy (NCBI): domain Eukaryota; kingdom Metazoa; phylum Arthropoda; class Insecta; order Lepidoptera; family Noctuidae; genus Hecatera; species Hecatera dysodea. Next base: position 17,686,917 of record HG995303.1, read on the forward strand.
TTGCACGGAATTGTTCGAAAGAGTCACGAGGTTCTGGAACGCAAAAGGCATTTTGCTATGGGGTCATTTTTGATTTGGTGGGGCTAAAAAAAAGGGCAGTGGTAGGGACGATCACGAAACTAGTGAGCGTGTTGGGAATCGTGTAGCTCTGGGATGGGGAACCTTTATTAGGGATCGTTCCATTTTTGTTAATTATATAATGACAAAACCTATTATAAAGAAAGAGAAAATGTAAAATTGGAGATATATGAAAAAATGTGAAATAACATTCAATTACCACATTTTTCTCTCATTCATTCTTAATTTAAGCATAATTAAAGCTGATCTTGAGACAATCCATCATTAATTTGACGTGCCCGAATTATTTTGTAGCGTGCCACCACTGGCATAATATGTTTACGAAGTCCGGAACTTCACGAAGAATATAACTTACCTGCACAACGTTTATTCCGGATAATGAATAAACGTTGTTTATGTAAGGTGACATTTGAATACCACATTCAGTATTCCTCAATTGTAATCATGATAACTTACGTTGAACCTTAGAAATCACACCACCATCATCATATCAGCCGAAAGATGTCCACTGCTGGACATAGGCCCTCCCCAAGTGTCGCCACAACAACCGGTCTTGTGCGTCTCGCATCCATCAGCTATCCGCAACCCTCACCAGGCCAGCGATCCACCTTGTGTGGGGCTTTATAACGCTGCGTCTTCCGGTAGGTACCTACACCGTCGCCATTTCAGAATTTTTGGCCCCAACGAGCAGCTGCGAGCAATGTATCCTGACTCCTGCCCACTGCCACTTCAGAGAAATCACATTACTGTTGGCTACGGCAAAACATTGATGTCAATTAGGTACTCCATCAACTCTGACATGTTACAAAAAATTGTTTGAAAATAGGTGACTCGAGGCGAAAGTCGAGGAGCATAGTTTTAAAAACCAGGACCCTAGCAAAGAATTCTCACTATCTAACTAAATAACCTATCATCATAATTCTTTTTACACGACTGCCCAAAAAAGTAGTGTTATGTTTCCATAACTTTATCTAATTTGTTATCCATAACTTCTAAACGGCTTAACTGATATCGATGTAGGTATGTGCAATCCGAACGGATTTTCATACAATTATCAGCACAGACGGAATGATTCATGAGAAAGGTTTTGAGTGGTAATGAATCAAGGATTTACTGAATTGTCTGTAATATACCGATAAAATTGGAGCTTATAATAAGCTCTGCAACCCACGCAAAGACGGGGCGGATTCCTGACGCACAATTTGCATGCATGCAAGCACTAGGTACCTAAACTTAACTAAAAGCTTGTAAATAGGTCTTAAGCTAGATCTTACGCAGTTGTGTACCTATAGGATTGTGAACATAAAATTAACTAGCTCAATAAGTAGGCCAATACATGAATAATTAACACATCACACACCGTTGAGTTTATTTTTATTTTTTTTTTAAATAACGTTGCCCCACTAGCAATTTATCCTGTGTCGTGGGTGCGTTTACAAACATACAAATGTCACATACACAAACAGCCAGACCCGGAACAACTATCTGTAGGCCATACAAATATTTGTTCCGTGCGGGAATCGATCCCACGACACGTAGCGCAGCAGCCAATCGCTCAACCACTACGCCAACCGTGTCGTCAAAGTTACCATGATTATAAAATTTTGTTTCACTGGCGGCGATGTTTATGTATGAAGGTAGTTAGAAGAAGGTGGTAGTATTCCGGATGCATTGATGATAAAATCTAATGAAGCTAAATCGGTTGAATTTATCCACCTCAGTTTGAGATAGTTAATTTTAGAGGTTTGAAAAACGAAATAAAAACGTAAAGCTGTCCTGCATCTATCATGATCATGATCCTTTTCATTATCTAGTAGGTACTTACTTACCGTCTTACCTAACTAGTGAAAAACTATAATTCGTGTGCGTGCGAAGAGATTTGGGAAACGTCAATGTAGATAATTTATACCAAATTTACCTGGTGACATCATCATCATCGGCCTAGCCTTTTCAAAACTATATTGGGGTCGGCTCCCAGTCAAACCGGATTCAGCTCACAGCTGAACACCAGTATTTTACGTGAAGCGGCTGCCTACCAGATCTCCACAATCCATTAACTGGGGAACACCGAACACGTTAGGTACTTCTTTGCAAGACTGTTGTCAGATTTTCTGGCTTCTGACAATCCGTAACGACAGCCAAAGATCTCCAAATGCTAGCTAGACCGATTAAAAGGAAAGGTACTTGAATCATATCTAAGTGATGGATTGCCCGGTTGAGCAGTATCTATACATCTATATAGTAGCAGGTCCATAAAAAAGAAAGGATATATATCTAAGTTCCTAGACCAACTGATGTTGGTGTCATTCATTTGATAAACAACCTTGATATGAACGAAAGAAAACATGCTTGCTGATATTTACTTTATATCGTTTTTATTTGATCAAAGAAAAGTTGAGGAACGTAAATTAAATTATAATGATAATGTAAGTCTAACCTACCTGTAGTGTGTAACCTACGTGGCACTTGGCAGGCCAGGCAATAGTGGCATTCCATTTTTAAACCCAACGCCTTTTCCACACAAGCAGCCACAACCACAGACAAGAAAATAAACACCTAAGGCCCGGCGCCCACTATCGGCATCGGCACGGCTGAGGATTTTAGGTGATAAAAAGCATTGTACTTTAACTTCATGGCAATAAAGTAGAAGTAGCCTCAAGCATACCGAAGCGGTATTTTTGTTACTATGATCATATATCATGGAAATTTCTACTTTATTGCCATGACGTTAAAGTACAATACTTTTTATCACCTAAAATCCTCAGCCGTGCCGATGCCGATAGTGGGCGCCGGGCCTAATATTGATCATCGCCTAAAAGTCATAAAATTGATAAATCAACGATTTTTCTATCAACAATTTAATGCACTCTCAAAAGCGCATCACATTTTACATTTAATTCCAATTCGAATGCAAATAAAAGTAAAATTTACGATTACGCTGAAATGTTAACGGAACATACCGGTTTTAGCACTAGCCGGGCGTGGTGAAGTGCGGCTGCGCGACAATCGCATTTTCTTGAATGAAGTGAGTAATGGGACGTTGTTAACGTTCTTGTTTATTTATTTGAATTAAACTTATTTTAAATGAATTTCTTTCAAATTAAGTGAGTTTGCGTGTTTATAGGTAGTAAAGTGAAGTTTTAGTGCAAATGTGGTGGTGTTCTTTGCTTAAAATATAGAAGCGGAGAGTATCCATGGGCGTTAACTTCAGGTTAAGAGAAGTGTTTAACTTTATTATTAAATTAAAATTAAGGTTAATCGAGTATTAAACTCGTTCTAAGTTTACTTATAGAACTATTATTTGGTTTATATGACCGGTGTTATGTAATAAACTGAACTTTTAACTGACAATAGTCGGTGTTTATGTTGGCCAACGATTGTTGCTAATTCGAATCTTGAATATAAAATAACTCCAACGACTGCTGATACGCTTTAGGTTACTTAATGTTTCTAGCCGTTCTTTATTATTCATCTTATAATTGGTTTAAATGAGTCTTATATGAATAATATCTAACATAAACCAGTAGATTTGACTTAAATATGAGGGTCTATCTCTCTGACTGCTGATTATTACTTAGCTGTCGTGAGTGCATGACCGTTCATTGTTATTAAATAAACAAATATTGTTTACTTTTGAGCCACAGTAGCACAATTATTGTTAAGTGTAGGCTGAGTACAACACTTTCCCAATCCTCTGTGTGACTTTGACTTATCTTGTAGTAGTAGTCAAGTATTCAGTAAGAAACAGATCTAGAAAAATCTGGTTCAGAAATGAGTAAAATATACTTCAACTTAATAAGTATTTAGCAATAATACTTGTTGTACATCTTTTGTTCTTCCTTTCTGAAGTTGTAATTTTAATTTTTGTTACAGGCAGACAAAATCAAAGACTGAATTATGAATCTCTTAATTTTAACATACATACTATCTACAACAGTATTACAACTATGCACATCACAAGATTATGCGTCACCAACATACAATCCGGATGTCCAGCAAACAAACCCCACAAATGATTATCTCAACTCAGACCCAAAATACGACAACCCATATGATCCAAACAGGAGGTATCAGAATCGGAACCAGAGTCCAACACAACAATATGATCCCAATCGACCATATGACCCGAATCGTAGTCAGTATGATCCTAACCGGAATCAGTATGATCCAAATCGTAGTCAGTATGATCCAAATCGTAGTCAGTATGATACAAGTCGTCCAGACCAGAGGTACAATCAAGATGTGAACTACAACCTGAACCAGTACACTCCTGAAAATACTCCAAGAACTTCATGGGATAGCAGCAGGACTTACACTAGTTCGTTTAAAGGTGCTCCTTTAGAACATGAGAGTGTCATAATTAATGAAGCGTAAGTTCCTTTAGTTCTGTTTTTTTTTTTTTTACTTCATGTTCTGTTGCAGATTTGCCTTCACTTCATTACCTGTTTTGATAAATATAAGCCTAAAGTGACTTCAATGTCTTTAGCCAATAACTTGATCTATGAATTTATACAAAAACAATTGATTCTTCATTAAGGTCTTGGACAATAAAACATTGTCACGGTTCTACAATGTTTTAAACTGGCTTTTTCAAAATAGGCAACTTACTCATTTATTTATTATTACGTACACACAATATACTTAAAAAAGAAAATGTTGTACAGAAACCAAGAGCACAAAGATGCTGTTTATTTCAATAGAAACTTCTTGCAGCTGACCTGCAACAGATTAAGTGGGATAAAACACGTAGGCACAGTATGGACAGTTCTTATTTGAATTTTCATTATCAAAAATATAATAGACCTATTTCAAAAACCTGTCAACTAGCCTATTATTAATTCAACAAAAAAAAAACATCTCTAGCAAACACATTTACAATTAAGCTTTATTTTCTCAGAACATACTTCATAGTGGCCTCTAGGATGGTGCGTCCGGGCCAGATCTACAAGATATCAGCCAACATCCTGCAAGCCCGCATGCAGATGACTATCAGAGCCTCCATCTCTTGCAACGGAGTGGAAATTACCAATGTTAACCAGAAAGTCAAAGAGGGAGTTCCAGAAATATTGAATATGAGGGTAAGTTTTTAAATAAAATCTGATAGCAAATGATTTCTAAACTGTTGTTGTTGCTGTGAAAATTAAAGAAAATTTTGCAAGTTTTTTTTTTTTGTAGAAACAAAATTAACACATTGCCATCTAATTTGAATAGTTTCAAGTATAAAAATGTTATGCAACAGCCTAATACTTAAGACAAAAAGCACAATCTGGAACACCTTCTGGAAAAAGTCTTTGGCAGTGGCGTAACTATAGGGTGGTATTTTGCCAAAAATGCCACGGGCCCCCGACCCGAGAGGGCCCCGGCCAAAGATGAGCGTCTCCAAGATCCGTTGGAATTTCTAGGAATTACTTCGGAGATTATAGACTATCAAACTTTGATGCGTAAAAAGTGATGCAAATGTTCAGTTGATCGAGAGTTTACAATCTGTCAAGATGTTTTATAATCTTACGGAGGTTTCCATTTTCCGGTGGCATGAATAAATCTATGCTCTTGAAAATAAAACTGGGAAGTCCTCATCAAAAGAATTAGCCACGGGCCCCCAAAAATTCAAAATGATATAGTTGGTATAGTTACGCCACTGCTTCTATATAAACGAAGTCTCTGAAATCGACTAGCATCTGCCAGCGGCTTTGCCGGCGTGCAAGTCGAAAACTGTTCCAAGGATACATACTCCCAGTATAAGATCATGCTTTGTCCTATTCCAAGACATGATCAACTTATGAATGGTACTGCTTCCACACTCGGAAGCAAGGACTTTGAAATAAAAACACTGTTGCACTTTGAACGTAAGATTTATTGCTATAGTTATAGCCGTACGGTAATACAGTTTGATTCTGCGATGCAATGCAAGCGTTCGAAAAACGAATGGTCTACCATGGCGGGCACTAAAATGCCCGCCGAGTATTTTTTTATCCCCGCCATTTACTTGCTTATGATTGGTCGTTGCCAACAGTCAGTCTCGACCAATCACATTAAGTCAATACAACTACTTTTGATCATACAAGTTCATAGAAATTATTGCATTTAGTCATTAAACATAAATAATTATAGGCATGATTTAAATGTTTATAACATACTTATGTGACAATTTGATCCAAATCTGTCCAGCTGTTAATATGTGAATTCGTATAATAATAAACAGACAGACTGATTGAGTTGAAGATATTAGTATGGGTTCAACATAGCAATCCTTTGCTGCAACTAAACCATCTCCCTCAGGTGCCGCCAACAACAGTGCCCGGAGACTACAAGCTGCGCGTGGAAGGCTTATACCTGGACACGCCGTTCGGGGGCCGCGCCTTCGTCAACGAGTCACAGCTGTCGTTCTCCAGACGGTTCATGACCATATTCATACAGATGGACAAACCTGTCTACATGCAGGGACAAACAGGTCAGTACCTATGAAAATCGCGATTTTTTTTATGTATAATAGGCTCTTCCATGCCTCGGAAAGCACGCTAAGGCGTTAGTCCCAGCGATCATTTGTAGATTTTTGGCAGTTGTTACGGATTGTCAGAAGCCAATCTAACTCCAGTTTTGCCAAGAAGTACCGTGTTACCCAGTTTATAGGTTGTGGAGGACTGGTAGATAGTCGCTCCACATAAAATACCTACTGGTATTCAGCCGAATCTGGTTTGACTCGTAGCCGACATCAATATAGTTCGGAAAAAGCTAGGCAGATGGTGATATAACAGTCTAAATAATATTCGCTCGGAATCGTTATTCAAAGTTAAGCAACTCTGGCTGAGATCGGTCCATGTTTGCGTGACCGTCCGTTACGTGTCCAGATTCCTCTTTGCCTCGAAAACCGCAGTAAACCGTTATGGATAGTTGAAGCCAGAAAACGGACACCAGTTTTGCCATCAGCTTCGTGTTACTCGGTTGTGGAGTAGATACATACACACAGACAGATAGGCAGTAGCATGCAAAATTCTGGTATGCAGCTGCATCCTTAGAGACTGGTAGTCGATCCCAAAACAGTTGGTAAAAGGCTAGGCAGGTTGTTTGATGTAACATTTTATAACGCCTAAATAGAGATGTTGCCTGAGTAAAAAAAACTTTTTACAAAAAAATACAACCGACAATCAAAAAAGTACAAAATAACTTTAATTTCGGAACTCGGTGTTTGTGGTTCCTTTTTCGTTTTTTGAACACCGACTTCCGAAATTAAAGTTATTTTGTACTTTTTTGATTTTTTGTGGAGAAGTCGGTTGTATTTTTTTGTAAAAAGTTTTTTTATTCTTCACTTTTTAGTGGTACCTACACCCCCTCCCCTCCCCCCCACCTAAACGAACCAATCACATTGGTTTAAAAAAACGCACTGCTCCAATGCAGAGTAAACTAAAAGGTCGTCAATGTAGACAATGTAGATATTTTTTTTAGACTTTTGTTGATTTTTCAAAAACCGCTTGTTCGATTTCGATAAAATTTTCATGGGACCATTTGGGAAGTATACCCTTTCCAACAAAAAAATAATTTTTCAAATCGGTTGGCAAGCGAAGGAGTTATGCGCGAACAAACATAAAAAAAAAATATACAAACATCCGAATTGAGAACCTCCTCCTTTTTTAGAAGTCGGTTAAAAAATATATGATTATGTTTAGTCCGTCAGTTAGATTATAGAAAAATATTGAACACGTATTTTTTCCTTTATCAAATCTATAAAAACTGACGAAGATACAAAGCATCAAAGATCAGGAGTGGGAGCATGTGACGTCACGGCCCGGTAAAAATTGTAGCGAGTAGTGACGTCACACGAGTTTTTTACGCACTGTATCGTCTTCATTTTTTGTTTATGTGAAAAAAGAAAAAATACGTCCCCAATATTTTTTGGAAATCTATCAGACGGACGAATCAGATTTTTTTAGTTAACTACCCTATTGTTGCAACGCAGTGATGCATATGCAACGCGCTCTAACAGGACTTAACCTTCAAGGTATTGTTTGAAGACATGGAATTAGTATGCGCTTTGATTGAAGATAATGTACGTAGAGGTTATTCTGTTTCTGGTTTAACAGTGTAGGCGATCTGCCAGATTAGTTACTAAAGAAAATTTGCATTGCGGCATGCTTTGTACTGTTCCCTTACCCACTTTGTATCAAGAGCATTTATTTCATATAAACTGTTTATAAGCACTTTTGAATTATTGTCAAGGTCAGTCAGTCAATACATGAAGCTATTTGTACGTTCGAAAGTGTAGATCACTATCGAGAAGAACGTGCAATAAACACCACGGACACTCTTTTAAATCATGTTCTGTATTACAAAAGTCTTGGTTGCATTATCCTTGTTGCTTCGGTTGTGAGGCGGTGGTGAGGGATGCTATTGCTAAGGCTTATGAGGACAATGCAAATAAAAAAGGAAACTCTGAAACAGTATATAATAAAGTATAAAATGCCGTACGGCGCGGCGTATACGCTCTTAAAACAAGTAATTGGCAGTTAAGAGATGACCAGCCTCACCTGACGAAACCCGTTCACGAACATGACGCGTGTATTGCCATCATTCAGCTCAACCATTTTGAAGAGAACTGAATGATCCAACACTGTCTTTAACAATGACTCACAGAGGCAAGGCATGACACGTGAAGCGAAGGACTTGTAGTAAAGTAACAACAGCCATACAGTTCAGGCCGGTACGTGGATCCTGCGAGTGTTGTCCAGTTAAAGGGTTATGGAGGTCAGAAATGCAGTAGCTCCATGCTTTTTTTTCCGTTCCGTCATTACCATAAGGGCACAAGGGGCACGTGCCCAGGGCCCCGCTTCATTGTGGGCCCCCAATTTATATTATAGGTACTGCTTAGGAAACGACCAATTCGAATCGTAAACTAACTTCTGGCGAAATTCGGTCAAACTTTTTCTAGGCAGGATGTCGACTGGGTAATGCGGTTACGTGGTCATACCTACGGAAATTAGCTACCTGTGCATCGACTCTTTCTTGGCCAGTTTTCAGTTTTCCAAAAGGGCCCCGGACGTGTGCCCAGGGGTTAAGACGGCGGTTGCGGAATTTGTTCGAAAGAGTTACCGCGGCCCTGGAACGCAAAGGGCACATGGAGGAGCACGGGTGGGTTTTAGTCAGTAAAAGTCTGACACTCCCTACCGCTCCACCCAGGGCGGTAGGGGTCATTTGATGATTTCCCATCCAGAAAAAAAAAGGGGTTAAGACGGCCCTGGCTCCATGTAATTATTGCTATTCAGTGGCAGTCTAACTTAATTAAACTGGAATCTGATTCCAAGCGTTAACTCATCACGGTATGTAGGATAAGTGCAATGGTAAGTTTTCTATAATAAGCGAAAAATATCTCTCTTCTCTTAAACTCTTTTTTTATGGATGGGAAATCATCAAATGACTTCTTCCGCTCTGGGCGGAGCGAAAGGGAGTGTCAGACTCTTACTGACTAAAACCCATCCGTGTTCCTCCTAACGCCCTTTGCGCGCCCCAACTTTTTAGACCTAGGTCTCTTGCAAGCTTAATTTCCAAGATTAAGGACTTAGGAGTTTGTATAAAATACTGTTAGCGAATGACTGCTCTCAAACAGATGTTGGAAGAGGTAAAAATATGTAATCAAAAGTTATTATTTCCCAGATTTTTAGTTTGATCTTGTAATCAAAACGATTTATAATAAAACCTACAATAAAGCGTGTTTGTTTCAGTTCGCTTCCGCGTGATACCGATCAACACTGAGCTGAAGGCTTTCGGGAGGGCCATCGACGTGTTCATCTTGGACCCCAACAGGAGAATTATGAAGAGATGGCTTTCCAGACAGGTAATGTAGCTAAAAACTGAACTAATGTGACATTTCATAGAAGTTATTGCGATTGGAAATGGCTGTGACTAGCGAAGGTGAACGCCAAAAGTTTTCTCAGAGAAAGAGTAATTGTAAAAATTAGTTAAAACTGTGGCAGATAAGAAAGTAACATATCAGGAAAGGGCTGCTGAAAATCTGAAACGTTTATAATTATAGGCACTTTGGTGGATACTGAACTACTCAGTGGCTGAATATTCAAAAATATCAGCAAAAGTTTAAAAGACTTCAAACTAATATTATTTAATTGCCGTCCATACTTTAGCTGATATTTTTAGACATAAAAAGCACATAACCTTCTTTGCATTCAGGGAAAAATGGATTTACATCTTCAGTGAATAGGATGCATAAATCCAACCATGCAATTTTACAGGCACTTCATCTTTCACAGTTCATAACAAACTGATAGGATCACAATAAGTGAATAATGTTCTATTGTGCCACCGCCTCTGGATCCGATAGGCCACTTAGTGTCGTGTTGATACCATTGTTCACCTAAACTGTGGTAAATTGATACACTACGTATGTCTTACGACTTGACGCCTACTAACATAGATATAGTTAGCTCGACTTTTACGAGGAAATTGGGATTAGTAAAATATGAAATACCATCCATTTTTGCGGGTGCCGAAAATATAACACGATGGTTAAAAAATTGCTTGCAAATTGACCAGCCAAAACTGTGTAATTCATAAAATCGCATAATCTTTCTGAATTGAAAGGAACTCCAGATTCATTGCTTCATAATATGTTGACACATTATTTTGTATTACGATTTACTTGCTAATCTAAGCAGTATAACTATGTATGTACATAAAAAAATACTGTAATCGATCGAATACGAGTACATAGAAAATACAGTAGTCATTTGTCAATTTAAACATGTAGGTAACAAGATACATGTTTTGTCCTAAAAAAACAAAACAAGATTTTGCAATTGTAAGGTTTTTAGCCGATTTCACCAGAAGAAGAGCATATCCATACAAAGTTAGTAACATTTTATCAGAGTGGTCGAAATGAATCTGGATTGTGTTCCGGATTGTATGCGATGCATAAATTGTTTTCCCGACTGGGTCGAGGGGTCACTCATTATGGTGGTGTTATTCCAAATGCATAAATAATTATGAGAGCATCATCGCATAATAGGGTAGTTGACTAAAAAAAAACTAATTAGTCCGTCAGATAGATTTCCAAAAAATATTGGACACGTATTTTTTCTTTTATCACGTAAACAAAAAATGAAGCCGATACAGAGCGTTGAAAACTCGTGTGACGTCACTACTCGCTACAATTTTTACCGAGCCGTAACGTCACAAGCCCCCACTCCTGATCTTTGATGCTTTGTATCTTCGTCAGTTTTTATAGATTTGATAAAGGAAAAAATACGTGTCCAATATTTTTCTATAATCTAACTGACGGACTAAACATAATCATATATTTTTTACTCAGGAAACATCCCTATTATGTAGTTTGAACTTTGAGCATGGGTTACAATTTAAATCTTCACACTTGGATCAAGCATCTTCTTTATTTTATTTAAATAATAAAATTTAACTAATTTGTAAGAGGAGTTCGTGGCTAAATTATAACAGCCGCACAGGTCGATCTTCAAGGTTAAGCAACGCTTGCCGAGGTTGGTCTGCGGATGGGGTGGCCATCTTAACATAACGAGACTTTTCCGTGCTTCGGAAAGCACGTTAAGCCGTTTTTCCCGGCTGCGATTTGGAGATCTATGGCAGTCGTTACGGATTGTCACAAGCAAGAAAATTTGACTCCAGTCTTGCCAAGAGGCAGCCGTTTCAAGTAAAATACTGGTATTCAGCTGAATCCGGTTTGACTGGGAGCCGACCCCAATATATTTGGGAAAAGGCTGGGCAGATGATGAATAAAATTTAACAAATTTGAGACGATCTTTTCGAACTGAGGAATTCGTTATTTGGGTTTCGAAAAAAGCGAATAAACATTCTATAAGTCCTCTGCCTCGATGGGGTGGTCAGAAGTGTTAGTACAGTTGCATTTTCTTTGCCAGTTCACAAAATAGTACTGTTCCATCAATAGGACACAAACCTGAATGTTTCTAATGCACCAATACAACCCGCCATTATGGTCCCACGTTGCACATTCAAGCTGTTTTCATGTTTTTGCTTATTTACACTATTTTTAAATGTATTTCATACCACTAAATCCACTTTTGCTTGAAGCAACATTGTCATCATCCAATATTTCTTTCTGTGCTTGTCTGCAGAGTAACTTCGGCACAGTAAGTCTACAGTACCCGATGTCGGACCAGCCGCTGTTCGGAGAGTGGTACATCCGCGTCGAGGCGCTGGGACAGATCGAGGAGACACAGTTCCTTGTTGAGGAGTACTATCAGACGCGCTATGAGGTATGGTACCGTTCTGTCAGACTTAAGGTTTTGCAATAATCGCCAATCGGATGTCTAATTTTTAAACTGAAAAATGAACTGCAATTTATTTTCTTTAAACGTTAGTATACAGCGTGTTTCAAGAGTGCGTGGTCATACTCAAGGGTGATATTCTGTACCTGAAATACATAATATAAAGAAACAATAGTTATTTGTACGGGATTTTTTAATCTTTGTTAACTTACTTTACTTTTTTAGTGTTGGTTAATTTATAATTAACTAGCTTCTGCCAGCGACTTCGTCCACGTGGAATAGTTACTTTACCCCGATTTTGAAACTCTCAGCCCGATCGGTTTAAAATTGACAAAGTTTCATACAAACGTTCATCCCCTAATTTATCCCCTTGGGGGTAGAATTAATCAAAATCCTTTCTTAGCGGATGCCTACGTCATAACATCTACCTGCATGCCAAATTTCAACATTTTCCTTCACTGCTCTGCTCCTATTGATTGTAGCGTGATGAAAAGTATACTATAACCTGTCCAAGAATATGAAGAATAATTGCACCAAGTTTCGTTAAAATCGGTCGAGTAGTTTTTGTTTCTATAAAGAACATACAGACAGACAGACAAAAATTTTACTGAATGCATTTTTGGCACCAGTATCGATCACTAATCACCCCCTGATAGTTATTTTGAAAATATATTCCTTGTACAGAATTGACCTCTCTACAGGTTTATTATAAGTATAGAAGATGTAAGGTTCAAACTTAAGGGTTTTATAAAAACTAAAAACTAGCAGCTGCGTTTAGGTAGCAAATAAACTATACCAGTCAATTGAAATATTAGGCGAGGAGCTATATATAATGACTTGGCGACTAATAATGTTAGTAGGTACATATAGATTAGCAACCGCGTAAGGCTTTTATAACCAATAAAAAATAATACTTTTTCAAAAGAACGAACAATATATTATAATATTATACCAAATGTAATTTGCTAAGATATTTTTTTGATCATTACTATTCTCCTATTTTCTTTCACAAGTGCGTGTGCTACCCACTACTACTACAGTTGGATCCGTTTATAATGATATGGAAGGGAAGTGAAAAATACGTTAACTTAGGAACTTAACGAATTCTCGTCTTTGTTAGGTATTTTGTGTAATAAGGAGATAAACAATAAATTGTGTGTTTATAGTCGTAGATCAATCAAAACAAATTTGGTATCATGGCCCCAAATTATGTTTGGTTATAGTGATCACCAAACATAATTTCTGAAAAATAGGGCATAATAAGCGATATTTCAATAAACGAAGTCATTATATCCGCACTTTTTTAAAGAATTTAATATGAAAACCAAAATGAGCTCTGTTTTACTTCATATTAAGCGGTTGGTCAATATAAGCGGCGTCATAATAAACGGATTTCACTGTACATGATTTATGCACAGTTTAAGCAACATCTATGTTAATATTATAAAGACGAAAGATTTGATTGTTTGTTTGCATTGAATATAATATAATAATTGACTCCGAAACTACTGAATCGATTTGAAAAATTCTTTCACCATTGGGAAGCTACACTATCCCCAGGTGACATATGCATATATTTTATCACCACATTCCCACGGGAACGGGAACTACGCGGGTGAAACCGCAGTGCGCTTCTACTATAGTATATGTGGGTGGCAGGTGAACGTGACGATGCCGGCGTTCTTCTTCAACACGGAGCCGTTCATCCACGGGCGCGTCATGGCCAACTACACGTCGGGCGCGCCCGTGCGCGGCAACCTCACGCTCAAGGCCACCCTGCGGCCCATCCCGCACTACCGCCCGCGCTACTACGCGCAGGGCCAGTTCAACAACAGGGGCCACTTCGGCGCGCCCGCTGCCTACGGGGGGAACCAGTATACTAGGGGTAAGCCTTGATGATATTTCTAACATTTTGATTCGTTTATTTATTTATGTACTATCGCGGACACTTTTGCCTGACCACCTTTAAGCTCATTTTTGCTAGCACTTAAAAATAAAAGCGCTTATTAGCCCCGCCCTCTTGATGTTGAATAGACGAATGAAAGAAAGACTGGCGCGGGCGACGTTCACCGCACGTGGTGTATTGTTATAGCAAACTGGTATTGTTAGAAAAAAATCTTACCTGAAATTAGCTTATGCAATTAAATCGTTAGTTGCATAAGCCTTGGTTGGTAATTGTAAATTAAAAATTCCAACAAATTCAAAAAGAAGAAATTATATTTGCTGAAATTTTACTTTATTATAGACATGTTATGATATCCTAAAAATAATCTGGTAATATCTCTAATCACTTTATCTAAAATGGAAAGGGCAAGGGGAATAAATAAAATAAACAGAGATATTCATAAAATATTAGGTATCGAATTTGGATACATTAAAGAGGTAAAACACACAATTCAAGAAGAAGTTGGCAATAAAATCAACTCAAATAAAAATGTCCTTTCCTTGTGTGTGTAACTTATTATTCTAAGTAACAGTTTTTCTTTAGAAACAGCAGCTATTCTATTGATGACATTCTTACCTAAATTACGATATAATAATGTCGGTGGTATAGTTATTTAACAAAACATTTGAAATGGAAATAAATAAAAACTCTGAAAATAAACAATTACGCGAAATACAAAAAACAAAAAGCATTCTAAAATTAAGTTTACCGTTAGAACAAGGTTATAATATAATTAGTACAGTCTGTTGTCAACATTATCTGACCCACCCTAAAAACAAACGAATTTGAACTTTCTATCTATAACATTAAGGTTTATTCAATGCAATGAGCTTATCAGACAAGTGCTCGAGGAATCGATGAACAAATACAATAATAATACAAACACGCAAATTTAATCTTTATACCATTGTCATTAGGTTATATTTTATAACTACTTGTTATAACATAATTAGTCTAATAGCTTGTTTTAAAGGATATAGTTATCTTATTCTGGTCTCGTGGACTATGCATATGACTATGAGAAACAAGTTGTAAGATCAAATCCCACGGCAAAGACGTCGTTTTGCTTTTCAATTTAAAATTTATTCCAAAACTATTTCTATATAACTATAGACGGATATAAACTTTCTGGAATGTAATATTTTCGCATAACTTGTAATATGTGGGTAGTTCAACAATAAATACTCGGATTCATTTTAAAACTGGTGTTCAATACTATGCTACTGAGGGTATGCAATGACTTCGCGTAAACATATTTTACCTTGCTTTAAAATTGCAAAAACAACGGCTCTTTACAATCTGTTATTTTCTATTGTATAGCTAGTTTTTTATTATCATGTCTTATTGGAGTGGTTACTTATTTAAAATACAAAATAATCTATTTGCACGAGGAGAAGGATGGTTGCTTGTGCAGTGTAAGAATTAACTTTATGAAAGTATACTATATGGGTCAAATTCTTCAGAATATTGTGTCTAGCATTACAACAACGTTCTAATTTCAATACGACATATAAGAGTTGAGTTGGTCTTGTGGTCACTCTAGGATAGTGCTGAGTTCATTTTTGTAATACGTTCGAAACCAAGTTTGACCTAGACGTGGCTTATTGCTCAGCTGTTTTTTATTTTATTTTATTACACTTGTTTAATGGACGACGTAGGGTCTTGTCATTTTAAAAGGGTAGTTTGTATAGAAATAAAACTAAAGAAAATTGCAAGTTAAAAATGTTTATCATTTCATTAAAAGACTTAGGTAAGATAAAGTAAGTAAATGCTCATATATTTCCAAATTAATATACATTTTATATTAGTATGCCATAATGAAATCTAACAATTTATAAATATTAAAAAAGGCATGCTTATGCTTAAAATTTTGTTTTCGAGAAAATGAATTCATCCGTGAAATGCTTATAGCTGCCTTTATGTAGTGAATAAACATGTTATTTAAATAGAAACAAGCTATTGATAACAATAACATCACCACATAATCTGCAACATTTTAATTGTTTAAAAGTCAATCCATTGAGCATTTACTTACATGGTGTGTTTAAAATCCCTACTAGATTAATTAGTAGCGGAGTGGCGCACCGTCCCCTGCTATAACTTGCTGTAAGCGGCTACGCATACCGCGCACCATATTTCAACACAAATCGTGCACGAAATAAATGTGCGATGTTGGATAGGCAATTCGCACAGTCGGCAGCAAGACATCACGCAGAATCTCCAAATACAAATTACTATTAAACCTTCCACCTACTTAAACCAATTCACCAGGGCCCATAGACGACATCCAGCCCCAGTAGCCCAAGGTTATTCTACCACTGGTTCTACAAGGTAGCAAGCATTTCTCACTGTAGCGTTCTCCTTTCCGTCTCCATAAGATTTTACGTCCATCTTTATCTGATTTAAATGATTTTTCATCAGTGAAGATCACAACATTTTTTTCCCAATTAAAATTTAAATATTCCTGGGCAAAACGGACCCTTTCTTCGCGATGAGCAGGTGTCAATGCAATTTTCTGTGCCGGCTTATAATTCTTTATCCCAGCAGCGTGTAAATGCCTTCTCACGCAAAATACGCGCTTAGTCGTGGAGTTGCGGAAACCAGCCCGCTTTTTACATTACATTACATACAAATGCCTTCTCACTGTTTCGACTGAAATATTGTGATTTATTGCGGATACACGAACGGGCAAAAATGGATTTTCAATATGGCTAGAAACAATATATATATAGTCATTAAGTTGCGACATGATGCTTTTTACACCGAATTGCTTAAAAATACTTAACGAGTTATGAGAAACGATTTACAAATGTGTGTGCGCGGTCACTGCTAATAGGCGTAGTGTAACTTTTGTCACTTAGATGAATTTACTATCTACCTCACGAAGCGAATATGTTTTACTTAGTATCCAACCAAATTCTTGTATAAATTCTGTGAACTTGAAAGTTTTTTATTATACCCACCTGTTTACAAGATAAGTTATTGAGCGTAAATTATATTGGTCGTTATTTAATAATGCAAGCAATAGTGTAGAAATGATAACAAATTTAAAAAGATACTGATAACAGGTGAAACGCGTTTTCGCACCAATTTGGTTTTGGTCGCCAATCCAGCGTCAAACCGCTAAGCCACGAGAACTTATTGATAATGTGCGAAATAAAAGATTCCGTTGTAATTATATATTGTGACTTAGAAGATTTTCAACTTTAATGTCAACGAGATAATGATTAAAATAGCTTAACGCTTACCTTAACGTTACGTGTTAAAGATCAAATTTGCGTCCTCGCGCACTCGTCTAATAAGCTCATATAAATTGAATAAACTTTAATGTCACAGGCAGAGGGTCCAAATTCGTTTGTTTTTAGGGTGGGTCAGATAATGTTGACAACAGACTGTATTTATACCCAAACAAAGGGTGACTAGGTCAAAAAGACATATCAAATTAAAAACCAAAAAATGTTTTGTATACCTATGACATTCTTTTCTAAAATAACTTTTTTAATTTTAGGAAGTATTGTTTATTTGAAACCAATAACAAAAATTGAACCGCTCAAAAGTATTTGACACCTGCATTTTTTTTTTGTAAGTTACATTTTAAAGTAATAATTTATTGGGTTTAATTGTTTGTTATACAAACAATTAAACCCAATAAATTATTTCTTTATCGTAAAACACTTATCTACAGTACAATCGTAAACAACTATTGTTATTTGCCGACTCCTGGTCATAAAACCATGATAGTGTTATTGTTGGAATTTCTTCGAGGTTTATCTTTGAAGTCGCAATTTTGTTTGGATTTAGTTATTGAGAAATAAACTCAAGTAAGAATAATTACTACAAATATTTTTACGGTAGTTATCTGATTTTGATCAGAACACATACTCTGCATAGCTCAGTACTTAAAGTCTACCAATATTTTTTTCCCTTCTGAGTTTAATTTTTTGAAGAAAATGTGTAATACTAAGGAATATTCGCAAGAGGTCAGGAGCATAATAATCGTCCTTCATAAATTTCAAGATTGCATTGGAGGATAATGCAATGCCTTCTGGAGCCCATTTAATTGGTCCGTGATTTATATTTCAACAGGATAATGATCCAAAACACACGTTAAGAATATGCAAGGACTTTTTAAAGTCTTTAGTAGTTTAGTAGTCTCTTTTAAAGGACTTTCGATGATGGAGACCCGCTCTATGTAAAGCACGACGAACTGTGCGCAATGACACGTCGTATTCCTCAGCAAACAGTCACATCGGTGTAAACGAATAAAAAAAAAAGACGAAAAAGAATCTGTCGGGTGGGTGCGAATTCTCTTGTTGATAGGTGGACCAAAAATAATGTTTTTTGGACTACAAATTTGGACACCTATCAACACCCACACAATTCGCACCCACCACACATTGATGGTTTGCTACTGTAATGAGATATGGACATGTTGCCCGCGGTCTATTCTCCAAGACACCCTCTTCTTCATGGCGTCTAATCCAGAGTCTGACTGTGTTTCTCTACAAATAATAAATAATCTCATAAAAGATGTTGCTGTTGCTTGTTTAAGATTCTGAAGAGAACTAAAAAATAACTTTTAAATAAAATACTTTTTTATACCGATACACAGTGGAAAGCATTGAAAATATTACAAATCAAAATATCAAATGTAAACTTAATCAATATTACTTGTATTATTTAAGAATACCTTTACCTATTTAAATACCTATAAAATACTCATTCTGTATACCTAGTTTTCGATATTGAGATAGATTCATGATAGCACAAGTTTAAACCTTAGTGCTTTTTGGTTGCTTTTTAACTTAGATAATACTGTATTCTTTTGTATAAATGATAAATACTTAAATAAAAAAAAAATGTTTATACAGGGTTATTTTGAAAAACACCAACAACCTCGTAAGAGTTCATTTTACTCATCATTATGAACAACTTTTACTATGGGACCAACACTGAAATCTGTTCCTCACATTTATGTTCGGTAACTCAACAAAATGTAGTGAACAGCTGTTTTTTTTTATTCGCGATTTCAAGTTTGTTCCCATAATAAAAGTTGTTCATAATGATGAGTACAATGAGCTCTTATGAGGTTGCTGGTGTTTTTCAAATAACCCTGTATAAAACCTACATCGAAATTGAAACAGATAGTGCGTGTGAGAGCGAGAAAGTATTCGAGCTCACGCGTCACAAGTTCATACCACGGGCATAATCATTCAATCGCTTTACACATCTATGTATGTATTTCTATTATATAATAATTTACTGTTTTAAAACAAGCTAAAGAGTATTATTTAATTACTTGCACAAGATAAAATTTGCATTGTAAAGTTTGCACTTTGCATCGTTAGTAAAATTTTATTTATGTTTATATTTCTTTTATTTAAATTCTATTTTAGTATGGCAGGATAAACATGGGTCAGATGCCCCTCGGAAAAGTTATGTAGATTTTTTTACCATGAAATCACCTTTTTAAGAGAAACATTCTCGTAAGTTATCAGATGCTGTTTGTATTAATTTATCAAATAAAATAATTAATAGAATTTTGAAAAAACACAAGATCTCATACAACGTATTTTTTATTTTTTTGCAAACGTCACATACGCTAAAGAAGTATTATGAAAGATAAATAAGTCTTCACAGTGATTTATGTAACGAAATATCGCAAATTAAAGCATTTCAAACAAAAATTTAACGTATTTTAAGAGACACTAGCACTATTTTTTTTTGTGAATTGCCCTTTCTATGCTCTATAACATATATTTTTCTCAAAAATTTTGGTAGCGTAGAACAGTGTTAAAAATATTGTTCCACCCATGTTTATCCTGCCATACTCTTTAGGTTTTTTTTTATAAATTTGGTAAAGAACCAAATTTACCATAATTGTTATGGTAAATTTGGTTCTTTATAGACTAAAATAATTGACTTATTTACTTCAGCGATTTGACTAATATTAAAACCTTGTCCATGAAAAATTATAATTTGATTTCGTTCCTTTCGTATGAGGTTTCTGAAAGAAATTATGCACAAAATGTTCCAGCACAGGTTAATAAAATAAAAATACTTCGTCCGTAAAATTCACAAAGCGAGTACCTACACACTTGATACGTCACTACGCTGCGCAGTGCAGATAGCGACTAATTGCGTTATCGCTATCCTAATAGGCCAAAACTTTAAGGGGGCGTGGCTCGGCGCACCCGCAGGGTTTAAGCGATTTTTGTGCAAAAGTGGTCAGGCCTAAATGACCGCGATAGTACACACAAGATACTTAAAAAAAGAAAATTTTGTACAAAATCAAGAGCACAAAAGTACTGCTAACCCAATATTGAATATGTCGTCAATAATCTTCCTATTATTTTTTAACCGACTTCTAAAAAAGGAGGAGGTTCTCAATTCGGATGTTTGTATGTTTTTTTTTTTAATGTTTGTTCGCGCATAACTCCGTCGCTTGCCAAGCGATTTGAAAAATTCTTTTTTTAACCGACTTCTAAAAAAGGAGGAGGTTCTCAATTCGGATGTTTGTATGTTTTTTTTTTTTTTTTTTTTTTTATTGTTTGTTCGCGCATAACTCCGTCGCTTGTCAACCGATTTGAAAAATTCTTTTTTTGTTGGAAAGGGTATAATTTTATCGAAATCAACCAAGCGGTTTTCGAAAAATCAACAAAAATCTAAAAACAATATCTACATTGCCTACATTGACGACCTCTTAGTTTACTCCGCAAAGGAGCAGTACGTTTTTTTTACACCAATGTGATTGGTTCGTTTAGGTGGGGGAGGGGAGGGGGTGTAGGTACCACTAAAAAGTGAAAAATAAAAAAAACTTTTTACAAAAAATAAAACCGACTTCTAAACAAAAAAACCAAAAAGTATAAAATAACTTTAATTTCGGAAGTCGGTGTGTTCAACAACAAAAAAGCAACCAAAAACACCGAGTTCCGAAATTAAAGTTATTTTATACTTTTTGGTTTTTTTGTTTAGAAGTCGGTTTTATTTTTTGTAAAAAGTTTTTTGTTGGAAAGGGTGTACTTCCCAAATGGTCCCATGAAAATTTTATCGAAATCGAACAAGCGGTATTTTTGTTAATTTCAATAAATGATAGCAAATCTGCCGGGATAGCTGAAATCGCATGTTTGTTTATTGTTTACACCAATTTATACCACGTACGCTGTGATGGGTATGTTTAGCTGGGAGTGAACCACTAAAAAGTGAAAAATAAAAAACGGAAGAAGTCGGTTTTCTTTTTAGTAAAAAGTTTTTTATTTGTCGTCGCGACTTTTTATAATTTTAATAATCACAATGGAAATAGTATCTTTCGGATCTCATGTTTAATGCTCCCACGGTATCAATACTCGTATTGCCCATAAGGGGCCATCCATAAATTACGTCACACGTTAAGGGGAGGGAGGGGGGGACAAAATGTGACATTGTGTGACAAGGGGGTGGGAGGAGTCCTAAATTTCGTGACGTCACATTTCAAAGTTTATTTTAATCTGAGTTTTAAAATATGTGACGTCACATTAGGTAGGGAGGGGGTCTCACAAATGTGACAGTGGCACGGGGGGGGGGGTCCAAAAATTATGAAAATCGAGTGACGTTATTTATAGGTGGCCCCTAATGTGTTGTATTAAGGTAAAACTCAGTTTAACAAAAAAAGTGAATTAAATTTTTCCCACAGTCCGCCAAAACTTCCCGTACAACCCTGGCTACAACAACTACAACGACAGCAACTATCAGCAACAGTACGAAGGCAACAACCAGCAACAATACGACCAGTACGGACAGACCGTTGTCGACGAGTTCGGCAGAGTCGTCAATAAGGAGAACCGGTACTTGCCTGGCCAGCCCAACCAGCTGGAGCAGCCTGACTGGTGGTACGACCCGCAGAAAGTCGTTACTAGGATGTTTAACTTTGTAAGTATGCAATATTATTTATTTATGTACTACTAGCAGCGCCCCGCGGTTTTACCCGCGTAGTTCCCGTTCCCGTGGGAATATGGGGATAAAATATAGCGTATGTTACTCGTGGATAATGTAGCTTTCGAATGGTGACAGAATTTTTAAAATCGGTCCAGTAGTTTTTGAGCCTATTCAACCAAACAAACAGATTTCCTCTTTATAATATTAGTATAGATTAATAAATGCTTAATAGTAAGAAAGTTCTGCCAGCAAACCCGCAAAGGGCGAAATAAAAAAATAAATTAAATGGAGAAAGAAATGTGTTAAAACAAGAGAAGAAGAGTTACTTCCTTGTTCACATTTTATTCTGTAACCAAAGTGTTGGTCTATGTTTTTGTAAAATAAATAAATATAATATAATAATTAAGTTGTGCCCTAAACACCACTGTTACTCTGAAAGAATGAAGTTAATAGGAGTATCATAAATAATCAACTCCTTTACTTTTTCTGAGTAAAACTAGCGACAGTGGGACCCCCCTTATTTTACTACGTTTTGTAACGGTGTGCGTCTCTGAACGAAACGCATTCGTTCTGGCCGGTCATAATTTCAATTTTCGGTTTCTAAATTAGAATTAAAAACATATTCCATTTTCCCAAACAAATCGGCAGTCTTTTACTGGCAGGGCACTTCGATCCTGATCTCCGATAGATCAACATCTACACAGTTATGCTGGTTATCTTCCGAATAACATAGAGTGATACTTATTGTGTTTGTGATCTAATAGAACTATTTGTAATATGCATAAGTCAGTGCTGAGTTTATCATTAAATACTAATCCTAATTGCTGATCCTGTGTCTCCAACTTTACAATTTTTCTCTTTTGACATATTTTTTTTTAATATTTATTTATTTATTTATTTATTTATTTAAGGAAAAACAAACAGTAGCATAATAACAAATAGTCATAATGGCTTAAATACTTATTACATTTTAAAACAATTATGCTACCCACTACGTTCTCCACAGATTACAATTAAAAGAATTTAAAACTAGCTAGTAACACAGTAGAATACAAGTACAAATATATCGGTCACTGAGCTGGAACTAAAATTAGGATATTTAAATTGATATATTTATCAAACAAATAAAAAAAGTAAAGAAAGTAAAGTTGTGTGCTTACAATATAAAACCTACGGCATTACACAGCTATTTGTTGCTCCTTTAGTGTTGCTCGGATTTGCTTCTTAAATGCATTTTTACCAAGAAAAAGAATGTCGATTGAATTAAATTCATTGTTATATGTCTCAACCAAACGATGAAGTGGTGAACGCGAGCCAGCGTTGGATTTACAGAGGCTAGTGGCAAATAGACGTCGAGTGCGCACCTCACGTACATGTACTGTTCGAGGAACCAGGTAATACAGACTCCTAACTAAATCCGGACAGTCAAACTGATTGCGGCACACATTGAACAGAGTCATGACTTCCAGAAGTTTCCGTCTTGACTTTAAGGTCAAAAGATTATACTTTTTAAGAAGTAAGAGATATGAAATTTTTTTCCGATACAATCTGAAGTTCACAGCACGAAGGTATTTACGTTGTACTAGTTCTAAACTTTCACTATATTTTATGTAAAAAGGGTTCCAAATAGGTACTGCAAACTCTAACTGTGGCCTAATTATTGATTTATATAAATGCAAAAAAGTGGAAGGTCGACGAAAATCCCTAGAAGATCTCATAACAAAACCAAACATTTTGTAGGCCTTGTTAATAATTGTTTCTATATGAATATCTAGATGAAGCTTCGAATCCAGCAGGACACCAAGATCACGGAGAAAACTAACTTTACTAATTGGCGTATTGGCAAGACGATAGTTGAACTCGGTTATATTTTTCTTTTTAGTAAATGTTATTACGTGACACTTTGGAAGACTGAGGTAAAGCTTATTGGAAGAACAATAATTAGAGAAACGGTCTAAATCCTGCTGGAAGTTAAAACAATCAGTTTTGTCAGAAATAATTTTATAGACCTTTAAATCGTCTGCATAGAGAAGAAATTTTGAATTTCGAAAACAGTCTTTTATGTCATTAATGTATAAAATGAATAATAAAGGGCCTAAAATGGAACCTTGGGGCACACCGGAGGTGACCCGAAAAGAGCCAGATTCAAAGCCATTAACAACAACCTTCTGTGTTCTATTAGTTATGTAAGATATAAACCACCGCAAAAGGTCCCCTCTGATTCCATTATAAGCAATTTTATTAAGTAGTAGAGTGTGATCAAGTTTATCGAAAGCCTTCTGAAAATCTGTGTAAACCGCATCAATCTGCTGTCTATTATCAAGACTATCAAACAGTTGGGACGTGAAAATGAGGAGAATGCTAATGCAAGATCTGTCCTTAACAAAACCATGCTGTTCTTTTATTAAAACGCTGCGAATAGCAGGATATAATTTATTATGAACCAGTCTCTCAAATAGTTTGGAAAAAGCTGATAGGATAGAGATAGGTCGATAGGTCGCTACGTCATGCTTGGAACCACTCTTGTGAACTGGTACAATATTAGCATGCTTCCAAATTTCAGGGAAAATACCACATGACAAACATTTATTAAATAATATAAGTAAAGGATAACATAATGTGTCACATGTATTTTTCAGAAAGATGGAAGGAATCCCATCGGGACCAGGACCCTTGCTTGAATCAAGTGATTTTAATTCTTTGTGTATTTCATCAAGTCAATATACCATACTAAAAACTCTTCCTCCCAAACAGGATGAAAAGTATCCATTCTGGATGCCGAAGCCGGACCCGACCCAGTACGCGATCGACCACAACAACAACAATAACAACAACAACCCGAACTACAACACTTACACGACAACCTCGACGTACAACAATTATTACAACAACCCGTATTACGATCAGCTGCCGTACTTGAGATTTGTGAGTATTCATAGCTGTACCAAATTATCTTGCATTATTTTTGGAGATGTGAACTTGTTTGTGCTACCTTTTCCTGTTAGGATTTGTCTGGTAGAGTATAAATAGGAAGCAGTCCTATCGGCTGGGATTGATTTCCCCGACTTTTGCCTAACGAGCCAGCCCGCGCCGCTGAGCCGTTAGCGTTAAATCCTCTAAATACTAATAACTAGACCCAGCCTGTCCCTTGCTGCCCCCCTCGATGACCCCGTTAAGCCGAGGCCCGTATCCCACAGGGGATGCCCTTAGCGAAGCGGTCATTTAGCTTTTAGTAGTTTTTAGTCCTGGCTGGGGGCCTTAAATTAATTTGAGGCCACCACAGGACTGCCCGGTTAAGCAGCGTCAAAAAAAATCGGCTGGAATTGTTCGCGCAATCATTAACTCTCATACATAAACATATATACAAGAAAGAAAATACCTTTTATTTGACGACAGTTCATCGGGTATACATACAAATAAAATAAAAGGCGACGTTAAAAAAACATACTGTTTGCGTCACGGTTGCCACATTTTTACCTAAACAATGTTTACTTCAGCAAAGTTGCCAGACAGATGCTCTCTTAAAATTGATAGTCCATAGTTTTACAATCATAGGTACATTAGAATTGCAAAATATTTTAAATAGATAAATATCCAATGAAACAAGCAATCACAAGCTCCTTTTTCGGCCGTATTCAGTATGTCTATGATGAAAGATAGAGAAAATAAATAAGTTGATTTGTGAAAATATCTGCTCCCATTCTAAAAGTTACCCAGGAGAGTATTGTTTCACCTTTTTACACTTGAGTTACAAACTACCTAACAATAACGTGCAGCAACGGTAAAACGGTGGATAGAAAATGCAGGTCTGAATAAAACATAACTTTATAAGGATTTATACTTAAATACAATATACCTAAAAAACATCCATAAAAAAATCATTAAAAAAATAGAGTTCATTGCTGCAAACAATAATTAAATAACGAGAGAATTCCAATCAGTTTAGCTTTTATTCACCCCTGCGTTTTAAGAAAGAAAGAAAGAAATATTTATTTAGGACTCGCACAAAACAAAACAAAATAAAAAAAGCTTATTATTAATTTTAAACTGTGCGAGGCCAGAAAAGATTCCTATCTCAGGATATGCTGCGATATTTGAAAAAAAATCTCAGAATATGCTTCTATATTAAAAAAAAAAAAAACTTTGTTTTAAGGTATATTAAGAACATGAACCAAATATGAGCCTCTTGTCTATCCTTCTCAAAATAGAGTCGAAATTTTATCACACGTATGTTGTTGAAACACCAAAACTCCCCAGTTCAACGGCACGTACGAGTTCAAGTACCCGATGTCGGAGCTGGCGCAGCTCGTGCCCACGCTGGACGGCGTGGAGGTCATCATCACGGCGTCCGTGGGCGACCCCTTCCTCGACGAGGTCATCGAGGGCTACAGCATCGCCCGGATCTTCAACTCCTCGCTGCAGGTCACCTTCCTGGGCGGCACGCCGCAGGTCTTCAAGCCTTCCATGCCCTTTGATGTTTATGTGAGTGCGATTTTTATATCATTTTATTTCGGTTTAAAGAAAACTTTATTCCCAACTAGCTTCTGCCAGCGACTTCGTCCGCGTGGAATAGTTACTTTACCCCCGATTTCGAAAATGTAATAATGAATTAACTTTTTTTAATTAGGGATGAGTGAGAGTATTATAAACGTAAGAGTAAACAAATATAATCAGAAAGCTCCGAACTGCTAAGCTATCGGGAGTTACACGTGTTATTGTGAGTCAACCATAAAAGATAGACATATGCTGTTGCGGGATATTTTTTAGACAATTTTATAATATGTAAAACATTTCCGTAATACATGATTTCTATGTAACTTTAACCATTAAGGCTACACACGCGACGGAAGCTTAAAAAATGGAGTAACTTCTCCCGTTTTCCCAACATTTCCCTTCACTGCTCTGCTCCTATTGATAGTAGCGTGATGAAAAGTATACTATAACCTGCCCAGGAGTATGAAGAAAAATTGCACCAAGTTTCGTTAAAATCGGTCGAGTAGTTTTTGTTTCTATAAAGAACATACAGACAGACAGACAGACAAAAATTTTACTGATTGCATTTTTGGCACCAGTATCGATCACTAATCACCCCCTGATAGTTATTTTGAAAATATATTCCTTGTACAGAATTGACCTCTCTACAGATTTATTATAAGTATAAAGACATAGGTCACTTACTTGAGAACAATACTAAAAATATAGATTACAATATCTTCGTCATCAGTATTACAATTTAATAGTTACCCATCCAATGCATTCATTTCTCCAGAAGTGATCGATCCGCAATTATGTGCTGGCTAAGTTGAGTTTTGAATGCATTGTAGGAGTGTACATTTCTTATACAGGACGGTAATTTGTTATAAAGCTGTGCTCCTTCAAAAGTTAGTATATTTTTTCCATAGTTGGTTCTTGTTTTTGGTAAAATTAGCAAGCTTGCTCGCCGTGTACTGCGTTGACTAACTTGTTTATATTGAGTGAGTGTTATGTTTGAGTGAACGCTTTTATTTAGAATATTTCTGATGAAAATGCATGTGTTGTAAATATAAAGTTGTTTTATGTTCATTATTTTTGTGTCTTGATAAATTTTGCTGGTAGATGTTAGGTATGGGTAGTTGAATATTATTTTTATGATTTTGTTTTGGGTAGTTTGAAGTTCTGATAATTTTGTTTTAGCAGCACTGCCCCAAATTTCGATTAAATTAAGTAGATGTGGTTTTACTATGGAGTTGTAAATAGTATACCGTAATTTTGGTGGAATACAATGAACAATGTTACGCAGTGACCCGGAGAGAGCTGAGAGTTTACTTTTTATATGATCAATATGAGCGTTCCACGCTAGTGAGCTGTCCATTCTTAGACCGAGGTATTTTTCGCATGTTTTTTGCTGTAGCGGGATATCATTTATTGTTAGAGGGTCATATGAGGGAATTGATCTATTTTTAGCCTTAAATATTACATAACATGTTTTAGAGATATTTATTGTTAGAAGATTGAACTGAAACCATGCGAATAGAGTATTTAAATCTTCTTGTGCTTGTGAGATAATGTGATGGATAGAAGATCCGAAGTAAAATAAACAAGTGTCGTCAGCGTATAAGGTAAGGTGACCATGTAGTTTATTTTCGTTTATATTATTTATATATATTAAAAATAGTAAGGGACCTAGGATATATCCTTGTGGGACGCCACATGTAATAGGTAATGCATCACTTTGGTGATTACCAAGTTTGACCACTTGCGAACGATTTCTTAAATAAGACTCGAGTATTTTTAGAGCTTTTCCCGTGATTTTTTAACCGACTTCTAAAAAAGGAGGAGGTTCTCAATTCGGATGTTTGTATGTTTTTTTTTTTTTTTTTTTATTGTTTGTTCGCGCATAACTCCGTCGATTGTCAACCGATTTGAAAAAATCTTTTTTTGTTGGAAAGGGTATACTTCCCAAATGGTCCCATGAAAATTTTATCGAAATCAACCAAGCGGTTTTCGAAAAATCTAAAAAAAATATGTACTTTGTCTACTTTGACGACCTCTTAGTTTACTCTGCAAAGGAGCAGTACGTTTTTTTTACACCAATGTGATTGGTTCGTTTAGGTGGGGGAGGGGAGGGGGTGTAGGTACCACTAAAAAGTGAAAAATAAAAAAAACTTTTACAAAAAATAAAACCGACTTCTAAACAAAAAAAACCAAAAAGTATAAAATAACTTTAATTTCGGAAGTCGGTGTGTTCAACAACAAAAAAGCAACCAAAAACACCGAGTTCCGAAATTAAAGTTATTTTATACTTTTTGGTTTTTTTTGTTTAGAAGTCGGTTTTATTTTTTGTAAAAAGTTTTTATTGATTCCAGTTTTTTTAGGAGTAGTTTGTGGCTAACAGTATCAAAGGCCTTTTTTAAATCAATAAAAATGCCCAGGGCTATGTTTTTTCTATCTATGTTTTGTTTAATTTTAGTGATGAGATCAATAGTGGCTGTAGTAGTATTACTTCTGGGTCTAAATCCATATTGTCGATCGGTGATGAAGTTAATAGAAGTAAGGTACTTTTCTAATCGGTTTTGAATAATTTTTTCTAATATTTTTGACAGTATAGGCAACACTGAGATAGGTCGATAATTTCCTGGATCTGTAGTAAGGCCTGATTTCTAGATTGGTGTTACTTTCGCTGTTTTTAGTGTTTCAGGAAAGTTCCCGTTATCCAGTAATTTATTCAGACATTTACTCAAATCGTTTACGATTAAACTTTTAACGGTTTTAATTACTTTGGTTTTTATTCCGTCTAGGCCAGTACTGCAATTTGGATCGAGTTTAGTTATAATGGTTGCTATTTCATTAGCAGAACATGGGCTGAAACTGGAGAGCTTCTCAACGTTTTGGGTTATAGGATTTGGTAAAGCGCGGTCATAATCGTTATGAAATGAACTAGGTATTTCGTTCGCTAGGAGTGATCCAATTGTAGCAAAGTATTCGTTAAATGTTTGGCAAATATGAATTGGTTCCGTAATGTTATTGTTGTTTACTACTAATTTTGGAGGAACACAGCTCTGTTTTATTTTATTGCTTGTTAAATTATTTATTAGGCCCCACATTTTCTTAGGTTTATTAATACATTTTTTGAAATTCATTATAATAGTAGGAATTTTTTATTCTTGATATTAAATTAGCTACATAGTCTCTTTTCTTCATGAATTCTGTTTTTACAGTGTCGTCACTAGGGTTATTCTTAAGTTCTGTCGCCAGTACGTTCCTCTGGTTGATTTCAGTGATAATATCCTTGTGGATCCAGTCTTTTTGTGGAGCATTTTGGTTTGGCAATCATTTTTTACAAATACGTTCACAGTGAATGTATTTGTTATGCCTACATTTTTAAGTATAACATTTACTTATACGCTAACTAACACCACAAACACTATCTGTGGTTAAAAAATAAATCATTACATCATTATCCAAAATAATAAATAAATTGATTATGACAACAACAATTAATAATAACAACAAGTTCATAAAAATGTATAGGTTAATAAATCAAATTATATTATAACAATCTCATCATCTATTATAAAGCTGAAGAGTTTGTTTGTGGGTTGAACGCGCTAATCTCACGAACTACTGGTTCGAATTGTAAAATTATCCACGAGATTCTTGTCATGAGGGACTGCTACTTATTAACAATCATTGCGCGACGCTCTAGTCACGACCCTCGTACTTCCGCGGGATATACAACTTCATGAGCCTCGTAGAATTGCATCAACTTTATACATCATGAGCCATGTGTGTGACTGAGAGGCCCTCTTAATCTATCCAGCAAGTCGACAGATCCCTTCGGGAACGACGAACCTGTTGAGGAATAGAATGAGGAACACCTCATTAGTACCGCGCGGCCAGTTCCTACATCCATATATTTTTTTATTTGGAGTCGAAACTCCCGAAGTATTTAACTAATATAGCGATTTTCAACGCGGTACAAAGCAAAATTTCGCTACTTTAAGATACATATATGTATATTTCCTTTCTATGAGAAAGAGTACCAGTCTGATGACACTTTCCTTCCAGATGGTGGTATCATACCACGACGGATCTCCCCTACCGAGCTGGCAAGCGCGAGGAGTGTCCCTGCAGGTCCACGTGCAGGTGGAGGGCAGGGGCAGCGGCGTGGAGCCGCAGCAGCCCGCGCTCGTGCCCGGCAGCGACGCCGTGTGGCATCTCAAGCTAGACCTGTACAAGTTGTTACGTGAGTATTGTCTCCCCTACCGAGCTGGCAAGCGCGAGGAGTGTCCCTGCAGGTCCACGTGCAGGTGGAGGGCAGGGGCAGCGGCGTGGAGCCGCAGCAGCCCGCGCTCGTGCCCGGCAGCGACGCCGTGTGGCATCTCAAGCTAGACCTGTACAAGTTGTTACGTGAGTATTGTCTCCCCTACCGAGCTGGCAAGCGCGAGGAGTGTCCCTGCAGGTCCACGTGCAGGTGGAGGGCAGGGGCAGCGGCGTGGAGCCGCAGCAGCCCGCGCTCGTGCCCGGCAGCGACGCCGTGTGGCATCTCAAGCTAGACCTGTACAAGTTGTTACGTGAGTATTGTCTCCCCTACCGAGCTGGCAAGCGCGAGGAGTGTCCCTGCAGGTCCACGTGCAGGTGGAGAGACAGTTCAATAATAACTTCCACCTTGTAGTACGGCTTGTAGTAAGGTCACCCGGATTGCAGGTCTGCAGAACGAGCCCAACTACCGCGAGGTGCTGAACGGCATCACGGGCGTGCGGCTGAGCGCGCAGCTGGTGGACGCGCTGGGCTCGCGCGCCACCGCCGACGTGCACTTCGTGGCGCACTACAGCGCCAACAACCAGCACATACGCATCTCCACCAGCACTACTGATGCAAGGGTGAGCGCCACTTAGTACCTTTTCATTTGAAAATAGCATTGACCAACTTTGGGCCATCTTTTGAGACAAATGTGGAGAGCTTTGTGCCTCTACTGCGTAATTTCGCTTTGCTCTATGACTAATCTATACTAATATTATAAAGCTGAAGAGTTAGTTTGTTTGTTTGTTTGTTTGTTTGAACGCGCTAATCTCAGGAACTACTGGTTCGTATTGAAAAATTCTTTTTGGGTTGAATAGACCATTTATCGAGGAAGGCTTTAGGCTATATATCATCACGCTTAAGCCAATAGGAGCGGAGCAGCGATAAAGAATGTTTTAAAATCGGGGATTCCACGGGGACGAAGTCGCGGGCAGCAGCTAGTTAGCTTATAAAAAGAAAAATAAATAACCACGCTGCGCTGAAACTGACCCCCACCTAAAATGCCTGCTTCTTCGATAATGTATATACACTGTTTGGAGTATCATAAATGTATTACATATTCAATTTTCAAAAATGACTTATGATATGCTTGAAACGTTAGGATAATTATGCTCACCTTTTTAAACACGACACAGTCTTGGAAACTTGAAAACAATGTTAATGCCAAGTGGGTCGCACGCAGGTGGGCGAGTACATAATCTTCCACGTGCAGAGCAACTTCTACATGGAGTCGTTCAACTACGTCGTCATGTCCAAGGGCATCATCCTCACCAGCGGCCAGGAGATCATGCAGGTAACCTTGTTATTTTTTAGTCTAGATTCCAATAGTATATGGCCGGATGTTGATTTCTGGCCGAAGCTGGAGCTGATTAATCCGCTATTGTATAACTTTTGGCAGAAATCGAAGAAATTCAACTCATAATCTAAACGGTTTTAAAACTTTGCAATTCAAAGTTTATATTGACTATGTAATATAAAAAGATCAATGTTAGATAAATATTGATCTAGAGATTATGAAAGTTGTCTTGCTACTTAAAATTTTTTTTTTAAAATAATGTAGACGAATATATTCGGCTTCGGCCAAAACTTCGACCCACTTTCGCCGAACCCGAAGCTCTCGCGGAAGGGGCCGAAGACAAAGCTTTAATTGGACACTTCCTAAGATAAAACTGGCTCGCAAGTCTCAGTTTCAAGTCAAATTAGTGACTTATCAGCTCCATCAGATAAGTCACCAATTTATCAGGATCGCATTACAGTGGCTGCCTAGGTTGTATCACTATAGTTCAATCGCGCATTTCTGCCTTCTTTTTCTGTTTCTTCGATAGTATATATTGCAGTTGGCAAACTATTAAACAACGGCTATTCTTAATTTCTGTTGAATAATATCTATATAAGAAGTAAAACACGGTTTTACAAAGAAACAACCGATTTTCAAGTAAATAATCATTACCACAAAATCATTTTGAAGGTGATGTTTCTTGTTTTGTTTCTTCTATTTTTGAAACCGTTGTTTTCACATCTACAAAGATTCGTCTTGGCAACATTTTTAAATGAAAATGTTTTTGGTGGGTTTTTTATTCAGTGCACATACTTTGACAAATTATAAGAGTTTTATTAAACATGTATTTTTTATTTTGATACGTCTTACCACAAAAAATAAAACAGGTTATCGTTAGCGAAAGATGTTTACTTTGAAACCGACTTTATGGTTACATGCCGCGTGCCGGCGCGCAGGGAAGCCGTCCTGAAGTGCCCTACTACTGATTTTATGAGGTTCGAACTAGATTTTTTAAGTTTAGGCCGTGATCTGAAGTTTTTTGAATAGTAATTCCAATTTTTCCTTCATACTTTCATGGGCTTGGGAACGTAAAAATGTAGAAAATAAAGCTTTATGATTAATTACATTATGGTACTTTTAATAGCATAACAGATAAAATTAAAATTACCTACTTAATGTATGCATAGGTTACTTCTGCATTGAGTCCGCGATCAAGCCTCTTTTGGGTGATGCTAAAATGGTATTTTCGTTAGAGACCGCTGTGTTATGGATCCCACGGGCTATCATTCGAGGATATTCTACGAGCTGCTCGCTAAATTTTCACTGTTTAGTTCACGAATTACTGGAGTTATTACTAACCGTGTCTTCAGCGGGAAAGCGATAAGACATGACGTTACGACAGGCGCGCGTGCGATGACCAACTGTTGGGCGTCACCCTGCCGCCCGCGGCCCGCCACATGGCGGCATTAGATCGTGGTAAGCGCTCTAATACCGCCGCGTGGCGGGCCGGCTTGTTATAATGACGAATGATCTGAGTCCATATTTTGCTGATTTAAAGCCGGATAAAAAAATGTTACAACAAATAATGGCAATATGTTCTATTACTGATATGGAACCACCAAACTTTTGTGCACTGCTTGTAACGTAATCTTGTAGTATCTGGTCACATTCTTTCTGATTTTTTAAATGGCCAAGCTTGTTTTTGATAAAGCGGTACACGAAGGCAGAAGATTTTTTCCAGCATACGCTTGATTTTAACCTCCCCCACAGGAGGGCGTGCGCACGTTCGCGGTGACGGTGTCGGCGGAGATGGCGCCCGTGGCCACCGTGCTGGTGTGGAGCTCGGAGCGGCGCGCGCACGTGCTGGCCGACTCGCTCACCTTCCCCGTCAACGGCATCTCTCGGAACAATGTGAGTAGCACGGCGCTGTATAACCTCCCCCACAGGAGGGCGGAGATGGCGCCCGTGGCCACCGTGCTGGTGTGGAGCTCGGAGCGGCGCGCGCACGTGCTGGCCGACTCGCTCACCTTCCCCGTCAACGGCATCTCTCGGAACAATGTGAGTAGCACGGCGCTGTATAACCTCCCCCACAGGAGGGCGGAGATGGCGCCCGTGGCCACCGTGCTGGTGTGGAGCTCGGAGCGGCGCGCGCACGTGCTGGCCGACTCGCTCACCTTCCCCGTCAACGGCATCTCTCGGAACAATGTGAGTAGCACGGCGCTGTATAACCTCCCCCACAGGAGGGCGGAGATGGCGCCCGTGGCCACCGTGCTGGTGTGGAGCTCGGAGCGGCGCGCGCACGTGCTGGCCGACTCGCTCACCTTCCCCGTCAACGGCATCTCTCGGAACAATGTGAGTAGCACGGCGCTGTATAACCTCCCCCACAGGAGGGCGGAGATGGCGCCCGTGGCCACCGTGCTGGTGTGGAGCTCGGAGCGGCGCGCGCACGTGCTGGCCGACTCGCTCACCTTCCCCGTCAACGGCATCTCTCGGAACAATGTGAGTAGCACGGCGCTGTATAACCTCCCCCACAGGAGGGCGGAGATGGCGCCCGTGGCCACCGTGCTGGTGTGGAGCTCGGAGCGGCGCGCGCACGTGCTGGCCGACTCGCTCACCTTCCCCGTCAACGGCATCTCTCGGAACAATGTGAGTAGCACGGCGCTGTATAACCTCCCCCACAGGAGGGCGGAGATGGCGCCCGTGGCCACCGTGCTGGTGTGGAGCTCGGAGCGGCGCGCGCACGTGCTGGCCGACTCGCTCACCTTCCCCGTCAACGGCATCTCTCGGAACAATGTGAGTAGCACGGCGCTGTATAACCTCCCCCACAGGAGGGCGGAGATGGCGCCCGTGGCCACCGTGCTGGTGTGGAGCTCGGAGCGGCGCGCGCACGTGCTGGCCGACTCGCTCACCTTCCCCGTCAACGGCATCTCTCGCAACAATGTGAGTAGCACGGCGCTGTATAACCTCCCCCACAGGAGGGCGGAGATGGCGCCCGTGGCCACCGTGCTGGTGTGGAGCTCGGAGCGGCGCGCGCACGTGCTGGCCGACTCGCTCACCTTCCCCGTCAACGGCATCTCTCGGAACAATGTGAGTAGCACGGCGCTGTATAACCTCCCCC
Source organism: Hecatera dysodea (assembly GCA_905332915.2). Lineage (NCBI taxonomy): Eukaryota > Metazoa > Arthropoda > Insecta > Lepidoptera > Noctuidae > Hecatera > Hecatera dysodea. The sequence continues at coordinate 17,722,295 of HG995303.1, forward strand.
ACAGGAGGGCGGAGATGGCGCCCGTGGCCACCGTGCTGGTGTGGAGCTCGGAGCGGCGCGCGCACGTGCTGGCCGACTCGCTCACCTTCCCCGTCAACGGCATCTCTCGGAACAATGTGAGTAGCACGGCGCTGTATAACCTCCCCCACAGGAGGGCGGAGATGGCGCCCGTGGCCACCGTGCTGGTGTGGAGCTCGGAGCGGCGCGCGCACGTGCTGGCCGACTCGCTCACCTTCCCCGTCAACGGCATCTCTCGGAACAATGTGAGTAGCACGGCGCTGTATAACCTCCCCCACAGGAGGGCGGAGATGGCGCCCGTGGCCACCGTGCTGGTGTGGAGCTCGGAGCGGCGCGCGCACGTGCTGGCCGACTCGCTCACCTTCCCCGTCAACGGCATCTCTCGGAACAATGTGAGTAGCACGGCGCTGTATAACCTCCCCCACAGGAGGGCGGAGATGGCGCCATTAATAAAAAAAAGTATGTATCAAGTGAGGAAAAAGTACGGCATCAATCGTTAAGGTCAACGATAGACCTACTTTTTGTTGTTTTATTTGCATTATACCTTTGACTACATCACCTGTATCCTAACATCTAGCAACGTATCTTATTGTTTGTCAAATGATGTACACAGGTTGTAATCGACTAATATAATATTAACGCTGGGCACAGTTCACGGTGTTCATAAACAACCGCAAGCACCGCACGGGCGAGCGCGTGGAGGTGGCCATCTACGGCGAGCCCGGCGCCTACGTGGGGCTGTCCGGCATCGACAACACCTTCTACACCATGCAGGCCGGCAACGAGCTCACCTACGCCAAGGTAACCCACTGCTGCCCTACAGGTGCCCTCACCGGGAGCATTCACGTGTATTCTAACATTATAGACTCGACTTTAAGCATTACATTACAATAATACCTCCCTGACTAACGAGCATTTGCGTGTAATGTAACATATTGATTCGACTTTGAGCATTACATTACAATAATACCTCCCTGACTAACGAGCATTTGCGTGTAATGTAACATATTGATTCGACTTTGAGCATTACATTACAATAATACCTCCCTGACTAACGAGCATTTGCGTGTAATGTAACATATTGATTCGACTTTGAGCATTTCATAACAAGATGTCGGACGAAGCGGTCGTTGTGCTGAGTGCGGCAGTTGTATCAAGATATTACACATTGTATCATTACAAGGTGCGCATTGTAATGCTCGGTTCTTCTCCTTCACTGATGTATGCCCGTTTTGTATCATAACAAGGTGCGCATTGTAATGCTCGGTTCTCCTCCTTCACTGATGTAATGCTCAAATCTGTAACGTTACATTACACGCGAATGCTCCCGGTGAGGGAGCACCTTACTAGATACATTATGTACTAGCTGACCCGCGCAACTACGTCTGCGTCACATAACAGAGAAAAGAAACCGTTTTTGGAACATTTTTCATTGATGCTTAAACACGTTATTGTGGCTTATTTATGTATACTAATATTATAAAGCTGAAGAGTTTGTTTGTTTGTTTGAACGCGCTAATCTCTGGAACTACTGGTACGAATTGAAAAAATATTTTTGGGTTGAATAGACCATTTATCGAGGAAGGCTTTAGGCTATATAACATCACGCTTAAGCCAATAGGAGCGGAGCAGCGATAAAGAATGTTTTAAAATCGGGGATTCCACGGGGACGAAGTCGCGGGCAGCAGCTAGTTAAAGATAGATATATACTATGAAGGACTTTTTTGTAGATCTTTCGAAGACCATCATCTTTGTAATACATACTTTTGGTGTATGATCAACGTATGCGAGGATAAGAGTTCGAAAGCGCATTTTCATCCGACTTGATTCAAATGTATCGTCACTGCTCAGCTCCTATGTGTCTTAGCGTTATGTTATATAGCCTATAACCTGCCCAGGAGTATGGACTACAATCGTAACAAGTTTAGTTAAAATCCCTTCAGGAGTTTTTGACCCATGCGTGCACATACAGACAGACAAAAAATTCACTGATTGCATTTTTGGCATCAGTATCGATCACCAGTCATCCTCCAATATTAATTTTGAATATATATTCAATGTACAGAAGTGACCTCTCTATAGTTTTATTATAAGTATAGATATAGATTAGAGAATTTTTCAATATCAGTGCTGACTGCTGACCACTTATATTGAAAAACTAGTTGACCCGCATGAAAAATGTGACCGAATGTGTGTGTGAATGTGTGTGTGAATACTCCGGTCCTATTGGTCGTAACGTGATGATATATAGCATAAAGCCTTCCTCGACAAAGGGGCTATCTAACACTGAAGGAATTTTGTAATTGGACCAGTAATTCTTGAGATTAACGCGTTCAAGCAAACAAACAAACTCTTCAGCTTTTTTATCTTGTATTGTCCCACTACTGGGCTATCAATTCGACACATATTTCCGTTTACAAAAAAGGAAATGCTCTGAATTTTCCCATCTGGCAATTTACATTGTATATTTATAAGGATTGATGATACTAGTATGTACATAATTATATACAAAGCTTATAATGGACCATGAACATACTGGCAAAGGTGCTCATACTATCTCGGAAGCTAACGACTAATACAGTATCTCATATGAAGCTCCAGACTAAGACTGTCACGCGCCCACACAAAAACTTTCTAAGCCTCGTCAACATCCCGGCAAACACAGCCTGAGATAGTGGGACAACAGGATTGCTCCACACTTGCACAAAGCTTGGAAAGATGAAAGGGAAGCGCTGCAGTGGGACAGAATGGGAACAAAAATATAAATCTATACTAATATTATAATTTATACTAATATACTTATACTATACTAATATTATAAAGCTGAAGTCGTTAGCTTCCGAGATAGTATGAGCACCTTTGACAGTATGTTCATGGTCCATTATAAGCTTTTTATATAATTACTAGCTGCTGCCCGCGACTTCGTCCCCGTGGAATCCCCGATTTTAAAACATTCTTTATCGCTGCTCCGCTCCTATGGGCTTAAGCGTGATGATATATAGCCTAAAGCCTTCCTCGATAAATGGTCTATTCAACCCAAAAATAATTTTTCAATTCGAACCAGTAGTTCCTGAGATTAGCGCGTTCAAACAAACAAACAAACAAACTCTTCAGCTTTATAATATTAGTATAGATGTACATACTATAGTATCATCAATCCTTATAAATATACAATGTAAATTGCCAGATGGGAAAATTCAGAGCATTTCCTTTTTTGTAAACGGAAATATGTGTCGAATTGATAGCCCAGTAGTGGGACAATCTATACTAATATTATAAAGCTGAAGAGTTTGTTTGTTTGTTTGAACGCGCTAATCTCAGGAACTACTGGTCCGATTTGAAAAAATCTTCAGTGTTAGATAGCCCATTTATCGAGGAAGGATATAGGCTATATTTTATCCCCATATTCCCACGGGAACGGGAACTACGCTGTTGACGATACTACGTCGACTGCTCAGGGACAGGAGCGAATTAATAAAATACTTGGACTGAATCACAATCTGGTATAATGCAGGAATAATACAATGAAAACAAAAAAGCAGTGTCTTCGTCGGGGTAAGATTTTTGAGTGACGCGTTGCTCAGCCCTCACGATGTGCCAGCGCCGGCCGCTTGCGCGGCCCGCGCGCCCCCTCAGCCACCGCGCGCCGCCAACCAATAGTAGGCCTGTCCATATATGCGTAGACAACGCGGTTGAAACCGCGAGGCGCTGCTAGTACAAGATAAAAAAGCTGAAGAGTTTGTTTGTTTGAACGCGCTAATCTCAGGAACTACTGGTCCGATTTGAAAAAATCTTTCAGTGTTAGATAGCCCATTTATCGAGGAAGGCTATAGGCTATATATCATCACGCTAAGACCAATAGGAGCGGAGCAGTCATGAAAAATGTGACACAAACGAAGATGTGCGGACAGCTAGTATAGTAATAAAGAAAAATCGTTGCTTCCGTGGTTTTTGTTTTAGATCTCCTGTTAAATTACTTACATTATTCCCTTCATTGCACAGGTGATATCCAAGATGTCTCACTTCGACGAGTCCACGAACGGCACGTTCGCGTACACGTGGCGCTCGCACTTCGGCGACGCGGACGACCTCGTGTACTTCCCCTCCTCCACCTTCGGTATCGACGCCAACCGCACCTTTGAGTGAGTATCAGTGGCTTGCAGTGGTTCGAGTTAGGGTAGGCCAGAAAATAATGTCCAAAAAAAAAACACACCACATTATTCAGGGTTGAAATTTGGTGTCTTTTGTTTTTGGTTTTTTTTTTTAAATAGGCAATTAAAAAAAAATTAAAAAAAACTCATTTCATTAAAAATCAACCCTGAATAATGTGGTTATTTTTTAAAATTTATTTGGACATTTTCTCTGGCCTACCCTAACTCGAACCACTACACGCCACTGGTGAGTATACTGTGCACTTGCAAACGGGTGATATCAAAGAGCGCGTGGCTAAATAACAGGTTCAATGTTCGTCTTCAAGGTAAAGTCATGTTCGCGGCTGGTCGGTGGATAGATGACCGTCTATCATATAATATGTGATAGACGGTCATCTACCCACCGACCTCTCAGAATTAAAGTGGCTTAACTCAAAATTCCTGTTACTTATAATTTTTCTATATAATCAACGTAAAAAACATAGGTACTCTAAAAAGCCATTGATGAAAAAGATTCCGCAATATGACTGGGAAAGGGGCAGTTTATACATAGGTCTCGGGAGATATTTGTTTTTTTACCCAACACTTTTTAAAAAATTTAGTTCTTGCTTATTTGCCAAAAAATTCAATTTTCGAGTTAAATAAATAAATAAATAAAAATAAAAAAGCCTTTTATTTCTTGTAAATTACAGTTTAAATAAAGGGTGTGTTTGTGTTAGTAAATGTTTAACTTATTTTTATGTTAGTTTTTGTTTTTTTTTTTTCTATCAGTTATTTATACCTACAATACTATTTAGTCTAATCTACAAGAACCCCAGATTGGGTGAAGGCCTCCTCCAAGGATATCCATTTGTCTCTGTCCTGTGCTATTTTTCTCCAGTCTGGACCAGCTGTTAGTCGGATTTCGTCTTCCCATCGTGTTATGGGTCTCCCTCTAGTTCTTTTGCCCTGTGGTCCATTCCAAAAAGTTACTATTTTTGTCCATCTTTGATCTGTTATTCTGGCCACATGACCTGCCCATTTCCATTTTTGTTTTTTTGCGAAATCAAAGCTGTCAATTGCATTTGTTTGCTTTCTTATATTAGTGTGTCGTATTTTGTCCATTCTTCTTATCTTCAACATACTGCGCTCGAGTCCTCTCTGGCATACATTTATCTTTCTTTTTACGTCAGCAGTGAATTTCCACGTTTGGCTTCCGTATGTTAGACATAGTATAAGGCTCGAATTTAAGACTTTTGTTTTATAGGCTTTTTCGAGTTAGGTCCCTTTAATTCTAAAGGTGCGAATTATGTACCTTGAAAATCATGTCAAGCTGTCGGTCCTGGCTGTCATTTGTAGATCTTTGACAAGTGCTACGTATATTATATTTACTCTTTTTGAATTTCTTGTAGTCCGCATTACATCTTATTTACAAAAATACGTTCAAGGAATTATTAAACCTATCACCTGTCATTGTAATTCCACTGAACGAGGTGATGACGCTGTGTAACGCTGCCCGCACAGGTACGCCGGACTGATCGTGTTCAGCGACGTGGCGGTGACGCGGCGCTACACGACGTGCAACGTGTCGCAGGGCTTCGGCGAGTGCCTCGAGGGCGGCTGCTTCCCGCTCGCCAAGCAGTGCGACGGCGTCTACGACTGCCCCGACCACACCGACGAGGCCAACTGTGAGTTCATCATCTTTATTCAGTGCGCAAACTTTGACAAATTAAGCTTAGACGAGTTAATTAAAAATGTATTTGTTATTGTTATCGTTATCGTTAGCGAGAGATGTTTACTTTGAAACTGATTTTATGGCTACTCGCCGGAGCGCGGCGCAGCGAAACACGTTTAAGTACCCACCTATCAGCAGTGCGCTCATACGTATGTAGGAATTTATGTGGGTAAGAGATGACGCTATACTGTATACGAGTGATCGCTGATTTTATCAGGTTTAAACTTGACTTTTTTTAAGTTCAAGCCGTGATCTGAAGATATTTGAAGAGTAATTCCAATTTTCGCTTTATACTGTCATGGGATTCGGATCATCGAAATGCGGAAAATAAAAAAAATATGATTAATTAAATTATGGGACTTATAAAAAACAAATAAAGTTACAAGTCATTATTACCTACTCCATAAATTATGCATAGGTACTTCTACATTAAGGCCATAAATTCAACCTTTGAGTGGCTGCTAAAATGGTCCTTTCATTGGGGACCGCGAGGTTACAAATTTTCATATACATTTTAATTTTTTATTACAATTCTCAACTCTTCTTTGTACTATTAATACGTCACGATAATTATTCCTGAATTGAAGCGGAGTGTGAAGTTTATGTAAATATACTCTACCTATTTCGATCTTTGTACATGATCTAGAAAACACACACTATTAACTTAAATATCTATTTAACCTAACTAAGTGTGTAAAAAATACACTTCCGAAGTACTTTTTCGAATTGTCATTGGGAAACTTGGGAAGAATACTGTCAGAATTGCCATTTGCCACATTGGATAGCAATGCCAATTCCTTGGGCAAATAACAAATCTGGTCACGTAAAACCAACCAGCGTCTAGCCAGTTGATTGACTCTTTAGAAAAGGAGACGAGCACCGGGCCCCGTGAACCAAGCGTTCGACCCTCACTCTATTTGAATGTTTGCCATTTCCATTTACCCTACACATGTGGTGTAATTGTCATGCAGGCGAGACCGATATAAACAAGTCTTTCGAGCTGACGCACTTCCGCAAGTTCCGGTTCAACCGCGTGCAGCGCCAGTACGACAACGTGTGGCTGTGGCGCGACGTCAACATCGGGCCCCACGGCCGCTTCGTGTTCACCGTGGATGTGCCGAAGGTATGTACTACTAACCTAGCGCTAGGCACCGTCCGAGCACTGGGTGGAGCAGGCGTGAGCGTTAAGGCGCCGCGGCGTCCTTCCGTCTGACGTCTGACGCATGTTTCGGGAGGTACCTGTTTCGGATTCCGTGGGAAGACACGCCCGGGTACCAACACTGTGTGGATCGCCCGGAGCATACGGTGGAGGTCTGCCCGCCCAGAGCGGAAGAAGTCATTTCACCTTTTCCCATCCTAAAAAAAATATAGTCTTAACAGGGCCGATGATGGCCCCCTCCATGGGCTGATGGTGATCGCACGGATAATTCTAGTGAGGTAAAATTTTTCCCCAAAGACCAGGTGCCTTTTGAAGGATTTCCTATGCCGTTTTGTTAAGCAACTCAATTATTTTACAGATACCTGCCCACTGGATAGTGTCGGCGTTCAGTATGTCTCCCAGCCTTGGTTTAGGCATGTTGACGGAACCTAAACGCGTAAGTATGATTCAATATTTCAGAATATTATTTATCACGTAGAAAAAAACTTCTTCAATACCAACTGGTCTGCTAAATATTAAGTTCCAATCCAAATATTATAATGAAACATGGGATTTCTCGGATGACTGAGTTATTAATTTTAGGAAAACTTACAGTAATTTTACATTACAACAGAGAGTAACGATATGTAAAAACTTTTTACAAAAAATAAAACCGACTTCTAAACAAAAAAAAAACCAAAAAGTACAAAATAACTTTAATTGCGGAACTCGGTGTTTTTGGTTGCTTCATGTTTTTAAACACATCGACTTCCGAAATTAAAGTTATTTTGTACTTTTTGTTTTTTTTTTGTTTAGAAGTCTGTTTTATTTTTTGTAAAAAGTTTTTTATTTTTCCCTTTTTAGTGGTTCACTCCCAGCTAAACATACCCATCACAGCGTACGTGGTATAAATTGGTGTAAACAATAAAACAAACATGCGATTTCAGCTATCCCGACAGATTTGCTATAATTTATTGAAATTAACAAAAAACCGCTTGTTCGATTTTGATAAAATTTTCATGGGACCATTTGGGAAGTATACCCTTTCCAACAAAAAAAGAATTTTTCAAATCGGTTGGCAAGCGACGGAGTTATGCGCGAACATACATTAAAAAAAAAAAACAAACATCCGAATTGAGAACCTCCTCCTTTTTTAGAAGTCGGTTAAAAAATACCATTTACAAGAGGTATTGAGTTTTTTCAAGGTAGCAGCTAAAGTCCATCATATTTTGACCAAATAAAATTGTATGTAAACAGTTTATTTACTTGTTTCAATTCTTCTTTTGTTTAATTATACATACTAAGCGAACTACTAATATATTCCTGTTCGCTTTGTTTGTATCTCATTGAAGACGATGAGGTGGTGTCCCATAATCGTGCGGTATTATTCGTTTTGTCTTTACCTGATATATTTTCTTTCATCACCTGTACTTTTGTTAAACAGTACATAGGCGTCCTACCGTTCTTCATAAAAGTGGAGGGTCCTGACAAATGTCGTCAAGGCGAGCAGGTGGGGCTGCGCGTGGTGGTGTTCAACTACCAGCCGCAGGACATCGAGGCCGTGGTGGTGCTGGCCGCCTCGCCCGACTACAAGTTCGTGCACGTCGAGGAGAACGGCATAGTGAGCATACACCTCCACTACTACTAACTAACTACTACACTTGAATCCGCTTATAATGGCATCGAAGGGAAGTTAAAAATACGCCATATAGCGTACAGCGCATGACCTCTTTTTAGGTAGTGCATTTATTCTGTTGCACGTTGTATAGTTGAAAATAAAGAAGTTTGTTGTTTTTTTAACGTTATTAGATATGGATACCCATATCAATTATGTTGGCGGAGTTTTCGGATCGAAAACATGAACTCACCCGATGTCGGGTCAACGATCAGGTATTTGCGTGAATATATCTTTCATTAAAAGAGTGTCTGGAGTTTTTTTTGCAAATTATTTTCCATAGATGTCTATTTGGAAAGTGTAATTAGCTTTAACTTTTCCGACTGATCGCCTTACAATTCAAAAGGGCCCGTAAATGGTTTCATTAAAATAAATACTTAGAGTTTGAGTATCAGGAAACCCATTGCAATAAGCGACTGCACTTGATGACAGCTGTGAAGTTTGCTAGGCGCTGCACAGTAGCGCAGCTGGCACCAAGTGGCAGGCTGTAAGAGTGTGCGTCCCCAGGTCCGCTCGTACAACCCGCGCACGTCGTTCGGCGAGCACCAGTTCTTCGTGTACATCGCGTCGGGCGACGCCGCCACGGTGTACGTGCCCGTGGTGGCCACGCGCCTGGGCAGCGTGCGCGTGCGCCTGCACGCCTCCACGCTCATGGGGCAGCACCACTACGTCAAGACGATCTCCGTCGAGGTACGACTCTTACGTCATACTAGTTCTGTGCTCAACACTTTAAACACCTCCACCATACCAAACGAAATTGACGACACGGTTCGCGCAGTGGTTGAGCGTTCAGCTGCTGCGCTACGTGTCGCGGGTTCGATCCTCGCATGGAACAATTGTTTGTATGGCCTACAGATAATTGTTCCGGGTTTGAGTGTCTTGTATATATAAGTATTCATGTTTGTGAACGCACCCACGATATAGGAGTACATACTAGTGTGGGGCAAAGTTTAAAAAAAAATACCACGAGCGAATATAAAGCTACGAGTCTACCCTGAACAATCGTAAGGTTATTTTCACGAGATGGTTAAATATCTGCCAGCATATTGTTGCGATTCACGACGTATATCCACAAAATGTTACCCAGTTCTTCTGTTGGAACATTCTTGCAGAGGGTGCGCTATGAGCAAGCTTTGGCTCATAACATTTTGCTCGTCAATGACACTCGTGAGACAAGTTAGTGGCAGGACGATAAAATGGCTTCGATACACCCGCTCTGAGAAAGTGGCGACCTACTACAATTATACCGAAGATTTAAAACGGACGATCCTCGGCCGTTCTCAAGTGATGCTGAGCAACAAACAGCACTTCATTTTTTTTTAATATACCTTATTCTTGTACAGCCGGACGGCCTTCCCCAATACCGGCATCAGTCAGTCCTGCTGGACTTGTCGAACCGCGCCTACGTGTTCCAATACATGCACGTGAACGTGACGGAGACGCCCGTGATCCCGTACGAGGTGGACCGCTACTACGTGTTCGGCTCCAACCGCGCGCGCATCTCCGTGGTGGGCGACGTGGTGGGGCCGCTGTTCCCCACCATGCCCGTCAACGCCACCAGCTTGCTGTACATGCCCATGGTGAGTCAACTTGTGTCTACAAATGATCCCGTACGAGGTGGACCGCTACTACGTGTTCGGCTCCAACCGCGCGCGCATCTCCGTGGTGGGCGACGTGGTGGGGCCGCTGTTCCCCACCATGCCCGTCAACGCCACCAGCTTGCTGTACATGCCCATGGTGAGTCAACTTGTGTCTACAAATGATCCCGTACGAGGTGGACCGCTACTACGTGTTCGGCTCCAACCGCGCGCGCATCTCCGTGGTGGGCGACGTGGTGGGGCCGCTGTTCCCCACCATGCCCGTCAACGCCACCAGCTTGCTGTACATGCCCATGGTGAGTCAACTTGTGTCTACAAATGATCCCGTACGAGGTGGACCGCTACTACGTGTTCGGCTCCAACCGCGCGCGCATCTCCGTGGTGGGCGACGTGGTGGGGCCGCTGTTCCCCACCATGCCCGTCAACGCCACCAGCTTGCTGTACATGCCCATGGTGAGTGTCAAAGTCAAAACGTTTATTTAAATTAGGCCATTAACGGCACTTTTGAATGTCATCAATAAAATTTATCATAATTAAGTGACTAGCGTCCATTCGCAAAGGTAGATTCTTATGGAGAAGAACGGACAAGAAACTCCATAGTTACTCTTCTCAAATAAATGTTTTGCAATATTTGGTAATCCAAAAATACTTCATATATGTGAGGACGATGCACCAAGTATACTAGTTATAGAACAAAGTATTACCAGCAGAGGTAAACTTCTAAATATCTCATGCTCATGGTACTCACATATTTGCAAATATTGAAATAATAAAAAGAAAAAAGTACAAGACAGTGAACTTATGTCTACAAGTGATCCCGAAAGAGGTGAACCATGGACTTTCTTATTAGCTTACATCTTACGACACAAAACTAAATCTGTCTCCCTCCCCTCAGGACTCGGCGGAACAGAACATGTTCAGTTTCGCGGCGAACATGTACCTGACCCTGTACATGCGCCTGATCAACCAGCGCAACAAGACGCTGGAGCGCGACGCGTTCTACCACATGAACGTCCTGTACCAGCGCCAGTTGTCCTTCATGAAGCCGGACGGCTCCTTCAGCTTGTTCAGGAGTGATTGGTGAGTCAAATAAACAAAACCTGATCATCATTTCAGCCAAATGACATATACTGCTGGGTTAGGCCTTCCCCAAGCGTCGCCACATCGATCCGGGTTTGTGCGTATACTCCAGATTGCCCCCAAAACAATTATAAGCCAAAGATGGACTTACGAAAAAAAAAACATATGTGCAATTCACACGTGGTAGACATGAAACCTTCAAAAATGTTGGCTTCCAGATAATGAGACGAAGCAACAGTAAAAAGAGACAGACACATGAATATATTTGTCTGTCTCTTTTTACTGTCGCTTTTTCGTTTCATAAACTTTCAAATTGCAACGATGCTAAAGAAGTTTTCACTTCAAAAATCATCTCCTTTCTGTCTGTCTTCTGGGCATGTAGTGATAGTCTCTGCTCCTAGAAATCGGCTTTCAACTGTTGGTAATAAGATAACAATGATGAACAAGTATTGGAAGTTGCTTTAGGCTGTAAAGCGGATTGCAGATCCGGTATTTCCGAGAGACTACGGTTGAGCGCTTGAATCTGCCCAGAAGCCTGCCTCCGAATGGGGTGATGTCAACGTGGTCAAGTTTTATGCTGCAAAAAAGGCATGACTTTTTCCGGCAAAAGGTGCCAATTTCCTTCATGCTCGATCATCACTGTTTTCATCTAGAGCATACACATAACATCTACTCAAGCGCATCAGCTTGGTATTTGATCCGTCCCAGAATCAAATACCAACTTGATGCGCAAAAACTTATCGGCAAAGATACACTGGTCGAGTCAAAGCACCACATCCCGGAACCTTCTGAAAGTTTTTTTTTTTGTTTAGTGCATGGACCCACTAGACCCCTAAAATGAAAGTAGTGTAAGTTACTCCTCAGAAGATGAGCGATCTACCTCTTTCGCGGCGTAGTGACGCGTCCCTAAGCTGACCCTAACTACTTCCGCTGCTGCGCTACTCTATCGCGGGTATCGCACGGCACAAATGGCCTACAGATAGTTGTTCCGGGTCTGGGTGTATTGTGTATGTGAGTTTAAACGTTTGTGAACGCACCCATAATACAGTCATAAATCCTAGTATAGGGCAACGTTTTTTTAAAAAGAAGATCCAAGAAAGGGGCGTCACAGTCACGTGAAACTAAAATGTTCTTACAATATATATTTCATATTGTTCTTTTACAGGAATCAATCGGCTTCGAGTGTTTGGTTGACTTCATTCTGCGCTAAGATATTCCAAGACGCGTCATTCAACGAGTGGGAGAACTTCATCTACATCGATCCGGAGGTAAAACAACTAACTGTTGTAAAATAACTAATCACTTTAAAGTTAATTACGTTTATTTTTTATTTTTAGTTAGCTGTAAATGGTTTGAAACCATTGTAATTACTCAATTGAGTAAATAAATACGCAATATTTCGAGATAGCGCACTTTATTTTATTCATGTTTCGAAATAAATGGATTTGCCTAAATTAACAATGCTGCTACCAATTTATAATCAATTGTATTCAGGTAGACAATTTTACTTTTTTTTAAGCAAAATGCATTAACATTGAAACCTTCCTAACTTGCATGATCAACTGAAGGCATTTAAAGCTAAACGTATTTAAATTACTGAGAACTAGAATATGTAGCGGCATCTATATCGCCACATAGGAACTAAACAATTAACGTTCTAGCGACATCTATGCCGTGAGATACGAACTAAAGACTGCTCCTCCTGCATCCCACTATCAGATGTTTCCGAGCGATTCAAACATATAGAACAACCCAAATATCCAACCATTGGGCTGTTACGACCAGACATAACACCCCTCTGGTCAGAGGATACCTCTACCTACCTTTTCCATGGAGGTTCGCGGGATTTGACATACTGTTCCGCATATAATGTCTTAATATGAAGAATAACACCCGTTGTATTATATATTAGTTTTATTTTGGAAAAATATTGTTACAATGCATACATAGTGCTTGACACCAAACAAAAGACTAATAGTAGGTACCAGAGAGAATATAACATGACAATATAAATGTAGTACAACCTATAACCAACACGCCTCCTTACATTTATATTGCAATCAATAGATAACACAAGTAATTAAAATGTTCAAGTTAGATTAAAGCACAGATTCAAGTAACTTAACAGTTGTATATATTATTAAATCAAAACTTATACTAACATAATATTCTCTAATTTTTTATGTTTAAAAATTCTCTGTATTTAAGAAATTTAACACTCCCCAAAGCTTTAGTTAATACATCTGCAACATTACTTTCAGACTCTATTTTAATTAAGTTTATTAAAAAGAATATTTCAGATACTGCTTCAGACAGGGCAATGTATTCTGCAAAGGTAGATGATTTTGTCACACAATTTTGTTTCTTAGATTTCCACAAGATAACATTTCCATACAATCTAATTACATATCCGGTTGTAGATTTTCGGTCTAATACATCTCCTGCCCAATCAGAATCAACATAGCAATCTAATATTTCTGCATTGTAACTTTTATAATATTTTAGTTTTAATGTCTTAGTCAAAAACAAATACTTCAACACCCTAAGAGCATATTTAAAATGTGTCTCATTACAACAGTTTTGAAAACGACTTAAGTAATTTACGGAGAATGAAATATCTGGTCTAGTGCCAGAACTAATATATAACAATGCTCCTATCAAATTTCTATACTTGATGTCTTCATTCAACTCACAGTTTCTTAATTTCAAATTAATTTCCATTGGTGTTTTGTACAATTTAGCATTTTCAATATTATAGCGCTTTGCTAATGACTCAATGTAAAATTCCTGACTCAAAGTTAAAATATTGTCTTGTTCATATTTATACTCAATGTCTATACCAATATATTTCCTCACTCTACCTAAATCTTTCATTTTAAATTTATCGGATAGCTTATTTTTAATATTGTCAATGACATTTTGGTCTCTGCAGCAAATCAACAAATCATCAACAAATAATAAAATGTAAACAGTTAAAGCTTTTTCCTTTTTGAAATATAAACAGTAATCATATTGGCATCTTTGAAACTCTATTTCAGTTAAATAATTGTTGAAACATTCATACCATGCACGTGGGCTCTCTTTTAGGCCATACAAAGATTTATTTAACTTATAAACTTTTTGAGAGCCATCTTCATAACCTATTGGCTGCTTAACATAAACTTCAGACACAACTTTGCCATTTAGAAATGCAGTCTCTACATCCATCTGATGGATTTCCATAGAATTTTGACAGCAATATGACAGTAAAAGCTTTAAGGTTGGCATTTTTGCTACAGGAGAATAAGTATCATCTACAGAGTCAATTTGTTGAAATCCCCTAACTACTAATCTAGCGTTGTACTCACTTTCACTCTTCTTTTTGTATACCCATTTCACATCAATCACCTTTTTCTCCTTGGTTGGCTTGTCAACGAGTGTCCATGTTTTATTTTTCACCAGGCTGATCATCTCACGATCCATGGCTGCCTTCCATTCATTTGCATCATCGCAGTTCATCGCCTCCTGAAAGTTTTCTGGGTTCATAGCATCGCAGTAGTTTACACTGATACAATAGTAGCCAAACTCTTCATCAAATCGCCTTGGAGGTTTAACTTGTCTTTTTGATTTCCTTGTAACCATGTCTTCATCAATTTCTATATCATTGTTACTGTTTGGTTTATCTGTATCACTTCCTACCACACATTCTGGAATATCATTTTCAATTTCTATTTTCTTTTCCAAATTTTCTTCTCTGTCATCTTGAAATCCACACAATGTCACATCTTCTTCTACAATATCACAATGTCTAGCTATTATTACTTTGTTGTTGATTAATACTCTATATCCAATGTCTGTATATCCAAGTAAAATTCCAGTTTCTGCTTTCTTGGCCCATTTAGATTTCCTTCTATCTTCTGGTATTCGCACAAAGACTCTACTGCCATACATTTTCAGATACCTCATTGTAGGCTTCCTTTTGAAAAATATTTCATATGGGCTTTTTCTTTCAATAGTATTAGTTAAGATTCTATTTTTGAGATAAGCAGCTGTTTTAATTATTTCCGGCCAATATTTTCTTTCAACTTTTGCTTCTGATAAGAGACATCTTGCCATATCCATTAAAGACCTGTTATACCTCTCTGCAGTTCCATTCAATTCATGAACATATGCTGGACAAGGTTTTATTATGATTCCTTTCTCTCTTACAAACTGATAAACTCTTGAATTTATATATTCAGTGCCATTGTCACAACGTATTTCTTTTATCGTCTTGTCAGTGAGATTCTGTACTTCATTAACATATTGCACTAAGCAATCATATACTTCATCTTTTGTCCGGATACAATAGACTTTAACCAGTTTGCTGTAGTCGTCTATAAAACTTAAAAAGTATTTTTCGCCATGGTCTCCTACTGTTCGATGAGGACCATTTAAATCTGTGTGCACTATTTGTAGTATATCATCTGCCTTTCTTCTGTTGTTTTGAAAAGGTAGGTTATGCATTTTATTTTCTATGCATGTTGCACATTTAAAATATTCCAATTCAATCTCTTTAGGCAATCCTTCTAGTGTTTCATGCCTGCACATCATTTCTAAATTATTGAAGTTTACATGTCCCAACGTACGGTGTAATTTCTCTTTCACAGTCATTTTACTTTTACTTAAATTTGCTTCCAAGTCATTTTCATTTACATAACTTCTCATTTTATATAATCTTTCCTCTTTAACTGCAACCGCTATCACTTTTCTATATGGGTTATATATTTTTGCCAATCTCCCCCTTGACACAATTGAGTTTTTGTCTGTTATTCTTGAGTAACTTAATAAGTTCGCTTTCATTTCTTTAACATAGAATATATTTGTCAACATCACTTCTGTTTTTTCTCCATAAACTAAAAAATATGCCTTTATATTTCCAACCTTCGTAGCTTCTAGTATTCTTCCATCACCAATTTTTACTTTCACAGGTTGCTTTAATGTCTCACAAGATTCAAAGTATTTATCGGTGTTAATGATATGGTCTGTACAGCCGCTGTCAAGTAACCATTCTATTTCTCCTTTTTTTGTCTTGTCCTCTTCATTTGTTGTAGTATTATTTACAATAGTCGTGTGAAAACTATTTCCATATTGCTCATGATGATCATTCCTGGATCGTTCATTATTATAATTACCTCGTCCATTATAGTATCTTGAATTATATGTACCTCGTCCTCTATGGACAGGATAGCCGCGACCTCTATTCACAGAATATCCACGACCTCTATTCATATAATATCCACCGTATCCACGACCTCGTCCTCTTTGTGTATGTTCAGTACGGGTGCGACAGTCTTTTTGAAAATGACCCGGTTTACCACAATTATAACAATTTGTGTGTGCTGCTGTCTTAGTTTCCGCTCGAAAAGCATTAGACCTGTCATGTAATGTCTCATTTGAATCTTCTTCCACCATTTTTAATTTTATTTTGCTTTTCAAATAATCCACTGTTCTGTCCTTTTCTGGGAGAACGTCAATTAAGTCCCCGATATGACTATAATTCTGGGGCAATGATTTGAGCATATAATTGAGTTTTTCTTGCTCTGTTATAACCGCCCCGGCTTGTTTTAATTCGTTCACACACTTTTCGAAATCGTCGAAGAACAATGACACTTCTGAGTAATTTTTCAATTTGACATTTTCTAGATTATGTCGGCATACAATTTGCAAAGCCGTCGACTTTTTTAAATACATTTCATCAAACTTTTGAATGATTTCGTATGCCGTCTCTAATTCACTTATGTATTCCAACTGTCTGTTCGTTATTGCGCTGTAAATATAGTTGGTAGCTTGAATATCACGATCGTCCCAGGTAGCATCGTCGGCACGTGTTTTACCTCGCATTATCACATCTTTACACTTTTTGAATTGTAAGAACTTGAGAATTCGTAATTTCCAATTGCTGTAGTCTGAACCATCGAAAATCGGAATATTTATATCACTGTTTTTCGCCGCCATTTCCACGCGTTTGTTTTCGTACAAAAAATATTGTTTTCACTTTTCTCCTTTTTAACCACGCTCTGCTACCATCTTAATATGAAGAATAACACCCGTTGTATTATATATTAGTTTTATTTTGGAAAAATATTGTTACAATGCATACATAGTGCTTGACACCAAACAAAAGACTAATAGTAGGTACCAGAGAGAATATAACATGACAATATAAATGTAGTACAACCTATAACCAACATAATGAAAACTAGATTAAATGTATGTTCTGTTGTCCGGCTCGCGCAGGTGATATCGATGGCGGTGTCGTGGGTGCTGGAGCACCAGACGGCGGAGGGCGCGTTCTACGAGGTGACGTGGCTGCCCAACCGCAGCGACAACTCCAGCATCCGCGTGCCCAAGAACAGCTCGCTCTACCGCGACGCGCTCGGCCACGCGGCCTGGCACGACCCCACTGCTGTCGAAGTATGTTTTATAACTATATATGTGCTTACTAGCGCAATTCTCTTTTTTTATGGGAGATCGTCAAAATACTCCTTCTGCTCTGGTTGGAGCGGAAGGGTGTGTCAGACTCTTACTGACTAAAACCCATCCGTTTCCTGCAAATGCCCGCCGCGATCCAGGGCCGCGGTGACTCTTCCGCAATGCAAAGCTTATTTACAAAGGTAGGGGACGAGTTCGAAGGGACGACTAATAGAGAATTATGGAGAGAGAATACATAATTATTATTTAACTCTCACAACTTCAGCTATAGTAAAGCTTTCTATCTGTGAAAATATCATTTATAGAAATAAAGCATTTTATTCTTAAAGTTTAAAGTCTAAGCCTTTATCGTGCACGTCTTTCAAAGCCGTTCTCACATAATATGTAGGTATATAAATGATTTCAACGAGAACGATTTATCCACAACTTTTTAACAATTTATTGTTTTAAAAAAGTGTCCATAGAGTTTTTCGCACGTTCTTCTCCATAGAGATTTACGCTTTGGAAAATGCAAATAGCTCTTGACTGACCGACCTTGACGATTCAAAAGTGCCTGTAACTGGTTGAATTGAAATAAATGCATTGAGTTTGACTGATAAATAATTTATAATTATCTACTTTTTCAATTACCAACTTATTTTCTTCCCCTAAAACTTATACACGTGTTGATTTCAGTTCTACATAAAGTATATTTGGTCGACAGGTAAATGACTCGATAATAATGCAGCGAAACCTCACACTGACAGCCCAGGTGGTCATCACGTTGGAAACTGTCAAGAACCTCAAGGATATAGGAGTACGGGAGGTAAGATTTATACATTTATAAACGCTTTTCGTGTGAATTGTGGTGTCCTTTGTCGGGATGTAAGAAATGCTACGTTTTACAGGTTGTTTGGTTTCTTTTAGTCATTTATTCGGTCGCTTCTTTGAAGCAGGAATGTAATATCTATGACCAACCACTGTTTTTTATAGGTATATTTTTTGTTCATCGCACAAACTTTGACATATTAAACTTAAACGAGTTTTATTAAACACTACTACTAGTTAGATAAATTGAATTTGTATTTAATGTTTAACTTCACTACATAGTATAAAACAAAGTCGCTTTCTCTGTCCCTATATCCCTATGTATGCTTAGATCTGTAAAACTAAGCAACGGATTTTGATGCATTTTTTTTTTAATAGATAGAGTGATTCAAGAGGAAGGTTTATTTGTGTAACACATGCAGATTATAGTAGAAAAAACATTCGTATCTACATTGCACCCGTGCGAAGCCGAAGTTTGACTGGCAGAAAATGCCTATGGCATTAAGTCCACCTTTCTACAGTTTTTTGCTAGTACATAAAGTTTTAATAAATAAATAATTTAATTGATCAAAATGCCTTGCTTTTTATGGCCCTAAGTCTGTGAAAGTATGAAGGGAAAATTGGAATAACTCTTCAAATAACTTCAGATCACGGTCTAAACTCTAAAAAGTCCAGTTCGAACGTGATAAAATCAGTGATCCTTACATCATAACTTACTTAAATATAGCATTGGTGCGTTTCGCTTGATGCGTGTAACCATAAAGTCAGTTTCAAAGTATGTAAACATCTTTCGTTAACGATACCGTTTTTTTGTACAATGACATCAAAATGAAAAACTCAGGAATACAAAAAAACCTTCATTGTTTACCTTAACTTTAACCTAAACAACGAAGTTATGCTCAAAAACATGGCTGATTTGTACACATCTGCGTTCCCCTTCACAGTGTACCGTTATGATGTTATGTTATAAAGTGGTGTAAACAATAAACAGACATGCGATTTCAGCAACCCCGGAAGATTTGCTATCATTTTTTTAAGAGTTCCGTTGCCTATCTCCGAAGTTCTTCATCGGACCTTCACCAAATTGAAATGGGACCAGTCCGGTAACGTACTCTTCCAAACAAAAAAAGAATCATCCAAATCAGTTGATGACTGGCGAAAATATTGCTCATCAAACAAATTGAAAATCTCCTTTTTGAAATCGGCTCAAAACATAATAAAATTGAAATTTAGGTGCTTATGCATTGTGAGATTGTGACCGTGATCAAGCATCCTTTGAGTGGCTTTTAAAATGATCCTTTCACTAGAGATCGCGGTGTTACGGATATAAAGGGCTCGCATTCGAGAAAGTAATTTTTCAGCACTATTAAACAACCTCAAAACTGGCGGTTACTAAACGGGGATTCATATATAAGACACGACGTAACGACAGCAACGCGTGCGATGATCAAACCGTCGGGCCTGCCGTCCGCGTCTCTTACGGGAATAACAGATCTAACACCGCCGTAAGCGCGTCCAGCTTGTTATTATGACGAATAGCCAGTGTTCATATTATGTTGATTTAAAGCCAGATAAAAAGAGTTATCAAGTAATGTAAATGTGTCTATTACTGAAGTGGAATCATCGAAACTGTTTTGTGCACTGCTTAAAAAATAATCCTGTATGATTCAGCTATTTTCAATGTTTCTTTTTTTTGGTATTGGTACGTCTATAATAAGCAGTGATCGGAAAAATGTGAGCTAATTTACCTAACCTTCAAAGAACAGAGATAGAAGTGGAGACTTCCTTCCGACAACTTTTTTAGGAAAAATTGTCCCGGTTTCGGGATATCATTAAAGTACATCGGGAAAATTATCCCGATATAAAAAAAATGCTGTCGTAAGGAGGTCTCCACTTATTGTCTCTGTTCATTGAAGTTCAGGTAATCATTTTTCGATCACTGATAATAACTTAAACATTTCCGCCGTTTTCTTGATTTTCGACTTCCGACGAGGTGTGTTGTATTTCTTAAACCTCTGTGACGGCGTTTATGAAGTATTTAGAAATGTATAAAATAAGAAAAGAAAGTGTATTAACGGATAATAAACATGCGAGTGATGTTGTGGTGCGCGCAGGGGCTGAGCGCGCGCGTGTCGTCGGCGCAGCAGCGCGGCGTGCGCTGGCTGGAGCGGCACCTGTCGCTGCTGAGCGACTTCGGCTCGGCGTACGCGCTGGCGCTGGCGGCGCACGCGCTCACCTACGCCAAGGCGCCCAGCTCCGAGCACGCCTTCCGCCTGCTCAAGCGCCGCCAGCGATACGAAGGTCAGATACTCTCACCTCGTCTGTCATCCACAGTCGTGACACTCATTGGTCCGTCAGCTTACCAGAAAATATTGTATGAGACGCTTTTTTTATTGATTTTGAGCGCGTTTGTACTTTTTATCAATAATAAGTAACGTCACCAGGCTACTGAACTTTGATACGCTTTATATTTGTTTTTTTTTCTAAAGATTTGATTTGACAAGTCAAATATACGTGTCCAGAATTTCATTTACAGACAGACCAAATAAAATTATTATTTTTCTATATAGGAAAATACCCTATTGTGAAATCAAAAGTTTTACCATTAAAAGACTCGACTCACAGATGACTCACACTTATATTTTAATTCATCTTATCCCTGATGGAATACTACATAATTATATCAACAAACACAGTAACCGCACGGTGCTGTCTTTCGTCGATCTTTCAGTACACATTTTCAATACAAAAAAAACTCAAATATTCATTTTTATTAGTCAGGTAAAAGCTTCGATTAAAATTATAGTTGGGTGTAAAATGTAATTATAGACTGAAATTTAATATTGTCTTGGTTCGCCAACCTATCCTAAGCCATCCCATCACACAACAGGTGGTCTAAGCTACTGGGGCCAGGAGCCAGTCCCGCAGCCGCCGTACAAGATGGAGAACCAGAAGCCGTTCCTGCTGCCGCGCCTGCCGTACAAGTACGACTCCAACAACATCGCGGCCACGGCGTACGCGCTGCTGGCCTGCATGGACCACCAGGACAACAACGAGCCCATCGTCATGTGGCTCAACTCGCAGCGCCTGCACGACGGCGGCTGGGCTTCCACGCAGGTTTGTGGACTTACTTATACATACCAGATGATCTGTTGGGATTTACATCAGAATGAGATCGATTTTATAGGAGTCTTCCGACATACCCAAATACTTGTAGGTTTCGGTCGAGCTGAGGGATCTAACCTGTATGGAATCCGAGAGTTGAATTCCTTCAGATTCCATAATCTCCCCTTTCTTTACATGCATGACTGCACATTTGTCCACACCAAATTACATCCTGATGGCACTACTGAAGGTTTCAGTTACCTGACGATTTTTATTTAAATCTCAACTCGGCTCACGCCAAAATGCCATAAATAACGTATGTTTTCGCTGATTCATGTTTCGTTTCGGGATAAAATTTGATATATTGTTAGGCCAGCAGGGAATCAGCGTTTTGGACCCTGGATACATTTGCCTACTTGCCGGCGATAACGACGGTTTTCGGTTGTTGTTCAGGACTTTTAGTTATTACAATTGGCTCATGTTTTAATGTGATTATTTCTTTACACACAGGACACATACATATATTTATTTTATAGGAGTCGAACTATTTTGATAAAATCTCTTTAAATCTCATCTCAGCTGACGCCAGAATGCTATAAATAGGGTAGTTGACTAAAAAAATCTAATTAGTCCGTCAGATAGATTTCCAAAAAATATTGGACACGTATTTTTTCTTTTTTCACGTAAACAAAAAATGAAGCCAATACAGAGCGTTGAAAACTCGTGTGACGTCACTACTCGCTACAATTTTTAGCGAGCCGTAACGTCACAAGCCCCCACTCCTGATCTTTGATGCTTTGTATCTTCGTCAGTTTTTATAGATTTGGTAAAGGAAAAAATACATGTCCAATATTTTTCTATAATCTAACTGACGGACTAAACATAATCATATATTTTTTACTCAGGAAACACCCCTATTACGTATGTTTTCGCTAATACATGTCTCGTTTCGGCATACAATTTGATGTCGGAACCCAGCCCTGGATACATTTGCCTACCTACCAGCGATAACGACGGTTTTTGGTTGTTGTTCAGGGCTTTTAGTTATTTAGTTACAATTAGGTGATGTTTTAATGTGATTATTTCTTCACGCCCAGGACACATACATAGCTCTGCGCGCCTTGATCGAGTACACGAACCGCAAACGTCTGCGAGACGTGTCGTCACTGACGGTGAGCGTGGACGCCGTCGCGCTGTCCGGCGAGACGCGCACGCTGCACGTCAAGAACGACAACCTCGCCGTCATGCAGTTCATCGACGTAAGTCTTACACTAGCCTGCCACTAATCATGATCTTCAATCAGCAGTAAAATGTAGCCCCAGCCAAAATGCGGCCGTAATCTCGACTCCATCACATTTTCGGTAGTCATGTCAAGATGTAAAATGTTGTCGTGTTTATTATTACGTTTCTCCTGAGGTTTTCGGGTCAGCTAGTTAGAATATAAAATTTTCAATGTGTAGGTAAAATTAAGGAAAGTATAAAGGATGTACGTAAATATTAATACTGGGCCATGTACATCATTGAAGCAGCTCAATCTCAAGCCTTTTGTCCTCAAGATAAAGTTTAACTACGTAAAAAACATACGTTACGTTTATGTTGTCCTCATGGGTAATGTCGCGGAGCCACGAGACAGACAGTAAGATGTGTTGCGCCGCAGATCCCGGAGGCGTGGGGCACGGTGAAGGTGACGGCGCGCGGCGCCGGCTACGCCATCCTGCAGATGTCGGTGCAGTACAACGTGGACATCGCGCGCTTCCAGACGCCGCCGCCGCTCAACTGCTTCTCGCTGCTCTCCTCGCACCACTTCTACGGCAGGAACCAGTCGCACATCGAGTTCCAGAGCTGCGCCAGGTAACCCATGCGTCTACTAACTGAACCTGCAGATGTCGGTGCAGTACAACGTGGACATCGCGCGCTTCCAGACGCCGCCGCCGCTCAACTGCTTCTCGCTGCTCTCCTCGCACCACTTCTACGGCAGGAACCAGTCGCACATCGAGTTCCAGAGCTGCGCCAGGTAACCCATGCGTCTACTAACTGAACCTGCAGATGTCGGTGCAGTACAACGTGGACATCGCGCGCTTCCAGACGCCGCCGCCGCTCAACTGCTTCTCGCTGCTCTCCTCGCACCACTTCTACGGCAGGAACCAGTCGCACATCGAGTTCCAGAGCTGCGCCAGGTAACCCATGCGTCTACTAACTGAACCTGCAGATGTCGGTGCAGTACAACGTGGACATCGCGCGCTTCCAGACGCCGCCGCCGCTCAACTGCTTCTCGCTGCTCTCCTCGCACCACTTCTACGGCAGGAACCAGTCGCACATCGAGTTCCAGAGCTGCGCCAGGTAACCCATGCGTCTACTAACTGAACCTGCAGATGTCGGTGCAGTACAACGTGGACATCGCGCGCTTCCAGACGCCGCCGCCGCTCAACTGCTTCTCGCTGCTCTCCTCGCACCACTTCTACGGCAGGAACCAGTCGCACATCGAGTTCCAGAGCTGCGCCAGGTAACCCATGCGTCTACTAACTGAACCTGCAGATGTCGGTGCAGTACAACGTGGACATCGCGCGCTTCCAGACGCCGCCGCCGCTCAACTGCTTCTCGCTGCTCTCCTCGCACCACTTCTACGGCAGGAACCAGTCGCACATCGAGTTCCAGAGCTGCGCCAGGTAACCCATGCGTCTACTAACTGAACCTGCAGATGTCGGTGCAGTACAACGTGGACATCGCGCGCTTCCAGACGCCGCCGCCGCTCAACTGCTTCTCGCTGCTCTCCTCGCACCACTTCTACGGCAGGAACCAGTCGCACATCGAGTTCCAGAGCTGCGCCAGGTAACCCATGCGTCTACTAACTGAACCTGCAGATGTCGGTGCAGTACAACGTGGACATCGCGCGCTTCCAGACGCCGCCGCCGCTCAACTGCTTCTCGCTGCTCTCCTCGCACCACTTCTACGGCAGGAACCAGTCGCACATCGAGTTCCAGAGCTGCGCCAGGTAACCCATGCGTCTACTAACTGAACCTGCAGATGTCGGTGCAGTACAACGTGGACATCGCGCGCTTCCAGACGCCGCCGCCGCTCAACTGCTTCTCGCTGCTCTCCTCGCACCACTTCTACGGCAGGAACCAGTCGCACATCGAGTTCCAGAGCTGCGCCAGGTAACCCATGCGTCTACTAACTGAACCTGCAGATGTCGGTGCAGTACAACGTGGACATCGCGCGCTTCCAGACGCCGCCGCCGCTCAACTGCTTCTCGCTGCTCTCCTCGCACCACTTCTACGGCAGGAACCAGTCGCACATCGAGTTCCAGAGCTGCGCCAGGTAACCCATGCGTCTACTAACTGAACCTGCAGATGTCGGTGCAGTACAACGTGGACATCGCGCGCTTCCAGACGCCGCCGCCGCTCAACTGCTTCTCGCTGCTCTCCTCGCACCACTTCTACGGCAGGAACCAGTCGCACATCGAGTTCCAGAGCTGCGCCAGGTAACCCATGCGTCTACTAACTGAACCTGCAGATGTCGGTGCAGTACAACGTGGACATCGCGCGCTTCCAGACGCCGCCGCCGCTCAACTGCTTCTCGCTGCTCTCCTCGCACCACTTCTACGGCAGGAACCAGTCGCACATCGAGTTCCAGAGCTGCGCCAGGTAACCCATGCGTCTACTAACTGAACCTGCAGATGTCGGTGCAGTACAACGTGGACATCGCGCGCTTCCAGACGCCGCCGCCGCTCAACTGCTTCTCGCTGCTCTCCTCGCACCACTTCTACGGCAGGAACCAGTCGCACATCGAGTTCCAGAGCTGCGCCAGGTAACCCATGCGTCTACTAACTGAACCTGCAGATGTCGGTGCAGTACAACGTGGACATCGCGCGCTTCCAGACGCCGCCGCCGCTCAACTGCTTCTCGCTGCTCTCCTCGCACCACTTCTACGGCAGGAACCAGTCGCACATCGAGTTCCAGAGCTGCGCCAGGTAACCCATGCGTCTACTAACTGAACCTGCAGATGTCGGTGCAGTACAACGTGGACATCGCGCGCTTCCAGACGCCGCCGCCGCTCAACTGCTTCTCGCTGCTCTCCTCGCACCACTTCTACGGCAGGAACCAGTCGCACATCGAGTTCCAGAGCTGCGCCAGGTAACCCATGCGTCTACTAACTGAACCTGCAGATGTCGGTGCAGTACAACGTGGACATCGCGCGCTTCCAGACGCCGCCGCCGCTCAACTGCTTCTCGCTGCTCTCCTCGCACCACTTCTACGGCAGGAACCAGTCGCACATCGAGTTCCAGAGCTGCGCCAGGTAACCCATGCGTCTACTAACTGAACCTGCAGATGTCGGTGCAGTACAACGTGGACATCGCGCGCTTCCAGACGCCGCCGCCGCTCAACTGCTTCTCGCTGCTCTCCTCGCACCACTTCTACGGCAGGAACCAGTCGCACATCGAGTTCCAGAGCTGCGCCAGGTAACCCATGCGTCTACTAACTGAACCTGCAGATGTCGGTGCAGTACAACGTGGACATCGCGCGCTTCCAGACGCCGCCGCCGCTCAACTGCTTCTCGCTGCTCTCCTCGCACCACTTCTACGGCAGGAACCAGTCGCACATCGAGTTCCAGAGCTGCGCCAGGTAACCCATGTGTCTACTAACTGAACCTGCAGATGTTGGTAAAAGCCCAAATATCAACCATCGGGCAGTCGTCCACAAGACATAACACCCATCTAGTTAGAGGATCCCCCCTTTTCATGGAGGTTTGCGTGACTTCACAGGTTGCTCTGCCGACCTCATGTCATATTACGGATACTCTGTGTGAATAGTCTACTTTGATAGGGATATAAAATAAATGTAATTTTAGTACATTGGTATTATAAAGTATCTGCAAGAGTTACAGAATTTGTTCGAAATAGTCACCGCGGCCTGCAACGCTAAGAGCATTGGGAACCCCGATGGGTTTTAGTCACTAAGAGTAAGACACTCCTTTCAGCCCTGCCCAGAACGTAAAGAGTCATGGGATGATATCCTATCGTTAAAAAAAAATCATCTTCGTGCATCAACGTATTTGGTCACCAAACGCCAAGGCGCCGCCTGACTGACGTGTAGGTCGCGAGGCGGGATGCGGCGCATCGCAGCGCACTCTAGTGGACGGGGCGCTCGTTGTGTTGTTTTCATGGAGACGCCGGTATTGCTAGTAGTTGCTATTTAGTCGGAACACTTGATATATAAAAGAGATACTTTTTGGGTGCAACCTCTGGCTTTTTAGCCATATAACCTGTAGCCCGGGGTGTCAAATGTTGCAAGGTAATATTCGGATACAAAGAATCATAATATAGCAATATTGCCAGTTATATCATGTTTTCGTAATAGGGGCATTACAAAACAAGATATAATTGGCGATCTGCGGCTCTATTGTACAAGTATACAGCAATTTATTATTACGAGTAAATATGTTAACGACACTTATTTTATCTGGCAGCTAAGATTCTTGTCTCGTGACTACTTTCAAAGTTTTTGAGCGCAAAAAATTTAGGTCAACATAAAATCTCTGTACCCATTTTTTTCTTTTTGAATGAGAATACATGAAATGACTTCTCTCGCTCTGGGCGGGGCGGTACGGATTGTCAGACTCTTACTGACTGAAACTCGCCGACGCGGTAACTGTTCCGTATAATTGTTGTGCCCTACAAGCGGAGTGTTCTATGTCCCGCAGCTGGACACTGGGTGAGGAGTCGCCGCGCTCGGGGCTGGCGGTGCTGGAGGTGGGCGTGCCGACGGGCTACATGATCCAGCAGCAGAAGCTGGACGCCTACGTGCTGAGCCGCCGCGTGCCCACGCTGCAGCGCGCCAAGTATCTGCCCACTAAGATACTCTTCTACTTCGACTATGTGAGTATGAACCACCGCCTGCACTTGCTTCATGACCAAGTTCAGGCATTCTAAACTTGGATCCTGAGTGTGGCGAGGTGTTCAAAGGCACAAGATGCAAAAAACTTTGCCCTCGTGTAACACATATAACTTTTTACTTCAGCAGTGAGAACACTTTAGGAGATCAAATAAAATTTATCATAAATAGTAGCCGTGCTTTGCCAATCCAGCATAGCTATTCATAACCATTCGATTCCATCCCGAAATGAACGATTGTGATTCTGTTTTAAAAATGCTACAAAATGGTAATTTCTATTGTAATTAATAAACTAGTTTTATTAATTACAATACATTTTTTTTTTACAGTAAAACAATAAACTTGTTTTACTGTAAAAAGACTTGACCTCACAAAACCAAAACAAATTTGTTTTGGGATGGAACCGAATGGTTGAGCTGAGCTGGTAAAGCTCGGCTACTATTTGATTATATTATTATGACGTTTATCCAGTAAATGAGGGCCAGCGCAATTACCATGATGCTTGAGAAGCTAGACCTAGAAATATGTAGTCCCGTGCTCGGTCTGAACACATCCTTAGTTTTCAACTAGTTGGGATCGTTGCCAAGTCTTACTGAATGCAGTTGAGTACTCGTGTTTTTCAGGCAAAGACAGTTACTGAGAACCTCTGCATACGAAAATGGTAGTATGGTAATAAATCCAATTTTACAAGGGGAGGGCACGGTGTGGGAAATTCACTTCGGGACGAGACTGCGTGTGGTAGTAGTTTCCCATAAGGGTATGCAAACCCTAAAGGATTATTTCAGAATGGCCAGTAGTCTCGAAGAAATAAGCTTTTGAAACTCTACGTGTAACTCATATACTTGTTTATTTTGATCATCAACACAAACGGCAAAATAGCCTAGTTGGTAGCGCCTCCGACTTCTACGCGGACGCTCAGGGTCGATTCCCGCATTGGATTACCTATTTTGTTTTTTAATTACTTATTTATTTCTTTTTAAATTAACTATTTCAATAATTAAATGAATTCAATCGAGAAAAACATTGTTAAGTATTAAATAATTAACACAAATAATATTTTATGGTATTCATATGAATACCATAATTATTAGCTGCTTTATAATTTAGAAAGTATAACAGTTAATGTAAATTAAAATTAATTTAATACTTAACAATGAATTCATTTAATTATGGAAATAGTCAATTTGAAAAGAAATAAATAAGTAATAAAAAACAAGAAGAGATAGTCCAACGCGGAATCGAACCCTGAGCGTCCGCGTAGAAGTCGGAGGCACTACCGACTAGGCTATTTCGCCGTTCGTGCAAGTAATCAAAATAAACAAGTATATGAGTTACAGTTACACGTAGAGTTTCAAAGGCTTATTTCTTCGAAACTACTGGCCATTCTGAAATAATCCTTTAGGGTTTGCATACCCTTTTGAGAAACTACTACCACACACAGTCTCGTCCCGAAGTGAATTTCCCACACCGTGCCCTCCCCTTGTTAGACCCATTTATCAATGCGGGACTTAGTGATACATGAAACACCCTAATGTTAGATTGGTAATTCAAAATGAGTTGGGCCTTCAAAACTGAATTATTATCCTGCTTGCAGTCGGTCTTATATTTCAGTTTAACATAACACTTCAGTAACCTAACAACTCGTTGATACAGCTGTCAGAGGAGCCGACGTGCGTGAACTTCACGATCGAGCGCTGGTTCCCGGTGGCCAACATGTCCAGGTACCTGCCCATCCGCGTGTACGACTACTACGCGCCTGGTAAGTGCCTTGTTCTTTGTTGTTTAGTCATCTGGCTTTGTGTCAGTTCTAGATGAAAAAAAGATAGGAAGTAATTCCAACAGTTGCTTAACACACCCATCCAATCGTGACCTCACTAACAGCTGCTTAACCCCACCCATCCAAATCGTAACCTCATTCACAGCTGCTTAACCCCTCCGATCCAAATCGCAACCTCAATAACAGCTACTTAACCCCACCCATCCAAATCGTGACCTCAGTAACAGTTGCTTAACCCCTCCCATCCAAATCGTGACCTCTGTAATAGCTGCTTAACCCCACCCATCCAAACCGCGACCTCACTATTAGTTGCTTAACTCCATCCATCCTTTTCGCAACCTTGCCAACAGTTGCTTGAAACACCCATCCAAATCGTGACCTCACTATCAGCTGCTTAACCCCACCCATCCAATCAGCGACCTCATCCAAATCGTGACTTCACTAACACCTGCTTAACCCCACCCATCCAAACTGCGACCTCACTATTAGTTGCTTAACTGCACCCATCCTTCTCGCAACCTTGCCAACACTTGCTTAACACACCCATCCAAATCGTGACCTCACTAACAGCTGCTTAACTCCACCCATCGTTTTCGCAACCTTGCCAACAGTTGCTTAACACACCCATCCAAATCGTGACCTCACTAACAGCTGCTTAACTTCACCCGTCCTTTTCGCAACCTTGCCAACAGTTGCTTAACACACCCATCCAAATCGTGACCTCACTAACAGCTGCTTAACTCCAACCAACTTTTTCGCAACCTTGCCAACAGTTGCTTAACACACCCATCCAAATCGTGACCTCACTAACAGCTGCTTAACTCCACCCATCCTTTTCGCAACCTTGCCAACAGTTACTTAACACACCCATCTAAATCGTGACCTCACTAACAGCTGCTTAAGCCCACCCATCCAAACCGCGACCTCACTAACAGCTGCTTAACTCCACCCATCCTTTTCGCAACCTTACCAACAGTTGCTTAACACACCCATCCAAATCGTGACCTCACTAACAGCTGCTTAACTCCACCCATCCTTTTCGCAACCTTGCCAACAGTTGCTTAACACACCCATCCAAATCGTGACCTCACTAACAGCTGCTTAACTCCACCCATCCTTTTCGCAACCTTGCCAACAGTTGCTTAACACACCCATCCAAATCATGAAACCAAAAGTGTCGTTACAACTTTTGGTCTTAATTTTTTCCGTCTTTAGCAACGCGCGATAAGGAACTTCTTTCCAAAAATAATATATAATGAATATCTTTTACTGAGGGACATGCATATAATTTAGTTAACTTATGCACACATACATAAATATATGAAGCAGGCGATTTTTTTTCTGTAATTTGTTCCATAGTACCATGTGAATATACACCAAACCTGAAGGGGTTAATCAGAAAAAAAGTTTTATCTTGTACCTAATTTATCTTTTTTTTTATTGTGAAATGGATTATTTTGCTCTCGACTCTAGTCTAGGTCACAGGTGACAGAGACAAAGTCTACGATGGAATGAGCTATCTATCATAGATAATCATCTTCTGGGTAACCAGAAGATGATTATCTATGATAGATCATGGTTGTTTAACCAAAGCATTTGGTTCCCAGAGCGCTTCAACGAGAGCATATTCGACGCGCTGCCCACGTACCTGCTGAACATCTGCGAGGTGTGCGGCTCGTCGCAGTGCCCCTACTGCGCCATCTACAACGCCGCGCGCCGCCCGTCCGCACCCGCCGCGCTGCTGCTGCTCGCCGCCGCGCTAGCGCTCGCTCGGTACTCACAGTACTCGTCACACCTCATGAACCTCTTCGCCATCTCCTAGACGTGCTTTATAACCTATCGAAAATAGAATACCAAAATATTGTACTTTGTTTGCGTTTACAGAATGACTCATGTCGTCAACGAGTTTGTTTGTACATTGATTCCCAGTGAAAATAAAATATCTGTGTTAGACAGGAGTTCTAAAGCTCCATGCTAAAGCCAATAGTAATTCACAAAAAATGCGAGTAGTACGTATAATTTGAATAAGGTATAAAAACTTTATAAAGAGTAGTGTTGTCTCGTTTAAGACCAGGTCACACCTCAAATTATCAGGATAATTGGATACTAAGATATATTGTTTTATAACTGAGTCATTCTGTAAATCAGCCACGTTAAGATTGCAAGAAACTAGCATACATAGATATGTAGATAGTATATGAATGTCACAGAAAAATTACAGACTCCGTAAGATTTTATTTCCATGCCAATTCAATAGTTTCCAAGTCTTAATAAGAAAAAAATACCGCACGGCTCGATCTTCAAGATTAAGCAACGCTTGCCGAGGTTGGTCTGTGGATGGGGTGACCATCTTAACATAACGACTTCTCCGTGCCTCGGAGAGCATGTTAAGTCGTTTGTCCGGCTATCATTTGTAGATCTTTAGCAGTCGTTACGGATTGTCAGAAGCCAGTAAATCTGACACCAGTCTTGTCAAGAAGTACCGTCCTCCACGTAAAATACTGATATTCAGCTGAATCCGGTTTGACTGGGAGCCGACCCCAATAATAGTTGGGAAAAGACTAGGCAGATGATGATTAATAAAAAACATTGTTTACAATTTCACGCGATATTCTACAATCTTACGATGTTTCCAATTTTCCGATGACATATACAATTTATTGAATAACATATTCTCATGAACGACTAAAGTCACAGAAAATGACATTTGTTTATCATATGCATGTAATTAAAAAAAAAATACTATAAGGTAACAGTAAGATAGTTATGAAAGTTTAAACTAACACCAGTATTCATTTCAGGCTTTAGAATTCTAACCTAAATATCGGCAGCTATGTCAGAAATCGACAAATATTAATAAATATAATAAAAAATACGACCAAGTGCAAGAAGGACTTGCGCACAAAGGGTTCCGTACCATTATCTATAAAAACTGCAATAAAATCATGTCTGTTGTATGGGAAATCAAGTATTTGTTGTTATAGCAGCAACAGAAATACATAATCTGAAAATTTCCCCTGTCTAACTATCACGGTTTATGAGATATAAATCTGGTGACAGACGCACAGACAAACGGACGGATACCGGGGTTTTAGTGATAGGGTATTTTAGGTACGGAACCCTAAAAAATAACTATTTTCACACTTATTCATACTTTAAGAAAATATAAAAGAAAGAGTAATATTTTGTTTTTTTCTTATTTGGGTCAATATTACTAGCAGCTACGATATATTAATGTACATTGCTTTATGCAGCTCTAATTTACTATATCTATGATCCAGTGTCACGGTATTATCTGGCCTACTAACCACCGTTTAGAAATTAGTTTATATTTGTATATTATAATGAAAAGACAGACCTTATGCACGTAAACAAAAAGCGACAGAATGCTTTTATACACACCTGATTTAATATTAAGGATAATTCTTGGTATATCTAAACAACTGCCTTGTAAGAGTTTAACGAAAAAATATGCTGAAAAGTACGATGTCATACGTAAACAGAATGAATGTTTGTCTTGAGTGATGTATTAGACAGATATGTATAAAAAGCTTGTTACCGATAGGGCCTATTCTCATTCCTGATATAAAAACTATAGCATATAACTAGGCATGGATCTTGAGCGCTTACCTTGTCGTGCGCAGAAGTCAAATATTGGGTCTCTTTAGTGGTATGAAGTGAGGCGCGGGAGCAGCGAATGATTACGCCGTACGGTGAATCGGTGATTGGCCCGTTGCGTGGCGCGTTATAGCAAGCTCGGGATTCGTTCTGTGTTCATGTTGCATTAACGCACAACAACGAGTACACTTCGGGACAATGAAACTGACAACACTTTTTAAACTACAGCATTACTACTACTACTACTACATTTTATTCTAAACTTTTTTAAAAATTATATTTTTGTAATTATTTTTCACTCCTTTATGAATGTGAAACTTACAACTAACAATAAAATTATTTCTTGTAGATTTTACCAAACAATCCGCGCTTATTTTACAACTTTCTTTAAGTGGCCATATCGGCTTAGGCGAAATAAAATATTTTGGTATTGATTAAATAAAAAATACAAAACTTTATTTATTCTGTACTTCTCTAAATTAGAGAATATCAGGAATAAGATAAAATGGTGTAAAAAGATAAGGTGGTGGTCGTTTTCTTTTACCTTATGTGTACGATGCGCAAAGCTATATCTACCCTATCGTCGAGCGCTCAAGATCCGTTACCGCCGCTACCTGTATTTGACCTATGACGAATCGGATGCTAGAAAGACTTAATTCGAATCCTATGGGCCTCTCCATTCCATGATTACGTATGTTTTAGAGGAGCCTCTCCAACCATGATTCCTTTCTTCATTCCATTATTTAGTATTAGTTATGAAGTGTTCATTGTAGTTTAAGTGTTAAAATAGACGTGTATCGTGTTATCGCTTGCATCTATTATAGGAGTGATAGCATAAGCATAACCAGCTTTTTAACGTTCCCACTGCTGGGACACAGGCCTCTCTAGGAGAGGGAATGGTCCGTAATCCACCACACGGGCCCAGTGCGGCTTGGAGTGATACTAGAAGAAAGGTGGAAGGACATCTTGGTATCATAGTGCAGTCAGTGCCTTGCTTTACCTGACAAATTTATTTAAAAAAAGTAGAGGTGTCGGATAATACATGGCAATTATTGTAACATCCCAACCATTTGGTCAAGCAACATGATGCATTGTCTACATTCAACAAATCCACTTTTTGTACTGTTTGTATTAAAAAATATGTATTGTATGATTTATCACGATCATGTTATTATTTGTTTATATTTTCGCTTATGAACAATCCGTTTTTAGTTCTCTTTTACATAGTTTTTATTGGTATATTTTTATGAATCTCAGTGTTTATTACCGGTTTCTATCCTCCTGGGTGCTGTCAGCATTTTATTTTACCTGATTGTAGTCTATGTCTTGTACAAACTTATCCATAACATATACATATCGAAATCTACAACATATTTGGATCAATTTGGAAAGAGAAAATTTTGTGATGATAAAATAGCATAAAATGCGTCCTTGCCTTGATTCGAATATTTTTATATGAAGGCAAAGTGCAGCAAATTATATGTAAATATTATAGTCTAAGTCTATGTCGTACTTGAAAAAAAAATTGCAGATGGTATGAGAGAAACTATACTGCCTGGTGAATTTATTCTGATCTTGGTTGATTAGTACATCAAGACTAGTGTAAATTTATCAGACAGTATAACGTAAATATTCCAACTGCACACTATTTACAATTAAATATCCAAACAATACTGTATCAAAAATGTCAATCAGAATGCCTTAGTAACATATTATTATCAAAAGACAATATGAGAAATTAAATATTATTGGTAATATTTTATTAATGAAAAATATACATTGATTTGTAATTATATTATAATTAATTAATTAGTAGTATAAGTTTTTGTATTGTGGTAACTGAGAGTACCTATTTATTTCTTATGTTTATGTATTGTTGTGCCACATTCATCAAATATATTCGATAGCATTTAGGCATTATGAAATTGTGTACAAAAATGTCCCGTCCAAATTGCCAACAAAGGAAAATAAAATTATAACTATATAGAAAAATCAGAATCTCATGTCTGTAAGTAAATGTGAGCAAGTTACTTAAGTAGTTTCCGTCCAAATTACCAATGACTGATTTTTTTACTTTATGTATTGTGTGTAATATCTTCCTAAGTTGTTACAAAGCTTCTCTGTACAGTAGGAGAGTGGT